>JASUXV010000007.1:255970-855970 GCA_030411845.1 Friedmanniomyces endolithicus | reverse complement strand
GTATTGGCCTGCCGAGTTCGCGAAGAAGACCTCTTCGTACGCGGAGGGCTCTAATGATGAAGGGCCGCAGATGCCGCCCTCGAACGATGAGGAGGAGGAGAAGGAGCGTTGATCGAAGTGCCGTTCACTCCTCGTGCTTGTGCTCCGAGTCTGCCAATGGCCGTTCCGCCGCTGGTCCGCTGCCAAGCCAAGATGCAATGACAGTCGTTGCTAGGACTCCGACAACAACCCCGGAGCTTGCGCCTGTGCTGGGATACACGTTCCAAGCCCACTCTTGAGCCGCCCAGATCCCGTACATCAAGACGGGATGCATTCCACTGCGCCACAGTAGGAAGGGCGTCGACCAAGCAATATAGGAGTAGAATTGGTAGTGCAAGCTGCGAGCGCATAGGCAGCCGATGACTATGCTCCCGAGGATGCTGCCGAGGATGAAGTCTGGAGTGATCATGCGTGCGATCTTGTTGCGCTCTACCTCCGTTGGCATATTGATCAATTGCTGGATTGCCCGGACTGGAGAAACGTCCGTCGGCTTGAGCCAGCGGGTTGCAAGGAAGGCGGTGAGGAGTGCGGCATGGGCGCCAAGCAGAGCGAGCGAGAAGGGTCTTGACAAAAACGTCTGCTCGCCTACGAAGCGCCAGTTGACCGTCCACTTGAACAAGAACTGGCGTGAGAGCTCAAAGGCGCGGGAAAGGTAGCTCCGTGGATTCGCAGCAAGGAATGGATAGCCGAGCAAGACCTACATGCGATCAACACTAGACCACTAGTAACACAGTACCTGGTAAACTGTGCACCTACCTGAAGTTGGCCCATAACCACCGCCTGCCTCAGCGCTCTATCCCTGCCCATACCCTGCCACAGCACCACACCGACAGCAGGCAACGCGAGCAGCAAGCTCATTTTCACGCCCAAGCCGCAACTGTACGCCAGCGAACCCGCCGTCCACAGCCGTCGCTGATAGCAGAAGATCGCAAGGAAGAGGAAGAAAACGGCGAAACCGTCATTGAACAACCTCAGCATGAAGATCGAATGCAGCCTCTTGCTCAGGATGAGCAGTGGGAAGACGTGAGGAGGCACTTTCGCCTGCCGGTAGCATTGCATGACCAGTAATAACGTCGACAAGTAGAGCGCGACGAAGATGTACTGCGCCGTGCGGATGTCTGTGCCTTCGTTCGTGACATAGTGCAGGAGTCGGTAAATGTAGACGTGAGCTGCTGGGTAGACTAGGGGTCCAGTGTCCCCGTAAAGTTTCGTGTAGTCGCGTTCGCCGGCGATGTATTGGGTCACTTGCTGTATGTACGCGATCCAATCTATCTCTGTGTCTACGGTCTTTGTTAGTGGTTGCGCCATGCGATGGGGTGAAGGATGGTGAGTACACGGGATTTTCCACACTACGATGCCGCATAGTGCGGCGTCGGCGAGGAAGATGAGGGGACTTATCCAGAGGGTTTGCTTTGGGTTACTTGCTATGTCGACGCAAGTCCGTACGAGATCCATGTTAAGGTTGGTTTGAGGATGGTACATTTACGGTACCTTAGGAAAGGACACGCGATGGCGGATGGCACAGTGGCTGCCTCAGGCCACCAGATATGTCTTCCTCTTCCACGTCGTCTGCCTTATCCCTCCTCCACCGACACCACGAAGGAACGGATCTCTCGAGCCATGATTTGGGTTTGACGGGTCACTCGTACAATATCTGAAATCGACCATCGTTGCGCACGAGTAGCGAAAATACTGGACCGCAAGTGTTCGAGAGGCTCCGGCCATTCAAAGCCATTCGTGCCTTCCTCATCCGGAGCTCTTCTGTGTCTGCAGCGTACATGCCATTTGTGTTGGCCGCTGCGAATATGTCTTTCTTGCATGGCTCACAGACCAGATCCTTGAGCGCCAGTAAAGTACCCTGACGAGCTGCACTTGATGGCCCGAAGATACCTTGGCCCGGGTGAAGCCTTCCTTGCAGATGGGGCAGGAGCAGTAGGTGTTGTATGGCAGTCTCTCATGACCACACTTGTGTTCTGAATAGAGCTGTTGGCCGCACAAAGTGCATCGGCGAAATGCGCGACTGTTCAAGACACCTCGGTCTTTTGGTCTCGAGCTTCGAAACGAACAGGATGCAAGAGAATGCGACAAGTCTGCTTCCTTCTGATTTCAAATTTCACGTCACCTCATCTAGAGCAGCGCCACCTAATAAGGCTGCACAGGACTGTCGAAAAAGTCCGACCTCACGATCTTGCCTTCATGCTCGTCCCTCTTCCCCTCCACCACGTCTCTAATAAACTTGCCACCGATCGCCGGATCCTGCGCACCCATCTTCTTCAACTGTTCCGCCCCCACACCCCCCAACCCTGTAGCCAAGAAACCAGGCGAAATCGCAAAAACCTTCACCGGATCATTTCGCAGAATCCTCGCCCACTCCCTCATCAGCATATTCAACCCCGTCTTCGTACTCCGATACGACGTCACGGGGTTCAACTGCCCTTGCTTCGGCCACCCAGCGTCAGGCGCGGCGTTCAATCGGGCGAACATGCCTTCGGAAAGGTCGGTTTGGATCAGGGACGAGGTGCCGGAAGTCACGAAGAGGAGACGAGGGTTCTTGGATTTGATGAGGAGGGGCATGGAGAGGGTCGTGAGCACTTGGGTGCCGGTCACGTTGGTATCCCAGGAAGCGTTGTAGGCTTCGCGGATGGAGAGAGCGCCGGATTGGATCTGGGTGTCGTAGCCTGCTCCAGCGTTGTCTAGGTTCGATTAGTTCATGGCTCTACATATGATATACTCTAGAGTCCGCGATTCGAGTCGAAGGAAGCCATACTTATCAAGACATCAAGCTTCCCGTACTTCGACTCAATGCCTCCGACGAGCTTCTCCAGCGATTCGTCGGAGGTAACATCGGCTTGCACAACGGAGACATTGCTCGAGCTCTCTTTGACTTCCTGCTTCAGCTTCTCGATTGCCTGCTCGCCATTCGAGATCTTGCGACTTCCCATTAGGATTTCATAGGGCGTTGCGGAGGCATAGAGAGCCTTGATGGCTTCGTACCCGAGTCCGGTATTGCCGCCAGTGATCAAAAGGATTTGCTTGGCCGCCATGATGCTTTGTCTGAACGTCAATTGGTTTTAGAAGAAGAGGAGACACTGTCATGAGGTTGTCGGGGCGTTCGATTTATACCAGATGTTCTCCGTTTCCATGGAGCTTCCTAAACCCCTAAGCCCGAGCGGTCTTACGTTACTACTGTGTCAACAATCTGGCTTCTCGCCGTCTACAAGACATATGCCCCACTCGGGCTGTACGACGGAGAGCTCGGTGTTTCGAGAGGCTGGGTGCGGCGAGTACGAGTACGAGTACAGTCGTGGCGACCGGCGTTGCGCGTATCAAAGAAGACACCGGAGTTAAATGCAGAACCGGCCTCGGCGCAACACTACGGGCGACTGGACCGCAGTTCCGCGTTAAGACGAACAACAGAGTTCCGCACGGCTTTGGGAGTGAAGATCGGGCTTGTAGTTCAATGGTCGCATAGAGTGAACAATCGCCTCGCTATGGACGGTGCCACGGCACCGCAGACATCGAACAATCAGAACCAGATCTTGATCAGCTCCTCACTAACAGCACTCGGCAACAGCACCCCTCCCTCCGTGATGATCCCCGAAATGAGGTGAGGAGGTGTATAGTCCACCTCATCGCCGGGTGTGCAGCTGCGCCTGCTGCTCGTTGCCACTTCGCCCTCCAGGTCCGCCACGCCTTCGTCTTTCGCAGTTTCCGTTTCCACCGACCCCTTCGCCGTCTTGAAATCCACAATGTTCTGCTCGATGCCTAGATCGGACTGCCCGAGCGGATACAGCCGTACGAACTTATGACTCTCCGACACCACGTAGAAAGGCTTCCCAGAGGCTTTCGCAAGACTAGCCATCTGATACGTGCCGAGCCTACTCACCACACCGCCGTTCTCCACCACGCCTTCCGCACCTACGAGGCAGGAAGTGACCATATCCATGCAGTACGCGATTGCTGTGGGCGGAACTTCCGCAACGGGAATATCTCGTTCTCGAAGCGCGGCAATGTTGGCGGCTGTCTCGCTTTCTTCCGCCGAGTCACCAGTCGTGGAGTGCGAGACGACGTAGATGACGCGAAAGCGGATACTGCCTCTTCCGCTGCCATTGCTGGACTCGGCTGCATTGCGCAGAAGCGCGCCAACCACGCGAGAGCCGCCGTTGGTGAGCACGGTGTTGCCGTCGCGGACAAAGTGCTTCCCAAAACCTGCGATAGTCTCTCGTGCTGCTTTCGCGCGCTCGATGAAGAGCCGGCCGTTCTGCACCAAGTGGTTGCGCGCTTGTTCGAAGTCGCCGCGCGCCCGTTGCAGATTGCTGATCAGGTATTGTTGGAAGAGATCGGTACCGGCGGAAAGGGAGATGGGGTTTGAGACGCCGCTTTTCAACTTCGCAGTGAGCTTCGAGACGAGGTCCAGGGTCTCGGACACGGTAGTCGAGGGAGTTTTGGCCAGGCCGACAATCAGAGACTCAATGGCGGCGACGGGCATCGTAAGGTCTGGATCTTCCGATAGCAGGCGGCGGTAGGTAGCTACTATGTCGAAGGCACCCTCATCGCCGCTGCTAGGCTGTGGTGGCGCCATTGTCGTATCTGTGATCCCTCCGAGGAGTGCCTGTTGGTGTACTACATGATGTTGATTGATCGAATCATCAACACCGGAGCTGTCAAGACCTGTTCAGAGCGTTGCTGCCCTGATTAGCTAAATATTGATGGTTCATTGGCTAATAGCTTGTTAATCGCCGCGAGGTAGAAGCTTCGACCTCTCGAGCTTCGCGTTTGCAAATTCGCGACTTCAACACGCGACAAAAGTTCCAACTCAATAACCCGAACGAACAACAACACACTCACCTGCACAGAAACGTATCACCCCTGTGGGACATTGTAGACGCCGCTCCCCTAAGCCGTTCTACAAGAGATTGAGAGATTGTGGGTTGAGAACTTTACCAACACATCAGCTGGCCCACCAACATGGCAGGCATCTTCGAGCAACCGCGCAATGCCGGCACCCTCTTCCTCGGCGGCCAGAAGATCTCAGGCGCGGATATTCGTGACCAGAATGTGCTGGCTACGCAGGCTATCGCCAACATCGTCAAGTCTTCCTTTGGACCCTCAGGCCTGGACAAGATGATGGTGGATGATATCGGGGAAGTGACGGTGACAAACGACGGTGCGACCATCCTAAGCTTGTTAAGTGTGGACCACCCGGCTGGGAGAATCCTGGTGGACTTGGCGCAGCAGCAGGACAAGGAGGTGGGGGACGGCACGACAAGTGTTGTGCTGATTGCCGCGGAGCTGTTGCGAAGAGCGAACGAGTTGGTGAAGATGCGGATACATCCGACCACCATCATCACGGGATACAGGCTGGCGCTGCGGGAGGCGGTACGGTATATGAACGACAATATCAGCACGAAGGTGGAGACGCTCGGGAGAGAGAGCTTGATCAACATTGCCAAGACAAGCATGTCTAGCAAGATCATTGGTGGAGACTCTGACTTTTTCGCGAACATGGTGGTCGATGCTATTACCAGCGTCAAGACCACGAATGCGCGGAACGAGATCAAATACCCGGTCAAGGCGGTCAACGTACTGAAGGCTCACGGTAAAAGTGCGACGGAATCGATGCTAGTCAAAGGGTACGCGCTGAACTGCACTGTCGCCTCACAAGCGATGAAGACGAGGATCACAGACGCCAAGATTGCAGTCCTCGACATGAACTTGCAAAAGGAGCGGATGAAGATGGGTGTGAACGTCGTGATCGATGACCCGGCACAGCTCGAAAAGATCCGGGAGCGAGAGTCTGGCATCGTGATTGAGCGGGTAGAGATGATCTTGAAAGCCGGTGCGAACGTCGTCTTTACCACGAAGGGTATCGACGACCTCTGTCTTAAGCACTTCATCGAGAAGAACGCGATGGCGGTGCGAAGATGCAAAAAGGAGGATCTGAGGCGGATAGCGAAGGCTACTGGCGCTTCAATGGTCTCTACGCTCGCAGATATGAATGGCGATGAGGCATTCGACCCGAAGAACCTTGGTCAGGCGGAGGAGGTTGTGCAGGAGCGCATCAGCGACGATGAGTGCATTTTGGTGAAGGGTCCGAAGGCGCACACCGCAGCCTCCATCATTCTACGCGGAGCGAATGAGTACAGTCTGGACGAGATGGAACGCTCCGTGCACGACTCGCTGTCCGCTGTGAAGCGCACACTCGAGTCCGGCAGGATTGTACCCGGTGGTGGTGCGGTGGAAACGGCGCTGCACATTTACCTCGAGGAGTGGGCAACAAGCGTTGTGCGTACACATCCACGCATCACTGATACTTCACTACACATCACTAACAACTTCGCAGGGCTCACGAGAGCAACTAGCCATCGGCGCCTTCGCCGCCGCCCTCCTCACCATCCCCACCACCCTCGCCGTGAACGCAGCAAAAGACAGCTCCGAGCTCGTCGCCCAGCTTCGCTCCCGCCACGCCCTCTCCCAACGCACATCCGCTCCCGCACCTGCCTCCAACCACGGCGCGCCGAAACAACAACAGCAACCACTTCAGCAAACCCAGCAGCAGTCCCAAAACACCAACGGCCACTCCCCAGCCGCGGCACCCAATGCCACTGCTGCTCAGCGTAGCACGTCGTCCCAGCAGAACGCGCTGAGTGACAACTCGGCCGATGCGAAAGCGCTGGCGAAACACAAGAACTACAAGAATTACGGCCTTGATCTGACGAAAGGCAGGGTGCACGATTGTGTCAAGGCGGGGGTGCTGGAGCCGAGCATGAGTAAAGTTAAGCAGCTGAAGAGTGCCGTCGAGGCCTGCGTGGCCATTATGCGGATCGATACGTTGATTAAGTTGGATCCCGAGCAGCGTGGGGGAGGGGGGGACGATGATGGGCATGGGCATTAGGTAGCAGCATCGTGCGCGAAGGAAAGCACCGTAGGTCGGTCTGTGTGTATGTGTAGATGCATGAGCGGGTTGAATTCGAGCCACGCGATATGTGTAAGTATGCTATGGTACAGCAATGCTATGGTATGATACAGTGGGTACTATGCATGATGTTGCGCCGCCCAACAATGACTTTTGCCCAACGTCGCGTCCCTCTCAACATAGTGGCCCCGCCCAAAAGTCGCAAATGATGCCAACCCAAGTCAATCATATCATCATCCAGCCGTCAAAACCTGCACCGTAAGTCTCCCTCCCCACTCAGCATAACATCACTCACTCCCTCAACTGCGCCCTCAACCCAACATTCTCCCTCTTCAACCGTCCCCCCTCCCGCTTCAACCTCCCCACCTCCTCCTGCCCCTCCCGGACCTTCCGTCTCAACTCCTCCACCCCCTCCCCGCCCTTCACAGCCCGCAACACCCGTCCCAACTCCTCGTTAAACCGCGCGTACAACGCCTCGTTCTCCCCGTTCGCCTCCCGGTACAGCTCATCCAGCTTCTTGCACTTCGTCTCGGACACCGTGAGGGAGGCGCTGAGCTCGGCTTGCACGGCGTCGAGGCGGGCGCGCGCGGTGTCGATGTGGGAGGCGAGCTGGGCTTCGAGTTTGAGGACGCGTTGGGCCAGGTCCATGGTGCTGGGTTGGAAGCTGCTGATGCCTGACGGGCCCGTGCCGCCGGCGGCGAGGTTGGCGCTGTGGCGGACGTTATGACTGCTGGGGGTGGTCCGTGGGGCGCGTATGGAGCCGATGCGGCTGGGCGTCGCGGTCAGCTCGTCGCCGATCTTACTCAGCTCGTCTTGCAGCTCGGTCTGCGCAGCGGCTAGGGTGGATTGCTCGTTCTGCAGGCGCTCGCGGAGCTTTTGGGGGGACTGCATGCGCAGTTTCTTCGTTGGGGTGGGCTGAGGCGGCAATACAGTGGTGACGGCGGGCTTGTACGCTTTCTCCGGCGGCGGCGACGGACGTTTAACAATGTTGCCTGCGCCTGCGCGCTCAGAGAGGCCGACGCGAGGTGCGGGCAAGAGCGCCTTGTACGGCGATGCCGTCCTCGGGGCTAGAGTCGGGATGCTAGACATTGGGCGAGAGGTGATGACGACTTCGTCGAGCTGCTTGCTGCTATCTCTCGGGCGCAAAGGCGCCACCATGCCGAACGCCTTGTCCGCCGGGGAGTTCTCCTTGCGGAACGAAGATGGCAGCCGAGAACGCGGCGTCTCTCGCAGTGGAGACCCGTACCTGCCACTACCGCCCTTCGATGAAGGTGTTGATGGCATAGGAGAGGCAGGGAGTGACTTGTCGTCCGTCTGCCTTTGCGCTAAACCTGGGCGCTGCGGAGACGGAGACATCCACGACTGCAGCTTTTGCGATTCGTTCATTGCCTTCAGGTCAGAAAGCGAACTACGCCTCTTCTTCCTCGGCGGTCCGATGGGTATGAAACTTGGATGCTCGCCAATCGTGGAAAGGCCCAGGTTTTGCGTAGAAGCAGGTCCGGTCAGCGCAGCGACATCGTCGAAAGCGGACGGCTTCAGTGATGGACCATCTTGGGAGGCGGGTCTCAGCGGTGTCCCACGGACGTCGATGTCAGTTGAGTGGGCACGAGCAAGTGTGGCTCTGGTCATGCTGTTCATCGGGCTAGGCTCACCGCCACGTGTGCTTTTGCTGAGCGTGCGCCAGACGGAAGCTACCCTTGACTCCTCCTCAGACTTACTGTTGGTCCTTGACAGCGTACCGAACCCAAACTTCTTCCGCAACGAAGATGTATTCGAGCTGATAGATGCCGAATTGACAGACCTTGCTCGCTTGTGTATACTCCCGGGACCATCGCCGGGTCTTTGAGCCTCTTCCAGCGGCTCACCGAAGTACGTCTCGGTATCGTCCACGAAACGGTCGATGAGGGCGATGAACTCGTGCGGATTGCCTTCCGTCACCAGTACCTCAGCGAAGGCCGCGGTCAAGACACCGCGATCGCCATCATTGCCTGTCCCATCGAGTAGATCGGCCAGCAACTTCATGATGGCCTTGAAAGCGCGCTGGTTCTGCGGCGGTAGCGCGCTTAGTGTTGACCGAAAATAGTCGTCAAAGTCGGTCGGGAACAGCGTCTCGGCCTTCATCTGGATACCTTGCATCACAGCAAAGGGTACGATTTGGCCAATTTGCTTCCTCCACGCCACGTTCAGGAATTTCTCGAATGCGGCGAAGAGTACGTCTACTGTCGCTTGAGCGGCAAGCACCATCATGTTAGGGTCCTCCAATAGACTGTTATACAGCTCGTTCACAGCAAGCTGGTCGGCTGTGGCACGCATCTTGAGGCTGCGGCCTACAATATTGCCCTTGCGAGATTGGAGAGCAAGCACGTAGGCCGAGAATGTCTCCTCGAACCTCTTGTGAGGGTTTGAAAGCTGATCGGTGGACCGCATAGATGCGAGCGACCTTGGCGTGGCTTGGTCTTTCGATGACGGTCGACTCTCCCGGCTCGGCGGCTTCGACGGCATTTGCTCAGCGAGTCGGGTACGTGGCAGCTGTCCAGGCGGTGGTAGAGGCGGAAGGTCTTTCTTCATAAACCCAGGAGGCTGGCTTCCTGGGCCAGTGCTCGCCAAGAAATTTGCCAGGAGCTTGCGAGGCGATTTTGGCCGCCGGAGTCGCTCGTCGATCGCGCTTTGACGCTGATCTTCATCCTGATCATTCTGGCGAACCTGTAGGTCTAGGGAAGCGATAGTCTGTGCGTTCTTGCCAAGTAGATACGCTGTGATCGAGGGCTCCTCAATAGCAAAGCGAGATGATGCCAATGCGGCGAGCCGTTTCCCGAGTAGTGAGGTCAGGTCAGCCACGGCTACGAGATCGCGGCTGGCCACGCCGTCGATCGAATCGATCGTCACTCGCCAATGACCGTCCCGCATGGGAGACAATGCAATGATGGTTCGTATGCCATTCTGCCCAGCACGCGGCCGCAGCGAGTGCTTGTCGATGTCGACTAGGATGCGAACCGAAGCGCAGTCGTGCCTCGCGGCAACAAAGTCGGGATTCGAGTCTTCCAAGACTGCACTGAGCAAGCTTGCGGAGTCCGCGAGAGCGTCTGACGCGCGCACTTCCCACTTTGCGCTCTCACGCTCTTCGTTGCTGTAGCGACATTCGATTTTCGCCTTCACCATCTCCTCCACCAGGCGGACGGCTTTGCCTTCGTATGAGCCTCCCAGGTGCAACACATGACAGGAGTCTATTGTTGGCTGCTGGGCAGGCCGCGCTGTTGGATCCAGTGTGAAGCGAGTGAAAAGCTGGAGAACATGACCGCCGTGGCTCTCGGTCACCTCGCACGCATCAAGCTTCACCCTCTTCACGTATCGCAGGTCGTGAGATGCGCCGAGTGTTGCTGTAGGCGTCTGCATGGCGAATGATCCTGCCTCAAGCTCACTCTGTAGAGCGCGACCTGTAATCGCTTGGCCACCAATCTTTTCAAGCAAGAGAACGCTGTCCGTGAAGACCATGACTATACCTGGGCTGGCGTCGCAACCTTGATCGCCAAAGGGAGCCTCTAGCTCCGTCACATCAGCTGCGGTCACCAGCCGTCCCGCGATCTCGCACTCTGTGGGCCATCCGGCGACGCGTGAACGTAGCTTGTCAGTTATATTGACGGCTCTCAAGGCGGCGTCGTCCTGCGTACAGATTTCGCTCACAATATCGCGTCCCTTCAGCAGTGCTTTCATGGCAGGGTGGCGAGCCGGTAATTGCTTGGCGATGCTATCGATATAAAGAGTATAACGGGGCAGCCGTTGGATTGGTTCGATCAGAAGCGACGTAAGCCGCTGCTCGCCAATCTCTTGTAGAGCGCCCAAAAGCGCCGTATCCGCCGTACGGAAGAGACCTCGCAGCTGCTGCGCAGATTGAGCGTGGGACTTGACGTATTGTACGTATGGTCCAGCGAATTGGGGCAGCCAGTCACACAAGCATTTCGCAATGGCTGTGATGCCTTGCGCGTCGCCAGTCACGTCTCGACTGCTATGGTTACCATCCGCCGCTGTCTCGGAGCTCTCTTCGATGTCCTGCAGAGCCGCGGCCTCCGTACGCTCCAGGACCGTCCGGAAGTCATCGACGAATCGCGTATTGACCTCGAGCACTGCATTGATGGCTTCCGGGAAGACTGCACGGAGCTGCTGCTGACTGTTGGCTTTGAGGTCTGCACCTACGTTTCTTGAGATCTCGTACAGGTCTTTAATCCGGCCAACATAACTCTCTTCGGTGTCGAGGAGCTCACAAAGCTCCATTCGCACACTTTCTTTCTGCTGCCGGAGAAAAGAAGTGCTTCGGCTGATAGACATGACTTTGCTCGGCGCACGCTTCATGTTGGAAGTCGGCAGGAAAGCGGCGTCACCCAGTGCACCTACCAGCTCAGCGTACCGGCCATACCGTTGCCTCAAAGCTTCTGGATCTCCAAGTTCCTCGGATCCGACAGAGTTGTTCGACGAAGCGGGCTCTTTGATGGACCCAGATGGCAAAACCACATCCACATCCAACCATGACTGACGCTGCTCACCGAACGCCTCCCCGATGCTCCCAATGACCTCTTCCACATTCTCAATCCTCGTCATGCGACTAGCAAGCACAGCAATGTGATCGTCCCCGAACAGCATCCCCGACGCAGGTGCCTTGACTTGCGCACACCATGTCTTCTTGACCGTCTCCGAAAGCTCAACAAAGTACTTCTTCAAGCCAAATGCCAGTCCGCGGCATACCTCGTCGCCCTGCTCTTCGCGCGGGAGGTTGCTGACTGCAGAGTAGAAGGGAGAGTTGGGCGAGACAGCCAGGCGCGCATACGAGCCAATGCCGGCCGGTGTGAAGATATGGACTTGTATCCTCGAGCTTGTCGCGCCGATGGTCGCGGCCGGTCCGTGGAAGACGAGGACTGGCGAATTCGAGAGCAGTGGATCGGTGGTGTGGAAGAGCGCGAGATCGCGCGAGAGAGCTGGCGGCGCAGGTACGACGACTGCCATTGCAAAGGTGCGCGGTGGCCGCGATTCACATTAGACGGATCGAAAGTACAGGTAGTATCGTTGCATGTGACGCGTCTTTCATCGTCTGGGTATGCGCGTCGCGATGGATCCTGAGCTCTGCAGTGAGCAACCGATGAGCAATCGGTCAACGACGCGTAGCAATCGTGGAAGTAACGAGCGTGAGGGCCAGCTGCGGCACGAAGGAGCGACAAAGGTGGAGAGTTGGTGCAACACAACAACAACAGCAACAACATCGGGCAACAGCTCGATGAACCTTGAGAAGCGGCAGCGCATGCAGGAACACACCCGGAAAGGTGGGGGATTCTTGGCCTCAGGCTCACATAGCGCCCTCCCATAGACTTGTACCCGCTAAGGTATGTATCGATTGTTTCGAACAGACGACATGTGTCTTACTGTATGATAGACCACCGCATCTCGACAACTGTTGCCATGGAAACGACAGGCAATCCTCAGCTCCCGCGAGATACTGTCCCCGAACGCTATCAAATGAACGGCCCTTGTCGGCGTCATTAAACGCTTCCGATCAAACGTGCCAAACTCACAAACAAACTCCTCAGTCACTAGAATTCGAGCCTTCGTGTCTCGTAAGAATGTCCGCGCAAGCAGACGAAGGCAGTCCGTTCTCGCTACTGCCGGAGGAAGGAAGACAGCATTTCCGCTTACTGGAGTTGCCACCGGACCTGCTTGAACTCATCGTCTCGGAGCCATCAACAAGGTAGAACGATTAAACCCAATCGAGAATCATGCCCAGGCCAGCTGACCCTTCTCACCAGTCTGCATTTCAAGTCCGGCCCCAAAAGCAGTAAAGCTGGATTGAATTCGGACGCCGTGATCTGCACCCCAAACAAAACATATAATATTCGACAGGTCAACACCTCGAACTCAGTCTACATCTGCCAACCCACCAGCCACAACGACGACGACGACGACGAGAACCCGCAACCCGGCCTACAAGCCATAGCCCAAAGCAGCTGGACCCTCGAACTCAGCAGCACCGCCTCCCCCTCCGCTGTGCCATACCTGAAAGCAGCGTTACCCACCTACTCCTCCACGGGAACGTACCAGTCCAACGAGCTGCGAGCCTCCAAACAGCAGATCTTCGACGACACTCCACTCAGCCAAGCCGAGTGCGAGGCCGCATGGAAAGATCTGGCATGCTTCGAGGTAGAAAGTGACCCCAAGGGCTGTTTTCTCCCGACCGCGAGCGCCAAGGTGCAGGTATGGCGGGCGATCCTGGAGTCCGCGACAGCGGCCGGGGTGGATTTCGGTGGAGACCAGCTTTCTCTGAAGCAAGCTGAGATGGTGATCGACCGGAGCGACGAGGACTGGCCGGACGAACTCGGTCGCGCGATGCTGGCGAGTGTCTGTGACCACGAGGGCATGATTGACCAGGGCAGAGGGGTGAGGGCTGTTGGCCTTGACCTGCTGGCTGTTGAAGGCACGCGTGGGATGCATGTGAGCGAGCTGCTGAAGAAGTGGAAGGATGTGCTGCCAGAAAAGTGGCGGGCGGCGGCGAAAGTCGAGGCGCTGCCACGGTCTGAGTACACTCTCAGTCATGATAGGAAGACGATCACCTTAGCTGGAGTTGGGAGTGGCGTAGCAGCAGCCGCGGCAGAGTCCAAGTCGACACTGGGCGCGAAGCGGAAATGGCACGAAAGGTTCCGCGAGTCGAAGAAAACCGCCAAGTAGCAAGCGTAAACTACAGCCTGTATATCTACCCTAAACGCCACCGTCCCAGCCGCCGGAAGATGAACCTACATAGGCAACCGTCTCATCTCCTCGGCACTCCAAAACCTCCGCATATTCTCCGCCCTCAACTGCCTCACCTCATCATCCAAATGCTGCCACAACACCGTCCCAAACCCCTCCAACAACTCCCTCATCTCCTCCAGCCTCAGCTCCCTCTCCCCACTCCGACACTCCTCCAAATACCCCTCGAACTTCTCCAGCCCATTATGAATCAATTTATGCTGCGTAAGCAACTCAAGCTCCTGCTTGAACGCCGGCATTTTCCGCGCGAGCACGGGGAAAATATGCTGTTCCTCGATCGTGTGGTGCACGGTGAGGTGGTGGCAGAATTCCAGCCCCGTGTTGAGGAAGGCGCGGAGGCTCATGCCGGCGGGGCGTTTGCCCGAGGTGCAGGCGCCGTAGAGGAGGTTCCAGGTTCGGCGGAAGTTTTCGTGCTGGCGCGTATACAGTCAGCGGGGGGTTGTTTGCGTTGGAGTGATGGGGAAGGGGAAGGGGAGAGGACGTACAAACATATCCATATGCTCCGCCATGCGGTTATACACCCGGAACTCCTGCGGGCTCATCTTGGGCAAATCCTGGTCTTCTTTCTTCGGCGCAGAGACTTCGGTGGGTTTCTCGCACTTGGGCACGCCCTCCTCTGCCATCTTCTCGAAAGGTTGCTCCATGATGTAGTTATGGTTGGCGCGGCAAGTGGCTGCGGCGGAGAGTGCGCGATTAAGGGGGGCGGCGTTGTGGATATGTGCTGTAGCAGTAGCGTGTCGCCGGACAATGGAGAGCAAGAGACCGCTGACGAGCAGACGAAGCATTGATGAGAGATGCCATTGTGCGAGTGGGATGGGGAGTGTTTATACAACGTAGGTGCCGGCCGGGTTGCAACTTTCAATTATTAGGCGCATTTGCTTACCTTATTAGCGGCCGTATCGATAATGATGAAGACGGGAGATTCCGCGCGAAGATGCCGGCGAGTTCACGGCTGTTCTCCGGCCGCAAGATGCACGCACAAGAGGAACAAGAAGCATCCACGATGATTATTCGAGCAAGTGTTCATTGATACACATTACTGTGACTGCTATTTACACAGGGGTATCTTCAAATCCAAGAAGCTATGCCGGAACAATGTCCGCGCATCCCATCCGCGTGCTGAAAAAGCATCCAAGAGTATCCTACTCGCTCACTCAGCTAGACAAGCAAATGCTGATGCATAATATGGTCGCAGTTGAAATGTATGCAGTGGCCCAGTATGGCTAGGTATCGCTGAGAAAGCGGAGCAATGTGGTCCATCGCCACACCGCGGATACCGACCGCGCGTGTGAGGAAAGCTGAATTGTGGAGCTGGTGGCAGCAGCAAAGGGCTGGCCGCCGGTAGTGGCCCGGTGAGAGATCGAAAGAGTCAAGAACGCCGCGCTTTGCCCGATATCGTGAATTCGTAGCCGTGCCTTGTGGCCTGCTTCTGTCGCTCAAGGAAGATCCGAAGGATATGCTCCAGGCCCAGATCCTTCCGTTGAGTCGCCCTCGATCGTCTGGCGCCAGTGCTGCGGCAAGCACACGCACACTAGCGGGAACGCCTTGACTTCACCGTCGCCGTCAGGCGAGTCCGGCGTCTTCTCGCTGCCGGTACTCAAGCCGCTGTCACGTTGCGTCTTGTCCTCTGGCCGCCAATCCTCTGCGTTTCGCCGGATACGTACGCCGGTGGCCCAGCCGTCGTCCCAGATCCCGAGCACTTTGATCATGTCGCCGCGGTCGAGCTGGAACTCGTCTGCGGCTCTTGGCTCGTAAGCCCAGAGTGTCGCGACGATGTCGGCTGGGTGGATCTCGTCTTGCGAGTAGTAATCCTTAAAGAAGCCCAGGAGTTCGCTTTGGCCTTGTGACTCGGGAGAGGTGTATTGCTGGTCTGTGCTGGGGGAGGTATCATCGGCACCGGCAATGGCAAGCTGCGACCCGCTAGAAAGTGATCCGCTCCGCTTGGGCGGCGGCGCTAGCTGCAACATGCGCCGTGAATCTGGCGTCCCCTCTTCGTCCGAAGTTGACTTGCGATAGCCTCCGTAGCCGAGAGCCATGTATCTCGCATCATTGTGCTCTGACCCACTCGATCCTTCGAGTGCGGACATGCGTGCGACGCGCCCTCCGGGAAGCACGGCCAAGCCCGCACGTTCCTGATCGCGCGCACCGTCGTTGAACTCCATCGGTGGTTGCTGGCGAGTCGACGCTGGCTGGTTAAAGACGCTGGTGGCAGAACTACTGTCCCGGCGCCTTCGAAGCAGCAAGCAGCCGCCGATCAATAAAGCAAGCAAGAGCAGCGCGCCGAGCACCGAGCCCACGACGATACCGGCGATCTGGCCACCCGTCAGGCCCCGCCGAGCATCCGAAGTTGACCCGCTGGTACCGGTACCTGTTGCCGCTGAAGTCCCACTAGTGGGCGAAGTCGTTGTTGTCACTGGCTGGAGTGAGGAGGATGCAATGATTGGTAGTACAACGCCTGCGCAGCGTCCTGGCGCATTCGAGAATACGCAGCAGGAGTCTGTCGCATTCGGCGAGCTGGCTGAGCAGTAGCCACAGAGTCCACCCACGTTCGTGGCGTACCCGCAGTTTTCCGGCTGGTTCTGCTCTGCTTGTATGCATGTCCCGGTCAATGAGTTGGATGGTAGTGCGCAATTTGTGAAGTCGGCCCGGATTTGGGTGAGGGCGTAGTTGCTTGAAGTCCCGCAGACATTACTGCTAGTGATGTCTTCCTCGCTTTGCGCATATGAAGCGCACGATTCTGCGCAAAGTGGTCTGGCGGCGTTCCCAGACAGACCACACGGATTAATCGAGTTTTGTATTATGGCGTTGCATAGCACGCTAGTGGTGTAACGAGCGTAGAAGGCTGTGGTGTTGTCAAGATTGACATTCGAACAGCCTATAAGTGTTTGGTATCTGCTGCAGTCAGTATACCTTCTGTTTCGCGCACGCTGTGGAAGTCAACATACCGTTGCTGGGTAAAGCCATTGGCAATGTAGGTCTGTATGCCGGAATCGAACGTGGCGGTGTCGGTCACCGACGACAAGAAAGGAAACAATCCCACAAGCGCGCCATCTGTCGAGATTGAGGACGCGTTGAAAGCAGGACACGCTGTAGAGCCGGCGAGGGATACACAGGTCTGAGCCATGGCCGCCGGAACACTGGCAGCTAACAAAGCGCACACAGCGGTGCACGCTCTAGTAGTGTGCGACCGTTTCCGCCGCTTGGTAGGTCGGCGTCGTCTGATGCTTGCGCTGTGCTGTTGTCGAAATGATTCCGCAATGGCCGCGAAGCCCATGTCACCCTGTACTTGAGTGTTCGGGCCGTCTCTGTCGTGGTCTCCTGCCTCATGGCCACCCGCGCCTCTTGTATACATCCTCCGTCGCCAGTCAACTGGCAAATGCGGAGGCGTTGGCCACTCGCTATAGCTCGGGGTGTTCGCTGTCGCTACGCTGATCGTCGTGGGCTGTGGCAGATCGTCGGACCTCCCGGGTGGAGGGGTTACGCGTTATAGACCGGGAGCATGCTGCAGGTGCGCCAGAGAAGGTGGGATTGTCGTCGGTCTCAAGGAGTGACTGCGGTCGGAGTGGCGATATGGCGAGCAGCAGCAGCAACGATCCAGAGCCCAGGGACGAGGGAGGTGCACCTCGAAGGTGTTGTTGTTCGGCCCTGCGAGGTCTAGAGGGAGTTGCCGTGGGAGAAGAGGACGGGAGCGCATTGGCTCGGCCGCTCCCATCGTAGTCTGGCCCATGCACCACGGGTATGTAAGGTACAAGGTACCGATTCCAGTATGTGCGGCAGCGGCAGGATTGGTGGACGGGCGTGTTTCGGGTCCATGCGGCCGCAGCGTGGAGATTGCGTTGGAGTAATTCTAAAATTCGCCGAGGCGGACATGTGGACGGCAGAGCCTCGCTTTCACTTCGGCCATCAAAGGCTGTTGACATTACATGCATTGTGAAAACCGACGGAGCCTAGAGGACGTCTGGTGAGCAGCATGTTCGCCACCGCTACTCGTCGCCAGTACAATAATCGTCAACCCTCCCAATGATAAGTGGCAAGAAGCCGGCATCGAGCAGCCGACAACACGGACGGACGTCGCGACTCGTGTCAGTGTCAAATATAGACTCGTTATACAAGCCGGCAAAAGGTCAGCACGACCGCACGGGTGGCCCTGACCCCCCCGCGATCTCCACGGTCCGCAAAGGCCACCGACATCATGCGAACCAAGATCGTCCTGAACGAAACTCACGTGCGATTGAGGGAAAGGACTGGCGAGACCCACACAAAGCCGAATACCATTGACCCTCGAGGCTCGATCACCCGAGCTGCGAACATGCCAAACGTTGTGGTCGCTTCTTCAGAGATATATACCTACTACTGATCATAGCCGACGCCGTCCCCGTCTTTCATCCTGCTCCGGCAACTCCACACGTGGCTGCTTCCTCCACCCAAAAACACGCCATGCTAGCCAAAATGACAACGCCATCGCTATGCATAGTAACCCGCAGCGCCACCTTGACCCCGCTCTCTCTCAACCGTACATCGACATCGGTCTCTCTCGCAATTCGTAGTCCTCTAATTCGAGACCAGCCGGGAGCAAGCCGTCGAGTTGTTCCCGAAGCAGCACGGTAGGCCTCGATGGTGTCGCTGAGGAGGCTGTGGTGATCTTTTGTTCGACGGGAGCATGTTGAGCAGTCTCGTCTGGTGCGGCTGATGCCTGACTCGTCCGGACCTCGCGCAACACACTGACTGGCGAGACGACTTGATCGTGGACCACCGACAGGCCTTCAGGCGCGTTGGCGTCGACGACAGCATATTCAATAGCACCTCCAACAGGCTTGTCGGTTTCCTGATGCTCAAGCGTTTCAGCCGCGGGCCTTTCAGCCCACGCCCTCGCAGCAGCCTCATTCTGCGCTTTCACTAGCTGCACCAGAGCCCGCGCAGACCCCGCATCAGCCCGCAACGCCTGCGCCCAGATCTCCTCGAAAACACCCTTCTGCCCAGCTTTGGAGCACAACCGTATCATAGCAGCGAACGCAGTCATGGGCACCTTCTCAGATTCGCCTCTGCGATCCGCGTGTCGTTGCAGACTCCTGAGCCGGAGCGCCTGGATCTGACCCCAGATGGCGAGGCCGGACGTCCAGTCTCCATAGTCCGCGCAATGCTCGAGTAGAGGTGTCAGACCGCTCAGACAAAGCCCCCAGCCTTCGTGACCCATCCCTTTACATATGCTGCGCGCAGTATCGAAGCCGCTGAACTTCATTACACCTCTGATGAGCGCATCGAAGACTTTGGGGGTCGGGTACGGTAGCTGGATGACTTTGTCCTCTTTCCCTTCTCTCTCCACGCGTCTGAGACGAGCTGCGCCGGCCTCGTTGATGTGGATGTCGGGTCTAGCAAGAGCCAATCCGCAATACTTTCCTCGCATGAGCTCAACCCTCGTCACAAAACCCGCTGCGTTGTTAGTAGTGGTGAAATGACTCAGCACGGCGGCATTGGTGACTTCGTTCGGTCGCATGTGTGTTTTCCGCATGGACCCGATGATACGATCCACCAATGGGTATTGCTTGACCTTCGACAAGCCGAGTAGCAGTGTGTTGTAAGTCTCGATGTTGGGCGGCGCAGAGGAGATGGAAAGGTTGTACGCGATCTTCGCCAACAACGCCGGCACGGTATCGGTCTGATGTCCTTGCTTGCGGAAGAGGTCCTGCAAGCAGCTGTTGAGCAGGCGCGTGGTATCGTGGAACATGCCATTGCCGTCCTGATGATAGCTGGAGAGTGGAATGTCATCTGGGGAGCGCTTCCATCCGGTCAGGTCTGGGTCGGTCTCGGTGATGCGGTCCAGGTCTTCCATCTTGCCGTATAGGCACACCTTGAGCTCTGGTGTAGGCAGGAACATCTTGTCGCGGTATTCGAGGGGGACTGCCGCGGAAGCTGCCTGTCTCCCGTTCCTGGTGCGGCTCCTCTGCAATTCCAGGAAGATCTGCAGTTGCAGCGCGTCAACCGACAGCATCACAGTCTCCAGCTTCTTCGGACTCCATCTCCGTAGCTCGGAACGTGATTTGCGATCCCCCGTAGCATAGATCGACTCTGGCGGCAGTCGATGAACCATGAGCTCCGGGCCAGTGTTGGTGGGCCAAAGTGATCTGTATTTTTGAGGCGCAATGTCCTCGAATGCGTCTGGCGTAAGTGGAATGGTCGTATGTGCTGCGTGAGCATCGTCCTTCGAACGAGTATGATGCGCTTCTTGTGCAACATCCTCTTGCGCTCGACCCAACTCCTGCTTGACATCTGCGATCGCCCTATCCCATTGCTCCCTCCGCTGCTTTTTTGCTCCCGCATCCCAAGTAGCCGCCGCTGCAAAGATTCCGGAGTAGAATAGCGTCGACGAGGTCAGGTACTTCGGTATGCGCTGCGTTGCTGATGCGGTTGCTCGCCGGCCAAGCCCGTGGACTGAATGGATGCATTGCGGGCAAGCACACGTACCACGGGTCTGCGCAACCCTGGTCCACAGTGTGTGCATTGTCGGAGCATCGTTACGAGGCCTGACAGCGTCGCATCATTCTGCCAACGGCGGTCGACGAGATGAGCTCAATGCTTGCCAAGACCGGGAGTCTCCGCTGGTCCAGCATCAGTTCGTCAGCCACTCCTACGCCACAGCATTGTGTTGACAGCTAATGAATCCACTCAAGATGACTCGAGCACCACCTCATCCTGGCCAGCTGGCTACATGTACTGCAACATGCCATCTCCGCCCGGTCGCAGTCGATAATGGAAAGTCGTAGACGTCAATGGGCAGAGGACAACACAGCGGTCCACCACGCTGCCTCTCCCTTTCCTACTACACCTTGGCCCAAGAAGCTGCATGGCTGCTTCCCGTACAAACGCGAGCATTGTTCACCTTTCTTTAGTCTCGGTACTGCAGCCTGCATCTGCTCAGGACTCAGGCTCGTGTACAAGGCGGTTCGAATGACGATGAAGTTGCTTTTCAGGCCAGGAGTTCATAATGTCCAAGTTTTTCCGCTCTCCCACATCGCCGAGTACCAGTTCGTCGGACGATAATGACTCTGTCGACGATGGGCACGGTACATCAGATAACGGCGATACAAGGGCCGAGCCAGATGATAGCACAACCGATGTCACTACCACGTTGAGTAATCTCAACAATGGCAGCACCGACAACGGCCACCATTCCCAGATGTTGCTGCACGCTTTGCTTGAGGAGCGATGCACGAACGAAGCGCTCAAAGAACACCAGACGAAGATTGGCGGACGAGTGCAGCGTGCCGACGCCATGGTGCGAAGCACTGCCAACGCCAAGTATCAGCATCTCTGCACCCTATTGGCACGACATGGTCTCATCGCCCCAGGCCTTGAAGCAGACAAACTGTTCTCTGCGAGGCAGAGATATCGTGACGGTCTGAATCTGCTATCGCAAGGATGTACATCTTCTTTCACGCAACAGGCAAATATTACCGGAGATCTGGGAAGACTTCTTACACGAAACCAGTCACTACCGGCGATGGGGACAGGCTACGGTCTGCGATCTGTTCCTGGCTGTGAGATGCGGTTGTCACCTCTGCACTCGAACTATACCACTTCGACCAAAGCCGGAGGCGAGCGAGCAATAGATCAAGACCTCCAACTCTTCAGACTGCACAGCGAGACGCCGTCCGTAATCGACACATTAGTACCAAACCATCCCATGCTAGAGCCTAGCCGGTATCTCCGAGACTTCGACGAGATTGCTGTCCTCGGCAAGGGTGGGTATGGTGTTGTCTATCACGTTCGTAATAGACTCGACGGGCTACAGTACGCCGTCAAGAAAGTACCCATCAGCCCGGCACGAATGGCTCGCATCCAGAAACGAGGCCAAGTGGAGCTAGACGAGCTGTTGCTTGAGCTGCGTACCCTGGCTCGCTTGGATCACCCGAATATCGTACGCTACTTCGCTGGTTGGATTGAGTGGACCGACGTCAGCTCGCTGCATCCGACAGGCCTCGAATCTGGCCTTTCGACCGGAAGTAGGGGGCTTCCATGTTCTGCACTAAGCCAGGACGCAGTCCAAGGAGCCAATGACGACCGCTCACTGCAGCGTATAGCCACCGAAAGCGAGACTGAGCTGGCGGATATTGTATTCGAGCGCAGTAATTCGGCGGAGAAGACCTCTGCGGCGGCATCCTGCTCTACGTCTTATCCACGCAAACCCTCGTGGTCAGCGTCGATCTCTGACTTTCACACGGCAGGGAACATTGCACGGCCAGCACACAACGTGGCGGCGGCTCCTTTGCGACGAACAGCTTCAATACAGGCTTCGAAACCTACTTACGAACACGTCAGCCCAAAGTCTTACGATACCAGCCGCTTTACACGTTCCATCCCTGACACAGTATTGGCACTGCACCTGCAAATGGGATTGTATCCGATGACTCTGGCCGACGTCTTTTCCACAAATGGCTGTTCGGATGCTACGCTGACTCCGTTGACTCACTGCTTCCACCTTCAGCCATCGATCAGTATCCTCCTCGCACTAGTAGATGGCGTAGAGTATCTACACAATCATGGCATCGTGCACCGTGATCTCAAACCGGCAAACATCTTTATAGCGGCGGACGCTAGCAAGCAAGGCCTATGCTCCGAATGCCATGTCGCTGGCCATGCACAGCCTGGAACGCTTGAAGTGCGTATCGGCGACTTCGGGCTCGTCGCCACGCTTGCACAATCACGGCCGACGAGCGAGGCTTCGCCCGCCAGTAACGCCGAAGCCACGGCAGACTCATGCGAGCCCACAACGGCTGTCCTGTCACCAAGTAGACATCTCGCGCTTGAGTCGACCGTGGCGAATGCAGCCGAGCATGTTGCGACCTCCAAGGAAGCAGTCGAAGCAAGTGGGGCGAACGGATCCGGCACCGCTGTTGGTACGGAGCTCTATCGACCCAAGAGGGTCCCGAAACACAAGCAGCACCTCGACATGTACGCACTGGCTATCATCGCATTCGAGCTGCTATACAAGTTCAACACCCGCATGGAGCGGCACCACGCGATACACGCTTTGAAGGACCACAGCAAGTTCCCAGACGACTTCATGAGACCGTCCGTGCCGCAAAACGCAGAAGCTCAACGTTCACATCTTGTCGCCGACATACCTGTCGACAGTTCCGCCCCGCTGGGCGTCACCCCGGCGCCCTTGCCACAGCCTTCGGGGTTTGAGGTCGATACAGCAGCGCCACGCCCGGATCGCCATACGCAGACCGACTCTGCAGAGCGCATGAAGGCTTGCATCGGGAGCATGCTTGCACACGATCCAGAGGTAACGCTGAAGTCGATCAGAGAGGATCTCTGAAGTCGATCAGAGAGGATCTCTGACGTCGATCAGAGAGGATCTCTTGGCTGCTGTAAGAAAGTCTTGAACGACGACATCAGTTCGACCTTCTATATCGCTAGCCCTGTATTCTATCGTTCAAACGTCACTGCTAGGCGCCACCGCCTCATCCGGACTGTACAACGCTTCACAGCTACCAGCCTTCCTCCGCAACAACTTCGTCTCAAGAGCCCGCCGCTCCTCGACCTTCTGCAGCACCTTCCGCAGCTCGACCGCAGACCTAATCAGCTTGTTGATCCACTCCTCGTCGCCATCCACCTCACACTTCTCCCTGTCGTCCATGTAAAGCCAGTACTCGCCCTCGGTCTCGCACTCCAAGATTCCGCTGGCATTCTGCATGAGGATCGCCAGCGCCACATTGAACAGGAAGGTCTTTTGGCCCGGCAGGCATAGCCATATATCCCAAACACGCATTAAAGCCTCCTCGCCGAGCACGTTCGAGAAGGCGGTGAAGAACCAGCGGACCGGTACTGTGTGCTGAGGATCGATATTCAGTTGGTCCATATGTTTGGCAAGTTGCGGCATCAGGTCTCTGATATACGAGCGCAGGACGATGACGTCCGCGAGCGGTCCGGTCAGGGAGGTTTCCCGAGCGAAGTAGCCTTCCGGGAAGTAGTTGTCGACCATATTGCACAGCATCCAGAAGGCATCCTCGCTCTGCGGGATCGCAAGTAGGAGGTAGCCGGCGATGGAGTTCAGCCCTTGCGTGTAGCCGAGGTCGTCGTACTTGGCCACGAAAGCCACGAGAACCTCTTTGAGCCTTGCGAACCCTTTGTTGGTGTAGAAGCTATGTGAATGGGTCAACGTGCGTGGGACATCGCTCACGATGACGTTGGTCTCGTCGGGGTCAGCGGTGGTGGTGTTCAATCGGAAGGTATCGTAAGCGCCTGGCTCCATGATGCTCTCTGCGTTTGACAGCTCCATCCAGATATGTTGTCGTAGATGCATGGGTACGCCGGACACGAGGAGATGACCCAGCGCTTTCATCTTTTGATGGCCTACCAGGGGGCCGACCAGGCCGGTGCCATTGGATTGAGCTTGCTGGCCGTTCTTGGAGCGAGACTTGCTGATGCTGAGTAGGAACTTGTTCCAAGCAGCTTCTTGAGGATCTTGACGTGTGTCGAGCAGTGTAGGTGGCAGTTGGTCCCTGTCATGTTGCGTCGCGAGCTCCAATGGTTCTCGCGTGACGGGCGAGTCGTGGCGCTTTCCGTACGTGCCACCAAATAGGCTGGCGGCCCAGCCTCCGCTGTCTGTGCTCTGGACGCTCGCGATTGACTCGGTCCTCTTCTTGTCTTGGGGCGGAGGACTCATCTCGTATGTCAGCCGAAGAAAGTCCTTTCAATGGACAGACTGTACGATACCGTGAAGTAGATCTCGACGAAGCTGGTGATTTCCGTCTTGCTTTTACCGTACCACCACCAAAGAGTCGTGTGAGCGTGTTACCCGAGACAGCGAGATCATCTGTTGGCAAGGGCTCAAAGGCCTTTTCAATCTTGTGTTAGCTATTACATTCATAGGCTGCGGTGTATGACCGACTGACCCCATTCCTGACCGACGGAGTCTTGGCAAGCTCCTCGTTCGCCGCCTCCTTGAGCGCTAGCCGTCGCTGCTCCGCCTGCCATACCCGGCTCGTAGTCTCCTCAACACGTTGTTGGGGTACTTTGTACTCCTCGGCCAGCCTTGTCAGAGCCGTGATGTGCGCATCACGCTGTGCTAACAAACCCGCAAGCCTTCGAACAAGCTTAGCGGCGCCCTTTCGGCTTATGACAGCCTCAAGTACATCGTCCGGTGCCCTGGCTAAGGTTTGGGGTTCTGTGGACGAGTCTGTAGACTGCTCGTCGAAAAAAGACGGACCAGCTCGGTCCAGCAGAAGGCCAAGAGGCGCATCGTTTGATGTCCTTTCCTGCAACGGTGCAGAAGGGTCTGGGAAGCTGGTAAATGATGTCGTATCTGGTGTAGACAACGACTGTTGGCTTGTCTTTCGGCTTAGTTCTCCCATTACTACTTGTCCGGCGTTACATGGTCGCGTGCCGGTATCATCGAGTGATGTTGTCAATTCTCCAAACTGGGAAGTGGCGTTGACCAGGGAATGCTGTTTAGCTGGTTGTTCCGCGGGCCGCACGAAACAGCTAAATGCACAACCTGTTTCAACCTCACCTCAACGACAGACATCATCACCTCACACAAGTGACACAATTCCAAGATCAGAGCTGATGGACCACATGTGATACCTTATGCTTCATGTCGTCGTGTTACCGAAATTTATATACTGAATACTGGATATCACCCACTAGAATTTGCCGCGGCACAAAGACACTTATGCCCACACCTTACAGCTGCGCCCTCTCGCCGCCACCAAGACTCTTCGTGCAGAACGAAGCGAAGTAATCGTTCAATGCATCGACCGTGCCACTGCCTTCGACAAGCTTGACCGCGCAGCCAACGTAGCCATCCGGCCGCACGATGACCACGCCACCCTCGTCCTCGGAGAGACCCATCTTGGCATGCGCCGCAGCCTTCGCGTTCGGTACGCGCTGGTCCCAGATATCGTCCGCGTACACATGATCGAAGTACCGTGCAAGCAGCTCGGGAAGCAGAGCTCGGACCTCAATGTCAGGTCGATGCGCGTTGAAGATGGTGTTGATGGTGAAAAATAGGCTGTGTGGGTTGTGTTGCTCGTGGTAATCGAGCTGGCTGACGTCGGGGCGGGTGTAGCTCGAGAAGAACGAGCCCTTCTTGTTCAGGTTTGTGGCGAAGTCGTCCACTGCCTTCTTCGTCATCGACGGCTTACCTGCGAACAGGTATATCCGGTACGAGCCGTTCAACGGGATCTCCTGCTCCAGATGCACCACGTTCGCATCAGCTACTCGCGTCACGGTGGCAGGCGACAGAATGCGGCCTGGACGCTGCGTGGTCGAGCCAGCCTTCTCGGACAAGAAAAGCGGACTTTTCGCCGGATGAGAGTCGGACCAGTTGAAGATGTTCTCGTTGTACGCTACGCCGTAGCCGGACGTGAACTCGCAAGATGCTTTGAACATTTTGATGAACTCATTCTCATCTACTTTCTCGTCGCCCGTAGGATGCTTGCTGGCGGGCCCCACCTCTCCGGCTGACGGCTGCCGCTGCGAGAATAGCTTGGCGTATTGCGCGTCGAAGTTCAACAGGTTCTCGGCAATGAGTTTTCGCTCACTCTCGTACGACTTCAGGATAGAGCGATCGGCAAACCCGGACTCTACGTGGTGGATCTTCCACGCCAGATTCTGCGCATCGAGGAAAGCCGTGTTCATGCCCTGCCCAGCTTTCGGCGAGTGAGTGTGGCAGCAATCACCGCCCATGAAGACTCGCTCGTCAAGAGTGTACCTGTCAGCGATTCCTTGGCCGATCGGGTAGACCGAGTACCACTCGACGCGATCCCACTCAATCCAATAAGGAGCCAAGATCTTTTTCGCTGTCGCCTGCACTTGGTCTGTCGTGGCCGTCTTCCTCGGATCCCAGTCTGCATCTGTTGAGCTCGCAACCTGGATGTACAATCGCACCATATTCGCCTCGCGTGGGATTACCATGATCGAGCCAGCATCCGAGTGGATGGTGCACTTCATCTTGATGTCCGGAAAGTTCGTTCGTACCACGCCATCCATCACACCCCACACATGCGCGATGGGGTCCTTATGTGTGATGCCAACTTTCAACTGCTCGCGCACAAAACTGCGCGCACCCTCGCCGCTGAAGAGGTATTTGGCGCGGATAGTCTCCTCCTTGTCGCCGTCTACGTGAGCGATGCTGACCTCCACAGGATGATGCTTGTCGACGCCATCGGAGCTGAAGCCGGTTATTCGCCAAGGCCGCTGGATCTTTACCCCGTTCTGCTCCAAGTCCGAGATGAATACTCGCTCGATCAGGCCTTGGTGCAGAAGAGTTGTGAACGGATACCGCGCATCAATAAACTTGGGGCACGAAGCCCAAGTCCCCGTCCGGTGTATGCCCTTGCTGTTCTCCGCTGGATCCCAAAACGCCACCTCATACACTTTCGCCGGCTCATTCGCCATGATGGCACGCTTCAGGCCCATGTTTCGCAGCAAGTCAAGCGATCTGGGTTGAATGCCGTCTGCGCGCCCGGTGACGGTCGGTACTGGTCGCATATCGATGTGCTTGATTTTGTAGCCCCATCTTGCTAGGCAGGTCGACAGCAGCAGGCCAACGGGCCCTGCGCCGACAATGACAATGTCGTATCGTTCAATCGACATGGTGAGGAACTCGGGCCGCTGCAGTGAGGATGGAACACGCGATATCCGGCGTGACAGGAGTGCGCTGATCTACTGGATAAGTAGTGCTGGTACTCAAGAAGCTGAAGCTCGGCGATTTTAGAGCACGAAGGCTGTGATCAGACGAAGAAGATGCTGGTTATGGGGGAGAAGGAGAATGAGAGGGAGATCAAAGCATCCAGACCTACGGTTCGCGGGATAAGTGTCGCGCCTGATCGCATCAGCTCCAGATGGAAGCATCACCCACGCCACGGCTAGAGGCTCGGTGATGAGTTGGTGGAGTCTAACGCTTCCCTTCTTGCGTTGCCGCGAGTTGGCCCCGAAGAGGTGATGATGCAGACCCCCGCCGTCCCGCCATATTGCAAAGCACGTGACTAGGTCCGTGCGTAGCTAAAGGTGCGGCAGCGCGATACGGCTTTCCAACGACAGTCAGCAAGACGGGACGAAAAACAAACTCACCGGCTTCAAGGACCCTCGAGACAGCCGAGCCCCAGCCTTTGCCGCGGGATCAGGCATCAATTGGCCCCTTGCCCGCGTGTGATGGTGTGGCTGTCACCCATCATGAGTGGCAACTACATTCGCGCTCGACTTCCCACTCACCAGAGGCCGGTCGATCCATTGAAGGCAAGGCACGCTGTGTCAAGACTCTTCGGATGGTGTAGGGGCTTTCTACCAGTCTACGCCCTTCGCGGACGGACGAAGTTGGAAGGGGGTTAACCACTGCTGGTAATGAGTCCTTTCGAGGACGTCTTGATGTACATGTATGCATGTACAGCTTGTTACCCGACCCGAAAGGTTAACGGACGGGCGGGCGATGTGACATCCCGAAGCTGAGTATATGAGTATACACATCTCCTTCCCACTCTACTGCAAATACGCAGGTATGGCCTTGTCAATACTCAGCTCTACTCTTGCCCTGCCGGCCCTACCACTTCTCCTTGCCTTTCTTATCGTACTCCCCGTAGCCTACATCGCCTACCAGCGCCGTTTCTCCCCCCTAGCAGGTATCCCAGGTCCATTCTGGGCCAGTCTCTCGCGGGTATGGATGACAAAGCACTCCTGGGACGGCGACATGAACCGCACCATGATCGACCTGCATCGGGAACTCGGCACGCTCGTACGGACGGGTCCTCGAGAAGTCAGCGTGTCGGACCTCACAGCCATTAAGCAGATTTACGGTGCGGGTAGTAAGTTCCGGAAGTCCGATTGGTATTCTGTCTGGCAAGGACACCGCAAATTCGACCTGTTTGGCGAGCGGGATGAAAAGGTTCATGGCGAGCAGCGGCGACTCGTCAGCCGGGCGTACGCGATGGACTCGCTGAAGGATCTCGAGCAATATGTCGACCATGCCGTTACTATTTTCCTGGACAACATGAGTGAACGGCAAGGTCAAGTCATCGATATGGGTAATTGGGTGCAGCTTTTTGCGTTGGGTACGGGGCGTACCTACCTCGCGCCAGGCTCGTCGTACTGACCCCTGTAGATGTAATTGGAGAGGTCACGTTCTCCAAGCGCTTCGGCTTCATGGACTCCGGCGGAGACGACGGCTCTTTCGGCCAGATCGAAGGCGCTCTCAAGTCTGCTTCCTGGGTCGGTCAAATCCCTAGCTTCTACTGGATCCACGACGCCCTGTCGCCGTACATAGGCAATCACTTGGCACTCTCTGCCCGCCATGGTTCGTTACGGCAGTTCGCAATCAAAGAGATTGCAGCAAGACAGGACCGAGGTGGGAATCAGAAAGACATACTTTCCAAACTGCGTGCTACCCAGAAAGAAAAGCCTCTCGAGATGGACGAGAATGCTGTGGCGAGCATGGCGACTAGCAACATCTTTGCCGGAAGCGACACCACCGCCATCTCGACGCGAGCGATTATATACTACCTACTGAAGAACCCGGAATGCAAGAACAAGCTCATCGAGGAGATTGACGAGTGCAGAGCTCAAGCCAAGCTCAGCGATCCCGTCAAGCTCTCCGAAGTAGAAAAGATGCCTTATCTCCAAGCGGTGATGTACGAGGCATTAAGGCTGGTACGGCGTGCTCAATCCGCAACGAATTTCTCATAATGCTTACTATCAAGCAGCATCCTGCGGTGGGCATGAGCCTACCGCGAGAAGTTCCAATAGGCGGCGCAAGAATCGCTGGCCAGTACCTCCCCGCCGGAAGCGTAGTGGGCGCAAATCCTTGGGTCATCCACAGAAACAAGGAGGTATACGGCGACGACGTCGAAGCTTTCAGGCCGGAGCGCTGGATGGTCGAGGACAACGGCGATATGCGCCGCTTCTTCTTCGCTTTCGGCAGTGGTGCTCGGATGTGCCTGGGTCGCAATATCAGCTGGATGGAGATGTGCGTTACTGCCCTTCGCGGGCAATGAGAGTTTGGATGGCTGACTGAATTGGAATGTAGGTCGAAGTTGATACCCACGCTGTTCATGCACTACAACTTGGAGCTAAGCGAGCCTGAGAAGGATTGGACTACGAAGTGCTGGTGGTTTGTTATGCAAAAGGGCGTCAACGTCAGACTTACGCGAAGGCGTTCGTGATGTGCACGGAAGTCGTGTCTGTATCATGTCTGCTTATAGTCAGGCTATGTAGTACCCAGCGCTGGTGCCAAAAAAGAAAGTCAAGCCATTCGGATCATCCATAATAATCGCTGTAGGGGTATCTCTGCCGTGAACGCCGTGCGCCACTGCAAAAGCGCTGAAATCACATCTCCGCCCTTGCGCCCACTCGCCCGCTTACGATAGCGTCGACGCAGTAACGACATTGCCCGTCAGCGACAATATCGCAGTATAGGCAGCACGCCCAGTCGAACCCGCCCTATTGCATTCGTCAGCGCCGTGTCCTTTTCCAAGCCCATGATGCCGAGCAATGCACTCATGTAGGCTCGACGAATGATTTACTGACCCATGCCATATCGCGTGATTACCGTTCACCGCGATATCCAGACCACCCGGCGACGTCATGCCGTCGGTGCCCGTGACGAAGAGGGGACCGTACTTGGTATACGGGCCCTTGATGTGCGACGCGGTGGCGTACGAGACGTCGTACAGTGTCGTGGCGAAGCAGTTTGAGGAGAAGAAGAGGACGTACTTGCCGCCGAGGTAGGAGAGGGAGGGCGCCTCGACGACTGGGCCGTCGGCGGGGCCGTTGGTGATGAGCTGGACTGGCTCGCCGATCTTGCTGTACCCGTCGGCGGCGTTGACTTGCTGCAGCATGATGGGCGTGGAGACGATGGGTTCGACGGTGTTGCCGCAGGAGCCGCCGTGGCCGACGGCGTTGCCATCGATCTTGTATACGACCCAGCGTGTGCCGTCGCTATTGGTGTAACCCGAGGGGTCGATGGCGCCGCCTATCGCGGTTGGACAGATCCAGGGCTCTTTCAAGGCGTCGACGTAGGGGCCCAGAAGAGTCTGCGATGTCGCGTAGCTGACGCAGTGTAGATTGGTTGCTTCTTTGTATGCGGCGGTGTAGTACATGATGAAGCTGCCGTCGCCGAGCTGAACAACGTCCGGAGCCCAGACTCGAGGACTATCTAAGTCGACCCAGGCGGCAAGCGTCGGTATAGCATCCACACCAGTCAGGTATGTCCATGTCTGAAAATCTGGAGACTTGGCCATTGGGACGTGGACCCACGAGCCGTTGATCAGGGTATTTGTCGCGAACGCATGCCAGCCGTCAGCCATTCTGATGAGCGCTGGATCAGGGAAGTTCTGGCCGCTCATGACGGGCGTTATAGGTGCCCTCTTTTCGAGTAGGCCTTCGTACTCGTCCTCCTCGGTGTACCGCGCCACAGCGATCGAGCTGGCTAGCAGCGCCGTGGCGGCGAGTGTGAGAGGGCGGAACATGCTTGTTGTGTAAGGTGGGTGTGCTTGTGTTTGTGCTTCTTCTAGTGGTGGTACAAGTATCTGTACGCAATGAGCGTGGGTGGCGCCAAGGCGAATGGCCGGCGCCGGAGAAGTTGTGATGGTTGAGCGTTTGATCGCAATGGGCAATGAATAGAAGTGTGATGGTGGTATGCGTAGCGCCGCGAAAGGAAATATTATTGCTCTTGCATCATTGTTCAATTCACGAGTTGTTCTCGGCTCATGAGGCCAATCACATGTGTCGCTTGACATTGAATGAACAAAGCCGCCTTTGTGTGAGTGAAGATTCAATTCCTGAGGTCGTTCTCGATTTCATTATGATTGGGGTGGCCGCATGCGGAGGAGTGGAGGATCACAGAGTAGAGGTCACCGTCCTGAGTCGAGTCCTGAGTCGAGTCCTGAGTCGAATCCTGAGTCCTTGGCTCGAGAACTCTACTTGATATTGATGGACCCTCACCCTCGCACCTTGAGCTCAAGATAGCGTGCATGCTTGAGCGCTGGCATGTTAAAGTCGAAGTCAAGAGCATGCTGATGTCCTGAGTGGCACTGAGGGCAGCTGTGCTACCTCGTGCAACGAAACAACATGCAAGAGCTCGAGTGAAGTGACACTACTCCCACGTGATGCGGAGAAGGCGCTTAGGGTGCAAGCGGTATGGACTATTCAAATCGATCGATCAGCCATCGCAAGTCAGCAGTGCGTGCTGCGCAAGCGCCAAGTCTCGCCAGCGGTAGTAATCTGGGAAGCACCACAGCTGCTCCTTGAGCCGATGGACGTCCTTTCATACCGATGTATGTATACGGACAGTGCCCGCATCTTCTGTCGATGGATCTCGTGCGGTCAGCGGGACGATATCTGCGGAATCCCGAGCCGTGGAATGCGAATCAGGCTGTAACCGGACGCGGCCCAGATCGATTGCCCATGGTCTACATCGTGCCAATCAGTGTTCGTAAGATGCATCTAGTATGAACGTCTGATATCTCTCCGCGGTGTAGCAAAGGCGTCGGTGTTACGGTATCCAATGCTTGGTGTCTAACGGCGAAGGTGGATGAGCTGCAACCCTCTTTCATTCTTCATGGGCAATCAATGTCGGTCTCAATAACAAAGCTACGTTTGTAGATGTTCAAAGTCAAAGTTGCGGTAGCAACCGATGCATCTACTTGTCAGGAAAATGGACCACCGACAGGATGCCTCGGGTACATGTCTGAATCTGTGACTGACCAGCATGTTGTCAGGGTCGGTGAGGTCTTCGGGTAGCAAAAGGGTACCGAGATGCACAGCAGATGTTGCATTGGTTCCAACTCCTACTCGTCCCGTCCGCTCCGTGCCACGGTCAAGGAACGTAAGCACTCAGTGCTTTGTTTCCTCTCACTCTGAGCTACCAAGTCCTGATGTACTCTCTTGCCTTGCTCTCTTCAGCCCCTCCACCTGCCTTCGTAGCTGCTCTACCTGCGGTACTGAGGACTCGAGCAAGGCTTTGGTCATCGCTAGCTCGTCCGCCACCACCTTCCCTTCGCGCTTCGCCTTCTCCCATTCCTCCGTTGCGGAAATGGCCAGGCCGAATAGTACACTGTAAATGTCGGCCCGGCGACGCCGCAGGTTTGCACGGTGTCTATCGGGTGTACGTGGCAGGGGCGCTCGGTGAGGTAAGCTCATTGCAGGATGGCAGATCTCGTCGTATGAAACTTGTCGCTCGGCTCCGCGCGGACAGGGAAGCAGGTTCGGTAACATATCTTTCCGGTGTCAGATCGTGGCCACGGGATCGCACGAAGATGCTCATCGATCAGATCTCTGTACTTCCCGCCGGAACCAGAATCATCACAGCAAGCGGATCGAGATCATGTTCGCCACGTGCGCCGTTTAGCTGGGGCTTATGCCTCTTACACTTCGCCCAATACGTCTTCAGCTTTGACACCCAACTCGCTCCCGACATTCCTCACTACCTCTTTCAACGCCTCACAAGTCGGTGAATCCGGGAAGCTGTCGAAGAAGCTCTCCCCGAAATCGCATGCCATTCCGATCCTACCATCCAACGGCACTGCCCCCAGAAAAGGGATTCCCATCTCCTTCGCGAGCCTCCTCCCTCCACCCGTAGTCGCCCGGAAGATTTCGGAGGTGTGCGTGCACTTCGGACACACAAACCCGGACATGTTCTCAACAAGCCCGAGGATTCGGATCCCGGCTTTGCGACAAAAGTCAATCTCTTTTCGCACATCCAGTAGTGCGACTTCTTGGGGTGTTGTGACGAGCACCGCCCCGTCCACTCCACTCTCCTTCAGATATCCGTTCACACTCAAGTGCTCGTCGCTCGTCCCTGGCGGCGTATCAATGACCAGGTAGTCCATGACGCCCCACTCCACATCCTTCAGAAACTGCTTTATCAATCCGTTCTTCTTCGCTCCGCGCCAGATGACTGCGTCGTCGCGGTTAGGCAGCATGAACTGTACACTCATGACACCCAAGTTATCGCTAACCCAGACTGGCTCCCAGCCCGTGGAAGTGACGTGAATAGTCTCAGACTCTACCCCCATCATCTTCGGTATGCTCGGCCCGCAGATATCTGTATCCATTATCCCCACCGTATTGCTAGGGTTGCTCGCGAAGGCGTGGGCGAGCATAGTGGTAAAGGTGCTTTTACCTACGCCACCTTTGCCGCTCAGGACGAGGATCTTATGCGATATGCCGGCCAGGCGTTGGGTGATAAGAGGGATGTCCGGGTCTGGGCCTTTGGGAGCGGAGGCGCAAATGGCTTGGTTTGGGCATCCGGCGCAGGCATCACCTTGACCGGCGAGAGTGGATTCGGGACCGGGACAATGTTCGGGTTCGGGGGCGACGAGGGCGGGTGCGGTCTTGGTGGCGGAGGTCAGGGCGGAGTCGACGGATTCGAGGGGGGAGGTGAGGTATGGCGCCATGGTTGGTGAGGGTACAGTTGTTCGAAGAAGGTGATCATAAGAGCGTGTTGGAAGCGTGTCCACCTGCTTGGTAATGTCTCGATAAAGCAGATGTAGTGGGGCGTTCCCGTGACTCGCGCCCAAACCTTCACCATCTCATCATCGCAGTCAGACGCAATGGAACTCTCTCATACTTGTATGGTGCGCTATGTCACCCGTTCGACCATCACCCTGTGTACGCCATAGAATCTATGCCCTCTCCATCCCGGCCAAGCTCACCCGCTGTCGCGAATGGATCCTGGACGACTATACCTTCGGGTCCGAAGCTCCTGACCTCCCATGAAGCCAGTCTTAAGCGCGTCGCCGCCCGACTCCCACCTGCTCAAATTCAGCCTCTGCTTGCGGAGGCGCGGGTCTGCACCGTAAATCGATACTCCGTCGCATGAACCAGGCCTCGTCGGCGCCGACGCAGTAATCAGTACCATCGCACCATATCCCGGCGAGAAACCATGCCTGCAAGACCATAACGGCAGCGGCTATACAGTCTTTTTGGTATGTCGTTCACGTTTGGTTGGCGACATCTAACAGGGCTGCTACACATTGATCGTTACATCATTGCTTGCACTCCGCAACGTAGCTAAATATACTGGATCTAAAGGACCCACGGGTGTCAATGCGTTGGCAGACGCGATTGACTCATCGATCGATCTGCTTCCAAGTGTTCGCTTGCCGGCCCAAAGACTCATTGCGATAGCAGATCATTCGTTTGCCCTGCGCGGGGGCCACAAAATGAGAAGTAGTGCCCGTCAAACGCGCAGGATGGATACTGTAAATGATCAGATATCATCAACATGTCTGAGTCCGGCAATCTGCCTGACCCTGCCACCGTATCGGGCTCCGAGGCAGCGCCTCCCAGGCTCACACCTCGGCGTGTGGCAGAAACGCGCCAAGAAGAAGACCAGAAGCTGGTAAGCGTGGCTCTGGACAACATGTGGAAGCACCGGGCAGAAGACATGAAGAAGTGGACAGACATGGAGGCGAAGATGGAGGCGGATGCTATCGCCCACGCTCACGACGAGGATGTATCGGGAATGAAGGCAGAGCTAGAACGATTAAGAAAGCCTGAAAGGAAAAAGTGTTGCATGATGTGAGAGAGGTCGCGCACTTTGCTTCAGATTCGCAGACCAGGTGCGAGAAACATCGCTCTGAGGTGCTGGGTGAGCGATCGCAGTCTGTCGCGATTTGCACTACGACGTTCTACAGAGAATCGAGCTTCAAACGATATGCCTCCAATAGGGCTGATGCCGGTGCCGTGGTTGTGGAGACGCTTGGAATGCGGCGGGTACAGCATCTGCTTGCGACAAGTTCTTTGTTCCTGTTGCATCTTGGCGACGCACACTGCGAGACCAGACGGCTAGCCTGAAGATGGACGAAACCAGGCACGAAGTCGCAACATTCAAGCAGTATCAGGGTTATCATTCTCGATGAGACGACCACGCGACCTCGATCAGGCTGCATCCAGCACGGCTACCAGCCCTTCGGCGTCCACTGTTACCCTGGCGGTTGATCTGCATCACCAGTGGTTTGGCTCTTTGTCCGCTTTCGTCGAGCATGTCGCCGGCAAGCAATTACCGGGGCGGCAAGCATCAAAGAACTGGTCATTGTAGGCTGACAGACAAGCCATGCGTCCAAGGAAGGGTAGTATTACTCTCATCTCCCTCTCAATCATACCCTACCATGAAATTGCGAGCGCAAGAGGCAGCTTTGAAGGACCTGTATCGCAGGCTCATACAAGCTATCAAACGTATGTTGAGATCGTGACGAAGGACTTGAAAAATACCTCGCCCTTACTGGCGTCCTTCATCATCAAGCCGACCTCTTGCGCTACACCGCGCACGACGGTGTCAAACGACGACATCGAAAATGTATCGCTCACCACCTGTAGACATGCTCTCGTTCCTACACACCCAGCACCGCTACTACACCTCCGAACTCGCCCTCACACACAAGAAGCTCGGCCAGCTGTACCGAAAACTCGCCAAGATCGAGCTGCACCCCATGTACAGCGAGGGCAGAGGGCTGGGACGTAAAGACAAGAAGAAATTGAAATGGACGAAGGTAGTGACGGAGCAGTCCGTGCACAAAATGGAAGCGCAGCAAGTGAGCCTAGAACAGTACTTACGGCAGTGTGACGAGTTAATCGCGGCGTATGAGCCAAGCGTCTATCTCTTGCCGACTACACCGTGGACGGCACACCTACCATCTAGCCCGTGGGGCGGATCGGCATACAGCCCGTACAGTCCAGTGGCGTCGAGCCCGTGGCATAGCGTAGAGCGACAAGTCCCAAAATACTGGGATCTCTCGATGCTGCGTGAGCGGCGGCGGCAATCCTCGCCCGATACTTCGACAGTCGACTCCGGGTTCTACGAGCCCGGCACAGCATATGACATTAGATTGGCGTTAGCAGTCGGCGAAGAACCGATACCGGATCCGGATCACGTCTTCGCGCACGAACTTATGGCGGCCACGTCGGCGATGGGCGATGCGAGTCTCGCGCGAAGCGGGAAGTCATCTGTATCGGAGGGCAAGGACGAAGTTACGGATTTGCTGAACTCGGTCTCGAATACGGCTGCGGAGCTTGATGCAATCGCGGAGGGGATCGCGGACATGGCGTGCATGCTGCGCAGGCGGCGTCACTCGGAGAACGCGATGGGGCTTGCCGAGAGTCGGCCGAGGACGAGGCATCGGCGTGGCGAGAGTATGGGTGCTGTGCCGGGTGCGAGAGAGGGCAGTGACGTATAGGAGCAGGCTTGCCGACGAGGTTATGATAATCGTATGTCTGAGGAGCAGAAGACGCTGTCGTTGATATCGTACCTAGAAACCCTCCGAATCAAACTTGTCGAGATTTGTATCCGGACTACATCGCGCGGTCGCCGGAAGGGCTTCGAAGTTGAGTATTACGCCCGTAGCCCGATAATCGCGACATCTACACCGCTCCATTGCCACATTGCTGGCCGGCCTGGCCGTGTGATGCTCCTCGTACCGGGAAACGGGGAGGGGCATGGCAGTCGATCTCGTTGCATGCTGGCAGCGACGGTGAGCTTCGTACTGTACGTGTACCCTTCTTTTCGCTCATCGTACGGATTCGTGCAGTGTGTAACTCAAAACGAGGTTGGTGCAGAAGTGTAGCTGGTACAGACCTGGGTGATCGTCGCTGAAAGATCAATCAATTCTGACGCCGCTCGGGCCATTAATGAGCTGTCTGTCCCGGCTCACGTTAAAGCTACGTCGCTGTACCACATACAAAGACTTCGTCGATAATCCGGTTGCAAAGTGTGCACTACTTCTACCATGATCGGTAGAATCGTAAGCGTTGGATACTGATTTGGGCAATCTCCCAGTTCACGATTGCCGCGAGACAGGAAACGCCTTACCAGCAGCTCTCAATGGCTTTGTGCACTTGTAAGAATTCTTCATCCTCAAACGGCACTCATTAACGACAGCTGACAACGATCACCAGACACAAAGCTGGTACGGCCGCCGGACGAGATCATCCGGTGCAACGCACCCGGTAATGGGTCCCAATCGGAAACTCAGGTCCCTAGCAAGACAATGTAGACAAGATCCCCTTGCCCAGACTCCCAGCTTTCGCGATCCACCATCCGGGTTTCAGACCTGAACAAGAATAAGCTCGCATACAGCCCGCTGCAGGTCCAGGAATCTCGCGTTACACAAGGCGCATCGTTCGCGCGGGGGGACGCACAGGAAGCGGCAACGCCATCGTCAGGCTCCACCTGTCATCGTTATTGTGTTTTCTATCTGCAGCCATCCAACTGTCAAGCATGCATCGCAGGAGACGTGTCCCGGGACGTCACCTTCACTTGACATCTGTCCAACTTGCACAAAAAACGACGCATTTGGCTGGACCGATGCAGAATATCCCGAACTTGATGTGCGGCGTGTGCTCCGAGGCCTGGGAACATGTCGACCCGGGTACCAGGACGACACCCTGTTGCTGGGAGATGCATACCGTGTCGTGCAGTTACACCCCTGCCGGGTCCGAAAGCAGCCCTTGTCAGTCCAGCAAAAGGAGGCCTTGCGCCGTGGTGGAGTACCTCGAAACAACGACAACGCTGCTCTCGGCGGCTTGTGTTGCTCGGCGACGCTCGCACGGATCGGTGAAGAGAGGTGCCAGACTACGGTACCTTCTCCAGTAACCCTTCATGTGATAGATCTGATAGAAGCACGTGGGCTGCGTAGGTAGCCGATATGCCTGGAATAACCGAGATATCGCTTGGTTCGCCGCACCTCATTCAACGTCACTGCATGCATCGTCTGCGGTACGACATCCGCCCTTCCCTTCCATGCTATGCAGCCTCGTCACATTCTGCACACATTCTACGACGATCCCTGGCGACGTCTCTGGCAGCCGTTGACCTTGTGCGACGGACCCGTTTGTTGTGGAGTCCTTGCATGTATCCCTGCACATTGCGAGACAGGCAGACAAACAGCACACATAAGGACTTCTCTTCGCTCGCCGGATGGGCGTGTTTGCGGCTTTTCGGGGACCCAAGCACAGCGTGCGCGAGCATTCGCGAGAATTTCGAAAGGTTCGATCCGCATCAGACTCTTTCTTTTACGACATTGAAGTGAACAATTCTGACCGACGTCATCAGCTCGTGTTCAATCTTCTCCACGAGGAGACTTTGCTTCGGCGTAGTCTAGCAAAGGGATCGATCATACCTGTGGGAGACAAGGTCGGATCTCGAGACCGTCGATCCACCACGGCCGCCATGGGTCTCCGCCGTCCTGATTCGATGCCCAGACTCGCCAAGAGACGCTCGAGTGCATGTGATACACCACCACCGTTTCTCCCACCACGAAGACCTTACACAAAGCACCCAGGGCGGCCGGAAGACTTTCGTAACGTCTCTCCGCGCACAGCATCTCCCACATCCAGTGTCAGCCGACCAAGCTCTTCGGATGATGCAGCAACCGGTGAGCGGGATATCCAGCTTCCGAGCTCACAATGGCAGGAACGACATGTGGCGCTTGGATCTCCGAAAATTGTTAGATCTCTTCCGCTCAATCCGAGGCTGCATGCGCTCAGGACCGGAGAGTACTCGGCCACCTTTTCCCCACCGCCAACCATGTCGGCGACGCCATTGCGAAGACACTCGTCGCTCCGCACGATTCGAAGACCATCCGACGAGGACGGCGTAATTCTCACCGTACATCCAGCCCTGCTCGCTTCTCCGTCAGCGCCATGTCTGCGTTCGGACCAGCCTCGGCCTCACAGTCACCCTCCTTTGAAGGCACGCAGTCGTTTGGGTACTGGTGATGGGAACGCTCGGGATGACGCAGATTCTTGGCAAGCCGAACCACTGCCACCGCCGAGCCCCATCGCGCGTCCGCTACTGCCGAGACCGCGAGCATCCTTCCAGCGGCTGTCGAGCCTCGACAATCTCATCAGCTATCGAGAAAAGAAAGCGGAATGGAAGCGAGAGTCGACCTTGCTGCATGACGAGCTGCCGGATCCGGAGAAGCTGGCTGAAGACGACATCGAGCAGAATCCGGCTCTCATTGGCGAGGATCGACGGTCCGAAGTAAGCGATGACACGATAGTGTCGACCGAGGTCAGCGCTCCGCCGTCCTTGAAGCAGCGTAACAAGTTTCGATCCCTCACCGCGGAAATTGGCTTTGCATTCACCATGGCGGCTACAGCCTTCCTGGGCGAGTATCTTCTCTCTGGAATAGCCATCGCTCTCCCAGAGCTCCTGTACAGGAACAACCTCATTCGCCTTGGTCCAGGTACATTGGGAATTTTTTGGCCTGCTTCACTGTTGTCCTTAATCCTCAGCGCGACATTGCTGGTTTTTGCCCGCCTAGCCGACATGTATGGCGGCTATGGGCTATTCATGGCAGGTCTGGTATGGCTGGGAATCTGGACGCTTATTCCGGGCTTCTGTACCTCGGAATTGTACCTTGATGTCGCAAGAGCGATGCAAGGACTTGCAATTGCGGCTTTCATGCCATCCACGTTCGTCATGGTGGATTCCTTCTATCATGCTGGTCCACGGAGGAACTTTGTGCTGGGCTTGTACTCGGGCTGCGCACCTCTCGGCTTCTTCGCTGGGTTCCTGACCGCGGCAGCACTGCCATCAGCCCAGATCTCTTGGTACTTCTTTGTCAGTTCCATCGTCGCGTTCACCGCGGCCATCACGGCCTACTTGACTGTGCCGCATGACCGGACCGATCGAAAGCAATTGGGCCTGAAGATGGACTGGCTGGGCGCTTTCCTGATCACGGCGGGCTTGATCTTGGTCAGCTATGCACTGGCATATGAGCCGAGCGCGGATATGTTCGACCGTGCGCGGAACGGCTTCAGCTATCCCGAGGTATACGGCCCTTTCTCTGCCGGCATGCTGTGCCTCGGTGCAGCTTGGTGCGTGGAATGCTGGTATGCGAAGTGCCCGCTGCTGCCGTTTGACTTCTTCAAGCCGAGGAAAAGTATGACAGCGCTGTGCTTCGCCAACTTGTGTTTCTACGCAAGCTACGGCGTATGGCTGTACGAGTCTGTGGATTATTTCCAAAGTCCCACCGGCGTCACTGAGTGGGGCGTGCAAGGGATAGAGCTCGCCATCTGGTACACGCCCACCGCCGTTGGAGGCCTTATACTCTGCGTGGTCGGAGCTTCACTCCTTCGAGTTGTCCGCATGGAGATCCTGATGCTGCTTTCGGGCTTGGCCTGGATCGCCGCGCCACTGCTCCTCGCAGTCTGCCCTCGACCGCTGAACTATTGGGCCGTGGTCGTGCCGTCCATGCTCTGTGCGACATGCGGCATCGATGTTACGTACACTGTCTCGCTCGTCCACATCTCCTCGACGCAACCGAAGAAATACCAAGGCCTGTGCGGGGCTATGTGCTCCATCATGATTAATCTAGGCATGGCCTTTGCCCTCCCTATCTCGGAAATCATCCAGATGAAAGCAGGCATGGCGTACAACTGCGACTACTCGTCGCGTACACCCGAGAGCATGGCGTGCTTGGACAATTCGATCAACTGGCGATACGAGGCCATGTTCCTGTACGCCGCAGCTTCGGCAGGTTTGGGATTCATTGTCTGCATCCTCTTCGTGCGTTTTCCACGCATCGCGGCGAAGGACAAGCCTGCGGACGAAGAGCGGCCGCGAGAGACGTCATCAGAAAGTCCGACCTTGGTGGAAGCTGTTGAGGGACCAGACCTCGAGGTGGCGAGCGATGTCGAGGGTGTGAGGGAGAGCGGGAATGATGTGGCCTAGGGGACTGCAAGCTCCAACATGCTTTTGGCGTTTGGAAGATCGGGTGGGCTCCACAGCATCGTGGTATATATGGGTCGGGTTATTCGATTTCGGTAATAGACCGGCCTCCACAGGCCCAAAAGTTGCCTTTTTGTTAGGCCAGAGTTGCTACGCATGACAGGTCTGCCTTTCATGCCAGTGTTACGAGGCTATAGGTAGAGTTGGGATTCTTTCCTCGGTCGTCGCAGATGAGGGCCAAGCTATATGGATGGACAGGTGAGGTCGGGGTCGGAGGACGGGCCGCGGGAGAAAGGATCGCGGGACGGTACCAAGGATTTGACTCCCCATGCACAACAACGTCGCTGCTCCGCTCATGTTGACGTACTGCGGGCTCCAGCATCCAATCGTCTGGACATTGCATAGAATTCATAGGGGATGGGCCTCACGGCAGTCAAGCGCACTATCATGTGAATGGGAAGCCCCGCTATCCCGGACTCCGCACCAGTTCTTTATTGACGACACCTTTCTCGTCTTCGGTTGACCCATTGCCATCTCTGACTTGCATTCCTCGCCTGGGTGACCTCAACTATCACCTCCAGACACCGCATATGGCTCTCACTTGACGTTGACACTACTTGGCGACTCTCAGCATGTCCAAGGAGGCAGGAGAAGCCGGCGTGGACGCCAGTGGTCTGCGTGAGCGGCTCCCTCAGCAACCGGAAACTCCCCAGAAAGCGGAATCCACGGAGACGGCGCAGGAAGCAGTCAGGACTCTCAACGAAGACGAGTCCAGAAAAGGCAAGGATGACAAAGACAAGAAGACATATGGCCGCACCCCAGATGGGACAGGTGCGTACCCTTGAACTCTCGCTGGCATCGGATGGTAGATGTATGGATATGTGCTAGTGAACACTTGAATCATTGCCACCGCCGCGGCCGAGGAGTGCTCGACGGTCTATGCCAAATGCGCCAAAAAGCTGATGCTCGTGCGCCCAAAAGTCTTCATCGTAGCGCCTACCGAGGACATGGTTTCTCAGCTGTTCGATCCCACTCAGCCGAAGAACGCCTCGGATATAGCCATTGTGACGATCTTGGCGTACTTGTGTGCGCTCCTCTACTTCTTGCCGCAAAACTGGAAAGTGCCGGTCTTTGCGGTAATCTTCTTGTTCTGGAGAGCCTGCTACAATGTTGGCATCGGCTGGCTTTTGCACATGCAGAGTCACCACAAGCGCCTAGTCGTCTGGGCAAAGAAGAGCCATATCTTCGAGAACCCGGATACCGGAAAGAACCCGCATCCGTTCTTTTACAAGTTCCTCAAACAGGAGATGGAGACCAAGATTCCTCACGATTACAAGTTTGAAGACGCACCTATCGAATTCAATACATGGTTGCTGTTCCGCCGCCTCGTCGACTTAATCTTGATGTGCGACTTCACTTCATACTGCCTCTTCGCCATAGCCTGCGGAAGTCACCCGACGGACGAGACGTTGCCGATGACGATCGCACGCTGGGTCGGCGGCTTGCTCCTGGTGGCCTTCAACCTCTGGGTCAAGCTGGACGCACACCGCGTTGTCGGGAATTTCGCGTGGTCTTGGGGAGACTGCTTTTTCCTCATCGATCAGGAGCTCACTTTTGATGGTGTCTATGAGCTTGCACCGCATCCGATGTATTCCGTCGGGTACTGCGGCTATTATGGGATCTCCATGATGGCGGCGAGCTATAACGTTCTCTTCATCTCCGTTATCGCTCACGCCGCACAGCTGATATTCTTGGTGCTTGTCGAAAGCCCTCATATCGAACGAACGTACAATGCGCCGCCACGGCCAAAGAGGGTCGACTCAGCTCCCGAAGACAACACACTATTCGATGAGGTGAACAGAGCAACAGACGGCGCACAACGCCCGCCGTACAAGACGCGTCTCATGAGCGTCGGCGACCCGTCTACAAGTCCGCCACCGCAGCCGTCCAACCTACATCACCTTATCGGATTGCAAAACATAGATCTACACCGTGTCACGGACGTTTCGGCGATACTGCTGCAAATCTACATGTACACCTTTGCCTTCTTCACACCTTCGACCTGGCCCTGGCAGACCCTCTTCGTCATCAACGCTGTAGTCTGGCGCCTGTGGTATTCGATCGGCATCGGCTCCATACTCCAGCAACAATCGAGTAAGAAACGATGGATGCGGCACTTCCTCAAGTACGGAGACACTAGGGAAGAAGCCTGGCGTCAATGGAAGGGCATTTATCATATCGCGATGGTATCATGCTATGCCAGCTTCGTATGCGCAGCCTGGAAAATGTACGGCCTGCCGGAAGACTGGACCATCGGCATGGCTATCTTGAGGCATGTCATCGGCTCCGCACTCATCGCACTACAGATCTACACCGTGGCGAGTATCTACGAGTCGCTCGGCGAGAACGGATTCTATTTCGGAGATTTCTTCCTCGACGAAGCCCCGAAATTGACTTACAGCGGCATCTATCGCTTCTTGAACAACCCAGAACGAACAATCGGATTAGCTGGAGTCTGGGGAGCTGCAATCATCACGTGGAGCAAGGCGATATTTTTACTGGCTTTTTTGAGCCATGGTCTTACTCTATGCTTCATTCAGTTCGTTGAGAGGTAGGGGACTCGAGGATATATCTGGCTGTGATACGAACTAATCCTTTGACAGGCCTCACATGCTGAAGCTCTATCGAAGCCTCCGCGAAGAATCTGGCGTCTCACGAAGCATCAAGCGCTCGCTTCCGTCCCAACTCCAGAAGTGGACCGGAAGCGTGGACAAAGCGCTAGATGACGGCGTGGAGTTTCTGGAGGACATGCTGGACGCTGCCAGTCCCAAGCTCGCGGAAGGCTTCAGCCATTTCGTGACTGATTCCCGGACACTGTTCAAGCAACTCCCTGCGCGGATGAGTATCACACGGATCTCGCCAGACCTTGCAGGCTATGACCCGAACGACTACACCCTCGAGATTGACACTTCTCAGCCTGGCGTGACATTTGGCGAAGCAGCCTCTGGCGACGGAATAGGCCGGGCGGGAGAATGGCCTCAGGAGCACCAAGACAGCTTCAGGCGAGTTACAGCGCAGTACGGTGTGCCGCTCAAGATCCGGTGGACAGCCCCGCCTAATCACGGTAACAAAGATTGGATCGGTTTGTACAGCGTAGGCGACAACGCCTCCCGAGAGGTGACCAAGGTGTCGTCCCAAGGCCGATGGATCGCCACCAACAAGGGCGCGTGGGACTACAGCAACGCCGACGACGGCATCCTCGTCAGCGGGCAGATGATGCCAGGGAAGGCCCGGAGCGACGGAGAAAGAAAGGACTACATGTTCGGCGAGGTCGAGTTCTCCGGCGACAAGCTCTATTGGAAACAAGGCATCTTCGAATTCCGCTACCACCACAACGGCAAACAGAACGTCATGGCCATCTCGCTCCCGTTCGAAATCCGCCTCGACCGCTTCGACGACGAGCAGATAGACTACAGCGCCGACCGCACGGTCCGGAGCACCATCGAGCAGGCGCTCTTGCCCGTCCTGCAGAACTGCTTCGACCGAGACCCAGACGTGGCGCCGCGCACGGCGGACGAGACTTTCGGTCCGACCGTCGAGCGCACGGGCAAGTATGCCAAACGTGTTGTATACGCCGTCCAGCAGATGTTTGGGATCGAGTTCGCAGCCGAGGTGGTGCAGAGCGATGGGTCCGTGAAGAATCTGGCGTGGAGGGTCTGCAACGCGAAGAAAGTGTTGGCGCCGTATAGTATGTTGTCGACGGGACCTGCTACTCCGGACTAGGAAGGACGAAATCGCGCTTCAGCGCTGCGGTTTATGTACGGGTACACGAGGGCATGAGCATACATTGGTCGACTGATTGGATCGAGTCGCCGGAGTTTGGGCGGGACGGGAAAAGGTGGGCGCAGGATATACCAAAAGTCGCTCGTACACCGCGGAATACGCTCATACACCACGAAACACACGTTCGCTACCCGTGTCTTGCAGCCCTGAACAACGTGAGTGGTATGCTTTCCCCACGGAAAGGCGCTGCACCTTGCGCAGGGGCAGAGCAATGCTTGGTGTGAGATGAGCACTCCCGTAATGTGCATTTCAGATCTTCGTTGAGCGCCGGACGGGTATCACGAAAGCACCCCGAGACGCCTCGATGTCAACAACCCGACGCTCGCATCAGATGCTTTGCTCCATCTCGGTCATGTACAGCCGAATATGGCTCTCCATCTTCATGTACTCCTCCCGGGCGCTCTGCACTTCTCGCTCGATAGTCTCCTTCAGATCGGCCATCTACAGTTCCCGTTAGCGCCTCTCCTCAGGGACTTCTCGTCAAGCGCAACAGTCTCACCTTCTTCTCGGTCTGCTCAATGCGCACCCTCCGCATCTCCACCTCCTCGCCGCGCTCTCTCCGCTCCGCAGCCAGCCCTTCATGCACCACCCGCAGACTCTCCATCTTCTCCCGTGCTTTGCCCGCTTTGGCCTCCGCGTCTTGTCTCAGCTTCTCTGTGCGTGACTGCCACGATTCAAGCTTATTTCGAAGCATCTTCTCCTGCCGCTCCACGTCCCGAACGCTGTTCGACTTCTCGCCAAGCGCGTCCCGGTTCTGCTGTGCTGTTTGCGCTTCCTCCTCCTCCTTCTGCAGCTCGTTTTGGAGGTCGGTAAGTATCCGTGTCAAGGAGGTAATGTCGTTCGTAAGCAATGTGAAGGTGTCACAGCTGGTTTGCAGGGCTCTGGCGCGCTTATCCAAGCGATCAATCTCGTTACGATCGGCGTTCAGATTCGCGTTCAAGTCTCGTAGAGACTGCTCCAAAACGGCGGGCGACTGCTCGGTGTATGGTCGAAGCTTGCTCGCGTCTTGCCGTGCGCTTATCACGGCCGTCGATCTGTCCTCCAGCAGCGCCTTCATCCGTCCTTGCTCGCTCTTGACACGCTCCAGCTTCTCCGTCACCCGCTCTTGCGACTTCTTGAGCTCTAGTAATCGCGTCTTCAACTCCTGATTTCTCCGCTCTTTGTCCTGAATCGCCTGCTCCACGTTCTTCCGGTTCTGCTGCATCTCCTCTAGCTGCTCTGACTTCTCTTGATTAGATTGATACAGCTGCTCGATCGCGTTCTTCGCACGCTCAGAGGAGTTGTAGTATTCGTCAATAACGCTCGTCTGCGATTCCCGAAACCGGATGAAATTGATAATGTAGCTGAAGATCTTCACGAGTCGCGGTCGCGTGGGTCGGTAGAGGTCCGAGAACGTGAAATCCTTAATCCCACATTCGAGGAGCAGCTTGCGCAGAGTTATGAAGAAGCCCATAAGTTCGCGAGTATCGGGCGTGAAGATGCGGTCCGCATCCGCCTCCTCGCCGTACATCTCGGTGGCAGCGACGCGCATCGCCGGCGCCACGACTTCGCGGGTAGTGTTGGTGAGAAGTTCGACGAACCACTCAAAGATGCGCTGGATTTGCTGAGGGTTCGGCTTTGCGAGATCCTCGATGGTGAAGGTGATGCCAATGTCGCTGACGCAGCCTGCAATCTCTCGGTCGCTCTGCTTCGGGGTCAGTCATGCTAAGATCAAAGCCTGCGTTGAGCGTACCAGTTGCATGAACGCGTCGCCGTCATCGTCTTTCCGCTGCTTCTGCTGGCTGGACTGTTGCGAGCTGCGGGCGATGCTCGCACGCGGGTTGAAGTCCATACTGGGCATTGTGTTGCTGTCGTGTCGAGTAAAGCGGGCTTCTTTCGATGCTTCGGTCGCCGAAGATGTCGCGATTCTGGTGATGAGCTCGTTGGATTGTTGTTGTACTGTTGTACACACGCTGTTGGCGGGGAAGCTTGCCAAGGCCGAAGGGTCCAGCTGACCTCAGCCGGCAACGCCCGACTTCATCTCTTCAAACACACATGCACGGCCAACTGCCATGAAGACAATTCACACCTGCACACCGGACATGCCCCGAAATTACATACATGTATGGTGTGAGGCAACCCAAGTGAGCAAGCATTCTGTTCTCTGCAAACGGCCGATCCTGTGCGTGAGACATGAACACGTGTACCGGAGCCCACACGTCGACGACGGTGTTACGCGCCTCACGACTCAACATGACCTCCGCGAGCTGCCGTGGGGGAGCTCGGATTGTTGAGGCCTCGATGACGCTATTGACAAACGACTGTACTGTTCGAGACGAAGATGCCACTCGTGGCTGCTCGCAGGATGCAAGTACCTTACACTGAAAAGACATGTGATGAGGAGAGCTGCAAAGGGCTCCATGCTGCGGCTCCTGCATACGATGGACCTTGCGCTGTCCACGTTGCCGGCCATACAAGTCTGACAGAACGGTGATGTATGCTTTCGCGAAGCTTACCACTGGTCTCTACTGTTTCCCTCAGGGCCCTGTCATACCCACTCTATTTCCTCATTCTCTTCACATGCAAACCTCTTTTCGGAAATATGCTACGGGTGCGCGAACTCAGCGGAAAGAACTTTTCAACGATGGCAGGCGATGGTGTGGATCGTCTTATACCCTCACAAGTACGCTCGCGCTCGGAGATTCTGCCTTCATCGCTCGCTTCTGCTCTTTGTCGAGCAGCCCTCGATTTACGTTGCAGACATGGCCGTTAGAGCCATAGCAGCGCTTGCGCTGCTTGCGCCCACATTCGCTTATGCGCAAAGCACGACTGCTTCGCCTGCCACGGCGACTGATTATAGTACGCATCTCTACTCGCAAACATGCGTGGGAGAGCAGGACCTGACTAGTTCACAGCAGCGACAGCCACTCGGACGATGACCGAGTTCGCTCCCGTGAGCGACACCGCGACGAGTTCAACCGCGCTGGAAACTATCACCACGACCCTGTTGGGCTCGACCACGCAAGCAACGCTCACGGTCCAACCAGGCGCGCAATCGACAGCAACCTCGGTGGTCACAATCACACAGTCCAACGATGTAACGTCGACGGCATCAGAGGTGGTGGTTGTCCAGCCAGTGACCGTTGTGACCACCAGCTCGGAACCTCCCGTCTCCACGGCGACTGAGAGCGTGGTCGTACAACCAGTCACAGTTATAGCCAGCTCGAGCAGCGCAGCGCTAGTGAAGACAACGAGGGGAAGCGTGACCGCAACGCCGGTCGCCGTTGGATATAGCTCGAGCGGCTCCGCGTCAGCGGCTGAGAGTGTGATCGTTCAGACGGTCACGGCCCAGTCAAGCTCCAGTAAAAGCTCAGCCTCGATGGTGACTCAGATTGACAGCGTCGTTGTCCAGCCAGTCACCATAGTCGCCAGCTCGAGCAGCAGCGCCGCATCTGTCGTGACTAAGACTGACAGCTTTGTCGTCCAGCCTGTCACTGTGGTAGCCAGCTCAAGCAGCCCGGCCGCCTCTGTGAAGACGAAGACCGGCACTGCGGCCATTCAGACGATCACGGTCTCCAGCTCAAATTCCAGCTCACAAAGCGTAGTTCAAGTCTCAACAACCACTGTCACGGAGCAGCAAATCGCGGTACCGGCCAACACCACCAGTCCCGCACCTGTAGAGACGACAACCGAGAGTGTCATTCTGCAGCCCGTTGTCTACCCGGCGAACACGACCAGCTCTGCGCCGCTTGGGACGGTCACCGTTACTGAGCAGCCTAAGACCGTGTTGGCCAACACTACCAGCTCCGCGCTCGTAGAGACGACAACCCAGAGTGTCGTTCTGCAGCCGATTGTCTACCCAGCGAACACGACTACCTGGGTGCCGCTCGAGACTGTTACCGTTACCGAGCAGCCAACCACGGTGCCTGCGAACACGACCAGTTCAACGCCCCAGGGGACCACGACTGAGACTGTTATCCTGCAGACGAGCGTGGTTCTCGCCAACTCGACTCGCTCTGCGCCCCAGAGGACCACGACGGTGACTTCTATCTTTACGCCGGTCGTAACCGTTACCAATTCGAGCAGCGAGGCATCTACGACCACGGAGACGATCGTTGAACAGCCCCCTACATCCAGTTCGATCGTCGTGTCCACTACAACGAAGACGTTGATCTTAACGAACACGACTTCTTCAGTGCTGATCACCTCCTCTGCTTCCTCGCAGCCGCCCTTTGCGAACGGAACTACCGCAACACCGACGAGCTCCACCTTCCCAACAGCCAGTGGCGTCAGCACCACCACGTCCAGTGAAGCACCGCAGCCAACCAGCCCCTGTGCTGATTACGGCTCCACTTATACCGACAGTAACAATGTAACGTACTCGATTTCGTGCGGCATGGACAACAGCGCGCCGGGCTACAACAGCACTGCTCTAGACGATGTTTCTGAATGTTTTGGCCTTTGCGATGCCCAGATGAAATGTCAGGGCTTCACCTATGTCACTTCGGCACCTGATGACTGTGCTGGCAATTGTTATCTCAAGGGTGCCCAAGGAGACTTCATCGATAATAATAGCACTACGCAGATGTGCTCGGCCTTCAAGATGGTCATTCCTCCGCCGCCGAAAGCGAATACAACGTCAAGCATCTTGGTACCAACCACTGTAAGCTCCACTTCATACTACAACGGCACAAGCTCGAGCAGCCTATCGATTGGCCCGACTGCCAGCAGCTCAACGCTGGTAGTGACGGTCACCACGTCTTTGGTGCCCTACAAAAATGTTACGAATAGCACGTTCGTCACGTCCGCTGGCCCGACTGCAGGCACCACGACTGTCGTGTCGACGACCACGCCCTTGATCTCTTCCAGCAACGTCACGAACAGCACGAGCAGCACAAGTATCCGGTTCACTGCTATGACAACGACTATGATCATCACGGTACCGGTGCTCAACACGACCACCTCCGATGTGTCCACTTACGTGCCACCGACGACCACGCCAACTGCGCCCTTCTACAATGGCACGAATAGCACAAGCAGCTTGCCGCTCGGAGCCACCGCCAGTCCAACATCGATCAAGACCTTTGTCCAGAACACGACAAGATCGACTGTCACAGTCTATACCCAAACAACGCCGACACTGACGCTGCCGGTCAACAACGGTACCAATAGCACAGCATCGACCAGCGTACCAGTAGGCCCAACAGTAATCACCACAACGGCCACCATGCTACCCGTAGGTATGCCAAACTCTACGGTGTCTACCTACCAGCCACCAACCACTGCGCGGCCCTCGCCATACAACAACGGTACCTCCTCCAGTAGCGTTCCGGTCGGCCCAACGGCAACTACTACGGTAATCACTCCACCCGTCGCAAACATGACGACCTCAATCGTGACAGTTGTCGTGACGCCAACGGTGAATGTCACGAGCTCGACGGCGCCAGTTTACACTCCGCCTACCCCAGCGCCGTCATCAATTGCACCGCACGGCAATACTACGACATCGAGCGTACCTGCTGGGCCGACGGGAAGTACCACGGCAGTTATCGTAGTGCCGGTCGTGAACATGACAAGCTCGACTATCTCGATGTGCACCGCGCCTACACCTATGCCGAAGACCACTGCGCCGCTTTACAACAGCACAGCCTCTAGCGTTCTGTCGCTTGTACCAACGACAAGCTCACGCTCGACACTTACCAGCGCCCTAGTGTTCAACGTTACAAGCTCCACGATTTCAGTTGCGAAGTCGCTAACCTCCGTGGTATCTTACAACAATGGCACGACTACAATAACCACGCCTGTCGATCCGACAAGCACCACCACGTTTACCGTGACTGCACCGACTTCGAGCGTTCCAGTTACCAGCCTACCGACCTCGAGCTCTACGGCACCCTTCAACAACGGTACAACGTCGATCAGCAAGCCGGTCGGACCGGCCAGCTATTCATCGTCGTCCACCGTATCCTCATTGTCTGTCTATTCTACAAGCCCAAGCGTTGCGGTCGTTACGTCCATCACGTCAACATCTCAATCGACATCTGCGAATGTCACCAGCTCAGTCAGCGTGCCTACTCAGCCAGCCGTGACTGCAAACGCAACGATCTCCACTACGCCCATCTTAGGATCGACACCTACAACGACGGTGCCGCACGTCAACTCCACGTCCTTTGGCAGCGTTCGATCGAGCTCCAGCACGACATGTACCTCAAGCACAACTTCAAGCTGCGAAGTGCTGGTCACTTCTACGTTCAAGTGCTGGGGTTGTGCGAACGGTACGAGCACCAACGTCTTCACGAGCCCATGTTCGACTGCATCAATCACGACAAGCTCCGCCAACTCTACCTCGCCGGTTTATGTGTCGGCGGTCACGACAAGTTCCGCTAGACTGGTGTCTGTCACAGGGCACACCAGCGTGTCCACGATCGCAATCTCGGTCAGCACGATCAATTCGAGTTCGATCTACCACACAACGTCCAGCGAAAGTCTTCCTGTCAGCACAAGTTCGGCCGTTCTGACCAGCTATGCAGCGGGCAGTCCGACGACATCGGGCAAAATGGTGTCCAATGGCACTAGTTCGTCTGCATCGAGTAGCCCATCACTTGCCGACGCGAGGACGACTAGTCGCAAGGTCTCCGCCTCAACAAGCTTGGCCAGCTTGATTACCTCCTACAGGTCTAACTCTACGACTGACGTGCAGACACCCCCTGGCCACAGCGTTATAACCAGCACAAGCGTCGCCAGCTCGAGTGGCTCGCACTGGCTCAATTCGACATCTTCCGTCCCGAGATTGACCAGCGGAGGTGCCATGAACGCAACGACGAGCAGGGCCACCTCTCCGTCGACCAACGCAGAGAGCGCAGTCCCAGCCGCAAAAACAACCGGCCGAAGCGTCATTACCTCCTCTGCTACCAACGCAGCAAGCGCAGTCCAAGGCGTCCCAGTCAAGACCGTTCCGGTCACTGTAATTTCGACTGTGACTGTTATGCTGCCGTGTAGCACTGCCAGCGATTGCTCGGGCTCCGTTATGAGCACCTCGACTTTCATGACCACTTCAACCACTTGCCTCACGCCAATGTCATACATCACGCACCCGCCGAGCTACACTACAATCACTGCTGATATCACAAGCACTGTGCCTTGCGCCAATAGCAAGCATGATTGTTCGCCTCACTGGTACTCAATGATCACAACCTCGGACACTACGACTGCCGTCTCATGTAGCAAGACGAAGGGCTGCTCGCCACACTGGTATTCTGTCTTTACGACGACAACGTGTGATACAGTAAGAATCTTTTCAGCTCACCTCTAGTACTTCCGAGCTAACCCTTCCACAGTTCACTATCCCTGGATCAAGCATCCCGGTGTACCCCAATGTGGAGTCGACCGTCCCTCTGGTTCCGGCATACACCATGTCTGTTATCCATGCGACATCTTGGGCTACGGTCACCAGCTGTCCATCGGCCAAGCCCCCGTGCCCTTCGCCGTCCACTATTACGAGGCCAACGGTCATTCCCGTGTCGACAACCATCTACCCAGTCACTAGCTCAGCGACTGCAGCTTCATCGACGGCGCTCGAGTCTCCTCCGCCGTCTATTCCAGCAAGCCAACAGTCGGTGACGGTACCCACCTCACCTGCTCGGACGACGACGAACACCATCAAGACCACTGTGACGCACGACGTCCAGAGCATGACAACGGTATTCGCCTCCCACAGCAAGCAAGCCGCCACACCCGTTGCCTCGTCGGTGGCAAGTGCAAGCGTAGCATCTCCATCACAGAGCCAGCCTGCTGTACAGACAAACTCCTACGCTTCGACTGTGATTGCGTCCACATCTGAGCAGGCTGCCTCGCAAAGCACCGCACCTGCCATCGTGAGCAGCTCACAAGGCGAGGCCTCTACGATTGCCGTACAGTACACTTCTACACATTACAGCTACCAGCCGATTACGGTCGCCAGCTCTGGAAGCCAGGGCTCCGAGATCCCAACTGCGCCGGCTCAGGGCCCTGAAGCCTCCCCACAGACATCTGGTCCTGCTGGTTCGCTGACTGTACCGGCCACGAGCCAAGCAACTCCTGCACAAGCATCTGGTTCCGCCACCTCGCAAATCGCGCCGACCATGCCGACTCTATCGGCCATGAGCCAGGCAACTTCTATGCAAGCATCTGGTTACGCCACATCGTCGACTATGCCGGCCATGCCGACTACGCAAGCCATGCCAGTCCAGAGCGAAGCAGCTTCCACCTTGGGTTCTGTGTCCGCTGGCAGTTCCGGCGTACCGGCCCAGAGCGGAGAAGCCTCCACTGCAGCATCGTACTCCGGTTTGTCCACCGGACCCGCCCAGAGTGAGGCGGCTACCACCGTAGCCCCCCAAAGTGAGGCCGCTTCCACCGAAGCTTCCGCGTCTGCCGCTTCGCCGACTGCACCCGCGCAAAGCCACGCAACCTCCGGCTCGGAATCTGTTCCAGCCAGTGCGGCAGAGAGCCAATCGACACCTATCCAAGAGTCTGCGCCCAGCTACTCGACGACCATGCCAGGCCAGAGCCCGTCAGCGCCTGCTCAGGGTTCTGATTCCACCTTGGCGTCTGCTTCCGCGCAGGGTTCAAGCTCGGCTCCGGATACTACGCTGACGACGCATGTCGGCAAGACATCTACAGCTGAGCAAATTGTCACGGCGACTGCGACGTATCCATCGAGCAGTGGGGCCGAGTCTCAGTCTGCTGAGACCTACAGTTATGAGCCCAGCAGCGCAGCCTCTGAAGCAGCCGCCAGCAGCAAGTCTACGTCCGAGGCGAAGCAAGGTGAGTCTCCCGAGTATCAGAAAACAGCGCTCGTTACTAACACTTTGGCAGCCTCGTCCACCACGCCGCCCTCCGCGCCGAAGCCCTCCGCAACGGGTGCTGCTGCCGGCAGGAACAGTGGAGTCTACCTGGCAGCTGCGATCGCCGTAGCTGCCGGTATGGCTCTGCTTTGAACGTCTTGAGGGACGTCGCACGCTGTTCTCAAGCATAGCCTAGGCGTCGAGGCGTGCGTTGCATCACAGCAATGGCGGATGAGACGAATATACATGTAATAATGATCAGGGAAGGACGTAGCCAGGAATTCTTGTAGAGGCACATCAGGATAAAAGCTAGGAGTATTGCGTCTGCTGCTAGGATAGTACGTAATGTAATGAGGCTCTCTCTCCCCAAGTGTGCTTGTTCGGTACTTCGTTGTGTATCCGATGCTGTGTCGTGTCGACACTTGAAAGCTGATCCGTGTAACATCTCATACCGCCTCTCGTTTCACAAGGAAGCTCAATCTGGAAGGCACCGTTCGTCGGGCCGAACCATTTGCTTACGGGCCGGGTTGGTGGCGTTCTTTCCTCACGACTTCCAACAGTCTTCTGTCGACAGCGTCGAGCAGTCATCATTGTTCACTTGATGTTACTCTGTTTATGGGTAGCCGCGTAGTTTTGACACCGTAGTAGGTCCGCAGCCGAGCAAGGTGGTCACGAGCGGGGAGGGATACGAGCTGAGGAGAGCTGGCATGCGACCTCCCGCTGCTCTCTTTGTCCGTATATCCCATGTCGGGACACCCGGGAAACCTACCTGTACGCAAGGCGCTCTTGCCCGTTTGGCCTGAGTAGCGCGTGATGTCGCCGTTACTGCATGGACGGGTGGGACATACATCAACCACACCTGGTGACCCGCTCTCCTACACTTATATGCCCATTACGCTGAAAGCTATCAAATCTTCCCAACCACTTCGTATCGTCACGCAATACCCCAAACGAACAGCACCTCCCTCGTCATGCAGCTCCTAGCCGCCCTCTTCGCCTTGAGCGCCCTGGTCGCCGCCGCACTCAGCCAGTCCGTCAACACCTCCCAGGAGTACAACCTCAAGACCTGCCTCAAGCCCGACCAACCGGGCAAACAGCGCTTCGACAACCTCTACCTCTACACTTACCAGTGAGCTCACCACCGGCCATCGCACATCCTGCCAACATACTGACCCACCCAGTACCGGCGCGGGCGAGAACGACGTCGTCTTCGACGCAGCCCTCACAAACTCCTCAGCCAAAGGCTTCCTAACCCCCGTCACCAACTCCACCGCGCCAAACAACAACTTCCAGCAATTCGACCTGGGAACGCAGCCGTACCCGTGGACCATGAGTAAGTCTTCGCCGTTTGCCAGGAGGTTTTCCTTACTGACGATGCATCGCAGTCATGGCCGAAGCCGTCAACTTCTACGCCGCGTGGGAACCCGTCCGCATCAACGTCGGGGGCGGCAGCACCTCGAGCGCGTACGGGATCGAGACGGGATTCTTCATGAACTCGACGGGGTTGCAGTGGACGTCGTCGCCTGGTAATGCGGGCGCGGCGCAGGACGAGTTCGGCGGGTGGCTTGGTATGTGCTTTAAAACCCTCGCGGGTAGGACGTTCGATATGCTGACTTCGGAGGTTAGTCTGCAACTGGTGGCACGAGGCGCCTCAGCTCTTCTTCCGCAATGGCTACTACAATACGCCGAAGTTGTTTACGCCGTGTAGCTGCGCGGATGTGTATCTCATTCCGGAGTACGTGTGAGGGGAAGTGTCAGATGGAGGTTCTGTCCCGGCAGCCGGACAGTGTTGACGAGATGGGTCGCCGTCGTGAGATACGGCACGGCCTGGTGTCAGCGGTGACGCAACTCCTCGCCAGACCTCGACGGCATCGTGCAAGGGAGCCTCTTCTTGATACAAACAAGTCGGGCATGTCTTTGAACGGCTGTAGCTAGCCCAGCTCACCTACGTGGGTGTTCAATGGAGTCTCTGTGCCACCAGCCTACCCACTGCGGACATCATTGTAATCGTCGTCCTCCTCCTCAAGCTGCGGTGACGAGAAATTCGAATTTAAAATACTATTGAAAGGGCAGGCGGAGACGCGTTTAGCGCGGACATAAGGTATGGGGCAGGAAGCGGCAAAATTTTGACGCGTGCGCACGTGATGCAACATTTCTGACCTCTGGCGCAAATCGCAAGCTCGAGAACACTGATGTGGTTGTCATGCTGCTCGGGTGAGAATTGAGGCATGTGAAGTCGAGCTCGTGGGTCAAGCGTCCCAGATCTCTGCACCACGCTATGCTTGAATGCGAAGACACTCATATGCAAGCAGCTGTATCAAGTGGATCTATTAGAACGCAATGTCAAGCCTGCTCGATCGGTCGCTCGTCGGATTTAGTCTGCGGAAGATCCTTTCCCTCTTCAAACTCTGCCGGCGGTGCAAGCTTCCCTGTCTGATCCAGCTCTGCCAGCCTCCTCCTCGTCCTCTCCGCCTCCTCGGCCTCCTGAACCTCCCTCGCCTTCCGCTCCACACCCTCAATCCTCTCCCTCTCAACCTTCTCCATCGCCTCAAGCTCATCCTCCACTTCGCCCTCATCCACAGCCCCAGCCGAACCCTCGTTGATAGCCTGCTGGATCTCATCCACACCCGTCATCTCATCCCTCAACCCCTCCATCACATCCTGCACTCTCTCCACGCCACCCGTCTTCTGGTTCAGAGCCCTCAAAGTTTGGCTAGACGCCTCCATTACACGCACCATCTCCACCTGGTCAGCCGCTTGTTCGATTTTGGCGTAGACTTCTTCCGTCTGCATGAGAGTGGCCGTACGCTGTTGGAGTGTGGTTTCCGCTAGTTTCTTTTGCCGTAAAGCCGTTTTGGCGGTGGCGAGCTGTTTCTTGGTAACGGCTTCGCGGGCTTTGACGTCCATTTCGGAGATTCGGCGCGTCAGCTGCTCGATTTGGGGCTCTAGGCCGGCGATGAGGGTGCGTAGTGAGGCGATGGTGATGTCTTCTTGCTCGATAGCGGCCGGTGCTTTCTCCGAGGTTACTCTGAACTTGATGGTACCGCTCGTTTCGTCGTATGCAATTGCCGCATGGTCTCGCGCGAGGTGTGTCAGTAGTACCGCAGTGTCTCTTGCGCTCAGCGCTTCGACCCCCACTGCGGATGAGAACGTGGATGTAAAGAGATCTTTTGAGAACACGCGGGATGCATTCGACGTTGCGGTTCTCATGGCCTGGTCCAACACTGTCTTCGCTGCTTCCTAGGAACCGTTAGCAAGCATCCATCATTTCGGCCGGCATAACCGCCGTACCTCAACATTCGCCATATCCACGAAGTCACCCTTCACAAGCCTGTCCTCCACCCCTTCCCTCCCAGTCACGCCAAGCTGCCTCAGACTCCAACTCACAACCTGCCACGGCGTCGGTACCCAGCTCTTCGCATACACGCTCTTCTTCGCGTCCAGAAACTCCCGCACCGGTATCAACTGCCCTCTCCTCACCGCATCCTCCAACACCGACCCAAGCGCCAATGGTCGTCCGAACTCCGTCGTCTGCAGACCCCTCAGCAGCTCCTCCCCGGCGTGCAACGTGAAACGATCATGCTGCGAACCCGCCTGCGCCGGCACGAGACCCGCTTTCGCCGCAGCGGTCAGGGCGCGCAGCCAGGCGGAAGCGTTGGCTTGGTAGCCATCGGGGTTTGTCTGGCGTTGGGAGCGGAAGTCGGAGTAGAGCGAGGCGAGGCGGGCGCGGCTGTAATTGTCAGTTTCGCTGAGTGGGATGGGGAGTATATTTGGAGGGCTTCACCTACGGAAGGCTTCCTCGTAGGTGCGGAGGAAGTCGAGGAGTTCCGTCATGGCCAGATGGCGTGAGCGCCTAGGGTGAAGACGATTCTCAGTTTCTGTTTGCTCAATCGGGCAGTTACGATTTGGGAAGCAACGTGCATGGGATTCGGTTAGCTGAGTCGGCACGTCATCCGAGACCGCTGCCCCTCCACTGCGACTCTGTACCTTGAAGTCGAGTGTTGTTTCTTGCCGGCACCACCTTTTCACCAGCATCCCCAACGACGAGAGAATCGACGGTTAGTAAACTCCTTCTGCTACTGTAATCGTCAAGACCGTCATGGAGCATTTCGCCACGCTGTGCAATTCAAATCAATCAAGATACATAGCCGAGGGCACGCCGTCAACTGCGGCTTTCGTCATTCACTGATTCCTCAGCAAAGACCGGGGGAGCAGCGTTTTCTAGGAGCCACCATCACCACCTCCTTACATAAACCCCATCCAGTCGCTCGGGATTGCGCAATACCCTCCAACAACTATATAACCCACTCTCCTACCCACCTGCACCTGTTGAATGTCTCTTGCAGCACCAGCATTCAAGCGAACACTACTCACCAGCGCGCGCTTCATCAGACCAACGACTCCCCGAACCCTCACACCCATATACCAACCCCTCCACAACAGCCTCCGAACCTTCTCCGCCACCATGGGCAAACAGGGCGTCCACAACCTGAAGAGCAAAGCCGAGTTCGAAGAGGCGATGCAGACCAAAGACACTCTCATGGTCCTTGACTGCTTCGCGACATGGTGCGGGCCCTGCAAGGTCATTGCGCCCACAGTCGTCAAGTAAGCCACACCCATCACTCACACCCTAGTCTCGGGGCGCACAGATACTGACTGTCATGCGTGTTAGGTTCTCCGATACATACTCCGACGCCCGTTTCTACAAGATCGACGTCGACGAGGTCCCCGATGTGGCGCAGGAGCTCTCCATCCGCGCCATGCCTACTTTCCTGCTTTTCAAGAACGGCGAGAAGGTTGCTGAGGTGGTTGGGGCGAACCCTTCTGCGTTGGAGGGTGCTATCAAGAGCAACATGTAGACGTGTTGATGAAATGAAGATGTTGGGGTTAGGCAGGGTGGCGAATGCGGTATCTGGTGAACATCACGGTTCACGACAGTTTTAGATTCAGACGAGCGAAATCAAATCATATTTCAGCCCAGGTCTTCTCGTGTGCGAAGTCATCTTTCTTCACACTGTGCGTGTCTTGCTGAACGTGTGCGATATTCGCTAGGTATTACACTTTTCACTCCTCCTAGTCTGAAAGCCTTCATAGGCATGTCAGGCTAGGGACTCACAAACATCGAAGGTCGAGGTCACATAGACTCCAGCTCCACAATTGCTCTAGAGCTCGCGGTAATGTTGAAGACTTCAACAATTTGCGGCGGATCAAGCATCCATAGGCACGCGTATGTACATGTCCTCCATCATCGACCCCAAATCTCACCCCAAGCACCCGGATTCAACTCCAGCGGCCCCGGCAACACCCCAGTCCGCGGCTCCCTCCCCTCGCCCGGCTCCGGAAGACAAATCCACTCCCGTATACACCCTGGGACATCCTCTTTCGAATGGCTGATAACAAGCAATGCCTGTTGAGGCGAAAGTCCATGCACGACCGTCCCTCCGATTCGTGCGAGTATACTGGATTGAGCAATGTTGTCCACGACTTTGCTGACTTTCTCGCCGTGCGATAGGAAGAGGAGTGCTTTGTCTCTGATAGCCTCGTCGATGCCGCTTAGAGCTTCATCTAGGATGACGAGGTCGGGTTGGGATACTAGAGCGCGCAGGAAGAGGAGGAGGCGCTGATTGGAGAATTTGGCTTCGCGGAACGTGAGCTTGCTTGCCCAGTCGAGGTCTGTGTTGCTTCCCATCAAGTGGGCGTGTAGTTCGCGAGCGGCTTCATCGCTCGTCGTCGTCTCCAATCGCTGGGCGAAGGTTGGCTCGGACTGAGCAGGTTCCAGCTCCCGGGCGAACCATCTCAGACACGCGTCCACCCTTTGCTTTGCATGATCATTCAACTTGGGCTTCGCGAGCGGCGCATCAGCCCAGGCCGACTCCAGCGTTCGCCGTATGGTCAGACCCTTCGGGAAGAAAGCGTGCACCTCCGGACTCGAGTGGCCCATCCGCCTCTGTATGTCGAAGAGACTGATACCCGGTTGGCCGGGTCCAGGCAGTCTAGATCTCCCGAAGAGCTTGATCGGCAGACTGTACGTCTGCGGATGGTCGGAGGTGATGAGAGAAAGCATTGTCGTTTTGCCGCTGCCGTTGGGTCCAAGGATTGCGCAGCGTTGACCGCGATGCAAGCTCCACCATAGACCAGGCTTATCGCCGCCGGCCACGCTCTGCTTCCAATCGCCGAGTACGACCTTGTCACCGTAGGCCAGCCTGACGCCGCGCATCTCGACCAGAGCTTCACCAGGGGGTAGAGGTGGCGAGCTCCTTTCAAAGCCGTCACGGCTCACTTGGACTTGCGCGGCTGCACCATGCGCATTCTCACCCGCGTTCAGAATGCGATGTACCTCTACTTTGTCACTGGCCTCAACATCGCCACCTAAGAGTCCCTGCTTCGTGCCTTGTCCCAGTACCCGCATATGCTCGTCTATAACCACCATATGGCTGACCCACTCAGGTACGCCGTCCTCAGGCCGTAGACTCATAACGAGTCGCGGCTGCTGCCTCTCGGCGATCTGTCTAAGCACTTCTGCCATCGTCCGGAGAGTATTCGGATCCAGCCCCATGAATGGCCCATCCAGTAGCAATACCTCAGGCTTTGCTATCAGAGCCTTAGCTATACGCGCACGCCGCGTTTGGCCATTACTGAGATTCGCCACAGGCATCTGCAAAAGCGATCGGAGATTGAGTTGTCGCGTGACCTCGTCAAACATATGACTATCCACCCCCAAGCCATCCCGCTCCAGTGCGTTGAGTTCAGTGTGACCGGTCAAGTAGTCCTGGACGCAGAAGTCCGTCTCCTCCCGCCTGCTCTCATACCGAGCGCTCAGGTAGGCTCCGCGGACGCTGGTACCACCCACGCTGCTGCCGCGCTCAGCATCGAAGCCCACATACTTGATAGCGTGCTGAGGGGATTGAGAGATGGTCGACAAGTATGGGTAGCTCCGCGCGGTAGGCGGGATGCAGATGTGTTGGCCGGCGAGAATTTGGAGAAAGATCGTGCGTGCTACGGAGGATGGCGAGATAACGACCCAGGACTGGAGAGGGTCGCGACCGTCATTGCCGAGGAGTGCGAAGTTGACTCCTTCAAGTAGAGGAGGATTGGTACTTGGGGAGTCGTTCACGCCTGGGTATTTCCGGTAGAATGCGGCATTCTCGATCTTGATCACTGGGGCCGTCGTCGAGTGGTACAGCCGTGCCGTGGCGTTTAATGAGCGTCTTGCCACCCCACACGATCCCCACCGCATCGCATGCTAGAATGGATGTGGGAGGCCATATCGACGCAAGTCATGCCGAGCCGTCGGGGAAAGCGCTCTGACTCAGTTCATCGAAAGTCGCGCTAGTCGCAAAACATGACGTCTGCGGGGAAACGCTCGAGTCTTGTGCTCTCCGCACCATTGCGAGCCGAGTAACGGAAACCTCACCTACTACTCCCACAGGACTCCTCGCAAGACATCACCGAGATGCTGCCATCTTCTCAGCTCTTGAGGCCAAGGGTAACTAGCCTTGCTCTCGCCAGTCAACAGCAATAACAAGCTAACCCGGTTGCAGCCTGAAGCGCCCAAACACCGAGTCCCGCTCTACCAGCAACAAACCCGCACCTCGCACTCGCAGCCGGAAGCGAAAGCACCAGCGCGCACGCCCGCGAGCCAGGTCGAAGCTATGCCACCGAACGGGACACCACGCGCTCCGACAGCGGGTCCCAACCTGGCGTCATACAACCCAGCCTTGATGCACCCGGTCTTCTTCACAGACGGCTGGCGCAAGCCCCCATTCCCGCTTCCGGTCAACGCAGCTTTCAGTCCTGTGGCGGCTGGCTATGTGTTTGGCAACGGTCGCTCACGAGCGGACAGCATGACGAAGTTATAGGACACGCAATAGCCAGGAGACGTCGTCAAGGCCAGTGACGGGCCAAAGGCTGTGCTGGAGCTGCACACGGCGAAAGAGAACCGTGGATCTTAGTTCTGTGTGAGCTGCTCCTTTGGATCCTCCAGCCTTGCCAAGGCCAATGCCGTGGCCCGCGCGATACCGGCCCTCGTTCGCAACTCGCCGGTGGTCCCAAGGAGCACCGTCGCAACGTACCAAGCAGCCCGGGTTGCGACTCCTACGCAGAACGCCTCGACAGCTCGTGGTATTCGAAGATTGCTCCGCACGGGCCTTTTTCCATCACAACGGTGGCCCCCCCCGCAGAGGTTTGCGCCGCCGTGGCACCGTAGTAGTACAAGATAGAGCGATATGACCATCCGCAGCCAGCTTAGTACTCCCATCTGGAGTTGAGGTTCTTGGGGCACGATGGTCAGCAGCTGTTCACAAGGCACTTCTGGGTAGATGCGGATACGCAGTGGACGAAGTGGCCACAGCCAGGCCATCTGCGCCATGGGCTGTAAGAGAGTACGCTAAGCGTACCTGGGACGTCTCCCAGATCGAAGAGATGGATAAAGGTGGGAAAGGGAGCGAGAAGTGAGTCGTGGGAGATGGACCGAAGTAGATTCAGTAATCTGATCGCGAAAGTCGAGCGCTAGTTGACCACTTTCCCATAGTCTCGACGCTGTTGAAGAAGATCGAAATCGAAGTCATGAATTCCGTATCACGGTCTGGTCAAGTCGTGATGGCGATTTCAAAATCTGCAAGTGGCCTTGCCGCGCGACGCCCGCGTCCCAGACCTACAATCTGGCCCCGCCCCCGAGCGCCTTCCTCACCAACCGTCCCGCAGCCTGGGCAGCCCCATAGCTAGTCTGATACCCATACCCACCATGCCCATAATTATGAACGACAGGCACTCCCCTAATAACCTCCCTCTCCACCCTTGGCCCCCCCTTCCGCATCGGCCTCAACCCAACACTATGCCGCACAATACTCAAACCCTCAATCCCCTGCCCCTCCGGCACCAACTTCGGACAAAGCTCAACACATCGCTTCATAATCCGCACCGCCATATTAGGATCCGGCTGGCTCTCCCAGTTATCCTTCTGCAGGCACCCGCCGAGAATACAGCCCCCGCCCGCCGCGCGATGCATAATGTACGTCGCCTCGTCACTGCCGTCGTCGGTCCCGGAGACCGAGGCCATGACCTGCGGATCGTTACGCACGACCACAATCTGGCCGCGAGCAGGGTACACCGCGGCGTCTTCGACGCCGCCGAGGCGGAGCGAGGCGAGGCCTGTGCAGTTGACGAGGAGGTCGGCGCGCTGGCCCGTGTGGTGGAGGTTCGCGGCTTCGGCCACGTGGGAGACGATGCCGCGGCGGACTTGGGCGCCGTGTTTGAGGCATTGGGAGGTGAGCCATGGGAGGTAGAGGGCGGTGTTGAAGCAGACGGAGGTGAAGGCTGTGCCGCCGTCGATGCCGGCTGGGAGGTCGGATGTGGGGAGGATACGGAACTTGGGCGGGTCAGGATTTGAGGGGGTTGTTTACGGGGAGGTTTGGGGGACGGACGTTGGGCACTACGTCTTTGAACCAGGCATCTTCCTTGAGGAGCTCGGCGAACCAGTCGCCGGTGGCTGTGCCTACGTCTTTGGCTCGGCGGTAGATTACGGTGTCTGAGTAGCATCAGCCAGAGCAGGATCACGCCGGCACAAGAATCTTCACCTTGAAAGTGCACTCCAGCTTCTGGGAGTGACTCGGCCAGACGAGCAAGCTCCGGCCAGGTTGTCCGCTCATATGTTTCGGACGGCGTTCCTGGTGTAGCGACGCTGGATTCATCCGTCAGCGCTGGCGAGGGCGTGACTGTGCTGTCTCGAGACGATAGGCAGGATGCCTCATTGCTCCTGACTCGGACGCTTACGGTAGGTAGTTTGCACCTGCCCAGGGACTCGCATATTCGATGTCGTAGTCACCGGGCATATGCTTCGCGACGATGGTGATATCGTAGTCACCGCTCCGCGCAAGCAGTAGTGCCGTGGTGAGGCCGGAGACGCCTGCGCTGTCACCCGATAAGCTTCTGACCTTCGTGGCCGTGACATCACTCACCCAAGAACAACGATTTTCGGAGCCATGGTCTGGTGATGGTGCCCGTGGCGTCGGCGTGGTACTGTCAGGCGGATGACTACAGAGACTTAGAAGACATGGGAATAGCTGGTGGGATACCGAAGCTCAGCGTGACGACTGCATGAGGCTGTCAAGCATCAGATGCGAATCTGACTCATGCGGCGAAGTGAGTGAGGTTGTTGAGAGATGTTGCCCTCCGGTCGCTTTGGTCGATGTGAATAGTGTCTTCACCGTGTCTTGTTCGGTGCATGTCTGCCTAGCCGACTCGGGTGTTATTGTTGAAGACTTCTATTGTCCGGTCATCCTGTCCTCAAATGTCCCGTCGGCTTCCTGTCTTCAAGTCCCCTCCACGTCTCCGCAGACGCACGCGAGCTCAAAACTTCGCCGACCCGAGCTGCTGCAGCTGCACGACATTCCCATTTCCGCTCCCACGTGATACCTAGGAAACCACGACATAGACACGACTCCGCGACAGCGAGCCAACGCAGCCGTATCTGCTCGAATCCGAAGTCTACCTTGTTCTCTCTTGGACGCTCGAGAGAGAGAGCTTGTGTAGAGGAGGAGCGGTGCAAGGTACATAAGAAGTAGGTGGAACCCCCAGCCAATGATCTCATAACACGAAATAGCCTCCTGGAGCTCGCAGGGATCGTCCGCCCCGGACTCTGCCCTTTTGAACAGAGCTTCTGCTCGTTGTAAAAGCAGTCTGGAGCACTATTCTGCCCCTCGAAGGTTGCTCTGACATCGTGCAAAATGGACGTGGGCGCCGCATGAATCACGCTAACCCACACGCCAGCGGTGACACTCGTGTTGTGTGCGATGGGAGAGGGAGAAGAGTTCCCGTTGCTGTCAGCGCTCGGCTTGTACGCTGCGGGCATCAGAGGCGATGGTGAGTGACATGTGCTCCCTTCTCACCACTCCCTATATTCCACAAGGGTGACAGTACTACACGTTTGTGGGAGAGGATGTCCAGATCAATACTACCATATGCTCACACGACGTGGTCGTAGGCAATTGTCTCTTCAACGCCCTCTCCGACCAACTCTACGGCAATCAGAACGAGCATGCCGCCATTCGCTCCCGCGTGATCAACTACATGCGAGACAATGCAGCCTACTACAAACAGTTCATTGATGTGCATCCCGGCGGTGGCATCAGACGTAATCCCAAACGCAAGAATGCTGGAAGCTACTCCTCGCCCGCAAACGCAGCACCTCCCTCCGAAGCCGACATTGACCGCGTCTTCGAGAGCCACCTACTCAGTATGGCACGCGGAGGGACGTATGGAGACAACATGGAGATCACAGCTTTCGCTTCCGCATACGACGTCGACGTGAAGATCTACCAAAGAGACTTTGCATACATGGTGACAGCTGGCGGTGACGAGAGCCAGAAATCCACCGCACACATTGCATATCACAACTGGGAGCACTACTCGTCGATACGGAACCTCGATGGCCCGCACAACGGCATGCCCGAAGTCCACCCTACGGTGCTGTCACCCGATGAGGAGTCCAGGCAGAGAGCGAAGCTGGAGCAGACACCGTATGTGCTACCGTGGCAAGTCGATGTCGTATCCAAGTCACTGCCATTCCTCGCGGACAAGCCAACTATCAAGCGTGCACTCGAGGCTGCCAAAGGCGACATCAACACTGCGGTCTCGAATCTACTGGACGCAGAAGAGTACGGTAGTGCATCGTCGCAGCCGGAGAGCTCCAGCGTGGAGCGAGACCAAGACAGTGACGATGATGTTGACAGTGGACCGAACAAGAAGCAGGACAGAAGGATGAGCCGGGCATCGAAAGTAGTCAAACCAAGGAGTGCTGAAATCAGGCACGCTTTGTCACACCTGAACGCATATGATGGGAGTCAAGAGTCCATCGGCAGCTGGGAGTCCGAAGGCTCGAGCATACCGGAAGGTTCACAGCGAAGTACCATCACCCAACCGACTGAGCTCGATGACTCCGACGGTCGTCTCAAGCCTCAGAGCGATGCATACGGCGTAGCACGCTCATCATCGCCCGCGAAGAAGCCACCGCGACTGAAGCTGCTCCCGCCAAAGCCGCCAGACCACCCTCAGCGTGTGGGTAAGACCCAACAACGCCAGCTCGGCCCGCGTATCACCGTGCGCGACAAGAAGAGCATGCAGAAGCAAGCCCAGAAAGCCGCCCGCAAAGAGCGCGCCCAGGCCACCGCGAAAGCCGACCCCCGACTCGAGTCACCAGCCGCAGCGGGCCTCGCTCTCCGGCAGAAACACATGACCGACACGCCGCCCATGGTCGACACCATGCGGACCCTATACATCTGAACGCCGGGCTGGCTCACTTCGTCTTCATCCACTTACACGATATCTCACGGTCGATCAGCGCACGAGATACCCCTTTTTTTTTACACCGCAGAAGTAACAACAAGCATAGCGAGGTGCCTGATATTGATAGCATAGCGCCGCGTTGGCGCAAGGGGGACAGGATAGCATGGCGTATTGTGTGTGGCCCGGGCCGTTTCGTGCGCGGCTGGAGTCTGCGAACAGTGCGCTGAAGGGCTCAGGCACTGGCGGACGAATGCCTCTTTGTGCTTGATGGGGAGGCGGTAGCGGGGAGGCGAGAGGCTAGAAATATAGATAGACAGCTGCGCAATGCAGAGGTTGTCCGTCGCTTGGCTGCGGCGTTGAAGCAATGTCTGTGTTTCCCACTCGTTGACTACCATATGCGAACACCTCCATGGAGGCCGTACAGACATGTAATCGTGCTCGAGGGTTTGGCAAAACGCTTCTTCTGCCCGTCGCTTGCTTGAGAAAATCGTGGCGCGTGTCCTTCTCGCCCGAATCGTGGCTGGTGACGCGGGATGGTCCAAGCTCCCGCGGCGGGTCGCGAGCTGTCACTTCAAGGTTCCATCAAGGAGACGGCAGGCAGGCAAGCTACAAGAAAAGGACTCTCTTCCCGACAACAGCACCCACCGCTCGACTGTCGCACCAACACCACCACCATTCCACCTTGATCTCCTCCGCGACGCGACCCCGAACCCTTACGCACGACTCGGTACCAAGCGACACCTCCTCGAGAAGAGCGGCCAACAGCGACGATGGATTTCAGCGACATCTTCCGGATAGTGAATCTCGCCGTCGGCGTCTTCATGATCCTAGGCGGGATCGGACAATTCTGGCCCTCGATAAACGTGTAAGCCCCAAGACACAGACGAACATACCGCGGGCGGCGGGCAATGGGAGGGAGGTACGCATACACAGGAAGGCTGATGGTCGCGGGCAGACAAGGCGTGATCCTCGCGGTGTACCTGTTTATCTTTGGGCTGGCTACTGCGTATCTTGGTTCGTACTCTGCAATACCAGTGCCACTGGGGATGCAGGCGTTGCGGTGCTGATACAATTGGGGGTTGGCAGAATTTCAGATCCCCCCGCAGATCGCTAGATACGCGTCTTTCATGTTCTCGTTTATTGGGCGCGGAGCTTGTGAGTGTTGTACTGCGCTCGGGGCGATCGTCTGGGTGGGGATGGTGCAGGCTAATGGCGCGGACAGTCTACCTCTTCGTCGGCTGCATCACCATGGGCGATAACCCGTGGAAATACACGGCGGGCGCTTTGGTTGCGGCTGTGGGATTGGGGTATATTGCGCTGGAGTTCGTGCCTAATATTGAGCCGCCGGCGAATATGAGGTGAGTGGCTGGCTGGTGGCAGGGTACACTGGGAATGCCAGCTCATTATTTCTTGCAGGGATGCGGATGCTGGCTGGGGCGCGGAGCAGGTCTGAAGTTGGACCGACAGAGTGTGATGAGGAAGCGTATGTCACGCGCAGCTCGAAACGATCAAGGCGGATCCGGCGGCTCCTCGCTGGAGATGGCTCCCGTCACTCCTGAGCGTGCGGCAAAGACTGGCACGTTGCTCAGCACGGGCGATATTTGTACGATTGAGTGCCTTGAAAATGTGTTTCGTGTGACAGCCATGGCATCCGAGACTTGGAGTAGGCTGCGCTGCAGAGATGCCCATAGGATGGTTGCTCTGCAAACCATACAACAGCACCTCTTTCATAGTCCCAGAAACATTGATTGACAAGCCACTTTGCTCCACGCCTCCGGCCCTATGAGAGCGACGCTTTGTCGGGCTGGGAAACAGCCCAAAGCGTGCATTCCCGATGTGAGAAGCTGTTAGTCAGACTCCTTCTCTTACGTGTCTGCAACAATAATGATGCGACGACGGAAACATTATTGTGTATGAACAAACGCAGGCGGTAGATGCACCTCCTCATGCTGTGACCACGCGAGTCAGAGAGCGCCAGCGAATCGGTACGTTTCCAGATCAGCTTACGCGCCAAGTGGCGAATCAGAAGCCGTGTATTTCTGCTGAGTGTGGAAGTGACGCCCTGCCCGTTCCACGCCTCACAAACATTTTGATCTCTTCATCGTGTTTCCAAGAGACTTCCTTTTCAGAATCACTCTATTCGTCGACGCAACAGGTATAACTTATACCCCGGTCACCAGCGTCCAGTAGCGAAACCCCAGGAGAGGCTCTTCTACCGTTACCGGACACCCGCCGCTCATCCATTGCGCAAGAACCAAACCCACCTGGACCAGGAAGGAAGGTAATAGACTGGCGCCGCATTATCAGATCGAATCGCAGTAAATCTGCTCCGGCCGGTTCGAGGTTCGGCTACCTTATTCGACTTTCCTCTGTCTTCACATATCCCGGAGTGCATCTGCATGTCACGGGCGGAACGACGCACGCGGTGAGGATGGCGAGCAGCACGCGTGATGATGCGGACCCGAGCGTGACATACGCTTCACCGGAGATCCGTAACGCGATCCAGCGACAGCCTTCCCAGCAGGAGCTCGAGATCGCACAGCACCTCATCGAACACTCGCAGAGTGGGCAAGCCCCAGGCCAGACGTCTTACCACGAGCTACATTTCCCCAACGCTGTCCAGACGCATCCGTACCCGCAGAACGAGAGTGACCTGCTCATGAGGCATGTGGTAGACCACCACGACCTGGGCGATGTACCTTTGCAGCATCAACAGCATTATTCGCCGGCTCAGCATGCGCAGCAAATTCAGCAACGGCCGTCTACAGCCTATGCACCACCTAGTGGCCAGATGTGTAGCAACTGCGGAACCTCGAAGACACCCCTCTGGCGGAGGTCGCCAATCGGCGCGACCATTTGCAATGCGTGTGGGCTTTACTACAAGGCTCGGAACCAAATGCGCCCTGTCGGTCTTCGACGTGGTGGCGCGGGCCCGAGTCAGGAGGCGGACGGTGCAGGGCTGGAGCGCAGCACCTCGCCTACAACATTGCAAGGCAATGCTACGTACGTAACAGCGGATCAAAGCACAAACGGCACATGTCCGGGCGGCGGAAGATGCAACGGTACGGGAGGTCATGACGGGTGCAGTGGATGCCCCGCCTACAACAACCGGGTGTCGAAGACGGCGCAGATCGCTCTCCAGCACACGACGGGCAGCTCGACCGGTGTAAATGGAGACAACAGCCTCGGACCACAAGCGCCCAACACAAACGTCGTCGTCGCATGCCAGAACTGCGGAACCACAATCACACCACTCTGGCGACGCGACGAGGCCGGCCACACAATCTGCAACGCCTGCGGTTTATACCACAAATTGCACGGCCACCACCGCCCCGTACAAATGAAAAAAGCGGAGATCAAACGCCGCAAACGCGTCGTCCCCACCGACTCCGCAGGCTTCCAGACCAGTCCGGGCATGCACGAGTACACCGACGACGACACATCGATGGGAGGCGACTTTCGCGCCTCAATGGCACCCTCGATGAGCGCGGCTTTCACTCCGCCCATGCTGAGGTCCGGCGGTCCCATCCCCGTCGACTTCACGGAAGCCTTCCGGCACCATTCGCTTGCGCAACAACCGCGGCAGGATGGTGGCGGACTAGACAGCCAGGTCCCGCGCAAGCGCTCGTTCTCCGCCAGCATGCGCGAGGGGGAGACGTATCCGCATGCGCAGAATGTGGCGTCGCCACCGTCGCGGGAGGAGGACAATATCGATCCTTCGCTTTCGGCGAGGGAGGGTGAGCCAGCACCGCCGCCGCCGCCGTCTGCGTTTGTTGAGGGAGCGAAGGAGGCCCGGCGGGTCTACCTGGAGCGTGAGAATGAGAAGATGAGGCAGTTGCTGGCGGAACAGGAGCGGGAGCTCGCTGAGTTGGGACCCGGGCGATGAGACTCAGCGGGGCGTTGGGAGGACGGAAAGGTTACTTGTGCGGCTTTTTAGGCCGGACGGCGGTGTATCACTAGATGATATAGCTACTCCGCTGCTCGTCCACGAGTCTGCGCGCTTTCGTGCGGCAGAATAAGGAATACGAACGGACAATCGAGCCGGCTTCACGTCGGCACGCCCACCATGCAACATGAACACATTGCTTCACACGCTCATCCCGCTTTCCACGCACCATACTCAGCATCAAAGCATCTCATGCCCCTCGGACCCATCCGTCGTGATGAATCCTAGTAGCTCCGCCCAAACATGACCCACATCTTCGCCCCCTTCTCGCACTTCGGGTTGATGCAATGCGTGCCTGCCTTGATCTCCTCCGGCTGCTCGTCGGGAATACACAGCGACTTGGCCCCCATCGACGGCGCCCGGACATCCACCTCCTGGCCCTCGACCTGCCCCGAAGAATCCTTCTTGATCTCGTCCTCGCACTCCCCCGTCGCGCAATGCGGCACGACAATCACGTTCTTCTGGTTGAGATTCGGCACGAAGTCCTTCCACTCCCGGATCACCTTACGGTGCGCGGCGTACTCTTCGCTGGCTTTGGCGAACATGTCGTGCTGGATCGTCTCGAGCAGTTTCGGGATCTCGACCCCGATCTCCGCGAGAGGGACCGTGGACTTGCCTTCCTGGTCGCGGCGCGAAGTAGTGACCTGGCTCTTCTCGCTGTCTTTGGGCCCGAACTCGATCCGCAGCGGCACGCCCTTCATCTCCCAGTCGTTGAATTTGTAGCCCGGCGAGTAGCCTTCCCGGAAATCGCAGTCGACGCGCACCCCGTTCTCCTCGAGCGTGGCGCCGATGTGCTTAATCTCATCGTAGAGCTTCTCGCGGTCCGCATCCGTGGTCTTGGCCGTGACGCCCACGGGCACGATGGCGACCTGGATATCGGCGACGCGGGGCGGGATGATGAGGCCCTTGTCGTCGCCGTGCACGAGGATCATGACGCCGATGGAGCGCGTGGTGAAGCCCCAGCTGTTCTGCCAGACGTACAGTTTCTCCCGCTTCTCGCCGTCCTTTACCTGCTGGTTCGGGTCCTCGACCGTGATGTCGAACATTTTGGCGAAGTGCTGGCCCAGGCAGTGCGAGGTGGCGGCTTGGATCCCGCGGCCGACGGCGGGGATGTAGCCTTCGAGCGTGGTGGTGTAGTGCGCGCCTGCGAACTGCTCGTTGACAGTTTTCTTGCCTTTCACCACTGGAACAGCGAGTAGGTCTTCGTAGATGGCGGCGTAATGGTCCAGGATTTGCCGGACTTCCTTACCGGCCTTCTCCTCCGTCAAATGCGCCGTGTGGCCTTCTTGCCATAAGAACTCTCGCGATCGGATGAATGGCATTGGGTGCTTGAACTCCCACCGCACCACGTTGTTCCATTGGTTCAGTTTGAGCGGCAGGTCTCGATGTGATCGGATCTTCTTGCTGTAGAAGCCATACATGGCCGTCTCACTCGTCGGACGCACCGCCAGCCTCTTCTCCAGCTTCGTCTTCCCACCCTCCGTCACCCATGCCACCTCCGCCGCGAACCCCTCCAGATGGTCCTTCTCCCTCTGCAGATTGGCTTCGCTGATAAAGATTGGGAAGTAGCAGTTCTTCACACCCATCTTTCGTATCCGTGCGTTGAAGAACTCTTGGATGTACTCCCATATCCGGTACGAGCCCGGCTGGTAGATGTAGCAGCCCGGGACATCGGTGAACTCGAGCAGATCGCCCTTGATGATGGTCTGCTGGTACCACTCGGAGAGATCTTCGCTTTTGCTCACGGTAATGCCAATCAGCTCCGGCTCGCCCATCTTCTTCTTCGCCTGCTGAGGCTGCTTTTCGCCTTTTGGCTTTGCTGCCGCTTTCTGGTCTTTGCGCTCCTTTGCCTTCTTCTCTGGTTTTGCTGCTGCTGGTGCTGCTCCCTCGCTTTGGGGGGGATCTTCTGTCAATTTAAGTGCCGCCATGCCGGAGGCACTGCTGGTCGAGGTCATGGCGGGTTATTATGGAGTGTGGGTGTGAGTCAGTGGTGAGCTCGCCCAGTGGCACAGAAAGAACCGCACACAAGCTACGCTCGCTATGTCAACGTGTCACAGAATACAACACTTTCGCCTTCGGCAGTGTCGAGTCCGGGTGTTCGTTCAGGCTGTTGTTGGCAGGTTGAGTGAGGTGTGTGTTCTCGGTGTTTCGTTGCATGTGCGAGATGGACCTGGAGTCGACACGCGAGCTGCCCCGCGAAAGCGAATTTGATGGCCTTCCCCCCAAAAAATTGATTAATGCCGCGCTGCAGTGTGCAATGGTTGTGTGCAGGCAATTGAAGTGAGGGGCCTTTGTGCTCGGCATGTACTCTCATACACCGTGGGTCTCGAGACTCTGGAACCGCGATGGGGACATCGCAGCCCTCAATATGATACGTGCCATGTCCATCTTGATCTTTGGCGCAGATGACACAAGTTGGTTGCCATTGATACTGCTTGCATCACACACTAGACGTCTCTCGGCTGCACTGGGACGCCAGACTTCAGACGACTGTGCACTCTCAGACTTGACCCGGTCGCCCGATCATGCGGAGACCAGGTATTGCACGTACTCAAGTCTCCAAGCTCATGGCTGTCACATTGATCTCAAGCTGAAATTATTGATACCCGGCCTGCTGCCTACTTCTTGATCTCCTCTGCACGAGAGACCGACACCTCGCCATCCTCCATCCCAAAATACACCGCCACTGGTTTCTGCCCGCCCTGTAGACCCGCCGCTTGCGCCTCATACCCATTCATACCATGGAACAAGCCCACCTCCAGCACGCCACTGATCATCTTGATACGTGCTGCCAATGCCTCGACATCCCACTGCCCTTCCTTCCCACTCCCGTCCGAGCCATTCTTGGCATCTAGCGGACTAAGCAAGGTCTTGAACGGCGCATCAATAATGTAAAAGCTCTGATCCGTCTGTATGGGACCGGACTTCGCCACGCTGTGCTCCCGGAGCTTGGCGTCGGGCGATCCCAACAACTTCAGCTCTCGCAGCACCGAAGCGTGAGCAATAGGCGCGACCTCGATCGGTATGGAAGGCCAGTTCGTAAGCAGCCGTTTCTGTTGTTTCCGGTAGTCCGCTATGCATACGAACTTCTTACTCCGGCACGCCACGAGCTTCTCTTGGAACAGACACGCCCCGCCGCCTTTGATGCAGTTGAGCTCCTCGTCCACCTCGTCTGCGCCGTCGAAGCATACTTCTATCATTGTCTCACGGGGTAGCGAGTCAAACGCTATGGGTAGGAGGCCGGCCTCTTCTATGACCTTCCGGCTGTTCCAACCTGTCGGCACGAACCAATTCATGTGGTTGGGCGGCGGCGGGTTCTTCTTCAGGTGATCCTTGATTGCTTCGACGCCGTAGACGATGGTGGAGCCTGAGCCGATGCCAACGAAGCGCATGGAGCTGTCGAAGTGCTCCTCAACCGCACGATAAGCAGCTTTACGTTTCGCGGCTTCGATGCGGGCGTTGTCGGGCGACTTCTGAGGGGCCATGATGGGTGGCGTGCGCTGGGTTGTGAAGGTGCGGTAGGGAGCGGAGCGAGGGCAACGGGGTGGAAGAGTTGGTCGACAACAGGAGCTCGCAGTAACAAGTGCCCTTGTGAATGATGACGTTGAATTTCCAGTGGTCAAGACGGCCGTGAACGTCACTCCTAGACCGGGTGAGGTACGAGCAGACCAGATTGTCGCGCCCGTGAGCATTCAAGTCGCTTTATGGTTGCAGGACAGGATGATGTTTCAACCCGTAAGTGTTGCGTGAGATCGTGACTACTGCACCTGCAACTCGCGTCCCTTTTGGTCTTTTTGGCCATTGACCCCACCAAGTCATCCCACTATTAGCGTGTCGCTCACGTGCGCAGGCTAAAAGGGCCTGTGAGGTAGACCCAGACTTCACTCCCGTCGGTTCCGTCGTACATACACCTAAGGTACTCTCCATCACTTCCTGCATGTATCCACCCGTGGAGTCCAAGTACTGACTGTCCCAAGCAGTAGAAGCCGATGATCTATCTATAAGCGCATGCACGGGGTCTGCGGAAGGCAAACCTGGCGGACGACATCTTCAAGGGCCGTGAAACTCCGGTGCCAGATTTGTTCATGTACGAGAATTTCTTCGAATGCCGGAAAGGAGATGATATTCACGGATGACGATTTGACCACCTACACTGCTATGACCTGTTACAGTTTGAACGCGGTTGTCTTGATCTCCTGTTCCAAGCTCTCCCCGAATGCGCCACTACAGCCAGCAGACTCCAGGTACGCTCGGAAGCGCGCATCTTCGCTCTCGAGGTCCCGCTTTCGATCGGGAATGAGCAGCCAAGATATCAGACCGCCTGCCATTGCAAAGGCGGCACCGATAAGAAAGACTCCTGGAGAACGACCAGTAGCGTCAGCATCACTCCGGAGAATCCTTTCGAGTCATATGCAGGGATGCGACGCACCTTGAACCCCCTTCTCAGTGTCCGAGAAACTGTTCTGAATGGGCGTAAAGACTTGTGTCCCGATCGCGGCACCTATACAGCAGAATGATCAGCTCATGTCGACAGCCAGTATGTCTAGCCGAACTTGGATGCTTACCGGTCTTGCCCACCGCAGCCGCGAGGCCCAGAACTGAGATTTAAAGTCAGCATGTGTTCTCCCGGACGGACGGGATATACGTACAGTGACCGCGTATCGGCGTTGGAAACGACTCAGCGCCGCAAAGGAACTGTGCAGAGCGGGTCTCCTTCTATTATGAGTTTTGCTTACGGTTGCGACACCAGGACCCGTTTCTCCGAAGGAGTTGAAGATCCCGTACAAGACCAAGAAAAGGGGCGTAATGGTCTGTGTCGGGCCCAGAGCACCTCCGATGATGAAGCCCATGATAGCCCAGCATACGAAACCCAAGGTCATCGTTTGCTTGCGGCCTGTAAGGCAGATAATCAGTCTTCACTCCGACAATGATACCCGTATGCACTCACCAATCCAGTCCATCAGGAAGCCACCGACTATGCAACCTGGAAGGTAGAAGGCGTTCACGACGGTCCCGTACCCGATGTTCTGGACCAGGGTATCAATCGGGTTCAGCGAGCCGATGATAGTGGACGAGAAGATGCCGAAGGGGTAGGTCACCTGCGAGGTACTAGCAGATCGTTCATCTACGCAAGGTTTCGGGTGCTACGCGTACAAAGTCGTACCTAGGACGTTATCAGCATACGTCCCGGGTGTGGTCAGAAGGCTATATGCACGGCTTACATGAACCATGCCAAGCTTGTACCCAGCATTGGCTTCCAATAACACTTGATGATCAACAGATACGGAAAGCTCTGCTTCATCGCATGCTTGCGATACTGGGAGCTTTCGATCATCCGGATCCGGAAGAAGAACAGGGTCACCTGGTGTCAATTTGTGGCAACGTTGGCAATGTCCAGAACAGCACCTCGGCGTCTCGCTCATGCGCACTATTTACCGGTAGCACAAAGCCAAGGCCGAAGCACACACGCCAAACGCCGTCCGACGTTTGCTCGTGGTACGCAGCAAGTATGATAAGGGCGACTATGCCGGCGACCACGAAGCCGAGATCAATCGCGAAATCGGTAGTCATCGCCACCAGGATCCCGCGCCGCCGACGCACGTATTGGGACTCATCAGAAGCCTGCATATTCAGCGAAAGAACGAGTCGAGCTTGGAATGACCTGTAGGCTTACTTCAGCAGATCCGGTCCCGCACGTTGGGTACTCTCCGCCAGCTCCAAAGCCTGCAGTACCCCGTCCGACGATCATCATCCAAAACATCCCGAGCTGCGTCGTGCCGTGAGCGGCGGTTGTTATAATGACTCCGAGCACTAGGAAGAGCGTGGCGAAGACGATACCCGTTCGCCTGCCGATCTTGTCGATGAGGAAACCGAAGAACAGCATCCCGAAGATCTCACCAATCAGGTAGGAGTTAGAGAGCCTGGTCTTGATCGTCGAGGACATCCCTTCTTTGTACAGCTTGCTAAAGAGCGGTTCCATATAGCCGATGATTTGGGCATTGTAACCGTCAAAAACCAGTGCCAGGCCGGACACCAGCACGGTCAACGTCGAAGAGATTTTGGTTATCTTCTTCAAAGCACCTACGAACGCTGTCAAATTAGCGAACTCTTGGTGAGTGGACCGGCGCACGAATCCACTTACCTTCTTGACTGGCATCAAAACCGATAGGTATTTCTTCTTTGAACGACGGGCTTGTCTTGTCGACGATGGCATGATCGGGTGTGAACTTGTCGAGAGGGGCCATGACTGAGGTAGATCGGTGCGCTTCACAGGTAGCTTACAGCACGCAACGACACATATACGCAAACTGACAGCGAGGTCAAACGAAGACGACAACGATAACGAAAGAGGTGCGTGAGAGTCGTAAGTTCCCTCATATCTTCAGCTTGACGTTACCACATGTGTAGCGAGAAGGCTTCTGACTCGACCTGGCTTGAACCAATCGCCCAGCAACGTGCAGATGCTGCTTCCTTGCGTATCTGATTGCGTTGACTCTGCTCGAAGTTCAAAGCACCGGATGTCGGTAACGCGATGCATGGGTGATATGCAGATCACAGAGTGAGTTTGCCCAGCACGTGGGGTGGATCCAAGCTGCTAATTCCGCGCCTTGCACACCACCGCTCGCTCCTCTGGGACATGCGCGACCGACGAATACTATCTTATGCGGAGCTCGTCTAGTCTACTCTGGTAAGCGCTGCCTACCCTCGTCGGTACAGGGAGCAGACAACGTCGGTATGAAGCCCGAGTTGGACATGCTGGCTCTACCATGCTTCCTTTATGTGTGAGGGACCAACAACACCACTACAAGCCAACGTCTTGCCGCGCTGGAGTTCGTGACTTGTGGTGGTATCATATTGTCGATTGAGATTTAGATCGAACTTATCGAAGACTGCGGCCATCTGGTTGGAAGTCCACTCATATCCAACATGGCTCTCCACCTTACCGAGGCTGAGAAGACAAATTTCGACGAAGACGGCTATCTGATCATCCGCGACCTGCTCGACGCACGGGAGGCCTCTGAATTGCAACAATGGGCACTGGAGATCCACGATGCACCGGTCAACGACCATTCGACCTTGATGCCGTACGAAGAAATTGACGCACATGGCAGACACATCCTGTGCAGGACCGAGAACTTCGCAAGCTCTCATGCCGAGCTAGACAGCCTCCTCCGGGGCGAAAAATTACTAGGCGTGTTGCGCGGTCTGTCGGGCGAGGACATGCTGCTCTTCAAGGAGAAGATCAACTACAAGCTTGCCGGAGCCGGTGGATATGCGGTAGGTACTGACTATGATCCTCTTCCGGCGATCAGTGTTGATCACACGGCAGGCACACATTGACAGCTCAGCCTACACACACTTGTGAAGAAGATCAAGCATCTCGCGGTGAAAATCGCGGTAGACCCGATGACTTCGTCGAATGGAGGCTTGGAAGTTGTGAGGGGCTCTCACAAGATGCACGTCCCAATTGCGGCAGACAATTGCATCGACCCGGCATGGACCGCCGAGCAGAAATGGCTTCCCGTGGAGCTGGCAGCAGGCGATGCACTTATCTTCGGCTCGTCGTTAGCACACAGATCGGCTGCAAACACGAGCTGACAGGACCGCAAAGCGCTGTATGCGACGTACAACTGTGCCAGCGAAGGCGACCTGCACGACGAGTACTACGCGAGACGAAAAGTAGATTGGCCACCGACTCATCTGCGGAAGCCTAGCCATAAGTTTGTGGATGGTGCGTTGAGGTATGGGTATGGTAGCCCGATGATCTCGCCGGGACTTGGGCACCGGCTGGCTGTCTAGTGTGGACGCATATGTATGTGCAAAGTGTGAAGATGAACTCATGCATTGATCAAAAAGGGACTATACAGAACGCCATCGCTGGCAGACTCGCACCTCCGTCTAGCCTACCGACTATGCCTTGAGCTTGTCGGTGTGCCAGCCCTGGTAGTTGTTCTCAAGCGAGCCGTGAAGCGAGGTCGTGTACTCGACCATTCCTGTATCGCAAGAAGCACCAGTCAGCGGAGTTCTCAAATACACACTCCAATGGGAAGACATCAACGTACCACCAGCCCAGTTGAGCGGCTCCACCCTCTTGCCAGGAATATTGGCACCCGAGTACCACGACTTGGCCTTCGGGAACAACGTCACGTCCCACTTCTCGTTCATCCGCTTGCACCAGTCATCCTCGGCCTCCTTGGTGGCTTCCATGCGGGTGATGCCGTCGTCTATGCATTTCTTGATCGCGGCTTCCACGAACTCGGCCTGGAATTGGGTGCACGAGGGGCCGTTGGAGAAGGCGGTGGGCGCTTGCGGGCCGTATAAGAAGAACATGTTGCTGCGAGTTCGTTAGCACCATAAGAGGCAATGATGTGGAGAGGACGGCTTACGGGTATCCTGGAATAGCAATCCCCATTGACGTCTGCAGCCGGTCCTTCCAGTGGTCTGCGATCGTGCCGCCGTTCGTGCTCTGGATGGCCAGCTGAGCGAGCGAGCCAGTCACGCTGTCGAAACCAGTCGCCAGAATCAGGGTGTCGACCTCGACCAAGCCCTTCTTCGTCCTCAAGCCGTTGGCCTCTACAGCTATGATGGGGTTCTCGTTGACGTCGATGATCTCGACGTTGTCCTGGTCAAAGACCTCGTAGATGCGCTGCTCGAGCGACGGGCGCTTCGTGCCCCACGGATGCGGTGGGACTTCCGGGGCCAGCAACTCCTGCTTCTCCTTGTTCTTGACGCGCTTGAGGACCGAGTTGCGCCAGAACTTGTAGGCCTCGTCGTTGGCCTTCTGGTCGAACAGCATGTCCTTGTACGTGTTGAGCCAGTAGTGGAAGCCGCCCTGCTCGATGAGCAGCTTGTGGTAGAACTTCTCGCGGTCTTCCGGAGAGTCGTCGAAGGTGTTCTTCTCCACGAAGTCGTAGGTGAAGCCGGAGAAGGTCTTGCGGGTCTCATTGAAGGCTTTCTCGTAGTCGCCGTTGGCCTTCTTCTGCTCCTCCTCCTTGGGGTCTAGCTGCCGCTGGTTCATTGGTAGACAGAAGTTCGGCGTCCGTTGGTAAATAGTGAGGTTCTTCACGATCGGCCCGATCTCCTGAATGACCTGGATACCTAATTCGTTGTATGCCAACGTCAGTACATGTCTCAGATAGTGACCAAAAACCGTGCGCGAGGCTTTGCTGACCTGATGCACCCGTCCCGATCTGTGCCACACGCTTCCCACGGAGGTTGATGCCATGCTGCGGCCATACGGCGGTGTGGTAAGTGTCGCCCTTGAACTCGCTGAGACCGGGCACCGGTGGTGTATACCGACGAGCAGCAAAGCCAATGCAGGGGATGAACCAGCGGCAGGCGGTGTATGTCCCGTCTGAGCACTCAACTACCCACTGGTGCTTCTTCTCGTCGAAGACGGCGCCGTCGACGTGCTTGTTGAACTCCATGTGCTCCTCCACATTCCACTTCTTCTCAATGTGCTTGAAGTAGCGGCGAAGCTCTTTGCCACCGGAGTAGCGCTCCTTGAAAGTGAAGTCCTCGTACAGCTCTTTGTCGAAGAGCTGGTAGATCGGCGTATCTGAGTCGACCCGAGCGCCGGGATAGCACTGATTGCAAGGGTCAGCTGCGATCCGTCCAAAGGTAGAGGGCTATGTACTCACGTTCCAGTACCAGATGCCGCCAGATGCCGCACCCTTCTCGAAGATCTTGACGCCCAGTCCCATTTTGCGCAGCCTGTTCAATAACGTGAAAGAGGCGAACCCGGCTCCTACGAGGAGCACGTCCACGTAGGGCATATCATCGTCGCCCATAGACCCCATCTTGCCTCGTTGCTTCGTCGGTCGATCAGGTAGGGTATTCAGGAGATGGTGGGAAGGGAGATGTTTGCGTTTCGATAGTATAAGAGGGCAAAGATGAAAAGGAATAGGAACAAAAGATCACCCTTTCCGTCCACCTGCCTGCGTCCATACATGTACTCATGTAGTGTTGCTGATTTGAGTGCCCTCGGCGGTCATCATGCGTCTCGCGATCAGGGAGGGGTCGTGGCGGCCAGATGGAGCTGCACCAGACCGATCGAGGCCCCGTCTGATGGCTGGTACGAGGACAATGGCACTGTTATCCCCGTGGGGCAAACCGTCGGGAATGTGTTTGAACCGCAGTGTAGCAAATGGTAGCGCGAAGACAGTACTCGGTAAGGTCAGCTATTGGTTGTCATTGGGGGATGCAGTTCATGCACGTGAGGGTCGTGCGGGGAAGATGTGGTGGGACGACTTGGTGAGCGACGTCCGTAAGGTACGGGGCAACGGAAAGGTGTGGGAGCTTGATGATGAGTGTACAACTGTACATGTAGCTTGGGTGTGGTGCTGGTGGACCTGTGGTGTGCGAGGTGGCCTGGCGCTGCCACTTTGACGTATGGGGTAATCCGAAGCTGAAGTGAGGTCTGAGATGGGGAGACATGGAGCATCGCATCCGACGGAGGTTCTTGGTGCCTCAGGTGTCAAGACAGCGCAGCCCGGCAAGCTATGAGCAGCTGCCCGCCCAACAATGTGAGATGGATGAGATGCCGCAGGACTTGCTAGTAGTATCGCGGTCACTCCGCTACGGGCTGTCGCATCTTGATTGCGTGTTGTGTATGGCTTGCTGTGATGGAGTCGTCATGACGAGGGCATGGAGCGCCGTTCTGAAGTCTGCGAATATGGCAAACGAGATGGAAGAATGGTGCATTCAAATATTGACTAGCGGCCGTCGAGACATCGGGTGGAACGCCATGAATGTCTGCGCGTTCAGCAGTATCGACTCCGTTCAACGAGCGCTGCGGGGTGGTAATGCGTACATACATATACATGTAGTCGTCCAGATCGCGTGAGCACGTGACCGGTGGAGATGGTGACGGACTGAAATCATAAGGCCTCGTCCGTGGCCAACCCGCCTCCAGCACAGAGAATGCGACAGCTTCCACTTTGAATCTGCTGACGCTGTTGTCGTTTGCCTAGGTACCATTTGCATATCAAACACCCGCGCCATATCGTGGATGGATTACGCAGCCCGGATCACTCAAGCTGCCCCCAATCTTGTCAGCCCACGTTCATTCCTGTCCACTTGGCAGTCGGTGGGCGGGTGGGTAGAAGCCATTAACACGCCCATAACGCCTGGTGCCCGTTCGACAGGCCCGGCTGCCTAACGTGTCTCCAGCGGCTTCGTCGTCCTTCACATCAGAGGGGCTCTTTCCTGTCCTTGCTTCTCTGCGAGCGTTTTCATGGCACGTAAGTCGTAAATGAGGCTGGTGAGTAACAAACGGCACGCTCTGATCATTGTCAGAAGAGTGGTGAGATTGTATCATCGCGTCCGACGTCCAGTCATTATTGCTGCGTTGCTGTGTTCCTCGCCTGACTGCAAGCGAGGGGCGTCTGGAAGGAAATCACTCCGGACCAAAGACGCCCGGGCGATTCCGACCGTTTCGCATCAAGGGTGAGTCCAGCTTTAATGTTTAACTACAGTACGGTATCCACGCGCCAGTCTGGGTGACAATAATAATTCCAGGAGACGCTCTCGCTGCAAGCTGATGATGACATGTCGCTGGCAGATCCGGGAGACTGGATGGAACTCAACCTATTTTGGTAGAAAGCAGGTGTTGTGTGACTCGTGAGGAAACGCGCAACGACATTCCAATACTCGGGAGCCTTTTCCACCTTACCGCATTTGACGAGCTTCTCAGGTACCGTCTCTGACGTTGTCCGCCTCTGTTTGCATCGCACACCTTTATTACCATCGCACTGGACTGCACAGTAGCCGACCGCTGCTGACGATAAGTCAGCGCGCAATGGGCCCGCCTCGCAGTGAAGAATGTGGCAAGCCCTGCCAATGAGCATAAACATCTCATGTTCGTGCTCTGCGAGTTAAAGTACTGATCGAGCAGACGATCGTCCATCCAAAACCTTCGCTCCGCGGCCCTTGGCTCTGGCTCGCCGCTCGTCTGCGAAACTTCCGATTCCGTGTATTCCGAACACTGCTCACGGCCCCCAATGACGGTCACCGCTGCTCCCGTCGAGGTGTACTTGGCTGCACGGAGCAGCAAGTGCGCTCCCCGCGGCCGAAAGCTTCCATTGCCATCAAGACGGATCTCTTGCAAGTCCGACTTCCAATAGTATCGCGACACATAGCATGTCATCCGCCATGATATTGCGGTCACACAGTGTCACTGGCCCCCTGTGGCAACCGCGGAGACACGCGGCAGAGGTAAGTTGAAAAGCTCAAAGTCAAGTCATCTGCCTGCGCGTCTTCCGGACAGGTTGGTTACGACTTTTTTTCCACTCACAATCATGTCTTCATACAGAGGACTCCCAGCCTTGCTCGCGGGCGCCGTTGTTGGCGCCTTGTCTGCTTCCGCAGCCTCCTCTACAGTACCTACCGCCGCACTTCAGACGTGCGCTGCTGGGCTCAATGGCCAAGTCCCCACGCCGACACCACCCGATTTCAAGTTCAGCGGCAACGTTCGCCAGTACTATGTGGCAGCCGAGGAAGTTGAGTGGGACTACGCGCCCACAGGGTGGGACAACTGGATGGGTGTACGCACCCTCCGCAGCCGAACGATTGGACATGCCATTGACCAAGCTTGCATAGGTCCCCATGAACGTTTCCATAAGAGCCAACATGGCTAGCGCCAACCAGTACGGCACCAAGTGGCTGAAAGCCTTGTACCGCGGCTACACCGATAGCTCCTTCACCACACTTACCGAGCAGCCGCCGTGGCAAGGCACTCAAGGCCCGACTATCAGGAGTGAAGTGGGCGATTTGATTGAGATCATGTTCGTCAACAAACTCTCGGTGAACTATGCCACGATGCACTCCATGGGCCTGGAGTACGGGAAGACCAACGGAGAGGGCGCCGACTACCCGAACAACACGATACCTGGTGTCAACAATGTCTTGCCGGAATCTGGAGCAGTGCCTCCTATTGGCCTTAACGGTGTAGGACCCGGCGGATGCGTGGTGTACAAGTGGATGGTCAACGCGGCCGCAGGACCACCCACCGGCGAGCCTGCTATGGTTTGTTATGACCTCCAATATACATCAAATATGAACCACGGGCTTACCAAATATCAGGTTCACAGCTATCACTCGTATGTTGACCTTCAGACCGACAGCAATGCCGGCCTCATTGGCCCACAAATCGTCTACGCGCAGGGACAGATGGCATCGACCATGGCGAACTACCGCGAAATTCCGCTGCTATACATGATCTACAGCGAGAGTAACTCCTGGCTCTCCGCCCAGAACAAAGCGGCGCTAGGCGCCGGCGGTAACAGCAGACGTGAAGCGCAAGGAGGGCCAGGCGGACAGCAAGGCCAGAACCAGGGCAACGGTAACGGCAATGGCCAGAACGGCTTCCAGCACCCTAGTCAGGGCAGTGGCAGCAGCAGCGCTACGCCAACTGGACCGTCGTCAACCAGCTCAACAGGCTCTCCAACGCAAAGCGCCGGCAGTGGTGCTGCAAGCTCCAGCGCTATAAACGTCAACAACTTGTGGCCTGGCAATTACACCATTTGGCATCCCCAGGCAGTCAATTTGGCCGGTTCCGGACAATTCTCAAATGCCCCCAGCTTCTACACCATGAATGGTTACATTTTCGCCAACAACCCGGTTTACCAGATGTGCTTGAATGACAAGGTCATCTGGTATGTCCCCCTCCGATATCTCTCTTGCCGTTCTAGGTAAGCAGACACTAATGAGTCGTGTGCAGGTATCTTAACGCCTACGGCGGCGCGAGCCATGTCTTCCACATGCACGGCAATGGCTTCAAGTACCTGGGCGACAGCGAGTACGCCATCAGCATCAACGACGGCGTCGGCAAGACTGTGTACATGGACTCAACCGGGCAAGGGAGGTGGCAAGTCATCTGCCATGTAAGGCTTGCTCTTGTGTTGTGTTTCGATGGGGTCCGCCAGATGCTAACCGAGTGACGCAGGTTGACAATCACCAGGCTTTGGGCATGGTCAGCAACTACCAGGTCTATCCTGATGGACAATGTCCTCTGCCTGCTCTCGGCTAAAACGAAGTGGCCAAGAAGGGCACCCACCGTTTTGCTGGGTTTGTCAGAGGGAGGTCGATGCAGTCGTAGTGTTGCTCTCGGGTGACTGGTTGAAGAAATGGCGGAGTCTCTACTTGAGCAGCCGACCGCCATGACCAGTAAACGGGTAGGTCGATTGGTCGTATAGTGTTTGTTTCGTGGAGATAAATCTAATAATGTCACTGGATTTACAACTCGTGGGTCAATCAGATAATATCGTCGTGTTGCCCGATTCTGCCTAGCGAAAATATGTCACCATCTTCACAAAACTTGCCATGACCACCACACTCTTCACCGCTCGAGTGCAGCATCTCAAAGGTACCTACCGAAAAGGTATGGTCACGTTTTCCAACTGGCATAGTAGCTGAGACATTTCCACCGGCGAAACATGCGGCTTGTATTACTTGGAGGCAACGGCAGAACGGGGTTGCATCTCGTGGAGAGGGCGCTGGGTCGAGGTTCGAATTTGCAGCTGCACCTTTTCACCCAATCAGGACCGGGCTGAAAATGTAAAGGTCACAAGGTTACGGCGCTGGTGCGAAATCCGTCGACTCTGCCCGTGAGAGAGGGGCTCGACGTATTCCAAGGTTAGTCCGAGAGTGCGGTGCATTGTCGCCATCACAATTCATCATGTCCGAGAAAGCTGACCGGCGCAGGCACACCCCATAAACTCGAAGATGTGTGCAAAGCCTTCTCCGCCGAACGCCACTCCTCCCCCGGCGCCGTCATCGTCACGCTCAACCCGAGCCGGGCCAACGACAGCCCCTTCGCCAAGCCCATGGCCCCGCCGCGCTTCATGGCCGACTCGGTCGCCAACGCCATCACGGCCATGAAGCAGCACGACGTCTCCAAGATCGTCGTCATGCAGGCCCTCGGCGTCGGCGACTCGTTCCCCAACATGTCCGTGTGGATGCGCTGGGTGCGGCACTGGACGTACATGAAGCACTCGTACGACGACCATGACTTGGTCGACGAGGAGATCAAGCTGTCGGGCGTCAATTACGTGCTGCCGCGGCCGCCTTGGCTTACGAATGGGAGGGCAAGGCCGGTGAGGTTGCATGGGAATACGGGGGAGGGGGTTGGGAACCTCGCGACGGTTTCGAGGAAGTCGGTGGCGGACTTTTTGCTGGATGCGTGCGAGAGGAGCGATTGGGATCGGTCTACGCCTGTTATTACCAGCTGACATTATCTGCTACAACGAAGGGTTCGGATGTAAGGTAGGTGTCTAGTGGTGCGATGCACTGTACAAAAGGTACCTCACTAGCGACATGAAGAGGCCGAGAGTGTATCCCGCCCGTTCCTACCTACCTGCTACTCGAACACAGTACGAAAGACAACGATCCAAGAACATTCTGTTGCCATACATGGGTGTCGCCCATTTGAGAGGATTTCAATACAGCGTCCTCATTGATGCCTAAGGCATTGATTTCGTGCTGGCTGTCAGCGACGCAGTCCTTCAATATTTACCTCACGGATCACCAACAGACGCCCTGGTGTGGAAGACACAGGTGTCAATCATGGGCGAGAATGTTGAGTCAGATGTGTAGCAACTCACCTCAGCGTGGCAGAGCCACATTACACACGGCGGTCGTGCAAAGGGATCTACAGCTGATCAACGTGGGCTCGGAGAGAACAGCGAGTGGTACCTGTAGTGGAGTTGCGTTCTGGCTCGCGTTGATCTGGTATTAATATGCCTTCGCAGAAGACATTGTACGATTCGGTCATACATTGACCTGTCATGGTAAGCGCGACGGCAACATACGAGCGACTGTGAAACCCGACGGCCATTCATCACATCACGGCCTCTTATTCATCTGTTGACTTATGACATCTTGACCAGAATGGCAGTAATCACCAACAAGATGTCAGCGCAACAGACGGCGGACATGCTCATCGACATGCTCAACACTAGGGGTCAAGGCGACTACATAGGCGAATCGATCTCTCAGCTCGCTCATGGCCTCCAAGCCGCGCATTTGGCCAAGACCCACCACGCCGACGACGAGACTCTACTTGCGGCTTTGCTGCACGATATCGGACAATTCCTAGGCGCGGACGAGGTCAAGTCCATCGCTCACGAGGTCCAAACGATGGGCGGCGAAGGCAAAGCGTCCTGTGGACGTGTCGGGCACGAGAAGATCGGTGAGGAGTACCTTCTCGGTCTGCACTTCTCCCCCAAGGTCGGAGCGTTCGTCGGCTCGCACGTCGCAGCTAAACGATACTTGTGCGCCGTGGATCCCGCATACCACGACACGCTGTCGGAAGCCTCCAAACAATCTCTGATCTTCCAAGGCGGGCCGATGCAGGGCGAAGAATTGCGGCAGTGGGCTGCCAGCCCGTGGTGCGACGAGATGTGCGAGCTGCGGAAGTGGGACGATGGCGCGAAGATTCCGGGTCTGGTGGTTCCGGAGGCCGGATCGTATAAGAGGATGATGGTGGAACATCTATCGCGGTAGACATATCAGCACCGAAAGGCACGCATACCGGGCGTCGTCTAGTCACTTGGGCTAGCTCGAGCAACCGCAAGAATCACGGCCATACCATGCAGTCTGTCATCGCCCATCTTCCTCTAGCAGCATGTTCTCATGGCAATGGCAGATCCAGAGATCGGGAGAATAAGCTTGCAGTCTGATAATGAGGATGGCATGCCGTCGCCGTGGCACCATCACCTCGCCTTCGTCCACAGGTATCACAATATCATATGGTGAAGCGGTATTCACGACCCGCGCTCGCCGCCGTCTATTTTGATACTTCTTCACGTCCTTGGGTTCAAATCACACCGGGCAGTCACAGATATTCAATTTTGGACGAATGCGAGTACGGTGTGCCCGCCCCGGAGTGAGGTTGAGGCTGATGAGGGTGCCGTCGTGGTAAGCCCGTGCTAATTTTTGCATCTATTGCTTGACTACACTCGCGCAGCCAGCGTACCTCATTTAATCGACAGGCGGCCATCCTGCACATGTTCCCTGCAGTGAACAGAACATCAAGTTGAGTTTACATGTATGTTCGTGTCGTGCACGCGTTGACCTCAGTGTGCGATTTTTACGTCGGCTGTCGGCACCGAGGCTTCGCTGTTCGTGATGGAACTTCACCTTTAACTCCGCCGCGCCATGCTCAGAAACGCGATACCGCCACGGAGACTCGGACCGCCACTACCATGAGAATGTGCCTAGATAGGACAAGTACCTTCCTCGTACAGTTTACATCCCTTTCATTAACATCATCTCTCATCACCTCCAATACCTACACGCCTTCCTAGTCGTCTTAGTCCAGCGTTCATACTTGAGTTCCCTAAGCCCCCACACATCCAGGACTCATCCAACATTCAGCCTAACCCATGCCGGAGGACAACGACAACGACGACCGGGGATCGGTAGCCAGCACCGAATTGTCGCCTCGGCGGACACGAACACGATCACTTCGCTCATGGCGCAGCCGATCCAGACCACGCTCAAGACCTGAGCCAGATGCCCATCTGCATCGCATATATTCTTCTGGCTTCATTGACGACCATGGTACCTACGTGAATTCGCGCGACAGTAGTGGGAATCGATCTGAGCCAGAATGCGCGACCTCACCCGTGGGGGAGGAGGAAGCTCCAGAAGATCTCGAGGAGGTCGAGAAGCCCGAGATCAGTCACGAGTCTGAAGTTATCGTTCATGAAAACGATGAAGGTGTCGATCTGGAGAAGGCGCGGACTGCTCCGTCTCTATATCGGCAGCAGACGAACAAATCTGGACGCTCCGTGCGAGATCCGAACGTCGTGAGCTGGAAGGGTGTCGACGATCCCGAGAATCCTAAGAATTGGAGTAAGCTCTGTCCCGAAGATTTGAATACTTCCTCATCGTACCCAGCACGTTCCGCATCTCCGCAGAGTCCGCACTGTGACATGGCCTCGAAGTCGAATACAGCGGCACAATGCGCTGCGGCGGCTCCGAGAGGTGTGGCTAGTAATCTCATGGACACCGGCTAACATTCGATTGTTCCATCATAGGTACACATCGCAAATGGGCTGCCGTTCTGGTTGTTTCTTCTTTCACATTCATATCCCCGGTGTCATCGTCCATGGTTGCGCCTGCGCTACCGAGAATGGACGCAGATTTGGGCATCACAGAACAGGTTACCTCCCAGATGCTGCTCTCGATCTTCATCCTCGCTTATGCCATCGGGCCGCTTGTTCTTGGCCCTCTTTCCGAAGTGTATGGGAGAGGTGAGCTCCCAATATCCAATGCCGTCGTGAATGGTGGCTGACAACCAGCTAGTGATTGTACTCCAACTAGCCAATCTCTTCTTTCTTGTCTTCAACCTGGCCTGTGGCTTTGCAACCACCGCGCCTCAGATGCTTGTCTTTCGGTTCCTGGCAGGACTTGGTGGAAGCGCACCGCTCGCCATCGGAGGCGGCATTCTGGCTGATTGCTTCCGTGCGGAAGAACGGGGCAAAGCTATTGGCGTGTACTCATTGGCGCCTTTGATCGGACCAGCCGTTGGTCCTATCGCCGGTGGATTCATCTCCGAAAACACTACGTGGCGATGGGTCTTCTACGCGGTCACGATTGCCGACGCCGTCATTCAGATTGCTGGGCTCTTCCTACTCCAAGAGACGTGGGCGCCCAAACTGCTCGAGAATAAAGTCAAGAAACTCCGGAAAGAGACTGGTAACAATGCACTCTATGCCGAAGGCTCCCGGAAGGAGACTGTTTCACAGAAGCTCAAGATCAGCTTGATGAGACCTTTCGTTCTGCTTTTCACGCAGCCCACCGTTATCGTGTTCGCGATCTACATGGCCTACTTGTACGGGCTTGTCTATCTCGTCATTTCGTCGTTCCCAGGGTGAGTTTTGCCAAGCATGCTCATCCTCGCATCGCCGTGCTAATTGAATCGCAGTATGTACTATCTCCATTCGGATTCAAGCAAATATGAGCGAAGGCGGAATCGATCCACGTGCGATTTTCTTTACGCGGGCGCTCGCGATTACTGCCGCCACTCCCTTCTTGGTCTAAAGTCGCTTCTACTCCCATGCTGACTATGTACGATAGCTCTTTACACCTCTCCGCTGTACTACAATGAGTCGACGGAGATTGGCGGTCTCCATTACATTGCGCTGGCAATAGGCTACTTCGTGGGTGCGCAGTCGACTGGACGCTTCAATGACTGGCTCTATGCACGCCTCAAGAGCCAGAATAACGGCGTTGGAGTACGTGAAGATGTTGAGACCATTCGTTAGAAGGACCTCTCGCTAATCTTGCCTTTCATCTACAGCTTCCAGAATTCCGAGTACCTGTCATGGTAAGCCAGGTGTGGACAAGGATTGCGAGAAAGCAAGCTAATTTCCTCCAGATGGTATGCGCGGTCCTACTACCGACCGGTTTCTTCTGGTATGGCTGGAGCGCGGAAGCCAGACTGCACTGGATCATGCCTGATATTGGTGCCGGAATCATCGCAGCGGCGACCATCGTAAGAGCGAGCCGTAGTACCGTCCGACTCACCGTGCTAACGACCAGGCAGTGCGGTTACTACGCCATCCAAACCTACATCATCGACTCATACACCAAGTACGCCGCAAGCGCCGTGGCCGCGATCAGCTGCTTGCGGTCTCTGGCGGGCTTTGGCTTCCCACTGTTCGCGCCGGCGATGTACAACGCGCTCGGTTACGGTTGGGGCAATTCATTGCTTGCCTTCGTGGCGATTGCGATTGGAGTACCCGCACCGATCATGTTCTGGAAGTACGGCGCAGCTCTCCGGGCGAAGTCGCAGTACGCTGCAGGTTGACGAGTTGCACGGCAACATCAGCTGCGCCACATACAAGAAAACGAGCGTTATAAGTTGATACGTCTACTGCCATACTCCGGGCAGAGAGAGAAGCGAGGTCTACCAGTATACCCGTGGGAAGTGGAGGACTATGATCCGGCTGACTACCGACTCACCGGCTGACTGTTCACACCCTCGGCCAACGGTGCGTCGACTTCACAGCCGACGGCGACACCGGAAGGCGCCGTCGTAGAAGCTGTCACTCGTATTTCTCGTGAGGAATACACTACATCGAGAAGTCATGGGCGGCTTCGGATAGCGTCTCATTGTCACTGATAATGTAGCAGTGGAGACGGCGGGCTTGTCGTAGGTGCGATAGAGATACATACATCATACACATATACCGAACTCGCTACCGCGTGTTGCGGTGGCAGTAATAACAAACACTAAGTCATCGTCACATCCATCCACTCCCACCAGGAGTACGCGGTCGTCGCCTCGTCGGGGCGCGGCCTTGAGGCAGATTTAAACCTCGCCTGACTACATTTACGAGTCACTCCACAAACACGGACGAGGCGGTGTCTGACCGACAACAAATCGTACATCGGGCGACGAGTACTACATGTACCCAGCTGACAGATGTTTCGCGAGGCACGTATTATTCCACTTGGGGCCGGCAAAAGGGTTGTGTCGGGTGGCCCACGAGTGGACGCGGGGTTCTGGCGGTCTGCGAGCGAGGTGCGTACCGGGCGGAGCAGTGCAGCCCGTCACGGATCTGGCTCGCTCCCCGGGAACCTGTCGTCAAATCGTTTTTACCCAAAGGACAGCGGACTGCGAACACGATATGCGACTGGACGGGAATAGGAGGCCGCGTGCTTGTTGCGGTGAGCAGAGGTGTATATCATGTTCTCGTGATACCCGGTGCGACCGCGCGAGCTTCTGATTTGTATTTCGCGTTGGGAGAGTCTTCGTACACATCAGTCGTCGGTGTCAGCAGACGATTCAGGGCAGTCAGACTGGCGTCTGATACCGTAGCATCCGCACTCACCGAATCCCGCATATAGCAGCAGCTGCACACGAGCTCGATAGAAGTACATAAGCATCGCTTTCCACTCTGCAGACCGATCGAATAGCTCTTCGAAGATACTCAGTCAACGAAACGAACATGTCGACATACACACCTTCGCCACCTGTCTCGATATGCTCCTCCTCGAGCGGAAGCAGATCCGTCGAAGTCGGCTCGCCCATTGTCAGCAATACGCGCAGCGCGGTGATGCACAAGCATGAGTTCCCATCCTGTGCAAGACGAGCCACGCCGAGCCCAAGCGCATACATCTCCGACGAAGATCTGTTTGGCGAAGCGTGGGACGACTATTTCCCATACCTGAGCGAGGCACCTCAACCGCCGAGACATGCTGAGGCCTTCCTGGCTCAGCCACTGTTGCCACCAGTAACGAGAGTCTCGCGGAGAAGCAGTAGCTGCAATGAGAAGATCAGGCGTCGGGATCACAAGGTCAACCCGAAGGGTTGAGCGGATTTGCATGTATGTTGCGATGATTGCGTTCGCGACAAACGGTCGATGACTGCTTCGGATGCTGGCCCTGCAATCCACGCCGACAACGAAAGCTACGACAGACGTATGACGAATCACATCGCACTCACTATGCCTGATCCGATCTCGGTCCGAAAGCTGTTCGGAAGGAAACAGGAGACGGTCGACTCCTTGAGACCTCAGTTCAAGGAAGAGTCTATCTCTGAACCATGCCGGCGGGGTTGGGCAGCAATCGGGAGCATCGCCAGTTCGTTTGTTGAATGGTGGCGGGGCTCGAACGCATTCAACTGGTCTCGCCCCGCAGCATCTGCTCAGAGGCTCACCGACGGAATGCGTGGCCAGATCGTGGCCTTCGCAGAATCACAGGTGGTCCCGACCCCCGGGGCACATGGGATCTGGTCGACCATCTCTGCGGATCCGGATACGGCATGCTTGCAGGGGAGCACAAGCCACCGTGTCTGTGCACTTTATGGAGCGGTCCGTCACCGCTCCCGACGGTGAAGAGTTCCCCGGTGCTGGCAGATGGCGAATCTAGGTGTTGACGTGAGTTGGCGTTCTTGTTGAGGGTTCTCTGTTTGTTGTTCGGAGTGATGTTGTCTCTGCTAGACTCATCGAGCAGCGATCAGCGGCGGGGACCAGGACGGGAGAAAGAAGCGATGGGCCGCGCCGTCGCAGGAAATGCTTGGCTTGACCCCACTCTTGGTCGGGCGCGTATGTATGCACTCTAATGGATCATGCACTTTGATGAACACACCTCGTCCCCTCCCACTTCAAGACGTGATCGCCCTGTGATACGATACCAATACAGCAATCACAAAAGCGTGAGGTGTGAATGCACAGTGCGTGGATGGGCACGGTTCTGACCTGGGCAGCAGTGTTCCAGCCGATCCGGCGACCTCATTCGGGCCCAAAGTGTTCGCCTGGGAGAACGGTGCCTGCAGCGCGACGCACAGCAGTTCATGCTGTCCACCGTGGCCTGCTGTACTCGAGGTCAGTATGGTATGACGTCCGGGAAGTGTCCGACGACGACCGGCCAGCCATCTCTCGTACTCAAGCTCCGAGTATGTCGTGCGACGACAGGCCATGTGCCTTGTTCGAAGGATATGCTCGACATGCAAGGGCCGCAATCACCTTCATATAGAGGTGATCAGGCTTGACCGCCTGCGTTCGCAGCCTCTGTTCCTGGCGACTCCAGGCTGGACCGTGAACGTACTCTGACGCCACTTCGCAATAAGAATAGGCGTCGTGGTGATCTGGCATTCCATCGACACCGTCAGAGACTCTTCTTCCTTTTTATCTGCACCGCAACCAGATCTCGGCCTCCATGGTGTGATGTGATGCTGCAGGCGCTTTGGCGGGACAGACCCCTGCTAGCACAACGTGAACCCTAAAACCGATACAGCGAATGGCACGCTGTCGTGCACTCCTCTTGGCATCTTCTCCGCACATGCAACTTCACAGCTTGCTTTGCCAGCCAGCGCCCTCGAGCGCCAACTGCGTGCAGCGCACACGGAACGCAGCCGGTCATGCGTGGGAGCCATCAAAGTAGACTCCACTCTTTTCCCTCTCGGCTAGGGATCTCGGAGAGCTCCCGACGGGCTCGGCTCTTGTCTTTGGCGTGCCCAAGGCAGAGCGAATTGTGAGGTACTGCTTCCATATCTGCCACCCATAGGTCCCCTTCCCCAGCCTCTCCTGCTGTTCATCTAGCCGCTTTCACACCCCATTGCTGTACTTCCGGCAGGCCTAAATAGATCCGATATTGTGGCAAATGCGCTGTCCATCGCTACCCTACAAGCATAGGCTTCCCCTCCTGATTTGGCAAGGCGTGAGATTACGCCCAAGGGCGCTTCTCGACAGTCACCCTGAAGCGCTTCGCACTTTCAGTCCTGTACTCGACCTGCAGTCTGGCTCCTGCACCTCTTCGATACTGCGCTTCAAGCGCGGTTACATACGTTCGGAGGCAGCACAGGGATCGGGTCTGCTATTCGTTGGGTGGGGTCCTCAAGCGCACGAGAGCTCTTGAGGGAAGCTGCAGTTACTCCAGGTGTGACCTTACCTGTGTAGGCGCGCACATCTAGGTATGTTACTTCAATTGGAAACTTCCGCACCGTCAAAAGAGTTTCATCTTCCAGACGCTGCTATTTTCGGCTGGCGACCTCCCCAGAGACCACCTGGCCGACCCTCCGACCATGCTGAGGATGTTGGAGCTTCACTGACCGGCTGATCATCTGTAGTGTGCTGCAAGATGTCCACAGGACATTCAGTAAGACAGAGATCATCTTCTTCGACGTCCAAGAATTCAAGATCCAACTCGGTCGCTTCCAAACATCTACGACCACCGCCACAGACACTCACGCCGGAAAGCCCAGACCAAGGCTTCCAGCCATGCGCGGCCACCGCTTCCTTCCTGCTCTACTCCCAGCGCAATGTGATTCTGGTGCTGCACCACGACACATTGGCGATAGAGAGACGATTCACCCTGCACATCGAGGACGTGTTATGGATACATGTGGACAACACTAGCGAGAGAGGGTCTGGGCGGCTTGCGGTCAGCTACGATGCGGGTAACACGGTGATTGTGTGGGACATTCTCACGGGCGGGGAGGTGGCCCGGTTCTCCTCATACGAACACATGAGGATCGCAAGCTTCCTGCGCAATGGGAACATTTCTTTCGGCAATGATCAGGGCAACGTCATCCTGTTCGAACCTGCGACCGCTGAGCACATCTCTGCGCGGACGATCTTCGACCCAGTGACTGCTTTGGCGCCTTCTTTCGACTGCAAGACGTTCGCCATTGGGTATCTGAACGGCTCAATCCTGGTCGCAACTCTTCGGCCGTCTTTCACCATCCTACACACCTTGACGACCAATCGGTCGCCATCGAGGATCACCGGTTTATCGTGGCATGGCTCGTCTTCTAAGCAGAAAACGGATATGTTGGCTACTCAGACATCAGACGGCGATCTGCGGGTGTGGAGTGTGCCAAAAATTCCGCATCAAGATCTGCAACCGACGATAATCAGAGTACTGCAGAGAGCAGAAATACAGACGCCCAGCTTGTATTGGTTTGCATGGTCGAAAAGTGGACGTATTGTGCAGTATGGCGAAGGGTGAGCCCACGGTCCCACACATGAGAAGCCGGAGTCATGCTGATCTGATCTAGAGAGACACGCGCCTGGGATGTCCGTACCAAGCGGGTGACCTTTGACGTGATACCGGTTGCGGACGGCATCAGCGCTATGACAAGTTACGGGCCTACAGCAACGCTCTTCACGCTTGGCCGGAATCATAGTGTCCAACAGTACGACGTGTCGCCCGGCAAGAAGCCGATGGAGGTAGCCAGCGTGCAGCATATGCCCGCAAACCCTCCTCCGACGCCTCCGACCGAACTTGAAAGGCATGGTCACCGTCGTGGTGACGCGCACAAGTCAGAAGGTACCAGGTTGCCCGATGCAAGGCCGTATTCCGAGACCGAAAGCAGCGCGGATGACAGTGGCGCATTTGAAGGCGGTCCCTTGTCTCCACTGCAGAAGATCGCCAAAGAGATGGACACCCAGGATGCCTTGGAGTCAGAAATTCGCGACAAGGTGATGCCGCTGAGCCCATCAAGCAAAGCTTCATCCATCAGTTCCAGATCTTCGCGAGAAAGCAGGAGAGCCCGGAGATATCTGTACGACCTACCGGAATCCTCTCGCGCATCAAGCACCGCATACAATGGGACGGAGTTCTCCCTCCGAGAGCCGGTAAGACCGAGTCGCGAAAGCGTTTCTATACGGTCGGTTTCATCGATGGCATCGCGACCGACTCACAACAGGACTTCGAGCCTTCGCAAGGAAATCATGAGAAGCCCGGACGAGACTACACAACACTCGGCGATGAACCTGTTTCCTTTCACCAAAGCACGCTTGCAAGAGGTAGATTTCCGAACACCGCATTACGGCGATGGCCCACGTACTGCTGAGCTGTTACAACGGGAGATGCTGAGCACTGTCTTTGGCTGGAACGACGATATCTATAGCCTCATTCACAATGAGCTCTCACGACACCGAGCTGGATCTGCAAGCGCAGTACTACTCTCGAAATGGCTAGGTGACGCGGGTGCCGATACTATGGCATCGATGGTGGGTTCGGAGTCAATGACGTCTTCTGACTGGATGCTGCTGGCTCTGAATTCTATCGGCAAAGACTCTCAGAAGAAGGTTGGAGAGGCTTTCGTCCAGCGCCTGCTCGAGAAGGGCGACATCCATCCGGCCGTAGCAATCTTGCTAGGCCTCGGCGAATACAACGATGCCATCGAGGTATACGTCTCGCAAGGATTCTGGATGGAGGCGCTGTTGCTTGCTTGCCTACAATTCCCAACCGAATGGGGACGACAGTCGTACCTGATTCGCAAGTGGGGTGAGGTTGCGGTGCAACAAGGCGAGGCAATGCTGGCAGTACGCTGCTTCTCTTGTGCAGCTGCTGAAACATCCAGCGTATGGGTGTCGCCTCGTGCTCAACAGGAAGCTGCGTTTGCGGCGCAGCAACAGCGGAACGCCGAACCTTTGAGCGCGGTGTCGTTGACAAGCCCGCCGATATCGCCACCATCCCGGTCTGGCTCTGGTCGACTTACGGCAAAGAACGCTTCGTTGAAGCTCATTACGACATTTGGTGGTAGAGCTGCACCCGCTGCCCTCGCTAACCAGCTTGGCACCACGCCAATCGCTGAGTCCGCTGTCACACCAGGAGGAGCTTGGCGGGAACCCCGAAATCGGGCGACACGCGACCCTTCATCGGCCCGTACCGCCACTCCTGGTGAGTTCGCGAAGAGGAAACGGCTGCCGTCTCGGGGTGAGATCGAACGTGCAAAGCGGGAAGCAGCGGATCTCTTCACGCCGATGACAGCATCTCACGATCAGAGCGTGCCGCCGCCGAGTATGCGGCCGCATAGCCGAACGTCTAATGCCAGTAGTCTGCCCGAGCCAGCAACAGCTTTGCGTACCACTTCGTACGACGTGCAAAGACTTGCACCCGCAAGTTACGACGAGAACCGTCTGCCTTCCCCAAGGCCAAGTCTCGCCACAAGGCTTCGAGAAACGTCGAGACCAGCTAGAGATGCTGGCGAGCGTAAGACAGGAGGACTGGCTGTAGAGATCGTTGAGACCATGTATGTCGACGTCCTAACACCTGGGGCAACGACGAGCAGTAGCCGAGCAGATTCTGTGCGCAGCCCAGCTACGAATCAGAGTCGCAACGATACTCTAAGCCCCTCGCTCACGGAGAAGAGCAACAAGTCGAAGGCCATCGACGAGTATATCAGCAGCGTGGAACAAGCGCGTAGTGCCGCTCGGCATGAGCGCACCAGTAGCCGAAGACGGGAAGATAATCGCGGCGGACGCACTGCAAGCAGAGCTCGGGAGCCCTCTGCATCTCGTGGCCGCGACAATGTACGCTACATCAAGTCGGCCAAGCGTTCGCCTGCATCACCTATACCCATGTCGCCAGAGGAGATTGCCAAAGCGGGCCAGCAGCAAGTTGAGCCAGCTACCACTGATGACGAGGAGTTCTACAAGCTGGCCTCACCCATTACGTCTCCAGTCGAAAGATATCTGAGTCCCATGATCGCCCGACCAGAGTCTAGACAGGCGCGTGCCCTCGAACGTGAAGGGAGTCGGCACAGAGTCCCAGCGCCGGCATTGGACGGTGGTCGTGGCAGAAGTGCTGCTCAAGGATCAGGCTCGCTTGAGCGGTCGCCTTCCATGCCGATGGCATTGTCACCGGAGAAGCGTGATAATGGAGAGATCGATGAGACGGAGAGCAACGGGAGACGCTTTCGTATCCGAGCGGCGAGCGCCAATCGAAACCCTGAAGACTTGCAGTCGCGAAGAGCCGCCAGCCGCGAGGGAAGGGCAAGCTCTACCAGTCGTCGACCAGAGCTCAAGGAGAAGGCGTTGGGCGTGTATGGCATGGATATCACCAGAGAGACCATCGCCGAGGATGCAAGCTCCGTGTCGTCGTACACAGACTCATCGAGCGCTCCGCGGCGGCCGCCGGGTCTTAGCCGTAGAGAACTAGCTGCGAAGGAGCTTGAAGACCGCCGCTTGTCTCTTGCCCGACGACCGTCGGCGCCGCAGATCCCGCATCCCGCCGACCTTCCAGTCCTCGCCATACGGCCGGCTATGGCTCCTCGTTCGCAGACCGAACTTGGGGACAGTCCACGCTCGACAGCGCCGCCTCTGTCACGAAGCCAGACAGCTGAGCCAGAGCTGACGACAACGCCTTTCGCTCAAGATCAAAGTGCTGCGATGCTTCCGCCCATGGGCTTGCCTGCGACTCCCAGAGCTATGAAGAACCCGCGCCGCGAGGTCACGCCATCTATGCCTGAGATTCCGAGCAACTTCAGCGAACTCTCCTCCGGAGGCAGCATCACTGGATCCGCCCTAAGCCAAGTGACAGGATCCTACCTAAGCCAGGTTTCATCCCTGCTACCCAACCAGTCATCTTCCATCACGCAACCTAGCCAAATATTGTCGCATTGCGATGATGCCAGACCGCGCGAGGATTACGACAATCTTGCACCGTTGCTACCTTCGAGCATCTTTGGCCAGAAAGGCGCTCAGCCACCTCGCTCTGCTTCTGTTCCACTGGAAAGCAGTGCACCTGGCGGTGTTCATCCAGCATACAAGCCAGGTCTGCCATCGACACGCCGCCTCTCTATCCGCGGTCATGTCCGCAAGATCTCGCCCCCGGAAAGCTCTATCATGTCTCTGACACAGCCAAGTATCGACGAGACGATCCATGGTGACGATCAACAGGTCATCATCATTGGCGACTCGCTGGCTGATAGTAACGAACCAATCATGCTGCCAGAGCTGCAGCATCTTGCCGGCCCGCCACCACCGCCTCCGGTACCCACGATGTTCCAGCTTGTCAGCAATCTGACGAACTCGGACGCGATTAGCGTGCACATGAATGGCAGCTCAGCCTCGGAGTTGTCCTCGGTTTTACCATCAACCACTTACCCTACGTCGTCCGCACCACCGTACCCTCACCCGATGGAGCGATCCACGACGGCATCTCCAACCACCCATCGTCGCGGCCGTGGCAGTATGAGTGAGACGCTTGGGTCTCAGGCCTTTGGCTCCCAGACCTTTGGCTCTCGTTTCAGAGGCGTGACAGACCGTATGCGCAGCCAGTCACGCAGCCGTGCCAAGAGCCCCCCGATGCCGACCAACACATCGCAGCAAGCGCCATACGAGACGGTGCTGCCTCCCATGCCTGTGCATCACGCTCGAAGCGAGAGCGTCTCGCGTGCCAAGTCACCGTACGAGATGGCAGGCCCTCCCCCTCCGCCGAGTCCCACCTCACATTCGCGCCGGGTGAGCTTCTCGCGCGCCAAATCGCCGTACGAACAGGCTATGACGGCTGGTGGGCAGGGTCAACAGATCCCACCTCCACCACCTCACCCGCCGGCGGTCTTTGGTGCAGAGAGCAACCTTAGCGAGACTGCTATAGCGCCTTCGACTCTACCAAGCAGCCGCTCGGGTAGCACGAACGGCTACCGCAACCCGAGAGAGGTCAGAGCTAACATGCCGCCTGAGACTTTGCAGCAGGGAGTATACAACGGAGGCTTCCTGTAGGCTCAAGACTGATATGCACGCACCCACGGCTCCACTTTCCGGCATTACTTTCGGGAACTCAGCGGACACCTTTGACATCTTGACGATGATTGACGATACCCTTCTTTTAGCCAGCCTCTTGGCATCCAGCGACATCATTAGCATTCATTCACCATCAGCGCCGGCGCATTGATCACTACCTTATGCATAGCTTTTCGCATCTCTTGTACAGCTTCCGGTCCTTGTCGGGCGGTATAGGACTTTCAACATGTTTCAGACGGACAGCGTGGATGGATATGGATATGAAGGGGAAGGATACGCAAATCACGGAGGGCCTCACGGTCAAGGACGTAACAGATACTGCTACATACTGAGCGACCAGAGTGTGTAGATAGTCTATCCTTACGCTGTGCATATCCAATGACTTCTTGAGAAGGCTTGAACGGAATCGAAACGATCACTTGAGACTGCAATCAATGCCATCAAACCCTGGAGGGGCCCCGAGTAGACCCGGAACTCGATCATGCCCAAAAGTTGTAAATTCTGTGCTCTGAGCTGTCTGCATGAGGTGGCCGGTTCCTGCAGCTGCCGTGCAGCAACGATCGTGTCACCCAGGTCCGTAATCAGCGACCTCATGTCGTGCCACGCTTGGGAGAGGTCGGACCTGCGTTATGCATGCGGGCCTCGTGTTCATGGCCGATTCCGAGCGGAGGTGCATGCATCGTTGGGCGGTGCTACTGTTGTGCCCAACAAGGTAATGGTAGGTCACATGTGGCCCCGGAACGACATTTGAGGTGCAATCCGATTAACGTTGATTGAAAGGTGGGCGGTCAGGTAGAGTTCGCCATGAGACGACTGTTCTGATTATGTTTATGGGAGAACGTCAACCAGTCGTGTTACGGGGGCCAAGGAGACGGCGGGTGCGAAAGGTATTGTATCGGAACGGAGGCCAGACGGAATCAAATGTGACAGGAGAGGACTACCCTGCTGTCTTGAAGCAATGTTGCACAAAGTCGCGATTCGTGTCAGCCCATCACGGTCGCTGCTGCCATATTGACTCCGATGGGGCCGGGCGTGGCGTGGAGGTGCAGTGAATAGCCAGCCTTTATCATCATGTTGGCTCTTGAAAACATCATGGGAGGTCGAGATCGGGTACACATCAAGCACTCATATCAGGCAATGAGGCAGTAGTGAGGTGACTTGATACTGGTTTAGGACCGACCTGACACGTGAGAGTTTACCAAAAATGGTGTTTCTATCCCTAATCGGGCAAGCGTTTCTGGAATGGTCCAATCACATGTAGACCTCGGCTATAACGATGATGACCACACCTCTGGACCGTCTAGGTCATCCACCTCCTACACCATCGGTCCAACGCCGCCACCTTCAACAGCGCCGTGCAGTAGCGAAGGCCGAAGTACTCGTCCATACCGCATCGGCCAACGCTCCTACGAGATCTCCGCCGAGGCGCAGCTCCCCAAGGCGTGCTCAGGTCCGAACTTCGACACTAGAGACCGATACCATCGCCACACCTTGATAATCGCGTTATCGCCTTACATTCCCAGGACCGACTGACTGTTCTACAACTCGAGCATGGCAAGCTCGAGTCGGACCCGCACGCTTTCCCTGATCCCGCTGCCACCATCGCTCGTCCTCCTACCAGGCGTGACCGCCCGGATCCCGCTGCAGAACCGGGCCGACGTCGCAGCGTTGCTAGCCAACATCTACAGCAAGGCAGCAACACCTCGCCCTGAGCCCTCCAGTATCACTGTTGGCTGCGTACCGCTCAGGAGTGCCTACTTGTCTGCCGACGGCAAGCAACTGCTAGAGGCTGCTGAGAAGGACACGGAGGGCGTCACCGTCCAGACTGACCCAAGCCAAGCTCGGAAGCCGGACCTTTTCCAATATGGCGTTCTAGCGCGTGTCACGGGAGTGCAAGGCCGCCGTGAGGGGCAGCTGACGCTTGTCGTAGAAGGCGTCAGCCGTTTCAAGACGGACAAGATTCTCCGAGAGCGTCCCTACTTCGAAGCACGCGTAACCGTTCACGAAGAGGCAGCCATCCCTGGAGAGGATGCTGACATCGCCGAGTTGTTTGCGCAGCTCAAGCAGCTAAGCCGGGAGCTCATTGCGCTTATCAGGCTGTCCTCCCTTCTGCCACGCGGCCCAGCCATGACGCTCTCGCCTATCCTCGCTCGTCGCCTTGAGCTGTACATCGTGCGGAAGGATGTACAGGAGGCTGGTGTCTTGGCCGACTTTATGACCAACATCGTGGATTGCACCCACGAAGACAAGCTCCGCATCCTCTCAGCACTTCCCGTCAAGGATCGCCTGGAGCGCATCATCGAGGTGCTTCAGCGACAAATCGGCACTATCCAGGGCAACAGTCGCATACTATCTGTCACCACCACAGTATCGCAGAGCAACGTCGTCGAAGATGAGATTCTCAATCGGCTTCGGCAGGATCCGCGGATGCGTCGGATGGGTAACGGGCAGAGCCCTGGAGCCATGGGCCTACCTGGTGCACCTGGCGGGCAAGGCGATGAAGAGCCGAATGAAGTGGAGGAGCTGAAGAAGAAGCTAGACGAGGCTAAGCTGACGCCCGAGGCACAGAAGGTGGCCGACCGCGAGCTCAAGCGGCTGGCGAAAATGAACCCCGCGCAAGCCGAGCATCAAGTTTGTCGCAACTACCTAGAAAACCTCGCAGAGATTCCGTGGACGAAGATGACCGAGGACAACCTCAATGCGGCAACACTGAGTAAGGCGCGAAAGCAGCTGGACGATGATCACTATGGTTTGGAGAAGATCAAGAAGAGGCTGCTGGAGTACCTGGCGGTATTGAAGCTCAAACAAGCTGTCAACTCTGATTTGGAAAGACAGATTGAGGCGATCACGGAGGCTTCTAGACCTAAGGATGTCGCGAAGGAGGACGCGAGCAGTGAAGACGAGCCGGACGCGGCACTGTCTAAAGAAGAAGCAAGGCCACAGGAGCAGACCCCGGAAGAGGTTCAGTTGCTGAAACATAAGAAGATGGTTGACAAGTCACCGATATTACTGCTTGTAGGTCCGCCGGGAACGGGTAAGACCTCGCTCGCAAAGTCGGTGGCCACTTCGCTCGGTCGCCAATTCCATCGAATCTCGCTTGGTGGTGTTCGGGACGAAGCTGAGATCAGAGGGCATCGAAGGACGTACGTTGCTGCTATGCCAGGCCTCATCGTGAACGGGCTGAAGAAGGTAGGCGTTGCGAACCCGGTCATCTTACTCGATGAGATTGACAAGGTGGGCACATCGTCTTACCATGGCGACCCGTCAGCAGCGATGCTCGAGGTGCTTGATCCGGAGCAGAACTCTGCTTTCGTGGATCACTACGTCAACATCCCCATCGACCTGAGCAAGGTGCTATTCATCGCCACCGCCAACACGCTCGACACAATCCCCGCACCCCTGCTTGACCGCATGGAGACCATTCAGCTGTCCGGCTACACCACGCTCGAAAAGAGACACATTGCCACTAGACACCTCATCCCGAAGCAGATCATCACGAACGGTCTAGCCGACAAGGATGTGCAGATGAATGACGATGTCATTGACGAAGTCATTACGTCGTACACCCGAGAGTCTGGCGTGCGCAATCTTGAAAGAGAGATAGGCAGTGTCTGCCGATCCAAAGCGGTCCAGTTCGCCGAGGCCAAGGACACCAACACCCTGCCCGCCTACTCTCCCGCCGTAAATGTGGATGACTTGGAAGACATCCTGGGTGTCGAGCGCTTCGAAGAGGAGCTTGCTGCCCAGACAGCCCAGCCCGGCGTCGTCACTGGCCTTGTAGCTTACAGTACAGGTTCGCAAGGAAGCATCCTCTTCATCGAAGTCGCAGACATGCCGGGCTCCGGCCGCGTGCAACTGACCGGCAAGCTCGGCGACGTGCTGAAGGAGTCGGTCGAAGTCGCTCTCAGCTGGGTCAAAAGCCACGCCTACGAGCTCGCGCTCACGCACGACCCGAACGAAGACATCATGAAGGCCCGCGCCATCCACGTGCATTGCCCGTCCGGCGCTATCCCGAAAGATGGCCCATCCGCAGGCCTTGCACACACTGTCGCCTTGATTTCGCTCTTCTCCGGCAAAGCGGTCCCGCCAAATCTCGCCATGACGGGCGAAGTGGCGCTGCGCGGGAAAGTAATGCCGGTGGGTGGCATCAAGGAGAAGCTCATTGGGGCTCTCCGGGCGGGCGTCAAGAAGGTCTTGTTACCGCAGCAGAATCGTAAGGACGTCAAGGACTTACCGGTGGAAGTTACGGATGGATTGGAGATCGTGCTCGTGGGGCATATTTGGGAGGCGCTGCCGCATGTGTGGCCGGATGCGCAGTGGCCTGGTCAGAGGGATTGGAGTGGGTTTGAGAGCAGGCTGTGAGCGGGTGTTTGCTCATGATATCTTGGATGAGAGACTTGCATTGTTTGTGAGCTTAGCAGTGCATTCTACGATCGCTCCTCAATTCTCGTACATGTCCAGTCTGGCCCAATTGAATATGTGTTCTTCATCATCGCCAATGCCTCGGCGCGAGCTCGGCTGTCAATGATTGCAGATCTCGAGCTTCATCTGAGCCTCTTCACCTCCAACAAACGCCCTCGTTTCCCACCCATCCGCATGGACCCGCGACCCACCCCCCTCATAGACTCCCCCTATCTCCGCTCCCTCATCGTGCGTGCTCGCACCAACCGCTCAACCTCACATATCCTCATTGACGAACCCAGGCAGGCGGCCTAGCCGGCACAACAGTAGACCTCTCCCTCTTCCCCCTCGACACGCTCAAAACCCGCCTCCAATCCGCCGCCGGCTTCCGCGCCTCCGGAGGCTTCCGCGGGGTCTACAATGGCATCGGGTCCGCGGTCGTGGGGTCCGCCCCCGGCGCCGCCTTGTTCTTCGTCACGTACGAGGGGGTGAAAAGCTACTTCACTGCACACAACAATGGACGTGGTGAGGTAGGGGTAGGCACACACATGCTAGCCGCGAGTCTGGGCGAGATCGCAGCGTGTGCTGTGCGGGTGCCGACGGAGGTGGTGAAGCAGCGGGCGCAGGCGGGTCAGCATCCGAGTTCGCTCAAGGCGCTGACGAGTATACTCGCTTTGAGGCATACGCACGGGGTGGGGCATGTGTGGCGGGAGTTGTATCGGGGGTGGGGGATCACGGTGATGCGCGAGGTGCCGTTCACGGTTGTGCAGTTTCCGCTGTGGGAGGGGATGAAAGCGTGGTCGCTGCGGAGACGGAGACAGCAGCAGCCTTTGAGCGCGAATGTCACGGTTGGGGCAGTGGAGAGTGCGCTTTATGGGTCTATCTCGGGAGCTGTGGCTGCGGGACTGACGACGCCGTTGGATGTGCTGAAGACAAGGTTGATGCTTGCGAAGGAGCGGGAGAGCGTTGTGGCGATCACGACGAGGATTTGGCGGGAGGAGGGTGGGAAGGCGTTCTTCAGTGGGCTGGGGCCGAGGACGATGTGGATAAGCATTGGGGGCGCGGTATTCTTAGGCAGCTACCAGTGGGCGAGTAACTTGCTCGCTGGGACTTGAAGGGCGCGCAATTATGAGATGCCGATCATAACGACATGTCGTCATTAGAGAGATTGAGCTCCAGAGGCTGTATAGATGTGTATATGCTCAGGCTACTGTCTGTGCACGCTCGGCCATCCCTGTAAGCCACTTGCATCGGAGACGAAGTCGACCTATAGCCCAGCAGGTGCCGGAGCATGGGGTACACTCGCCGTAGGAGGGTCCGCCACAGGATCCCCGACCGCAGGAGTACTCACCGCAGGATTACTCGCCACAGTAGCGCCCGCCGCAGTAGTACCCGCCGCAGTAGCACCCGCCGCAGTAGCACCCGCCGCAGTAGCACCCGCCGCAGAAGGACCCACCACAGCGGCAGCAACAACAGAACTGCTCCCCATACCACCTCGTACTGCGCCTCCTCCCCTCCCTCCTCGTATCCCACCCCTCCCCCTCAAACTCCCGCCCCCCCTGGGGTCCGTCCCCACCCCAACCCCAAGCCTCTCCCCACCACCCCTATCCCGAAACTCCAGCACCTCCACAGCCCCCTTCGCCACCACAATCTTCCTCGCCGCCATGGCCTTCTTCAACCCCTCGGTGTCCTTGAACACGGCGATCGCGGTGCCTTTCCGCGGGTCGATGGTTACGTTCGCGACATCTCCGTATTCGGCTAGGGCGCGGTGGAGGAGCATCTCGGTCATACCTTGGGAGGGGTTGGCGTGTTTGAGGTAGGCTTTTAGGGAGGTCGGGGCTGGATGTGCTGGTGGTGCGGCGATAGGGGCGGGTTTGAGTGGTGTGGAGATTGCTTTGGGTTGGGTGGAGGGCTGTGCTATTGGTGGAGCTGCAACAGGTGAGGAGCTCGCTGGTATGGTCGTTGCGGCCACGGGTCGCGAAGCTGACGTAGTGCCGGACTGAGTCGTAGGGGCTGGCTTCGGGCGTATCCCCAGGTCCTTCTGCAGCATCTTCTTGATGCCTTCCGCGTTCCCGCGTTGTCTCTGATGCGGTGGTCGACGGTCTGGTGCCGGTCCGGCGGGTGCCGTGCTGGGTGCTACTACCGCGACTGGTACCGCAGGCGTAGCATTCTGCTGTCTAGGCGATTGTACCGTCTTTCTCGTGCGAGCGGGTGACGCAGCTTTGGCATTCACAGGCTGCGCTGCTGCAGGTAGCTGTTGTTTCGCCACCGCCTGTTTGGTCAACGCTTTCGCTGCCTCTTTCGCCGCCTGCTCCACTCTGGCCTGCTGAGCTGTCTTCCCATCCTTCTCCGCTCCGGCAGTAACGCCATCCTTGCCACCGCTCACTCCCTTCTTATCATCCACCCTCTTCTTATCCACCTTCTCAGCCGCCGCCTTGGCCTTCAATGCCTTCTTCTCCCGTAAGTCCTCGATCAGAGGTGTGCTCTTCATCCTCTCCTCACCCTTTTGCTTTTCCGCGCCCAGCGCCTCCAACAGCGCCGTCGGCTTAGCAAGCGGCTGCGTCTCGGCCTCCAAAAAAGCAATGAACTCCGGGTCCTGATCGATCGTTCCCCGCCTACTATCCAAACGCTGCTTAACCTGCAGCGGCGTCCGCTGGCTCGTCGCGAAGCTCAGAGTAGGCGGGAGGTGCTTCAAATCTGCATTGCGGTGTGTGCCCGCCTTATCTTGAAAGACAACGCTGAGGAAGCGCTGCTCGAAGTCTTTGACATGGGATTCGTTGGCGAGGTGGAGGTAGCAGCGACTTTGCTCGGGAAGTTTGCCGGGGGCCCTGAGCTTGCCTGGGCGGTACTCGCGCCAGTCTGTCTTGCCTTTGCCCAGCTTCCACTCGTCGCCCAGGACTTCTTCGAATTCGGTGAGGGTGAGGTTAGGGGGTAGTCGGCGGATCTCGAGCTTTAGGCGGGCGGATGAGGTTTTGGTGGGAGCTGCGCGCGCCTGTTTTACGTATTAGTGTGTGAAGCCATTACGGGTTGGCGATATCCCTACTGCAGCGTTGACCGGCAGCACGCCTGGGCGGTCATTGTTCCTCGCGATCACCTTGGGCGGCATCCTCGTCGTGGTGTTAGAAGCTCGTTGTTTAATATCGTTAAGTGAGGGCGACAAAGAGGAAGAGTGGGGCATGGAATATCTGCGCTAGTGAAGGTTCGGAACGTCGTGCCTTCCGGAAAGCGCGAATATGACGGGAAGAGTTTCGAGTCGAAGCCCTGGAGGCAAATAGAATGAAGGCGAGATAACGGCAGTATTATGGACATCTGCGCTGAGATTACCGCCTCATGGTCTTCGATCAGTCAGCGACGGGCGAGGGCGTTTGGACCTCGCTTCACCCAGACTCCATCGGGGAGTCATCATTGTTACATTCACGACATAGCAGCAATACGGCTCGGCATAGCATGTCAAAGGACGTTGTGAAGCTGCGCTACTCCTCCTCACGTAAGCTGCATCTCCCTATTCGTCTTCCTCACCGTCTGATACTCATCAAACCAATTCCAACCCTGCCCCTCCGCTTCCCTCCAACCCTCATCCCGCATCTCTTCCTCCTCCACCCGCATCTCCTGGAAATCCCCATAATCCTCCTCATCATCAGACACCTCTGCAACCTCCTCAACCACAAAATTCGTACCCCTAGCAGTCCCATACCCATACGGAAACCACTTCGTCGCAGCAGCCTTGAGCGCCTGCCTCTTCGCCTTCACCACGCCCGGCAAGCCATCCCCATCCACCTCCTCCAACCCCGTCAGTCTCCTCGCCTCATCCCCCCGCCGCCGCCTTGGCACCTCCATCCCATTCACCGGCATCCGCGCGAGCTCCTCCTTTGCCCGCTCGCTCCCGTAATCCAAATGCAGCACATAACACGGCACAATCTGCCTCGCATCAAAGACCACATACTCCATCCCGTTCGGCGAGACATGCGAATGCGCGGCGCTATGCTGCAGCTCCGCGGTCCGCCACGCCTCGTTCCGAGTGACTTGCAGCGCCCGCCCCATCAGCGTCGCGCAAACCAGGAGCCGCATACCAGGCACTTGGCTCGGAACGCAGGCGCGGAGAGTGCGTTGGCGGGGTGCGCCGGTGCTGTAGTCCATGTAAGCTGAGGCGTACTGCGGATCCGGGCTGGAGTAGATTCCAGCGCCGAAGGTGGCGCCGTGGGCTGTTTGGAGTTGAGGGCCGGTTTTGCCGATGAGGGAGCCGGGAAGGAGGAAGCCGTAGCGGACGATGGAGGAGATGACGTGGCGGGGGGCGCCGTGGAAGGTGACTTTGGGCTGGGCGAGGAGGTCGGCGAGGCCTTGTTTGTCGTCTTTGAGGCGGCGGGAGTGGAGTTCGTGGGCCGGGATTAGGCGGCGTAGTTCCTGGGTGGGTGAGGTGAGGAGGTCGTTTTTGATCTCTGCCTGTCGGGTCAGGAAGCCGTGAACGAGGTTGTTGCGGAAGACGGGCTCGACGTGGATGATGCGGAGATACTCCGGTATCTTCTGGCAGATCTCGGCGATGGACTGCCCTAGAAGATGCTTGGCGCTGTCCTCGATGCTACCGAGATCCACGTCCCCGTGATCATCGCTGTGTCCACTAGAGGCAGTCACGCCTATCAGATCCGCTCGCCAGTCACAGAGCCAGTCATTGGCTTCCTCCACCATCTGCAAGACGAGCACCAACAACGCCATGGCCGACCAGCGCACCTGGCCGCTACACTCAGCGAGCACGATCCGCAAAGAGGATCTCAACCCATCGAGCAGCTTCCTGGGCATCGCGGCACTGGTCGCGTGAACGCTGATGGGCTTCCATCGGACGTTCCGGAGCTCGATGGCAAGGTCTTGGAGTACGAGTGTGATGTTGTCATCGTGTAGCGTCCAGGATAGGAGTTCGCTGGGCGCATGGGACGAGAGAAGGGCATCCAACTCGTTCAGCGGGGAGAGACACTCGTTGGTTCCACCCACGGCGGTTGCGATGGTTCCATGGCTGTGGTCGCAATTCATGCGGTAGTCTGGATGGCCTTTCGTAATGGCGGATCACCAAGTCTTTCTGTTCCTGGAATTGAGTGAGGGCGGGTCGAATGATCGAAAGCAGTCCCGGTTTTGTGTGGCCACCCTACTTTGATCCAGTAGTGAGCGTTGATCGATCGAGCAGCTCGTACGGTTTTCTGGAAGGATTCCTGCCATCCTTGTAACTGTCAACTGCGGCGCAATGGCGATGACTCGAGGCATTGGTTCAGGCGCAGCATGGCCCAAAGCAGTCACCGTCACATGACTCATCGCAAGAATCGCGAGACGAGAGATTTGATATCTTGCGCAGCCCATGGTTCGGCGATGGAGGTTGGCGCCTGCAGGTGGCTAGGGACACTCGAGTCAACATCATATCAGATCGTCAGAACCGCAGCCATTGGCGAGATTCATAGCGCACGTCCGAGGCGGGCGGGCACAGCTCATTACTGACATCAGGTCTCAATAAACCAAGCGATATCGCAAGTCGATATATGTTGCAAGCCCACTAGATGCATGCGAAGTACCTAACGGCTGTCCCCTCGTCGCCGCCTGCCTTTATTCGGACTCCCTTTCGTCGGACTGACCTCGACCAAATCCGCGAGCAGCTCCCGTCCCCTCCGATCGCGCTTGTCGAACGCCGAGTTGTACAAGCTGGGGAGCACGCGCTTGGAATCTGCGAGTCCTTATCAGCACACCGAATCCAATGCAACGAGACGTAATGGCAATGACACATACTAGCATGCTCCTCAGCAAACTCAATCGTCGTCTCCGGCCCTTTCTTCCTCGCCTCCCGAACCGCCTCCTCCAGCAACGCCCCTCCAACCCCTTTCTTCCTATACCTCAACCTGACCGTCCACCCAATCACCTCCCCCCTCCAAGCCTTCTTCCTCTTCCCTCTTGCCTCGCCCGAAACCCACTGCACCACCACCGTCCCAATCACCTCCTCGCCAAACTTCGTCACAATCACATCCGCGTCCCCCAACCACTCCCAATTGATAGCCTCCGCCGCGAACAGATACCCTTGCGTCAGATACCGGAACCCCGCGAGGAAAATCATGATGATGCCCGCGCACGTCAACGCCGTGACCGTCTTATCCTGCCTAGCCTCGTGCGTGTACCGCGCCACGAGCGCCAACAACGCCACGCCCACGGCCAAGTTCAGCGGGTGCCAGACGAGGGTATTATTGGCATTCTGGCGCATCTGGGCGATGCTGTCCGCGACGAGTTTCAGCGCGGCAATTTTGTCGTCGTCCGTCGTCGCGAGATAGGTGGTGAGTTCGGGCACGTCGGCCAGGGGGTCCTCGGGGAGGATGGAGGGGTCCATGGTAGGGTCGGTGGGGTGGGAGAGCGGGGAGGGCGGGGGGAGGGAGGTGGCGGAGTTGGTCATGGATTGCGGGGCGGACATTGGGCTGGGAGGGGGGGAGGCGTGGAGGCGGAGGTTGGTGCGGAGGGAGGCGAAGAAGGCTGTGGTGTGGTTCATTGTATCAGTGCTGAGGTGTATGTATGGCTTACTTTGATCTCGTGACTGTCGACAGGATTTTGGGTACTCACCCGCCGAAGTTTTGAAGCCGGGTATATTCTTGCTCACCACACCAGCGACAGCATACTGATCTCTCAACCTCTGTCTCTGCAACTGCACAATCGTCGAGTCCTCCCTGGGCGTCAACCGCAAAGCCGGCAGTTGATACGGTTGCTGTTGGTGCTGCTGCTGCGGTGATTGGGATGCAGAGGCCGAGGTGAACGAAGGGTGAGAGGCATAATAACCAAACTCGCCATTATTGAAATTATTGGCGAGCTGAATGTGCAGCGGGTGCAGAAACTGCGCTCGGCCCATGGCGATCCACCTGAGGCCTCGGGCTCAGAGCAGCAGCGTACAGTAGCATTTTGAAATGGGAGTGAGGGGAGGGAACGTGTGCTAGAGGCCTTATACGACTGGATAGCAGACCAGACCAGACCTCGCAAGCTTGGCGCCGAACGCGACGGTTGGTCTAGCAGTCTCTAGCTTATCGGGAAGGGAAGGGAAGGGACATGTCGGGAGATGGGGCGACGACGACTCGCGATAAAGCTCCCCATGAGCTTGGATGATGTTCAGTGGTGCTGCCACTGTGCGGCGAGGAAAATTCACGATAGTGGCTGATGAGGTGATGGCGAGGCCCATGCACCCGGACAGGGATCTCTCTCTCCCTCCACTACATACTACCTTATTACTGCACCGAGGAGACTGGTGTGTTTGTGCGAAGTCTGGGCACACGACTCTGGACTTCCAACCGTCCGCTACTAATAACTACTACGGAGTCCTCCTAAGTTCGATCAAGTACAACGGGACAAACCACCCAGAAGCCTGAAAAAGCAGCTCCGACATCCTCCGCTCCAACCGCCGAAGGATCCAACATCTGCACCGCGCCGCACAACGATCCGCAGAGGTGAAACACTACTACTTGGTGATGATGGAAGCACTCGCGTGATCCAATGTCCATGCATCGTCGTGCGTAATAACCAACCGCATGAAGCTATGTAAGAAGAAACGAACAAAGGCATGCGATTGGACGTCCTAGACTGAGCAAACGCTTCCGTTCCGTGGACTAGAGAGCCGCGGGCTCGCATTGCCGAGCGAGCTGCACCTTCACGTTACCATCCTCCATGGATGACGCTGGTCCGTTTCAATGACACCGAGGCGTGGGTAAGGTAGTGGGTGTGATATCAGCGAGTGCAGTACTAATAGCTGTGTAGTAGGCACGGTAGGTAATGATTATGCTTCTCGCGAGGTCGAGCAGATGTACTCATCATCTCTCCCCTCTCTCTCTCGCTCTTATGCGCAAACGCCCTCGGAACTCCATTTTGCCCCGACAACCACCCCGACCCGTACTTATTCTCCGAGGAGGAGGAGAGTGTGCCCGAACGCCGTCATACACCTTGCAGATTTGTTTGCAATCTCCCCGTCCCTTTGTATAATCATTTTGTCGTTGACTGAACAAATTGTGTTGTTGATTCACCTCCCAACGCCTTCAGCCTTCCGTATCTCTCCGCCCGCGCTTCCGACGCACCCGGTCCAGAAAGTCGAGGCCAGCTCCTCGACTTGGTACGGGATGGTGTCTCCGCTGATGCTCCCGGGTCACCTGTTGCCCATCTCCTTCCCGCCTCCCGTGATTCCGCCCCTCCCCACCCCGCTCCTCCCGCTTCTTCTCCTCATCCCCCAGCACCCACTTCTCCGGCCACTCCTCCAACCTCACCGCTTCCTACTTGGCCGGCTGCGGATTACTCGGCTGACACGTATGCGAATGATTCGGCGCCTTGAAGATTACCCCATTCTCCTCCTGCCTGCACACCAGACTATTCTGCACCCACGGGTCCTCGAGAATCTCGTCCATATCCGCTCTCCGCTTGGGATCCAGCTCCAGCATGCGGCCGATGATGTGGCGGGTTTCGCGGGGCAGCAGTCGGAGTAAGCGGAGGGGGCCTTTGATGACGGGTTGGTCTTTGCCGTCGCTTTGGGTGCTTTGGCGGCTCACGGGGTCGGGTTTGGAGGAGGTGGTGGTGTTGTCGTGGTGGAAGTAGTGGTGTTTGTGTGGGTCGGTGGTTGTGCCGTCTACGCTTGCGTTTCGGGGGGTGGATGCGGACTGGGCTTGTCGCTTATGGCCCTCTTCTCCGGTCAGTGAGCGTCTGTGCTCGTCTAGTAGTCTTTCCTGGTCCGGGTCGGGAGGCGAGACGAAGAGTCTGTAGGAGTTATCTGACAGCCGTGGCGCCTTCCAAGGGAATCGCCGGAGCATCATGCAGCAGAAGACGATGGCTAGGGACCAAACGTCCGTCGGCCGAGGGTCGTACCGTGACTGGTCGTAGACTTCCGGTGCGAGGTACGGATCCGAGCCAACGACACCTGACAAGCGTTAGCATCAGTCTGCGATAGGAACGTGGGCTTGGGCATACCTGTAGCGAGGACGACCTCATTCTCGAACGGATACCGAAAGATCACGGCACTACCGAAGTCAATCAACTTCATGATCCCGTGCTCGTTGATCACCACATTGTCCAGTTTCAGATCCCGATGCGCCATGCCCATGCTGTGCAAATAGCACACTCCAGCCAGAATCTGCAGCGTGGAGCAGTACGTCTCTTCTCGTCCCATCTTACCAGTCATGACCGTAGCGAAGAGATCATACGGCGCATACTCCATCACCTCATACCATTTGCCCTTCTCGTGTATGATATCAATGGTCTCGATGACGTTGCCGTGGTGAAGTGTGGAGCCGATGCAGAACTCGGCCGTGACCTTCTTGCTGTAGTCCTTCTCGCTCTCGTAGGCGTGTCGGTCTCTGAACTGCTTCACGGCGAACACTGTGCCGTCTCCGGTTCGCTTCATCAACCGCACCGAACCGCCGGCCCCCGAGCCCAGCATCTTGCCGAACTTGCCATACTTCGATACCAGGCCATGGTCATCAGCGAAAGGCACGCTCGACTGTGCCGGTGCGGGTTTGCTCAATGCGTCCTTGGTCCCGCCATTACCAGAGCCCTTGTCTTTGTGCTTGTGGTCCGAGCCGAACTTAAAAAAGCGCTTCAGATTCGACTTCGAACTATGTGATTCCTTCTCGTTCACGGTCGACGAGCTCTCGTCATTCGGCCTCTTGCCACCACCGAAAATGCTGGCGCGCTTGTTGTCGAGAGCCTGCAGATTGGTGCCACTGGCGTTGCTGACGCTTGTTCTTTGCATTATCGGTGCGTTCGGTATGGTATCCAGTGGGACATTCGACTGGCCGGAATTCGCGTACCCGATCGTAGGATCACGATCACCGAAGCGGTAGCTGTTTCTGTTCGGTTGAGACAGCCTCTTCGGTATCGCATGCGGGTCACTCGTTGGAGCTCCAGGCATTGAGAAGGCGCTTGGGGTACCTGGAGCAGTACTTCCGGGAGTGCCGGCTGGACTACCCTCGCCTGAGGGTGGCTGAGAATCCGGCGAAGGACCAATCGCGAAATTCGGTATTGGTTTTGGGTGTGCCGACACTCCCGCGGCCATCTCCACCGGAGCGGCATACTGGAGCGCTGGCCTTTCGCCTCGGTGCGGCGATGCTGACCGCTGCGGCGTCATGACGTCTGGAGCGGCATGCCGCATCGCAGGTATTGTGCCCAAAGAGCCCTTTGCATCTCGAGACTGGGTTGCAGCGGGTGTCAGTGGAGGCGAGTGTACGTTGGAAGACGGCGGTGAGCGTCGTGGAGAAGGGGCCGCAGAGCCTGCCGGCATAAAGGCGCGGCTCGGCGTGTTGGATCCGGATGGCACTCGCGAAGTTGGTTGCGAGCCCGGGAGTGAGACTGGCTCAAAGGCATGATGTTGCATGCGCGAGCTCTGTATGTTGTTCTGAAGCGTCGTCCTCAGCTGCTGCAGCTCCCTCGCAGCTTCTGGGTTGAGATCGTCTCGTTCCCGAGCGTCATGGCCGGTGAGTGTTCGTACATGCTCGAGATTGGCGTCGGGCGCTGTCACTTCGCCCATGGATTCAAATCGCACCCCACTCGGTGCCGCCATCGTGCTCGACTCGAGACGATGGACGACAGGTGAACACGTCCTCTCCTCTTGCTTCTCTCAACGTGAACAAGTCGCCAGAATTCAGCTTTGCGCCGTCGCTGTTGAGAGGCGGTCGGGCTGGAGACACTGTCCTGAAGCAATGCCTATGCTCGCCTTCCTGTTTCTGGTGCCTGACTCCACACTGCCGTCACGTTCCGCGACGATTGCGGTATGATGTCCGGATATCTGAGATTTTGCTCCGCCTGGTAAAGGTCGCGAATTTCTGCCGTACCCTTGTCGTCCCGCCTACGACTACTGACCAGCTCTGACTTAATGCGGTATCGGAATCTTCCTCGCCAATTGGGCTGCGGTGTCGGAAAGGAAAAATGGGTGGTGGGTGATGCAGAGAGGAATGATATCCTCGGCGTCACGGTGAGTAATGCTCCCCTCGGCGCTGACTTATTAGACGAGCTCTGAGATTGTAGGGCGAAGTACATGTACCCAAGTAGAGTGTGTTTCCTTCAGCGGTTGATGATGTGAGCCAAGGTGGGGGGGGGCAAGGTGGGTGGTGTTTTCACTGGGACCTTACCTGACCTGACCCTGTCGACGATCATGCCGAGATATCACCGGCTTGCATGTGCGTTGGAGGGAAGAGTTGGAGTGCGGCGCCGGCTCCGGATACGAATTCAACGTGCTTGATGAAGGTTCCAAATACCTCCGGCATCTTCGCCAAACACGTCTACATATATTCTCATACCACTTTAGTCACCTTTACCCTCCGATCCAATGTTTATTACAGACGCTACGCCACCATGGAAAATGTTTTGCACAGACTTCTCTTTCGAGGGCTCCGGTCAACCACTGTAAGAGGCAAGCGCCAACGCCAGTAAGACAAAGCTTTCCATTCGACGTTCAACCAATTGAGACGCCGTCGCTGAAAGCACGCCGTAGTGCTCGTGCCGATACCGGCGGCCTCTCCGTTGCGATGTACAAGTATCGTCGGAGTGTAAGGTATGGAAAGGTTGCATTCACCACGATATACCACTCCACTACCGAGCATTGGCACGACTGAGCATCTCGATTACGCAAGAAATTCCTAACGCCGGCGCGATATAGCCATCCGTGCTCGCTATCAACGCTCTACTCCGAGTGCGCCATCGTAGCGGTGTCACGAAGTCGGTCGAGGCGAGATGGCGGTGTCGTGCACATCAGCACGGAAGCCCTCGGCTTCATCGCGGCTGCTGCGGACGTGTGGCAAACATGCCACAATCCGATGACTCCCTCCGTCAACCAAGTCAACCCTCCTGTACCGGATATCCCAGTACCACTCGACCGCCGGGTCCTCAAAACCGTCATCTTCGGACCATCTGGCCCATCCATCTGCAGACCAGCCGAGCGAAGGGAGGGCAACTACTCGCCCTGCATCCGGCATGGCTGTGCCCGAGCTTACTTCTCGAGCGATGAGGACTGGCAGCGTGAAGCGCAAGTTGCCAGACGCCATGGAAAGAAGTTTCCGTAACGCCCGACGCTGGGCAGGATTGGACGTCTTCATCAGCTTCGCAATGTCGTCTTGCTGCAGAAAGCGCACACTGACTTCCAATGTCTCCGGTGTGCCGTTTCCCACCTGCCGCTTGCGCATGCGTATCCAGTACCGTCCGTCCCATAGTTGCCAAGTCGAGAGTTGAGACAAAATGATGAACCTTGACGTCGTGTCCTTCTGAGTTGGCACCTGGCGTGCCATAGTCCAAATCCCACGCCCGGCGCCAGACGGCGGCGATATAGTGACATTGGCGATCTGTGTCGGCGTCCTCAGGCCTTTTTTGCGGTTTCCATCGTGTGATTCTGGCCATAGGGATTCAGCCACGTGGTAGACGTCTAGTGCCTTGATCTCATGAACTGGCGCAACCAAGCTCAGGAGTTTCCGTACAAGCGCGGTCTTGACATTGCGTCCGACTACTCGGATCCTCGCAGTATCTTTGAACGTCGCTATGCCTGTCCTGATGTCGAGTGAGATGTCCAGTTGATCGTACTCTCGCTGAGCGCTGGACTCTACCTCAGCCGCTTGCTCGCGCACCCGGGCGGCCACCTCTAGGAGTCGCTGCTTACGCAGTGCTGCCGGCAAGACCTCGTTCGTCTGTAGGTGACGGATGGTGTTGCGAAGCGCAAACCTCGGATCGGCGTTCGTGTGGTCTTCGAACCACCGCATCTCGGCGGCCATGCAGTGTTCGATGAGCTCTGCTTTCGTAAAAGTTAACAGCGGTCGGATCACATCAACGCCACCGTCTTCGATGAGCATCTCCTGAACATCGCCCGTGACCTCCTTGTCCCCTGACGCTGCAGAGCGAGGACTGCCCGACCCATCCACGCCATAAATACCCCGACACTCCGCGATGGGTCGTCTCGTTCGAATACCTCCCAGCCCAGAACCAAAGTACTTGCCCACGATCCGCATCAGCACCGTCTCGGCTTGATCATCCGCATGATGGGCCACAAGCAGAGAGGTAATGCTGTTCTCACGACAAGCCCTGCCAATCGCTTGATAGCGCAGCTTTCGCGCTACATGCTCCAGATGGTCGATGGCGAGCGGATTGCCGTAGGGCCGCCAGTCTAGTGTCAGGACTCGAGGCTCGATCTGCAGCCGGCGTAGTCCCTCGGCGACGTTATGGGCCTCTTCTGTGCTGTCTTTGCGGAGCTTGTGATTCACGATGAAGCCAATGAGTGGTGGGTATTGGCCGGAAGTAGCTTTCGTCGTTTCGCTGCAGAGGCTGGCCAGTGCCATGGAGTCCACGCCGCCGCTGACGGCTAAGCCTGTGAGGGACGTTAGTCTGGAAAACAGATGCTTGAAGCCGCGTATGTGGATGTGTACCCAGCCGTGGCGGTGGTCCATCCTTCTTCCATAGTGCTTCGAGAGACGTCCTGAACCGGGCCGCAATTGATGGTGAACGATTGTAGAGGGAAGCACTGACGCGCATGCCTCGCATACATAACAATCATACGCAGGAGATTGCCGTATTGAAGTATGGCATGTCGTGAAGAGAACGGTGGAGTCATTCGGTGCTAACGGGACGCTAACTGCATTCGGCCAGAGCGCGAAATGGCTTTAGGCGAGAGACGCAAATGTGCACGGAAGACAATACGAGTATGGACGTGACGTATGTGACAATGCGGCTACTCGGGCTAACTACTGCACATGGCATAATCTCGCGGTGGCATTTCTTCGACCACAGCTGTAGGTCCCTCAAACCAATCGATGGCATAGATCTCGACTATCGTAGTCCGTGTAGTAGAAGTAGCTACCATTCGAGGACCCTGAGCGAGGTGCAAAGGCCGTCCACGGTGTCGATTGCGCCCATGAGCCGTGCCGCGCTCGCTTCATGCCCGACAATCAAGCCCACAGGCCGATCACTCGTCGCGGCACAAACTGTTCGTGCTGTAACTACCGTCAGTGGCTCCCACGCGGACTGTGTCCCTGGGATGATGCGGACCGACTTGAGAACAAGGTGCGAGGCTCAGTCGACATCCTTCCGTCCAGTGATCTCAATGCTGGTGGCGAATAGTTCGATGGGCCGGCTCAGAAATTTCCGGATTTGGAAGCTCAAGATGGCATGTCTGTTCGATGTTGATCGCGGTAGTGATCGCCCTATGAGGCTTGGGTGGTTGTAGTTGCCGCATTCTCGGTACGGTCTCCATGGCTCCGTGACGCAAGGTATTCAATATGTCGGACCCCACAGTGCTTCCACTGTCGAGCCGCATCGTGTGGTCATGCGGAAGGTTTGCGACGCGAACGTTTGGTCGTTTTCGTTGAAGAATCGTACGCGAGCAAAGCCTCCGTCACATTATCTTTGCGCCCCTTCTTCCGCCGCACCTTCTTTCGCGCTCTTCGCTCCTTCCTTCTCCGGCTCTGTCGCCATCACATTCTCGAATTGCGACCACAGGCCTTCCACCTGACCGAATTCGTTGCCGACCTGATGCGCACCAGATCAGTCCATGGGTCTGCGATCGCCGCATATTATGTCCCGTACCGCAATGACACCCTCCAGGCTCCGGTTGAGCTTATTGATGTTTTGTAGCACGCGTTCCAGGCTCTGGAAGGGTCAGTTCGTGAAACGTTGGATGTCGAATGCGGGTCGACGTACGGCTGCGACGTCGTTCACGAGAAGGGCGCGTTGTTGCTCGAAGTAGGAACCTTCTGGTTGCGTGCCATTGGTTGTCGCCATGGTACAGATACGAGTGTAGATCGAGGTGTAGCTGCTCACAGAGCTGGAAGACGCGATTGAAAGCGCAAGTCATTGATACCGAGGTCCATTTCGCGCTTGCTGGCTTCGTGTCCCTGCAAGTGGACAAAGCCCCCGACGTGTTCCATGAGTGCTAGTACCCATAAGCAACAACTATGCGGTGACTTTGATTAAACAGGCGCGGCCGGGCGGTCAAATCGACGATCATGGAGTTCATGACAGCGCTCCAATCCGGCCTGGACGAGCAAAAGCCGTCCCTCTTCGAACTCCTCTCCGAGCAACAGCTCGCCTCACTCATACCACCGTCTCTGCGCTACCTGCTCGCGGTCGCGACACACCGGAACCCTCGATATCTCCTCCGCATCCTAAACTCCTTCGACGAGCTCTACGCTCTCTTGTCACTGCTGGTGGAGCGACATTATCTCAAAATCTACAGCGGTGGCTTCACCGAGAACTTCTATGGCCTCAAGCGAGAGCGTGTCCTGCGCATCAAGGGTGGCGAAGTCAGACGGGCACAGCTGGGCGCGGCGAACGAGGTGCGGGAGACGCTGAAGCTGAGGAAAAATGATGTGTGGAAGAACCTGGCGGTCATGGTATTATTGCCATACGTGAAACGAAAGCTAGACGAGAGCTACGACATCCACGCCGCATCCGTGAACATGCTCGGCCCGACGTACAGAGATCGGGAGCAATATCCAACGGCGGGCACGTGGAGGCAGAGAATATTCTGGCTATACAAATGGTTCCTGCGGAAAGTCTATCCAAGCGTGAATGCAGCGTACTGCTTCTCCATGCTCGCCTTCAGTCTCGCGTATCTTTTCGACGGGTCGAAGTACCACTCGCCTTTCCTTTGGCTCGTTGGGACGCGGATGCGTAGATTAAACGCGGCGGACAGTAGAGCAATTGCGCTTGCGACGCAGGCGAAGTCTCCGGGTCCTGCGCGAACAGGAGCGCGGCCGGGTCAGACCACTTCGATGTTCAGTCCCAGGACGATGACCCTGACGGTGTATCCGCGACTGCTGTCTAGTCTGAAGATATTGCTTCCAACGTCAATCTTTGCGCTCAAGTTTCTGGAATGGTGGCACGCCTCGGACTTTGCTCGTCAGCTATCGCGAAAAGCAAACGAGGGTCTCGAGCTACCGCCGCCGACTATCTCAGGCTCGACTCCATCAACACCGGAAAGACGGACCGAGGTGTCTTCCGATGAGAAGTCCATCACTTCCCGCCGCGACTCTGGCCACGGCGGCCCACCCATCTCTTCCACAACCCACCTTCCCATCCTGACGGTACCAGCACCAACGCACGCCGACCAAGCAAATCCAGACTCCTCAAACACCACCTCGGCCTGCCCTATCTGCCTCAATTCGCCCATCCAAACACACACAGCCGCTCAGACTGGGTACGTGTACTGCTACACTTGCATTTACAAGTGGGTGGACGGCACGCATCCGCGGCAAGAAGCGTTCATGGAAGGGAATGCTGGGGCCGAGGACGAGGAAGGCGCGAAAGGGTGGTTTGAGGATGGTGGTGGGAGTCGGGTTGGGAAGTGGGAGAGTGGGGCTGGGAGGGATGCGGTAACGGGGCGGAGGGTACTGGGTGGGACGGGAGGGTTAAGGAGGGTAATGGTATGATTTGGCCAGATCGTGTCGGTGAATGGCCAGCGATTGCTACAACCCGCAATCCACGACACCCAGGATCCGGACCTGTGTACCATCGCGGAGCGCTGGTTTCGGGTCGGTCGCTCAAGTCTTTCGGGACGACAGGGCAGAGAGACTTCTTGAAAGTATCATGCTTCGCCAACACGTAGAGTAGGTGACAAAGATCTGCGGATTTCTAGGCGCGGCCGTCCGGTACTCTACTCGTTTCGGCAAAGTGCGCGGAGCTCATAGGACCATATGGCCCATGGCAAATGGTCTGACCCTGCGTATCAGGAGGGAGTGTTATCGGTGACACGAACATGGTGGGAGAACCAATGCGGCTGGTGGTGTTCTGTAGCAACGCGCTGTCAGAAACGCGCTAGCCAAAGATGACCTCGCTTTCCTGCGCATCTTCATGTTTCCAACCTCACCTCCCTTTTCAACGTCCTCTCATCCACTTGCTGCCATCTCACCTCTTCAACCGCGATGAGTCACCGTCTGGACAGCTCCAAAGTACGTGAATGTACATTTCGGACCAGTCTGCACGTCAAGCTTCTCCGCAACGATCGGGTCGCCGCTCTCTGCCTCGACGCGAGCAGCACTCAAGGCCTACGTCCAGGCTAACTCCGATCGTTCCATACGCGCTCTGAAATCGCGCCTCCTCCGTGTCCAGGCCCAGCGTATCATCGCTCCCCTGCTGATGAATACATTCGCCAGATACCGATCCGCCAGCTGGCCCTAGCCAGACGCGCATACGCTAAACGTCATCTGGCCGTCCGCACATCGTGACCTGATGTTTCCAAATGTTCTCCACCTCTTGGCGAACACCATGACTCTGGCACTGCGCTCTTTCCGCAGCACCGGTCTGCCTCTCCGAACGATCCGAACACGAGCTGTCATCGATCAGCAAGGCGGCAGTGTCCTCCCCCGGATGCTGACAAGATGATTCTGCACGGTAGGGTCAGCCCTTACGGAGGTACTCCGCTGCATGGCAAGACGATCTTTTAGGGTACCCAGAATGGACATACGTCAATAGGCAAGTTACAGCTGCCAAGCATCATATATACTCTCTCTTCATTTCCATTCTACTACTCTGATTGTTTGTACCTGCATACACTGATTCTATCTCTCAACGTTGGTGCTTTCCAAAAATCTTCCGAGGTGTCTGCAATCTAGTCAAAGCGATGGGTTCAATCGCCGAGACAGGTCCTGGGGACGGGACTAACATCATTGACATCCGCTCGGATACGTCTGGTATCGAATTGAGGCAGGAGATACTGACTGGCTTGAGACCCGTCGGAGGTGCAGAGAAGACGTTGCCAACGTTGCTGTTGTACGATGTGCAAGGCCTGAGGCTGTTCGAACGAATTACCTACCTTGAGGAGTACTATTTGACGGGCGAAGAGATCAAACTGTTGAAAGAACACTCGGAGAGCATTGCGAAGCGTATTACCGACGACACGATCATTGTGGAGCTCGGTTCGGGGTATATCTTCACCGGCGAGCTGCCCCGAGTGAACGAGTGCTGATTGTCGGCCAGTAATCTCCGCAAGATCAGGATTCTGCTGGACGCCCTGGAAAAAGCACAGAAGAAAGTGACGTATTACGCACTGGATCTGATGGAGACAGAGTAAGTCGTACATGTGGAACGCCTGCGACGCCCTTCTTTAGATCATCGACCATTGTCTGGCTGACACTTGGCCGTATCGTTTTTAGATTGCAAAGGACCTTGGCAGACGTCCCAGACTATAAGTACGTCCGCTGCTTCGGTCTTCATGGCACGTACGACGATGGATTGAAATGGCTCCAGAGGTCCGAGAACGTGAAGAAGCCGAAAGCTGTGCTGTCGTTAGGCTCTAGCATTGGCAACTTCACTCGCGACGAAGCGGCGGCCTTCATTCAGCACGTCTTCAGCGCACTCAATGCCAACGATCAGCTGTTCATCGCTTTGGACGGCTGCCAAAATGCAGACAAGGTCTACCATGCGTACAATGACTGCGAGGGGTTTGTATCTCACGTTACGTTATTCGACGGCACTGCATGCTAACGGTGACGCAGTATCACGCATCAGTTTGTTGCGAATGGACTGCAGCATGCCAATCGACTCCTCGGATACGAAGCATTCGTGCTTTCCGACTGGTATGTCATTGGCGAATACGATGAGAAAGGCGGACGACATCGAGCCTTCGTCGCTCCCAAACGAGACCTGGAAGTCGAAGGTGTGGCCTTACAATCAGGCGAACGCGTCCGGATCGAGGAGAGTTACAAGTACGAAATTTCATCAAGGACAGAGCGTTCGATCGAAGTCCCAAGTCAAGCAAACAAGCTTTGGCAAGCCAGCGGGGTTCTGGAAGCGGCGTCATGGGCGAATCAGACAGGAGAATATGGTAAGGGTCTCTCACTTACCTCATGAGCTACAGATGCACTAAACGTTTGTTGACACTTCTGTTCTTTGGCAGCACTGTTTCTCCTCAGTAAGCGACCATCAACGATGTCTGCTACGAAACCAGAAAGGTATGCTGCGCACCCTGTGCCGAGCCTGGACGAATGGAGCCAGCTCTGGGCAGTCTGGGATCTGGTCACGAGACAGATGATCCCGGACGAAGAACTTCACGACAAACCCATCAAGCTCCGCAACGCTTGCATCTTCTACCTTGGGCACATTCCAACATTCTTCGATATGAAGCTCACTGAAGCGACGGGAGGCGATCCGACAGAGCCAAAGTACTTCTACAGTATATTCGAGCGCGGCATCGATCCGGACGTCGACAACCCGGAGCATTGCCATGCTCACAGCGAGATCCCTGACACATGGCCAGATGTGAGAACGATCCTCAAGTTCCAGGAGGGCGTGCGCAACCGCTTGACCGGGCTTTACAAGGGCGGCAAAGCCTACACCGATGCCTGGACGGGACGTGCCATATGGCTCGGTTTCGAACATGAGGTCATGCATCTGGAGACACTGCTGTATATGCTCCTCCAGAGCGACTGGTGCAAGTCACCGGCCACTGCTTCGAAACCCGACTTCGAGAAGCTCGCCAACGAGGCGCATGATCAGTCTGTGGACAACAAGTGGTTCGATATACCCGAGCAAACCATCGAGATTGGACTCGACGACCCAGATAACGCCGAGGGACCAGTGCGTCACTTCGGTTGGGACGTGGAGAAGCCAGTGAAGAAGGTCAAGGTTAACGCATTCAAGGCGAAAGGTCGCCCAATCATCAATGCGGAGTACGTTCGCTTCATGCTAGGCACTGGAAAGACCAAGCTCCCGGCTTCCTGGCAGATCGTCGAGACCCCAAAGAGCGACAAAGTACTCAATGGAAACATGATCGGCGACTCGGACTTGCATGACTTCGTGCACGACAAGGCTGTCCGAACTGTCTACGGTCCCATCCCTCTCAAGTATGCTCTTGACTGGCCGGTCTCCGCCTCATACGATGAGCTTGCTGCATGTGCCAAGTATATGGATGGCCGCATTCCGACCCTGGAGGAGGCCCGTAGTATTTACTACTACGCCGACTACTTGAAGAAGAAGGAAGCGGCACAAGCTTCTGGAAGGACGATCCCGGCAGTGAACGGGTAAGTGGACGTGTCCGTATCCTGGCTATCGTCCCTAACACTACTATAGGCATCTCGTAAACGAGGGCGTGGAAGAGACGCCGCCATCCGACCGTTCCGTTAACAGCGCCAGCGCCGCAGCTGGTCTCGATCCTAATGCGGTCTTCGTGACCCTCGACGAGGCGAACGTGGGCTTCAAGCACTGGCATCCCATGCCCGTGACTCAACACGGTGGCAAGCTTGCCGGTCAGGGCGAGATGGGTGGCCTTTGGGAATGGACTAGCTCGGCGTTGGAGAAGCAGGAGGGTTTCGTGCCGATGAAGCTGTACCCTGCGTATAGCGGTGCGTGTGCTCGATGCTCATGAATGCATCATTGACTGACAATCTTCACAGCGGACTTCTACGACAATAAGCATAACGTGTTGCTCGGCGGGTCGTGGGCGACGCATCCTAGGTTGGCAGGTCGCAAGTCATCGTAAGTCGTTCGGTGCTCTATCCAATACCGGCCTCGAAACGTGCTGACGATCCATAGCGTCAACTGGTACCAGCGTAACTACCCATACGCGTGGGCCGGCGCTCGTCTTGTCAAAGACAACTAGCTGCGGACAACATCGTTCTCCTTGAGTACACGTCGTCATTGAAATAGGTCGCCTAAACACACTCCTTTGCGTCCCTTCCTGATTCGGAGTTCACATGTCAATCCACTAGCAAGATCTTGCATACACTCGGCCCGCGATCTGGCCTTGTGAAACCCGTGTCTCGGCACCGACGTCACGAGTCAAACAGTATAGATCCGTGAGCTCTGTTCACATCCGCAACACTTGACGCACGAACGCGAATCGAACGTTGAGTGCTCGACGCAAGTCCCTTCTTGACTTGCTTTCGCAACCAGTCCCGCCATTCGACCTGCCGTTGCCGCCGCCATTGCCGTCTCGCGTACATCTGCAAAGGGGCAGCATTGGGGATATCCTATTGCACTCGCTGACTTGCAAGTTCCAGCATTCTCACGAATCACGACTACTCGGCACCCGAGTCTAGCACCACGAAGGTAGCATGGGAAGAACCGGCCTCATTGCACCTACACACGCTCTACTACCCACGGCGAACTCCATTGCAAGTCCTGCGACCACCGCCCAACGAAGTGAACGACATCGTACTCGACGACCAAGAAGACCAGACAAGCCGCGCTAGGAGCTTTCTGCCAGAATGCCGAACGATGTGTACCGATGGGAGGATGGTGGCGGCCTGGGTATAGTACTTTTTGAACGTCACTACACGTGTTACTAAACTTACTAATTGAGATACACAGTGCACCACTGCCCAATCTGCAAGACGCCTTTGAGCCACGACGTAGCTAGAAGTCAGTGTTTGGGTCAGCATGTTGAGTGGTGCAGCAGATATCACACCCAGCTTTTCCGCAAGGGTAAGGTCTTGTGTTTCGCCACGCCGTTTGGATTGTCTGCTGACTGGGGTGTGCAGGATTAACGAACCAATGCGCACCTTGCAAGCACTCCGAAGGACTACATGATAAGCGTCACCGTGAGATCGCTGAGCTTCTTCACAAGCTCAAGGAGCAGCAAAATGGATCTTCGGAGCCCGAGCCAAGTAACCCGAAGGTAAAACGCAGCAGTATTGGCCATCAGATCGCGAGTCCGATGCCGAAGAAGGAGCGCAAAGCGGCGAAGAAGGCAGCAAAGCTTGCCCGCCTCCCCAAGGTTGTCACAACATCGGACATTGACTTCGTGGAAAGAACGCTTCATCCTGACGACCACGAGATCGATCAGGCAGATGAAGAAAGGAGACTACTCGAAGATCCAGACATCAAACTCAACCTCTACTATCACAAGGGCACCAGCAACACCCAGGAGAGTCGGTACCGTCACACCAAGCGCAAGCACAACCACGCGGATACACCTAAGATCGACGACGAAGAGCTGAACGCGCTTTTGGTTGGGTTGAATGTGCCCCCGGCGTCCCAGGCGAAGACGACCGAGGAGTGCCGGCTCATCGAAAGTATAAGCAAGGCGGTTTCTGAAGATATGGTGAACGTGGCCAAGGAGCACGAACAGATCCGGATGCGGAAGGCTGGTTTCTGGCGGTGGGCGAGTAAGAAAGTTTACAATCGCTTGGTGCAGAACGGTAGACTGTGGGACCAGAGCGCAGAGAGCGATGCGATGAAGAGGAAGGACTCGGTGGTCGAGGAGGTGGAGGATGATCTCGAGGAGGAGAATGACGAATTTGAAGCAGCGCTGCCGAATAGCAGTGCGTGAGTGGTTTCTGCGCCGGCGGGATGTGTGCAGGTAGCAGTAGGTACAAAGGCAGAAATGGAGCGAGTTCTGCTGGCTGGTTCGTCGTCCTTTGCAGCCATCTCGCAGCTGCAGCGTATCGTCGCGAGCTGTTCCGTTGCCGTATCGTAGCCTGAGATATGTCGACAAAGGTGAGACAACGACGACCGTACATGAGGTGTACATGTAGTGAAGTGTTCTGTTAACGCCAAGGATACCAGGTACCGCGTCCCCGGGTCGGTTAGCAAACGTTCGCGGCTCGGCTCGCTAGCTCCGTCAAACGATCGCCGCGTGCTCCAGCGCGTCAACCCTGGATCTGTACATGTTGCATGCCACTTCTACTCCAGACCAATATTCGCCTTTGACTAGCACACCACATTACACGACCAGTCGTTCCCGGAAAGTCACACACATACAGTCCTTGATATTGAAAAGCCAAGACACGCCGTTGAACAGCACCCTCCTAACCCCAAGTCTCGAGCTGAAAGGACACCGGCCCGGAGCGTGAGAGCATTGGAGGATGTTGGGCGGCGCACGGTAGCGTTACAATAGGGGCGTAATGGAGGAGCCGGTGACGAACGGCAGCTCTGGTGCGATCACGAATGGCTCGCCAGTCGCACCAGCAACACCCGTGGTGGATTCCCAGGCCATTGTCACATATCTCTCGAGTGTACTCGAGGTCACCCTGGGCGCAACACCAGCCGAGCTTGCAGGTCGGGGTAGTGTTCTACACGAGGAGTCGCTGCAGGACACGACCTTGAGATGCCAGCGATTCGCTTTGGAGCCACAGATCTCGCTGTATGTGCTACGGAGGGCTTCAGTTGCACTACAAACTGGCCAGATCAATGGCGACGGTGCATACTATCACGATACCTACCAACTCAGTTCTGAGGTCTCGTATGATACTCGGACGACAGGCTGCGTCGTGTTTCTAAAGAAGCCTGCGCCGATATCGCCCGATGTTCCCATCAGCAGGCAGGTGTCGGTCGTCAATCTGCCGTTGCCGGGCTCGTCTCTGGCCTCGGAGTCAGGAGCTGGCACTTCGCCATACGAAAGTCTTCACTCCCTGGTGCGAGGCGCACTCACTCCGCTCTTTGAAGCAGCGGCGCGGAATGCCGAGCCCGCATACGAAAAGCTGAGGTCCGATGGCGAGGCACGGACAGGTGTCTCTGGTGCCAGGCGGAGGCTGGCGGATCTGGAAGTCAGTCTCCAGAATCTACAGCAGAATATAGAGGTGGAGGCGCCGAGGTTGCAGATACACGAGGCAGTACAGGCGCAGCTTGATGAGGCGGGTGGGAATTGGCAGACGGCGGCAATGCACATTCCCGAGGAGGCGATCTCGGACAGCATGCTTCTGAACAAGCTGCAGCAAATGGCGAATGAGTGGATCAAGCAGATCCGAGAGTTCACGAAGTTGGCGGATGATCGGCCGGTAGGGAGCACCACACAAGAGAAGAATTTCTGGCTGGCCATGGAAAGTGCCATTGAGGGCATTGAGGCACAGCTTGCCGGTGGTGGCGTGCAACTGTCGATGAAGATATTGGAGAAGGCGAAGAGGCATGGGATTACGGCCAGCTTCTCCTCCGACACACAGCTGAGTCTGACCAAGGAGACGGTGCAGAAGTACAACACCCTCTTCCACGGCTTCCCGGTCGAAGAGCTGCTCTCTGCGACATCCGTTGAGAAGCTTCGCGATGCACTGGACGATCTTTTCTCCCACTTGAACAAGAAACTCCGGATTTGCCCATACCCGATTAAGCGCGCTTTGCCACTCGTCGAAGCAATCTCGGCAGATCTGGATGCCCGACTGCATGACCTCCTCCACGGTCGCGCACTCATGCAGATGGGTATTGATGACTTCAAGAATGCTGTTGCACAAGTGGAGCAAATCTGGGAGTTCTGGGAGGCTGATGTCAAAGACTTCACCAACGTTGCCCGTGAAGCCACGCGAAGACGAAACGACAAGTTCATTCCTATCAAGATCACGAAGCGCCATGCCAAGACTCAGGATCGGCTCAGGTACATCTACACTTTCCGAGACAACCACGAACAGTTGCAGCGTACGATTGTGAACGTGCTCGGACCAGAAGACGATGCCCAAAATGACTCCGATGATGGCGCGGCACCTGTCGCCGTCGAGGAGGTGGGTGACGTTGATGCGGTCGACGAGATTGCGCAAGCATATCTTGCCGTGAGAGATGTCGATGTACTAGACATATCGCCTGAGGGTGAAAGATTGTGGACTCAAGCTGAAACATCATACAACGAGCGAACAGCGCGGGTCGAGAACTCGATCATTGCACGGTTGAGAGACAGTCTGGCAGTCGCAAAGAGCGCCAACGCCATGTTCCGCGTCTTCTCAAAGTTCAATGCTCTCTTCGTGCGGCCCAAGATCCGTGGCGCCATTACCGAGTATCAGCTGCAGCTGATCAATAACGTGCGGGACGACATCGAGACGCTGCAGAAGCGCTTCACGCATCAGTACGGCCAATCTGAGGCCCACGCCATGGCGCAGCTGCACGACCTGCCACCGATTTCCGGCGCCATCATTCGCGCTCGACAGATTGAGCGACAGCTGAACAACTACATGAGCAAGGTCGGTGACATCCTCGGACCCAAGTGGGCGCAACACACAGATGGTCAGAAGCTGTCGGTGCTTGGCGAAGGCTTCCGGCGCAAGCTCGATACCAAATCTATCTTCGACGACTGGCTGCGCGATATAAGCAGGCGGCACCTTTCAATCTCTGGCCGGCTGTTCGCCATCAGTCAGAACCGTGCGCGCGGCAATCACCTCGTCATCAATGTCAACTTCGACTCGCAGGTCATAACGCTCTTCAAGGAGGTCCGGAACTTGCTTTGGCTGAACCTTCCAGTGCCGCACGGGATCACGAACGTCTCGAAGGACGCTCGGAGGGTCTATCCGTTCGCGGTCAGTCTTATGGAGAGCCTCAACACGCTTGCGCAAACCAACATGGCTATCGAGAACATGTCAGACGTCACCTTGCTGCTGTGCGGCTTCCAAAATGAGGTTCACTCGTTAGTTGGGAAAGGCACCTCCCTCAGATGGGAGAGCTTCGTGCTGGCGTACGATGTGCACGCACGACATGCAGGAGCCGATGGACCCAAGCGCACCTCACTAGACGACAAGCTACACGTACAGTTCATCAACAGCCTGGGCAGTTCCGTCGCCACTCTGCAAAGCAAAGTCTCGACGTTGTCGACCATACAAGTGTCGGTCAACGCTACGCTCCGGGACTTGCAGACTTGCACGTTCTCGCTCGAAGTGTTCCGTGGCCATCTCGAGGCTTTGCAAAGACTGATCGACCAGCTCAATCTAGAAGCGTACTCCAACATCGTGTACTGGGCTGCCAAGACCAACGATAACGTGATTGAAGTCTTGCGCCTCCGGCTGCAGCAGGCGCTGAAGGAGTGGAGTGACGATTTTGAGGTTGGCCAGGATTCTTTGCCGGATCACAAACACGAGGCGGGCTCGCCGAATGTCGAGACATACGCGCATGACCTGGTCATGCAGAACCAAATGATACAGCTCGAGCCGCCGCTCGAGGACGCGAAAGCTGGATGGCTGGACAACCTGCATGCTTGGCTTGGCACGGTCTGCCAGTTGCCGCGATTACAAGCTTCGCGCTTCGAGAATGCTCTGACTGTCAACGCATCGGGCGCAGCCACGACCTATCGCGAGCTGCCGCTCATGTGTATGGATGTGCTCGCGAATCTCTACGAGAGCATTGAAGTGAAGCTGAGCGTCGCGCAAGTCTACATCGACGAATGGTTGCAATTCCAGTCGCTGTGGGATCTGCAGCTGGATCAGGTACAAGACGATCTTGGAGAGGAGCTCGATCTCTGGCTGCAACTGATCCTGGAGATCCGGCAGAAGCGTGACACCTTTGACACTTCCGGCAGTCATCGTTCGTTCGGACACCTTGTCATCAATTACGAACAGGTGCAGACGAAAGTGAATGCGAAATACGATCAGTGGCAGCACGATCTACTTGCTTATTTCTCTGCTCTGTTCGCCGCAAGACTTGTCGACGTTTACACTGAGCTACAGCGGGCTCGGAAAGACCTCGAAGGATCATCCATGCAGACTTCGTCGACCGCGCAAGCTGTATCGTTCATAACGGTGGTGCAGACCTGCAAGCGACAGACGAAGGTCTGGGAGCCGGAGATGGAGACGTTTCGTCAAGGGCAACAAACACTGTCGCGCTTACGCTTTCAGTACCCGAAGGAATGGCTTTACGTCGAGCAGGTGGACCATGAGTGGCAGGCTCTTGTAGAGGTGCTCGAGCGTAAGAGCAAGCTCATCGCTGATCAAATAGATGCATTGCGAGCCAAGATTATTGCAGAAGATGGCGTGGTGTCAAGGCGTATCAGCGAGGTCACGGAGAGATGGAGTGACCAGAGGCCTGTATCGGGTTCAATACCACCAGCCGAAGCAACGGCTACCCTCGACAACTTTGACATCGAGCTCACGCGGCTGTGCGAGCAGTCGGAGATGGTGTCGAAGGCGAAAGAGGCCTTGGAGCTGCCTGCCGGGCCGGACAATGCGCTTGTGACCCTGCTGGAGGAGGTGCAAGACTTCAAGTCTGTGTGGGCGAACCTGACGATCGTGTGGGATCAGCTTACCGACATGCGTGACCAGCCGTGGAACAGCGTTCAACCCAGGAAGTTGCGGCAGTCGCTCGACAACCTCATCAAGACGACGAAAGAGATGCCTAGTCGTATGCGCCAGTATGCAGCGTTTGAACATGTACAGAGTGTACTCCGGCAGCTACTCAAGGTCAACCCCTTGTTGACCGAGATGCGCTCCGACGCGGTCCGCGAGAGGCATTGGGTCCGGATTTTCAAGGCACTACAGCCGTCCAAGCGATACTCTGCCCTATCGGTGACGTTGGGAGAAGTATGGGACCTCCAGCTCGGGCCCAGCGAGACCATCATCGCCGAAGTCATCGCACAGGCCCAGGGTGAGATGGCACTCGAAGAGTTCCTCCGAACCGTCCGCGAGCACTGGCAGACCTACACACTGGACCTCGTCAACTACCAAAACAGGTGTCGCCTCATACGAGGCTGGGACGACTTGTTCGCCAAGTGCAGTGAGCATCTCAATTCGCTGCAAGCCATGAGGCATTCGCCGTACTACAAGGTTTTCGAGGAGGAGGCCTCGGCGTGGGAAGATCGGCTCAACCGGATCCACGTACTCTTCGACGTCTGGATTGACGTCCAACGCCAGTGGGTCTACCTGGAGGGTGTCTTCACCGGCAACGCGGACATCAAGCACTTGTTGCCAATGGAGTCCTCGCGCTTCGCCGGCATCAACAGCGAGTTCATGAGTGTGCTGAAAAAGGTCTATCGCTCACCGCAGGTACTCGAGGTTCTCAACCTACCGGATGTGCAGAGGTCGCTTGAGCGTCTCGCCGACTTGCTGAGCAAGATTCAGAAGGCTCTTGGCGACTACCTCGAGAAGGAGAGGTCTGCTTTCCCGCGCTTCTACTTCGTCGGTGATGAGGATCTGCTTGAGATCATCGGCAACAGCAACGACACTGTGCGTATAGCGAAGCATTTGCGCAAGATGTTTGCGGGTATCTCCGGGCTTGTTATGGATGAGGAGTCTAGGATATTAGGTCTGAGGTCGAAGGAGGGAGAAGAATTCATGCTGAGGGCTCCCATATCGCTTGTCGCCACGCCCAAGGTCAATGAGTGGCTGAAGCTCCTTGAGTCCGGTATGCGCGACTCGCTCTCGGAGTCTTTGTCGGACGCCGTAACGGCATTTCAAGATTTCGAGGACGACGATACCGCAGCTTTCGAAGCCTACACCCTTGATTACCCAGCGCAGATCGTTGTTCTGGCTGCCCAAGCCTGTTGGACGTCTCGGGTCACCGCGGCACTCTCCAAGGGTACTCCAGCACTTCACGGCGTGTATCACGCGCTTCTTGAGCGGCTGAAGTTCCTCGCTGCCACGGTATTGCGTGAGCTCGATCCGATCCACCGGAAGAAGTGCGAGCACCTCATCACGGAATTTGTGCATCAACGCGATGTGATCGATAAGCTCATCAAAGGCGGAGCTGACTCGCCCGGCCATTACTTGTGGCTATTGCAGATGCGTTACGAATTCGAAGCCAACGCTGCGCCCTTGGACCGTATGCAGATCAGAGTCGCCAATGCCAGTCTTGCGTATGGCTTCGAGTACCTCGGTGTGCCTGAGCGACTTGTGCGCACCCCTTTGACTGATCTCTGCTTCCTGACCCTCACCCAGGCGCTTTGTCAGAGACTCGGCGGATCGCCATACGGTCCAGCAGGCACGGGCAAGACGGAATCGGTCAAAGCTCTCGGCGTGCAGCTCGGTCGATTCACGCTCGTGTTCAATTGCGACGACACCTTTGACTTCCAGGCGATGGGCCGCATCTTCTTGGGTATATCTCAAGTCGGCGCCTGGGGTTGCTTTGACGAGTTCAATCGTCTCGAGGAGCGAATACTCTCAGCTGTGTCGCAGCAGATCCAGAACATTCAAGTCGGCTTGAGGAAGCGTGCCACGGACCCGGAGGCCCAGATCGATCTCGTTGGACGGCAGTTGAAAGTGCATCCGCTTACTGGCATGTTCATCACCATGAATCCGGGCTACGCCGGACGTTCAAACTTACCGGACAATCTCAAAAAGCTGTTTCGCAGCGTCGCCATGTCGAAGCCGGATAAGGAGATCATTGCAGAGGTCATGCTGTTTTCGCAGGGTTTCGCTGACGCCAAAGCATTGTCCCGGCAGACAGTGCCTTTCTTTGACCGGTGTGGTGCTCGGCTATCCAGACAGCCGCATTACGACTTTGGCCTCCGTGCTCTCAAGAGCGTACTGGTGAGCTCGGGGGGGTTAAAGAGGTCAAGAGTCGCCGCAGGCGGCGAAGTAGCTGCCGATTTCGAGCCGCAGATCATTGTCCAGAGCATTCGCGAGACGATTGCGCCAAAACTGGTACGGGCGGACGCTAGCCTGATGGAGCAAATCGAGGCCGAGAGCTTTCCAGGTGTACAGTACGTGCCTGCACCGCTAGAGGCTCTGCGCAAGGCGCTCCGCGAGGTTGTCGAAGAGCGCAAGCTGGTCGCAACGGACGCTTGGCTTACCAAGGTCCTCCAGCTGTATCAAATCCAGAGTCTGCATCACGGTGTCATGATGGTAGGGAGCTCAGGCACAGGGAAATCCACAGCTTGGCAAGTCTTACTTGCTGCTTTGCAGAAGGTCGACGGGATCGAGGGAGTATGCCATGTCATCGAACCGAAGGTGATATCGAAGGAGGCTTTGTACGGCAATCTTGACAGCACGACCCGTGAATGGACGGACGGTCTATTCACCGGTATTCTGCGGAAGGTAGTCAACAATCTGCGTGGAGAGGACAGTAAGCGGCACTGGATAGTCTTCGACGGCGATGTGGACCCCGAGTGGGTTGAAAACTTGAACAGTGTGCTCGACGACAACAAGCTATTGACATTGCCGAACGGCGAGCGCCTAGGCCTGCCGCCGAATGTACGCATCATGTTCGAGGTGGAAACGCTCCGCTATGCTACACTGGCGACAGTCAGCCGCTGCGGTATGGTCTGGTTCAGTGACGAGACCGTGGAGCTTGACGTACTACTCTCACGCAACCTAGCGCAGCTGCAGATGACGCCTTTCGATGACTTAGAAGAAGAGTCAGCTAAAGCCACGTCTGCCGAGACGAGGACTGCTACGTTGTCGCTGATGGCGGAGACTCTCCAGCAAAGACTCACGACCAATGATTTCGTGAAGAGGGCACTCGAGCGTTGCAAAGCATGTCATCACATCATGCAATTTTCAACGATCCGCGCAATCGGTACGCTCTTCTCTTTGCTGCGGAAGGCCTGTCATACCATGCTGGAGTACAATTTGCAGCACTCAGACTTTCCACTCGGCCCAGAGCAAGAGGATGCGTATCTATCGAAGAAAGTGTTACTAGCGACGGTCTGGGCGCTCACGGGTGATTGTCCGCTGGTTGAGCGCAAGTCTTTTGGCGACTTTCTAGCCGGGTTTGCCACCTTGGACATGCCGCTGCTGTCAGATCAGTCCTCGCTCATCGACTATGACGTCTCACTTCCCGATGCAAACTGGACGCCTTGGCAGAACCAGGTCCCGTCCGTTGAGGTCAACACTCACTCGGTAATGCAGACGGACATGGTCATCCCGACTCTAGATACTGTACGGCATGAGGATGTCCTATACTCATTCCTGGCAGAGCATAAGCCTTTGCTCCTATGCAGTCCACCAGGCTCCGGTAAGACCATGACGCTGTTCAGTGCGTTACGCAAGCTCCCGAACATGGAAGTTGTTGGTCTCAACTTCTCAAGCGCCACGACTCCGGACCTGCTCGTGAAAACCTTGGGACAATACTGCGACTATCGAAAGACGTTGAACGGTGTGACCATGGCACCTACTCAGATAGGACGGTGGTTGGTGATCTTCTGCGACGAGATCAACCTACCGGCTCCTGACAAGTACGGTACTCAGCGCGTGATATCTTTCTTGCGTCAGCTGGTGGAGCAAGGTGGGTTTTGGCGGACGACGACAAAGACCTGGGTCAGTCTGGAGCGCATTCAATTCGTGGGTGCTTGCAACCCGCCAACGGATGCTGGCCGAACCCCATTGGGCTTGCGCTTCCTCCGGCATGCGCCGCTGATCATGGTCGATTACCCTGGCGACTTATCGTTGACGCAGATCTACGGTACCTTCAATACTGCCGTACTGAAACTCATCCCGACACTCCGAGGCTACGCCGATGCGCTCACGCAAGCTATGATTCAAGTCTACGTCTTGTCGCAGAAGCGCTTCACAGCGGACATCCAACCGCACTACGTCTACTCCCCGAGAGAATTGACACGCTGGGTGCGTGCTATCTACGAGGCCATACGTCCGCTTGATACCTTGTCGCTCGAAGGCCTCGTCCGCATCTGGGCACATGAGGCCCTCAGACTGTTCGCCGATAGGCTGATCACGGACGAAGAACGGCAATGGACTGACGACACCGTCAACCGTGTTGCGCTCGAGCGTTTCCCAAACATTGATGAGGTTGCCGCGCTTGAGCGGCCAATTCTGTTCTCCAATTGGCTCTCGAAGGACTACGTACCTGTAGGTCGCCAGCAACTGCGCGAATTTGTGAAAGCGCGGCTGCACACGTTCTGTGAGGAAGAGCTCGATGTGCCTCTCATCCTGTTCAACGATGTCTTGGAGCATGTGCTCCGCATAGACCGGGTCTTCCGGCAACCTCAGGGCCACCTCATCTTGATTGGCGTAAGTGGTAGCGGAAAGACGACCCTCTCACGCTTTGTTGCCTGGATGAATGGATTGTCAGTCTTCCAGATCAAGATACACGGCAAGTACTCCGCCGAGGACTTTGATGACGACCTTCGCAATGTGCTGAGGCGGTGCGGCTGCAAGGGCGAGAAGGTCTGCTTCATCATGGACGAGTCCAATGTGCTGGACTCTGGCTTCTTGGAGCGCATGAACACCCTCCTTGCGAACGGAGAGGTGCCGGGCTTGTTCGAAGGCGACGAGTACACCACGCTGATGACCGCTTGCAAAGAAGGCGCGCAGCGGCAAGGCCTTCTCCTCGACTCTCAAGAGGAATTGTACCGGTGGTTCACGCAGCAAATTGTGCGCAACTTGCACGTCGTCTTCACGATGAATCCGCCAACGGAGGGCTTGAGCTCGAGAGCCGCCACCAGTCCAGCGCTGTTCAACCGCTGTGTGCTCAACTGGTTCGGCGACTGGTCAGATCAGGCGCTATACCAGGTCGCGTACGAGCTTACGCAGTCTGTGGACATCGACAGAGCCGACTTTGATGTGCCGGAAGATTTACCCATAGAGTACGATCAGCTTGAGATGCCATTGTCGCACCGCGAAGCCATCGTCAACAGCATGGTTCACGTGCACCATACTATCCACGGGTTCAACGAACGTCTGCAGAGGCAACAAAATAAGGTCACCTTTCTCAGTCCGAGACAGTTCCTCGACTTCGTTGCGCAGTTCGTCAAGCTCTACAACGAGAAGCGAGATGACTTGGAGGAGCAACAACGACACTTGAATGTCGGCCTCGATAAGTTACGGGAGACTGTCGAAAAGGTCTCGGAGCTCAAACGAAGTCTGGCGGAGAAGAAGGCGGAGCTGGAGCGGAAAGACATACAGGCTGGCGAGAAACTGCAGCGCATGGTAGCAGATCAGCGCGAGGCAGAGCAGCGCCGAGCCGCCTCGCTTGAGATACGAGTGGCTCTGGAGAAACAGGAGAGAACTGTGGCTGAACGGAAGGAGATTGTGCTGAGTGATCTGGCCAATGCGGAACCTGCAGTGCTTGAGGCGCAGAGAAGTGTGGGAAATATCAAGAAACAGCATCTAACTGAAGTGCGATCGATGCAGAATCCTCCCGCCGGTGTGAAGCTGGCTTTGGAGTCGGTGTGCACGCTCTTGGGCCATAAGGCGACCGACTGGAAGAGTATCATCGGCATCATCCGCCGCGACGACTTCATTGCGAGTATCGTGAACTACGACAACGAGCGCCAGATGACGCCGCAGCATCGGGTCAAGATGAGGAATGACTACCTCTCGAAGGAGGAGTTCACGTTCGAAAGAGCCAATCGAGCCAGCAAAGCTTGTGGGCCTCTGGTGCAGTGGGTGGAGGCTCAGGTCAACTACTCCGAGATCCTGGATCGCGTGGGACCACTGCGAGAGGAGGTTAGCCAGCTCGAAGAAGAGGCGCTACAGACGAAGGCCGAGGCGCAGATGATCGAGAACACTTTGACGGACTTGGAGCGGAGCATTGCGACATACAAGAAGGAGTATGCAGCTCTGATCAGCCAGACAGAAGCCATTAAAGCCGAGATGTCGAGGGTGCAGTCTAAGGTGGACAGGAGTATGCGACTTTTGAACAGCCTGTCTTCCGAACGCGGACGGTGGGAACAGAGCAGCACGACTTTCGCCACGCAAATGGCGACGATTGTTGGCGACGTTTTCCTCGCCGCTGCATTCCTTGCTTACAGCGGTCTGTACGATCAGCAGTATCGTCGGGCTCTACTTGAGGACTGGTCCTTACACCTATCTGCCTCCGGCGTGGCTTTCAAGCCCCAGAATGCTCTCTCCGAGTACCTCTCTACCGCAGACCAGAGGCAGCAATGGCACGACAACGCTCTGCCCGTGGATGAGTTGTGCACCGAGAATGCCATCGTGCTGCAGAGATACAACCGATATCCGCTCATTATCGACCCGTCTGGACGAGTAACGCAGTTCCTGCAGAACGAGAGCAAAGAGCGACGATTGACCGTCACGAGCTTTCTCGACAGCTCCTTCGTGAAGCAATTGGAGAGTGCCCTCAGATTCGGCAACCCAATCCTCATTCAGGACGCTGAGCACATGGACCCCATTCTCAACCACGTCCTGAATAAAGAGTATCAGCGTACCGGTGGCCGAGTCCTCATACAACTCGGAAAGCAGGAGATCGACTTTTCGCCCGCATTCATGCTATACTTGTCGACAAGAGATCCGTCCGCCCGCTTTGCGCCTGACGTCTGCAGCCGCACAACCTTTGTCAACTTCACGGTAACGCAAAGTAGTCTGAAAACACAGATCTTGAACGATGTGCTCAAATCTGAGCGTCCCGATGTCGACGAGCGACGGTCAAACCTAGTGAAGATGCAAGGCGAATTTACTCAGCGCTTGCGCCGCCTCGAACGTATGCTTCTGCAGGCCCTCAACGAGTCGCACGGCAATATCCTCGATGACGAGAACGTCATTAGGACTCTCGAGACGCTGAAGAACGAAGCTGCTGATATCACTACCAAGGCTTCGGAGACCGAGGGCGTGATGGCCGAAGTCAACAGCATCATGAACATATACGATGTTGTCGCCCGCTCGTGCTCGGCTATCTTCGCGGTGCTGGAACAGCTTTACCATGTGCACCACTTCTACCAGTTCTCGCTGCAGTACTTTGTGGACATCTTCGAGGCGGTCTTGAGCATGGCGCGGGACTCGGCGGAGCGTGAACCGAAGGCGCGCATTGACTTCATGTTGCGGAAGCTCTTTAGGAAAACATACCAGGAGACTTCAGGGTCCCTTTTGCAGAGAGACCGGTTGACTCTTGCGGTGTTGCTGGCACAAGCTGCACCCTTTCCTATGGACAAGGCGTTACTCGACACACTGCTTGATGATAGGCTCCCAAGCAACGATGTGAACACCTCACCCGATCAGAAGTCCTTGGCCGTTGCGGCTGCTTCGCGGATCACGGCTCTGAAAGATGCGATGGCGATAGACGGCGACATGGACTCTTTCTTGACCTCAGAGCAAGCAGAGAAGCACGTGCCGGGTGTTTTCAAGACAGCTGGAGAACCGAACGACAAGGCGCTCAAGGAGCTCATACTTGTGAAACTACTGCGTGTCGACCGACTGGTTCCGGCAACGGAACGATTCGTCAACACAGTCTTCGGGGGCGACTTCTTTGAGGTCACCGAGGATCTAGGTCGGGTCGCCCGGGACACCGATGCAAGCTCTCCGATAGCACTATGCTCGACTCCTGGCTTCGACGCCAGCTACAAAGTCGATCAGCTCGTCGAGCGGACCCACAACAGCTGCACAAGCGTCGCAATGGGCTCCAACGAGGGCTTGGCAAGCGCAGACGCTGCACTCGCCAACGCAGCGGCCAACGGGTCGTGGGTGCTAATCAAGAACGTCCACCTAGCCGCGGAATGGCTGCAAAACCTTGTCAAGCGCATCGACTCCCTCAAACCGAACAAGGACTTCCGCCTTTTCCTGTCCATGGAAGCGAGCCCTAAGATCCCTTCAAGCCTCCTGCGCGCCTCCAGGGTGCTGATGTACGAGCAGCCCGCCGGCATTCGGGCCAATATGCGGGATTCGCTGTCCTCGCTACCAGACCAGGCGCTCCAGCAGCCGGTGGAGAAAGCGCGGGTGCACTTCCTGCTGTCGTATTTGCACGCCGTAGTGCAAGAACGGCTGCGGTACGCCCCGCGCCTGGGCTGGAAGCGTTTCTGGGAGTTCAATGATGCAGACTACGACTGCTCTGCTTTCGTTATACAGTGGTGGACTGACCATACCGCGCGCGGACGGTCCAACGTCGCGCCACGGAGTATACCGTGGGAGATGTTGCGGGTGCTCGTTGCGGCGATGTATGGTGGCAAGATTGACGACGTGGACGACATGGCCGAATTGCGGTCTCTAGTCGACCGAGCCTTGACCGCCGAGGCTTTCGAGGAAGGGTTTAATCTGGTCGGCGAGGTCAGCGGGGACGCTTCGATCGTCGGCGTGCCGCTGCCGGCTGGGACGACGAAGCGGGATTTCGTGCAGTGGGTCAAGGAGCTGCCGGAGCGGGAGCCGCCGACTTACTTGGGACTGCCGGCGAATTCGGAGAAGTTGCTTTTGGTGGCGCAGGCGGAGGAGATGCTTGGGAATCTGAGGACGGTGATGAGGGTGCTTGACGAGGGGGAGCATATCATGGCGGATGTGGAGGAAGTTGAGGCGGAGGCTTAGATGGGCTTTGCTCGATCTGTTTCTTGTGTCATGCACTGGGACGGAGTGGAAAGGGGCGGTATGCTGGATGTTCGGAGTCACGGAGTGGAAGGATATGGATGGTAGGGATGGTTTTCGGGCGATCGTGGGAGGTTGCACTTTGCATCGCATTTCAGCGCCTATACCCCAGCAGCGTAGATCGAACGGATATATGGTTGGGCTACGCGCAGGCGCGGAGTTGATAGGTAGCGTCCTTCACTTTATTTGGCAATCCAATGTCATTGATCTATCTCCTTCGGACACTGTCTTCAGGCGAGCGCTTCTCACATGATAACGATCATGGGCTGAGGAGCCGTACAGGCGGAGTTGGAGGGAACAGAGTAAGTTGAACATCATCCTTGTGCCTCACATATCTGCCGTTAAGTATCCTACCGCCGAGCAGCCAGCGCTCGATCTACGCTCTCTTGCGGGACCGAGCCAGCAAAACGCCAATAAATGCATAGCACACCATCCTCCCTCAACGCCTGCCGCCGAACCCTGGCCAAAGATAAACCCGCATCTCGCGCAGGAACATCCTCGTCCACCCTAGATGCTTCACAAGAGTTGGCATCGCTTCGATCTCTTGACCTGCTCACCAAACACAGTCAACACAACGAAACCTCCTCGCGCGATAGAGCTCGCGAAAGTGAAGAAAACTCAAAGCAGCTTGCAGTTACTCCTCTTCTTCCGCTTCGCCGGCATCACAGCTCCACTCGCGCCACCACTCCTTCCACCACCATTCCGCATCGCCGCTTCCGCTTCCGCGCCGTCGTCTTGACCCCGTACCGCGATATCGATCGCCGTCTCGAAGATATCGTGCACGCCGCTCATTTCCTTGGACGAGCATTCCATGTAGAGGGCGCCCATTTTCTGCGCGACGGCTTTGCCCTGGGTTTGCGTGACGGGGGTTAGGCCTTGGGTTTTGAGGAGCTCGATGCAGTTGCGTTTGTTGCGGAGGTCGGATTTGAGACCGCAGAGGATTATGGGAGTTGTGGGGCAGAAGTGGAGGACTTCGGGGTACCACTGGGTGATGGGACGGTTAGCTTGGAGTTGGGTCAGTGGTGGGTTACGGGTGGCGTGGAGCTTACCTTGTCGAGGACGTTTTCGAGGGAGTTCGGGCAGTCGATGGCGAAGCAGACGAAGAGGAGGTCGGTTTCAGGGTAGGAGAGGGGTCGTAAGCGGTCGTATTCTTCCTGCCCGGCCGTATCCCATAGTGCTAATTCCACGCCTTTCCCGGATTGCTTGTGCTCGACTTGTGTGATATAGTTCTCGAATACAGTAGGTACGTATTTCTGTGGACGTGTTAGCATCATCCATACCCGCCTACTGTGTGATGCCGTTATGGTGGAGATACCTCTGGAAAGTAGCCTTGCGAATACGAGATCAACAAGCACGTCTTCCCGCACCCGCCATCGCCGACCACCACGAACTTCTTGCTATACTCGGGCGGTGCCGTGATGTTGGTGCGCGCGCTCGAGGTGGTGCCGACGGTACCGTCACTCCCTCTGGTGGATCGCCGGTAGCTGTCGTTGCGGGTGAGGAAGGACTTGGAGCTGTTCTTTCGCCGGAGATGGTCGAGGTTCTGCACCGCAGAGATGGACATGCTTGCTTGTGGAATGATAATGTGGTCGCCGGGACGGGGGAGAATAGTCTGTGGAATGAGAATGCGATCTCGACTTGCGATGCGACCAGAAAGCTGAGTGCTGAAAGGGAAAGATGTGTGTTTGCGGGGTCGTCGCGATGGTAACCGGTTCGGAACAATTCCGCCAAGTTGACTCCAGCTTCTCCTTCTTGAGCTCAGCGGCGCAGTCTTGGCAACACTGATAGCCTTTCCATAGAGACATCACCCTCTTCGCCTTCCGCTTGACAATCCTGCGGTCCATGGACTGACACTTCATCCACGCGTCTAATGTGATCAGTGCGATGATCCGGAAGCCTGTATCGCTTCTTCGCCCGCCTGCGGTCTACACGCAACACCCCAGGAGACTGGCTTGATAAGGACGGCCGAGGTACAGTCTTCCAATGGCTGACCCAATTCCATACGATCGGTTCGCGGCCCATCAGAGCAGGACGTCCTCGCCCAACAAGGATCCGGATGCTGGCCTCCGAGGACTCGGCCACTATGAAAGACGACTGCCCGCATGGCGCTTCCGATTACGACAGAAACTGATTCCCATTGTCCGATGGGAGACACCATATCTTGCGCGGATGCAGCAACTGTGTCGCTCGTCATGGCTAGATACCTACTTTGCCCTGACGGCTAACCTGGGCACGCATACGTTCTTCATGACTGCCTTGCCAATCTGCTACTGGTGTGGCTTTCCGGATATCGGCAATGCTTTGGTGCATATGCTGGCCTTGGGAGTCTACTTCAGCGGGTTTGTCAAGGACTTGGCGTGTTTGCCTCGTCCGCTCTCGCCGCCGTTGCAGAGGATCACGATGTCCGGATCCGCGGCATTAGAGTACGGATTCCCATCGACACATACGACCAACGCCGTCTCTGTGGCCGCGTTCTGCTTGTATCAATTGCACTTGGTCCGAGATGACCATACGACTTTTACGTACAGCCTCTTACAAGCTCTGTTCTACTGCTACGCTACGTCGATTACGCTGGGACGCATGTACTGTGGTATGCACGGCTTCTTCGACGTAATCTTTGGTGGCTTGCTCGGAGCGGCGATCGCATGGCTACAAATCACCCATGGCGAGTCATTTGACGCCTGGGTGTTGGCTGGTGACTGGACACGGCTGGCCATGATAGTCGTGATTCTCGGCATCGCCGTCCGTGTTCATTCGGAACCAGCAGACAACTGCCCATGCTTCGACGATAGCGTATCATTTGTCGGCGTTGTGATGGGGATCGAGCTGGGTGGTTGGCATTATGGTCGTTTGTTCGACGGTATGGACTTTGTCGGAAGATATGGGTTCAATAACCAAGACCTCTTCAAGATCGGCGCGCGTATAGTCGGCGGAATTGCTGTCATCTTCGTGTGGCGAGCGGTCATGAAGTCAATGTTACTGCGTTATCTCCCTCCAATCTACCGGTTCGTGGATCATTACGGGCTCACACTGCCCCGGCGATACTTTCTGCAGTCCAGGTAAATTCCGCATGACGTACGTGTGAGACTTCGAGCGGTGTTGATTGATCGCAGGAATTACAAGAGCGTGCCGCCTCTCCGAAGCGACGACAATCTCATACCACAGGCTTTCGAGATCTCGGCCCTGATGTCGAGGCTCCGCAACCCGCGAAAGCGTACAGTATCCATCGGGCCGCAATCGGAAGCGGATGCACGCGAGTTCATCGCCAACCGAGCACAGAAGCGCCGCGATAGCCGAAGCAGCTTTGATGCAAGTAAGCCATCCCAAAGACGATCTACGAGAGCGCTATCGCCACCTGCCTCGGCAGTCATCGATTGCTCGTCAAGTCCACCGCAGACACCATCACATACGAGCGCCGACTCAGCCTGCCATGAAGTCAAACCTCTGCTACAGGTCAAAAGTCCCACTGATCCGAATCTACTCACACCTCCACTGAGCGACGCAGGAGCGTCAAGCGACAGCGGGAGAGAAGACGAGCGGAAGACCCAGGAGCTGTTATCCGCGGTAGAGAAGCCGCGTATCCGCTACGATGTCGAAGTTGTCACGAAGTTGGTCGTGTACGCTGGGATTGCGTGGTGGGCGGCTGAAGGGAATCCTCTATTGTTCCGGTGGGTGGGGATTGCGTGATAGTCTGCGAGTGTCACGGTATGGCGATATTACGGCGTTGCTTGACAGGATGGGACTCGCTCTGTATGACGTTACGAGGGGCGGTGGTAATGTCTGGTGTATACTTGATGCCGGTGTGAGTGCATCTGTCCGGGCGGAGGTACGAGCAGCATCGGCGCGAGAAGGGCGGGTCTACATACTAATATGCCTGTTCAAAGGATGAACCATCGTCCCTTCGTAGCTGGGCTACACAGCTCATGCCATCCGCTTTTACGCTCACCCAAAATTTGGCGTCCCAAAAAGGAAGGTACGCCGACGAAATTCTCGGGCCGACAAGTGTTAAGACTCCAAATCACGACTGTTCCTCACCGATTGTGCTCCTGTATCTGCGAAGGGTCAGCGTCATCCACGGTTTTTCGCAGATAACTGCAAGGAAGCACAGTGACCCTTATGATCTCCGCACGTGCAAAGCGGGAATACCAAAAGCGGTAATGAAATCCGCCAGGCTTAGAAAGAATGCCGACGCGACACTGCCTGTTTGGGCGATGCCGACTCGCCTGTACTCATGTTGAGGAACATGATACTCAGCACTTCAGGTTAACTCTCGTCAAAAGACTCTAAAGCTGCCTTCCTCCTATGTCTCTGAGTTGATTTTCGATAACTTTACATGTCTCGTCCAACCCATCCCAGCACATATCCCGACTCATCACATACGAAATGGCTTCCCTCACATTCGCCGCCGGATTGGCCATTGACAGTGAGAAAGACAGCCTCACCACTCCCAAGAAGGCTCGAACGAACGACAAGGGCCCAACTGTCGCCGAGCTCGACGAAATCGAACTACCAGACTACGGCTACTTCAACAGCTCCAACAACAAGCGCCAGCACCACAGCACAGACATCTCCCCAGAAGGCCCCACAACGCCCACCCCAGCAGTAACCGGATACCAAACCCCTAAAACCCCCGGAGAGCTCGAAGCCGTCACGCCTCCAACACCCCAGCATCACCAACAACAGCACGTCGCGGGCATCGTCCCCAGCTGGTCCTACCCATCTATGAACAAATACCGCGTCCTAGCCGCCTGCCTCATCTACCTCGGCAATGGCATGAACGATAGCGCTCCCGGCGCTCTAATCCCTTATATGGAAGCCTACTACCACATCGGGTACGCCATCGTCTCGCTAATCTGGGTCTCGAACGCCGTCGGTTTTATTCTCGCGGCGTTCTGCACGGAGATTCTGGCGCAGCGGATCGGGAGAGCGAAGGCGCTCATGACGAGCGAGGTCATCATTGTGAGTGAGTTTGTGGTTACGGCTTGTGCGCCGCCGTTTCCGGGGGTGGTGGTGGCGTATTTCCTGGTGGGGTTTGGGTATGCGTTGAATTTGGCGTTGAACAATGTGTTTTGTGCGAATTTGGCGAATTCGACGGTGATTTTGGGGGCGGCGCATGGGTCGTACGGCATTGGGGGGATTCTGGGGCCGATTGTTGCGACGTCGTTGGTCTCGGCTGGAGTGCTGTGGTCTCGGTTCTTTATTATCATGATTGGGATCCGGGTGGTCTGCTTTTTCTTTGCAGGGTGGTCGTTTTGGAATTATGAGAAGGAGGGCGTGACCCAGTTCGCCAACAGCCTGGAGCAGCTGGCCAGTCGTCAGGCGGCTTCTGATCTCGGCGAACCGAGTAAGCTCCAGCTCCTGCGCCGGGCATTGAAGAACAAGACGACGATCATTGGGGCATTGTTCATCTTTGCATATCAGGGCGCAGAGGTTTCAGAGTCGGGGTGGTTCATCTCCTACCTTCTCGAATACCGGAACGGCAGCCCGGCCAAAGTCGGGTATGTTACCAGTGGTTTCTGGGCAGGCATCACGGTCGGCCGCTTCACATTGACGCACTTGGCGCACCGGGTCGGCGAGAAGAGGTTCGTGTATGCCATGGGAGCTGGAGTGATCTTGTTTCAGATCCTCTCGTGGCAAATTCCAGATGTTATCGGAGATTCTGGTGAGATGACATTCTCCGGGTACTCATGCGTGGAGTTTGCTGATTCTTTATACAGTGGCCGTGGCTATCCTTGGCTTGTTGCTCGGTCCTGTCTACCCTTGCGCTGCGACAGTGTTCACGAAGCTGCTGCCTGGTAACCTTCAGACCATGGCCATTGGATTCATCAGCGGGGCTGGATCTAGTGGTGGTGCAGTAGTAAGTACACCGGAGCTCCCTGACTTATGTTGCGAACACACGCTGACCGCCGGACCAAGGTACCTTTTCTCACGGGCCTGATAGCGCAGGCCTCGGGCACTTGGGTCTTGTAAGTCCACTGTCTGTTGGTCTACGTGTAATGATTTCGCTAACGTGATTGATTATCAGGCACCCAATCTGCATAGGGTTTTACATCATCATGCTCGGAAGCTGGACGGCTCTGCCGATAATTGCCAAGAAGAAGGTATAAGTCCGTAGCAACGAGGTCATTATGCAGAGACGGCTTGGAAGCATGTTGAGCCTGCCGTGCTTCCAGAGCCCGTGTCGAAGAGATTCAGTACGGCTCCAATGTTCACTGCAGAGTGAGACCAGGATGATATTCAGCGCCCAGTCACACTTCATACCGTGTGCGGCTACCTCAGCCTGCCTGACAAGAGCGAGGCATTCTAGTTGGGAAGACCTCGCAGGCCGCCCCGTCAGATTACCCTATGAGGACTGTTGATATGAAACTGGAAACCCAGCTGCTTTTCTACTTTCCTTTCCGCTAGGACTACTCCCAGAGCGCCCAGGTACACTATCAGAAAGGCGAAAAGCAAGGTCCACATGAGTTGTTGATGTACTCTGCATCGTCTGCTCTTGGTATGTGGCGCGGAGGTGGAGGTGGCCGTAGTGGTGGTGGTGATGGTGGTGGTGGTGGCGGCGGAGGTTCATTTGCTAGCGTGACCCCGGATTTTCAGCCGCTGGTCCATGCAACCAAAAAAAGCTTCCAGTTACCACATCCTACATTTTCGATTCTCCCTTGCAATACATTGCCGCACATCACAACACTTCTAACATGGCGGACCAGGAGACGGAGAGCATGATGGCTCTCGAGGTGAGGGATGGAGACAACACAGTCCGCTTCTGCGAAGGCCGCAGCTTCGGTGCTCACCACACTGTCGCCGGCGAGCTCGTCTTCCAGACTGGCATGGTTGGCTACCCAGAGTCACTCACAGACCCCTCGTATCGAGGCCAGATACTAGTCATCACCTTCCCGCTGATTGGCAACTACGGCGTACCCTCTCGAGAGGAGCGAGACTCGGTGTTGGAAGATTTACCTGCTCACTTTGAAGCCGCCGAGATCCATGTTGCTGGCTTGATCGTTGCTACCTACGCCGGGGAGGCTTACTCGCATCACTTAGCAGGGTCGTCGTTGGGGAAGTGGCTGAAAGAGCAGAATGTACCGGCGATATGCGGCGTTGACACAAGAGCTTTGACGAAGCGGATACGAGACCAAGGGAGCATGCTAGGCCGGCTGCTGATGCAGAATGGCACAGAGCAGGTCCCCGACGGCATACCAGCGGGTGCAATGACGCCTAGTGGCACGATGACTCCTGCATATCCTCAGACTCCGCTTCTGCCTCCCCCGAACATGCATGCGGTGAACGGCAAGCTTGCGGTCAAGAGCATCAACGGGGCACACGGCCTCAACGGCTACTTTTCGGAGAAGAAAACGAAGGAGGTACCAACGTACGAGGAGATTGATTGGTACAACCCCAACGTCAGGAATCTGGTGGCCGACGGTAAGCTTGCCTTGCCGGGCAGTAGTCTTAGCGTGCCGAGTCTGATACGTTTGATAGTCTCAACTTCCAAACCAAAGATTTACAGTCCAAGTGCTTCCAGTGCGTTGAAGCACCCGTCAGGTAGACCTGTGCGTGTCGTGTGTGTGGATGTTGGTTTGAAGTACAATCAACTCCGGTGTCTCGTCAATCGTGGCCTCGAGGTAGAGGTCGTGCCATGGGATTATGACTTCCCGAAGCTGGCTGGCAAAGAGTACGATGGCCTCTTCATTTCGAACGGCCCAGGAGATCCAGCCATGATGGCGAACACCGTCAAGCACATTGCCACAGCTATGGAAGAGTCCCGCACGCCGATCTTCGGCATCTGTCTCGGACATCAATTGCTCGCTCGGGCGGCTGGTGCAAACACGCTGAAGATGAAATTCGGCAACCGTGGTCACAACATCCCGTGCACAAACCTGCTCTCCGGAAAGTGCTACATCACGTCGCAGAATCACGGCTACGCCGTCGATGCGAATACGCTGTCGAAGGACTGGGAGGAGCTCTTTGTGAATGCCAACGACCAGAGCAACGAGGGTATAAGGCATGTCAGCAAGCCTTACTTCAGCGTGCAATTCCACCCAGAGAGTGCACCCGGCCCGCGCGATACCGAGTTCCTGTTCGATGTCTTCATCAAGACCATCATGAACGCCATCGACGACCCGAAGACGCTGCAACAGCCAGTCAGCTTCCCTGGTGGCGACGCGGCAGAGAACGCAGCGAAGAACCCCAGGCTGCACCCGAAGAGAGTCCTGGTCCTCGGAAGTGGCGGCTTGAGCATTGGACAGGCTGGCGAGTTCGACTACTCCGGCAGCCAGTGCATCAAGGCGCTCAAGGAAGAAGGTATCTATACGATCTTGATCAACCCGAACATCGCCACAATCCAGACTTCGAAGGGTCTGGCGGACAAGGTGTACTTCCTACCCGTTAATGCGGAGTTTGTGCGCAAGGTCATCAAGCATGAGCGGCCAGATGCAATCTATGTCACCTTCGGCGGACAGACTGCCCTTCAAGTGGGCATCCAGCTCAAGGACGAGTTCGAAGATCTCGGCGTCAAAGTGCTGGGCACTTCGGTCGATACTATCATCACTACCGAAGATCGCGAAATGTTCGCCCGAAGCATGGAGTCGATCGGCGCACCTTGCGCGAAGTCAAAGTCCGCCAACACCGTTCCCGAAGCTCTCGAGGCTGTGGAATACATTGGCTATCCCGTAATCATCAGAGCTGCCTACGCTCTCGGCGGCCTAGGCAGTGGTTTCGCAGAGAACAAGGAGCAACTACTCGATCTCTGCAACAAGGCCTTCGCAGCGAGCCCGCAGATACTTATCGAGCGTAGCATGAAGGGCTGGAAAGAGATCGAATACGAAGTCGTACGCGATGCGCACGACAACTGCATTACCGTGTGCAACATGGAGAACTTCGATCCACTTGGTATCCACACTGGCGACTCTGTCGTCGTCGCTCCTTCGCAGACGCTATCGGATGAAGACTACAACATGCTGCGGTCTACGGCAGTACGAGTCATCAGGCATCTAGGCGTCGTGGGCGAGTGCAACATCCAGTACGCTCTCAACCCAGACAGCAGAGAGTACTGCATCATCGAGGTCAACGCGCGGCTTTCGCGGTCTTCGGCGCTGGCGTCGAAGGCTACTGGGTATCCGCTGGCTTTCATCGCGGCGAAGCTCGGTCTCAATATCCCGCTCAACGAGATCAAGAACAGCGTAACGAAGAAGACTGTCGCATGCTTCGAGCCGTCGCTGGACTACGTGGTAGTCAAGATTCCACGCTGGGATCTGAAGAAATTCACGCGCGTGTCGACACTGCTGGGCTCCTCAATGAAGAGTGTAGGCGAAGTCATGGCCATCGGCCGCACCTTCGAAGAGGCCATTCAGAAAGCCATCCGCTCCGTCGACCCCAGCAACCTAGGCTTCAACGAGACCGAGGCGTTAATGTCAATCGACCTCGACACCGAGCTCCAAACCCCCTCTGATCAGCGCATGTTCGCCCTCGCCAACGCCATGCACAACGGCTACTCCGTCGACAAGATCTGGCAGATGACCAAAATCGACAAGTGGTTCCTCTACCGCCTCAAAGGCCTCAGCGATTTCGGCCACCAAATGCAGGGTCTGATGCAGACGTACCACGTCGACAACGTGCCGCATGCCACTTTCCGGCGTGCGAAAGAGCTCGGGTTCTCGGACCGCCAGCTCGCGCTTTTTTGGGCGAGTAATGAGCAGCATGTGCGCCGGGCGAGGCTAGAGGCGGGGATTATGCCGGTGGTGAAGCAGATCGATACGGTGGCTGCGGAGTTCCCGGCGTTCACGAATTATCTGTACACCACGTACAATGGTGTTGAGCACGATGTCGGCTTTACGGATCAGGGAGTGATGGTGCTGGGGTCTGGTGTGTACCGGATTGGCTCGTCGGTCGAGTTCGATTGGTGTTCGGTTCGGGCTGTGCGGACGCTGCGGGAGAACGGAAGGAAGACGGTGATGGTGAAGTACGAGACCCTTACCTTGCACATTGAGGACACGCTGACAGTGCTAAAAAGTTTCAATCCTGAGACCGTGTCGACAGATTACGACGAGGCCGACAGACTGTACTTTGAGTGCATCACACTTGAGAGCGTGCTCGACATCTACCAGCTGGAACGGTCCAGCGGCGTTATTCTATCGATGGGTGGGCAAATACCGAACAACATTTCGCTTCCCTTGTACCGATCGAACGTGAGAATCTATGGCACATCGCCGGAGATGATCGACACGGCGGAGAATCGGTACAAGTTCTCTCGCATGCTCGACAGACTTGGCGTGGATCAGCCGCAATGGAAGGAGCTTACTAGCACCGAGGAAGCCAAGGTGTTCTGCAACAAGGTCAAGTACCCGGTGCTTGTACGCCCCTCTTACGTCTTGTCCGGCGCAGCGATGAACACGGTCTACTCCGAGCATGATCTGGCTGCATACTTGGCGCAGGCGGTTGAGGTATCAAAGGAGTGTCCGGTGGTCATCACGAAGTACATTGAGAACGCCAAGGAGATCGAGATGGACGCTGTCGCCCGGAATGGAACGATGATCGGCCACTTCGTGTCGGAGCACGTCGAGAATGCGGGCGTGCACTCTGGCGACGCCACATTGATTCTGCCTCCCCAGGATCTGGACCCCGAGACTGTACGCAAGATCGAGGATGCGACTCGCAAGATTGGTGATGCGCTCAACGTCACCGGGCCGTACAATATTCAGTTCATCGCCAAGGACAACGAGATCAAGGTCATTGAGTGCAATGTTCGCGCATCGCGGTCCTTTCCGTTCGTGTCGAAGGTGATGGGGCTGGATCTCATCGAGATGGCGACCAAGGCTATGACTGGCATTCCAGTACGCGAATACCCACCACTCAACATACCTTCGGAATACGTCGCCGTGAAGGTGCCGCAGTTTTCTTTTGCCCGTCTTTCCGGCGCTGATCCTGTCGTGGGTGTCGAGATGGCGTCAACGGGCGAAGTCGCTTGCTTCGGTCGCACGAAATACGAAGCGTACATCAAGGGACTGATCGCCACTGGCTTCAAGCTACCAAAGAAGAACATACTGCTCTCCATCGGCTCCTTCAAGGATAAGGTGGAGCTGTTGCCGTCCGTGGAGAAGTTGCACAAAATGGGCTACAAGCTGTACGCAACAGCAGGCACAGCTGACTTTCTGGAAGAGCATGGCATCTCTGTGCAGTTCTTAGAGGCTTTGCACGACCAGGATCAGAGGCAAGAGTACTCACTTACGCACGCACTGGCCAACAACTTGATCGACTTGTACATCAACCTGCCGTCGAGCAACAAGTTCCGACGACCGGCGAGCTACATGAGCAAGGGCTACCGCACCCGCCGAATGGCGGTGGATTACCAGACTCCGCTCGTCACTAATGTCAAAATTGCTAAGATTCTCATTGAGGCCATCTCGCGAAATTACGACATGAACATCAGCAAGGTGGACTACATGACGTTCGCCGATGTCACGGATGCGACAGCAATTATACCACAGCAACCGCCATCACAGACGCTGGAGCAGTTACTGGAGCGATCGCCGTTCAAGGGCAAGAGCGTTGTCTCGGTCAAGGGCTACTCGAAGGAAGAGCTGCATCTGCTCTTCACGGTCGCTTCGGAGATGCGGCTGGGTGTCGAGCGGGAGGGCTGCCTCGACATTCTCAAGGGACGTGTGCTGTGTTTGATGTTCTTCGAGCCCTCTACCCGGACATCCTCCTCGTTCGACGCCGCTATGAAGCGACTGGGCGGCGAGACGGTCATGATCAACGAGTCGCACTCCAGCACCCGGAAAGGCGAGTCGCTAGAAGACACGATCCGAACACTCGACATGTACGGCGATGCCATCGTTCTGCGCCACCCAGACAACGACAGCGCGGACATCGCCGCCAAGTACGCCGACCACCCCATCATCAACGCCGGCAACGGCTCCCGCGAGCACCCCACCCAGGCATTCCTCGACCTCTTCACCATTCGCGAAGAACTCGGCACCGTCAACGGCCTCACCATCACCTTCACTGGCGACCTCAAGTACGGCCGCACCGTGCACAGCCTCTGCGAGATCCTCAAGCACTACAACGTCACCATCCAACTCGCCGCCCCAGCCGCCCTTGCCCTCCCGAGCAAAGTCCGCGCCGCGCTGCAGTCCCGCGGGCAGCTGGGCGTGGAGTCCGACCGTCTGACGCCCGAGATGGTGGCGAAGACGGACGTGCTGTACTGCACGCGGGTGCAGCAGGAGCGGTTTGAGGACCCGGAGTTGTATGAGGTGGTCAAGGACGAGCTGGTGGTTAGTGCCAAGACGTTGAGGGATGCGAAGAAGAATATGATTGTCATGCATCCGTTGCCGAGAAATATGGAGTTGCACAAGGATGTTGATGATGATCCAAGGGCGGCGTATTTCAGACAGGTATGTCATATCTTACTAGATGCTTTGTGGGTGCTGACTTTTGTTGCAGATGCGGTACGGGATGTTCGTGAGGATGGCTTTGCTCGCTTTGGTGATGGGTCCGTGATGGGATGCGAAGGCGTCATGGTGAACAGAGAAAGCATAGCGAGGGCGTAGCGGCTCTGCACACGGCTATAGTGCAGCTGTGTTTTCCGTCGGGAGACTTGGGAGCAATATTGGGATCAGGCGGAGGAAAGTGAGGAACGATCCAAATTCCTTCGTAATCGTAATGTACAGCATCGCCAGACATTCACGGCCAGCGAGCCTTTCAAGACCCAGCGCCATGCATCAAATGTTGTTGTCACTTGAGAATGGAGCGGATGTGAGAAGTTGACATACGAGCCAAAGGGGGTTCACAAATGTCTTATGCGGCGACGCAGTATGCCGAAGCCGTGATCTATCACGGTCCTTGACGTACATCCGCGTCGCAGTAGAATATATGTCAGTGCGCTACATAACAATCCAATGCTGAACGACCGTTGTCTAACTAGATAAGAACGTGAACTGAACTACAGTAAAGATTGAACGAGCGGACAGGTCGCTCAACGACCCGAGACTCTTTCCGGGTGCCACCACTCCCACCCTACTCGTCGGTATCCATCGGGTCAAAGTCAGACTCACTTGAAGAACTATCAGAATCAGAAGAGTCATCCGGCATCTCCACAGTCTGATCCTCTTCGCTCAAGGGGCTGTCAGGTTCCGCGGTGTCGTCCGACTCGACTCTATGCGCGTAGCCTGATTTGTTCCGGGAAACGTCGTACTTCCACATCACATCTCCGTACTCCCTCACCTCATAGTAATCAGGCACATTGGCACGCCTCGGGTTGCGGATGTGCAAGATCTGGAACTTGTCCGTGGGATCTTGCCAGAAGCCATGTCCGGACGTCCGGTCCAGATGCAAGGCCGCGATCCCGCTCTGCGCGACACGGTTCCACGTCGAGGTCCGGAAGTGGGAGGCGAGTTGATGCACGTCGACTCGCCAGACGAGATCGACTCGAGGCAGCTTCACGAGCGGTCGCCGATTGATGCCCTTGCCTTTGTAGAGGTTCCAAGTAGTTTTGTTCGGCCACGGGAAGACGACGAGCTTACCTTGCTGCCGGCTCAACGTTCCGTCCGGGTATTTATACCGGAATACACGATTGTCGCTGTACTCGTCTTTGAATATCATCTGCATGATGCCGCCGAATAAGCGATGTTCTACCTCGAAGCCGGCTTCGGCGAAAGGCGCTTTTGTCGCATCAACATCGAAGAACTTCTCATTGTAGTTGTTCCCCCGGGTCCATCGGCTGAAGCATATAGCGTGGATTGATTCGTGGATTAGTGAGGTGGCAAATGACCACTGCAAGATTAGTAAACGAACTGGATCGTCTTTGCTCTTCGTACACGCCACCAACTCTCTGTACGATTGCTTGTCCAGCCTGATCTCACTGTGCCATTGACGCTTCCCCGATTGATTGCCCTTGGGGGCAGTCTCCACATAACTCGTATCGGCTGTGCTCCCTTGGAGTTCCTCTGCACTTGCCAACATATACCTGACCGTCTCCACGACCTGAGCGAGTGCGTTCTTTACACCCTCTTGGCGCGCAGCCAACGTCAGCCTCGACACTGACGGATATGCGTAGTGGTTCTGACCTAGGTCATTCTTCTCTTCTAAGTTAATCAGGTCTTTCTGTCTGGTGTTAACGATCTTGTCAATTGCAGACCAAGTCTCCGCGGTCTTCAAATATCGCGTGGCCAGCCTTGCGGACATCTCAATGTACTCGTACTCGATGTCGTCGGCGAAGTTCTGGTCTCGGTACATCGGATCAATGCCATTGCGCAAATCCGGTGCGTAGAAGTCTCGGGCGACGTCTTCGATTCGAAGGAACTCGCTATTGTTATAGAATGCTTCAACCTTGCTGCCCGGGTCCCCCGCGGCATCATCCTGTTCGAATCCCTTGGCCATGTCCCGTTCTGTTGGTGTCAATACTTGTGAGGTCATGCGCAGATAGGGAGATGTGCACACTGGCCTTCTCTCCCATAACGTATGTAGCCATCTTGTCCGCACTCGACCGTCCAATCTGTCAAAGCTCTTTGACTCGAAGAGATGAGCAGTGAAATTGCTTCAAAGGGAGAAATAACAGGAAACAAAGGAGAAACAACGTCACTCTGCTGATATTTGAAGGAACGTAGATAAGAACAAAGGAGTAGTAATTCCAGTTGGAAACCGACATCAGAAGAGCGCGCCGGAGTTGAGAAGGGAGATGAGCAAGAGCTGTTATCGTTGTCGTGCTCAGACTGAATGCACCGACGTGGCGGCGTCGGCGTGACAGCCGTAGAAGGCCCGGAGTGACGATGGCAGCCGGCGAGTGGGATGAAGTGCTGATCGGCGAGTGCGTACTCCAGTTATGAGGGTCTACATGCTTCCTAGCGGCCTGTCAGGCCATCTCTGCCTCTGCCAAGAGCGTTATCGCTCTCGAAGCCTGGAAGTCAACAACATCTCTACGGTGTGTTTGGTCGAATCGGCCACCATGTCACTCCGACCTTCCGTCAGCCAACAGCGCCGGGATCCACTCCTGTGAGGTTCGTCTTCGGCGTCTGTGCACTACATGCCGGCGCTCGCCACACCATTCGAGCGAAGGACGCCTAAAGCTTCGTCCTACCCTCCTCACTAGTCCTCCTCCTAACCTGGCTCCTCTCCGCCACGACTCTGCCTGCCGACCCAGCCGCAGCGTCTGACCCTTGCCCAGCTCCTGCGCTGCCCTCCGACCCACCCGATCCTCTTTCAGCACCCTCAGCGCCGCCGACAGCGCCGCCAGCACTCCCACCAACCCCATACGTGCCTCGTCCACCCCGCTGCTGTAACTGCGCAGCAACCAACCACCCCACCTGGCTTCTCACCCCGGCTACCTGCGCACCTAGAAAGCCCATCTCGTCCCTCATGCGCAAATTCTCATTCAAAGTATGCAAGCTTTGCCGGGCATCGAGGTCCTGTAGAGCGGTGGAGAGGCGGGAGAACTCTTCGCGTAGCGATTCATGCAGCGATAGAAGATGGTTGAGTGGCGAGTCGTAGTCGTACGCGCTGGGCAGAGTCGTGGAGGCACGAGGTAATGCTGGGCCGTCATCGAAATTTGTTGGTAAGACAGTTGAGATAGAAAGTGGGAGGCTGATTGTAGCTCGTGAGCCAGTTGTTCTCAGCTCGCCCGCTGTCGAGGCTAGCGGCCGCCAGTGCGAAGTGGGCGATAACGGAGGAAAGACGAAAGCGTCCAGCCTCTCATTCATCCTCAGTCCGTCCTCCGTCGCTGCCACTTCTGTGCTTCTCGCACTCCGACGTGTTCGTCTTGGACTAGTCCGGCTGTCTTCGAGTAGTAACGGGATCCTCCTCTCGTCCGCCCTGACATCTTCATCCTCGGCCTGGACACTAGGCTCTGGATACAGTAAGCTCTGCACAGCCTCGAACCCATTCTCCAAGACCTCCAACTTTCTGCTCATGATTCTTTGCAAGGTCTCCTGGTCGTCGACTCGCTGTTGCTGCGCTGCGAGCACGGGTGCTAGTCTAGCGAAGACGCAGTCCTTGGCATGAGCCACCGCTTCATGACGTTTGCTCCAGTCCGTGCAACCCAGACCTGTACCGGGACATCGAAGCTCGACCGCCGGACATGTGTCCTCCACATGCATCTCCAAATCCAGTGTTAATACAGCTTTGTGACAGAGTAGGCAATCAACTTTGCGACCCGCGCATCCACTGCTCCAATGCGCCTCTAGTTCCAACTTTAGCATTGCCTCCCTGCAATCCAGACAACTGACTCCACAGTGCAAACACTCTTGTTTCACTGCATCTTTCCTTCGTACAGACAATGAGCAGTCCTTGGCGACGCACGCTTGCTGGGTGTACTCGCAGTAGATGCGCACATGATCGATCACCTCTCCGCGTTTGACAATGGTTGGGCACCCTTCCGCAGAGTGTGGACACCGGACAAGCAGGTCGTCGATGATATTGACCAGGATCTTGATCGTGCCGCTCCCAGTTCCGGTGCCGTTATCGCTTCTCAGAGCTAGTCTGGCAGGTGTGCGACAACCAGGACAATTGCCTCGATTTCCGACGGGAGAGTAATGGCCGCCGGCGCTGGTGGAAGATATAGGAGCAGCCAGCCAGGTCTGGCGTATGCACTCCCGGCAAAAGCAGTGGTCGCATTCAGTCAGTATGACCGGGTCGATGAAGGGGCAGCGACAGATAGCGCAAGTGAGATTGGGGTCAAGAGGTAACAGATAGTCTAGCAATCGTAGATCCACAATGACGTTGAGGTTGGGTTGGAGCTTTTGGGAGGCGAGAAAGTTGGATTCTTCTATTTGCCGCCTTGCCTCGAGGCGGCGCATTCCCCGGAACGAGGAGTAGTCGTGGGAGGTCGATATGTTGCCACGGCCATCCGCTGATTGGGTACTGGCTTGTGGGTGGTGGCTGACTGTATTCGTGGAGGAGGAGAACAAGGTAAGAGATCGCGGGAAGGAGTGCGAGCGGGACATGCTGGCCTATTATCCTCCGTCCAAGGCCTGTGGGGGCAGATGTTGGTGTAAGAGGCGACGGTGCAGCTCGGCGGAGGGAGGTGTTCTGAATATGATTACGTCCTGAGGAACAGCAGCTTTGTTGTCCGCGTCCCGATGTGGAGGAATTCTCACATGCAAGCCTTCCGGGGATAACAAGGAGCCGACGAACCCTGTATGTCGCAGCTGGACAACGGAAGTGTGGGTTGTGGCTATGAGCCTTCATTCACTCCGGATGTTCCTGTGCCGGTACCGAATTTCTCCCTAGAGAGTTGATCACGGACCACACATTGACCATTGACGGCGGCGTGCTAGAGCGGTCGGGACTCCACGGTGTAGACGAGTAGCTGTATTGCTTCTGGATCGCTGCGACTCCGGTGTCATCCAATGCTGTAAGGTCTGAAGCGTTGATGTAGGGCGAAGTCAAGGAGACAAAGTGGTAAGAGAGGAGTGCGAGTCTGGATGCACTTCCATGTTCCCGAGTCCTGAGGTGGCCGGGGGCCCTGCATCTCCGGCGCGGTCCGGCAGAGCCGGATGTCCCGGCCCGCTGCAGATCGCTGTATCGCCCCGTCGGCCCGTAACCACCTTTGCCGCCGAACTGCCGCTGCGGTACCGAGGGCGTCAGCTCGAAGGCAACAGGGAAAGCAGGCACAGCACGTAAGCCCCGGGACTGAGAGAAGTACAAGGGACCTAGCTAGATCCAGTGTATTCACGTTACCGACCTCAACACATACAACCATGGCCACCACCTCTCCGCACCGCCTGTCTCTCCTCGCCGACGACCTCAACCTCTCCCTCCTCGAGCGCCAACGCATCCAGACTCTGAACCTCGGAGGTGGTTCCACGCAACAACAAGACAACCAGATCACACGCTCGCTCACCGAGCTACGGGAAGGCATCGAAGAGTTGGAAGAGCGGGAGAACGACTTGGCCGTCCTCCAGAACTGGGGCGAGGAGCTGGAGGTCTTGAGGGAGCGGTATGAAGGTCTGGATGCGCGCTTCCACGCCGACTCCACAGCGCCCGGTAAGGTGGAGAACGGCGAGTCTGCACGACAAAGACCCGTCTCCCAAGCACGGCGGAACAAGTCCGTCCGTTTCCGAGACAACCCCGATCCGACACAAGGGACGGAAGGCGACGCCCGAGCGACCGCCAACCGCGCTGCACTCTTCGCAACAGGCGACCAACAGCAACGCTATACCGACGATCCCAGTCCTCCCGACCACTCTCATCTAGACAATCAACAACTTTACGCCTCCCACAACCAAACCATGCAAGAGCAAGACGAGCATCTCGATACTCTCGGTCAGTCTGTTCGCAGACAACGGATGCTGGGAATAGCCATGGGTGATGAGCTGGAAGAGCATAATGAGATGCTTGTGGATGTGGAGAGGGGTGTGGATAGACATAGTACCACGCTCGAGAGGGCGAGGAGGCGGTTGGGGAATGTGGCGAGGCAGGGCAAGGGTGGAAACTGGACGTGGATTACCATTGGCGTACTGGTGTTGTTATTGGTACTGCTGATTGTGGCAAAGTAGATGCGGTGTAGAGGCTTGTTCCGATTCGGTGTAGTGGACGGGTGGCTACGAGTGGCATGAGCCGAATACCGGAAGAGACGCTGCTGTGGAGTAGCTGGATGTCCGGCACGAAAGAGAAGAAAGAAGGATGTGCACGCGCGCTCCCCGCCCACCTCAGCATGATCAGAGCCGAATACAATGCCAATCGCGGTGGTCGAGCAGCATGAATCACCCAACAAATCCGGCTGCCAAGTCGAAGACTGCGCCCTCGAGCCGGGCGGGAGGGCGTCTAACATGCGAAGCGCTGGCACATTGCAATTGCGATCAAGCCAAGCCAACGTTCCCGGAGGGCGTCAGTAGAGAAATGGGATGGTCGGATCGATCGTACCCCGGAGGTGGATTCGTGATGGCATCTTGCTACGATCTGCTTCCGAGCTCTGCCTTACCGGCAGGTGCCAGTGCAACGCGAGAGGGCGGTCGGTTAGTACACCAGCCCGAGGATGTAAAGGTATCGGAGGCTTTTGTGCTCACTGCTTCAGGTCTGCCTGGCCCGAAAGTTTTGCGGTTGGCAGGAGGGATGTTGTATTCACGAGTCCGCCACTGCGGCTTCTTGTCAAGCTTGGCCGTTGTCTGCAAGCTGTAAGAACGAGAGGCTCGGCGGGGCGATCAGCTGGCTGTGCAATTTTCGTAACTGGCTCTGGTGCCGTCCAGCATGATTGCTTTGATGTTGGTGGAGGTGTAGTACGTGTTGGACGAACTTTATGCCGCCAGACAACTAGCGGCGGGAGGGCCCGCATGGTGACCCCAAGTGCACACATCAGCGAGTGGCAACCTGAACCGTGTCTGCTGGATCCGAGTGGAATACGCTTCTGTGGCGCTCGAGCGGACTAGGTGCTTTCTCAACCACCAAACCATTGCTTTTCGACAAGCTATAAGCTATTATCCCCTTTGCCCACCCCGTTTTCAGTGACGTACGCGCTTCGCCCGATCAGGTAGGTACATGTGCGATTGAGACCGTCTGAAGTCAAGCGAGTAGCAGAAAGACATCGAACGGGTTTCTCGTCTTGACCGTTCTTTGAATTCTGTGAGTCAAGCAAGAGCATCCTCTACTCCGTATACACCTTTCCTATCGAGACTGCCATCGAGAATCGCCCAACATGCATCTCGGCCTTGAGAAGAAAGTTGTCGTGTTGACGGGTACGAGCACGATCCTATCCCTCCAGACCTGCTATAGGAACTAAAATTCCCCCAGGAGGAACCAAAGGCATCGGCCGCTCAATGGTGAAAGCCTTTCTAGAAGAGGGCGCCACTGTCCACTTCTGCTCCCGCACCCAAACCGACATCGACAAAGCCAACGAAACCCTCGCCAAACAGTACCCTAACGCCAAAGCCGTCGGAGCCGCAGTCGACATCTCAGACCTCGCCAAACTCAATTCCTGGGTGGACTCCTGCGCGCAGCAAAGCGGTGGCATCGACGTCGTCGTGGCCAACGTCTCGTGCTTCAAAATGGACAACACGGCCGAGCACTGGCAAGCCGCGTTCCACGTCGACATGCTGGCGCTGTGGAGTACCATCCAAACTGCATTGCCGCATCTGGAGAAGACGAAAGGGAGCATCGTGACGATTTCGTCGGTTACGGGACGGGACGTCGATTTCACTGCGCCGAGTCCGTATGGGGCTATCAAGGCGGCGGTGGTGCATTATACGGCGCAGTTGGCGCATACGCTGGCGCCGAAGGGCGTGAGGGCTAACACGTGCTCTCCGGGTAATATCTACATTGAAGACGGTGTGTGGGGAGATATTGAACGGGAGAGTCCCGAGCTGTTCAAGAAGCAGATGGCTTTGAATCCGATGGGACGCATGGGCAAGCCGGAAGAGATCGCGAATGCTGTGTTGTTCTTGGCGAGTGAGAGGGCGAGCTTTATCTCTGGGACTAACTTTGTTGTGGACGGAGCGCTATGCACTGGAGTGCAGCTGTAATCGGACCTGGGTAGAACTCCACCTCTAATACCTAAGAACGCATAGGTGTTGGTATGTTGAAGGGCCAGAAAGTCTGTGTGACCTCAACGTCGTCACCTTATCTTGCCTGACTATTACCAAAGAGCGCCGGAGACCGCAGTAGTCCTGAGTAGTCCTGAGAAAGGGCCGTACGTTTACGATGGAGACGACTTGATTGATATTGGCTGTCGTCTCTTCGACCGACATCGGATGCATGGTGTGAATGCCTGAGGCTGCCATCGATCGCGCAATGCGGGCGGATGCGGGGGGGCGATTTGCCGCGAGATGGATTTTCTGGACTACGTTAATGCATTATAAAGACACAAATCGATCGCGCCTCTTCCTCATCCCACACCACGAGGATGCAATAACAATCGCTAGACCTTTGGCCACACAACACATAGACACCCCCAAAGCGGCACCATGGCCTCCAGCTCCGTCTTATCGGCGGGAGAAGCCAGTAAATACGCCCCGCCTCTAATGAGTCCAGATGGAAGAGCGCGTTGCTGACGAATACTTGCAGTCGCTCGAATAGCATACCTGTCCTCCGACGTTATCGTTTCCGTCCAACCCTCCCTCTCCACCGACAGCGAGTTCTCTCGCTTCCTCCACCAGTATGCGGCGAACAAGGCCTCGAGCCTCATCTGTAGGGGCGTCCCCGAGGTTCAGAGTGTACGCCACAACGCAGATCCGTTGCTTTCTGTGTACCAGCCGGTCAGGAATGGGAAGATTACCACAGTCACGACGAGCAGCAACATCCTCGTCAAGAGCATACCGCACCTCTACCGGCTGGCGCAGTACCCGGTGGTCATACATGTGAGCCTCCATCCGGCGGGCTACCCAGATTACGGCGACATCACGAGTATCCGCAACGTTGGCTTCACATTCCTGCAGAGCACATCATTGCAGGAGGCCCAGGATGTAGCCCTTACGGCGCATGCGCTGGCGATCCGGAGTGGCAAGGGCGTCATACATTTCTTCGACATAGCAAACTCCAAGAGCGACCAGCCAATCTCTCACGAGAGCCGAGAATTGGTCACGAAGGTGATCAACACCGACCTAGCAAAGCAATATCAGGGCACCAAGAGTGAGGACTCGTCTTTGTATGTCAGTGAGGGCCGGCCGCAGGTACGAAACATCGGCTTAAGTATCGACCACGCACCAGCGTCCAATGGGTCTTCCTCACCTACGGCGCGGGCGTCAGGTGATGCGAGCCCACGCGACCCTTCGTCAGCCTCGTCGTCCTCGTCGGACCGCAAGAATAGCAGCTCGGTAGTCTCGGAAGCAGGGTCGGCAACCACTGTTGACTCACAGGCCAAGGCTGTCAGCTCTGAGGACATCGACTTCATCTGCGACTCCATCTGGTCTCAGATCCGTTCCCACACCGGTAGGAAATACAGCGCGTTCAACTACACTGGTCCGGCCAACGCTGAGGCCGCGCTCTTCCTCTTCGGCTCGGATCCGGGCCTTTTCGCTGCTGAGTTCGAGTCAGCGACGCAAGCGGACTTCTTCCGACACGTCGGCCTTGTTACGCCAGTACTGTACAGACCATGGCTGGCAGAGCGCTTGAACGAAGCCCTCCCGAGCAGCGTCAAGAAACTGGCGGTTCTCGAGCAAGTCAGGAGACGGACGACGAAGTGGGGTCCAGTTCTACTCGATCTTCTGATGTCGCTCAAGGCGTCCGGTGCTCAGCAGACGCCGACGATCGTCGGGTACCAGCTCGGCTACCTCGAATATACCACCATCACTCAGGCACTCTCGGGCATCTTCCAGAATCTGCTGTCGTCGTCGCCTATTCAGAACCTAGAGGTTGGCGCACATGAGGGTCCCAAGGGAACCATGAGCGGCCAGCAAAAGGAGTTTGAACTCAGCCAGCCGAAGCTTGAGAACGCATACATGAAGATACTGGACCAATTATTCGGCGAACGACTGCTCGTCGCCAATGCGCTGCGATCAAAGGATGCCGGAGTCCATGATCCGGCCATGAAGGCTTCCCCGGAGTACGGCTTTGGCTCACTCTTGGCGCGCAAAGAGCACAGGCAGCGATTCATTGGCGAGGTGCAGACCGTCGCCAAGACAAGAGACTTCACAACAGACACGCCCCAGAAGTGGCTTTCTCAGTGGGCGCTGGCTGCTACGGATGCGACTCAGGCGAACAAACTTGCACCCGAGGTCATCCAGCGATTGTCCACCGATGGCTCGCCCGCAGCGTATAAGCTGTTGAGCTCCAAGGGCTTGTTCTACAAGGAGTCGCAGTGGCTGATCGGCTCCGATACATGGGCGTACGACCTCGGCAACAGCGGTGTCCACCATGTTTTGGCAAGCGGCGAGAACGTCAACATGCTTATTGTTGACTCCACACCGTACAGCGAGCGAGCAGCACAGGACGCGGCACGGCGGAAGAAGGACATCGGTCTCTACGCCATGAACTTCGGCAACGCCTACGTTGCATCCGTCGCTGTCTACAGCTCGTACACACAGGTTCTGCAGGCTATGCTAGAGGCCGAGGCTTTCGACGGTCCTTCAGTCGTCATGGCGTACCTGCCCCACATCCGCGAGGACGACAATCCTCTTGTTGTCTTGCAAGAGACGAAGAAGTCCGTCGATCTTGGGTACTGGCCGCTCTACCGATGGGATCCGAAGGCGGCCGAGAAGGGCGAGGAAGCATTCAAGCTTGATTCGGAGCGGATCAAACACGAGCTGCAGGAATTCTTGCGGAGGGACAACCACATGTCGCAGCTTATGCGGCGGCATCCCACCTTCCACGCTAACCTGTCCGAGTCGTATGGTAGCGAAGTGCGAAAGGTGCAAAAGAGGAAGGCGAAGGATGCGTATGAAGCACTACTAGAGGGTCTGCAGGGCGCCCCGATGACCGTTCTGTTCGCCTCCGACAATGGCAATGCGGAGAATTTGGCGAAGCGCCTTGGAAGACGCGGCAAAGCGAGAGGGCTGAAGTCAATAGTAATGGCCATGGACGACTACCCGCTTGAAGATCTGGGCAACGAGATCAATATCGTTTTGATCACTGCGACAGCCGGTCAAGGCGAGTTCCCACAGAATGGTCGCAATTTCTGGGAGGGCGTGAAGAACGGCACGGATCTGGATTTGGTGAACGTGAGCTTCACTGTCTTCGCGCTGGGCGATAGCCATTACTGGCCTCGGAAGGAAGACAAGCACTACTACAACAAGCCTGGAAAGGATCTCTTTGCACGCTTGGCCGCGCTCGGCGGCAAGTCGCTCGTGGATTGTGGTCTTGGAGACGACCAAGATCCGGATGGCTACCAGACGGGCTACCAGGAGTGGGAGCCCAAGCTGTGGGATGTGCTGGGTGTTGGCAATGTTGAGGGCTTGCCTGATGAGCCTCCGCCAATCACCAACGAGGACATCAAGGCTGCTTCGAACTTCCTCCGTGGCACCATCGCTGAGGGCCTACAGGATCCGAGTACCGGCGCGATCTCAGCTGCTGACCAGCAGCTTACGAAGTTTCATGGCACGTACATGCAGGACGATCGTGACCTGCGCGACGAGCGAAAGGCGCAAGGGCTTGAGCCGGCGTACTCTTTCATGATCCGATGTCGACTACCCGGTGGCGTTGCGACTGCGCAGCAATGGCAGCAGATGGACGCCATCGCCACCCACCTCGGCAATGAGACCATGAAGCTCACCACCAGACAGACGTTCCAGTTCCATGGCGTTGTCAAGGGTAAGCTGAAGCCTGCCATGCAGGGCATCAACGCTGCGCTCATGACTACGATCGCGGCTTGCGGAGATGTGAACCGGAACGTCATGTGCTCGTCGTTGCCGGAGCTGAGCGAGTTACATCGCGAGACTCACGAGTGCGCGAAGAAGATCTCGGACCACTTGCTCCCGAGCACGACTGCGTACCACGAGATCTGGCTGAAGGACGACAATGACAAGAACGTGCAGGTCGCCGGCGATGCCGTGCAAGATTTCGAGCCACTGTACGGCCCGACCTACCTGCCGAGAAAGTTCAAGATCACTATTGCCATCCCGCCGCACAACGACACAGACGTGTACGCGCACGACATTGGTCTAATCGCAATCAAGGGCGAGGACGGCAAGCTCCAGGGCTTCAACTTGCTCGCTGGCGGAGGCATGGGCGTGACGCACAATATGAAGAAGACGTACCCGCAAGTCGGCCGTATGTTCGGCTACGTTGACAAGGACACCGTGCATGTCGCGTGCGAGAAGATCATGTTCGTGCAGCGCGACAACGGGAATCGTCAGAACCGGAAGCACGCTCGGCTGAAGTACACGATTGACGACATGGGCTTGGACGTCTTCAAGGCTGAGGTCGAGAAGCTATGGGGCGAGAAGTTCGGTGAGCCGAAGCAGTTCCATTTCGATAGCAATATCGATACATTCGGCTGGCAGAAGGACGAGAAGGGGATGCACCACTTCACCATGTTCATCGAGAACGGGCGGATAGAAGACACGGCCGACTTCCCCATGAAGACCGGCCTCAAGGAGATCGCCAAGGTGCACAAAGGCGACTTCCGCCTAACCGGCAACCAGCACCTCATCCTCTCCAACATCTCCTCCGACGACCTCGACACAATGAAAGCCCTGCTCAAGCAATACAAACTCGACAACACCAACTTCTCCGCCCTCCGCCTCTCCTCCAGCGCCTGCGTCGCTTTCCCAACCTGCGGCCTCGCCATGGCGGAATCCGAACGCTACCTCCCGGAACTCATCACCAAACTCGAGGACGTAGTAGAAGAGAACGGCCTCCGTCAAGACAGCATCGTGATGCGCATGACGGGGTGTCCGAACGGGTGCGCGCGTCCCTGGCTCGCGGAGGTGGCGTTCGTGGGCAAGGCGTATGGGGCGTATAATATGTATCTGGGGGGTGGGTATCACGGGCAGAGGCTGAATAAGTTGTATCGGAGTAGTATCAAGGAGGAGGAGATTCTGGGGATTATGCGGCCGTTGTTGAAGAGGTATGCGGTGGAGCGGGAGGAGGGGGAGAGGTTGGGGGATTTTGTGGTGAGGATTGGGATGATTAAGGCTACGAGGGAGGGGAGGGACTTTCACGATGATGTGAGTTGATTAATTGGAGGCTGTGGAGTTTTGAGCCTTACTGACCTATATCACGCAGACTGCCGAGGTTGAGGAGGATGAGTGAAGAATGTCTTTGTGGACTTGCGATGGTTTGGGTATGCGGGTGCATAGCGGGTTGGCGTTCAGACGTGGTGCTGGCATGTGTGGAATTTGAAGGAGTGTGTCGTGGAGGGCTTACTTGTATAGACTTGGAAGGGCCTTGGAATCACCACACACGTTCCGACGAGTACAGCAATACCGCTGCCAGATTCCGGTTCGTTATTTGGCTGCTCCTATTCCCGTCCTTTCTTTCTTCGTCTGGGTCACGTGTCATCCAGATTTCTCCGCATCTCGACTTCAGCTCGTCGTCTTCCTTCCGAGGTGCAACAATGTCCATCCACATCAACACTCTCAGATGAGTGTGTAGACCACTCCGTAAGTCCCGGTTTCCTCATTCTTTTCCACCTTTCATACATCTTATCCCAAGTTCAAACACTTTCAAGCAAGACATGATGGCGTCCCGCAACCGTCCCATCCGCATAGCAGGCTGCTCAGGGGCGGCAACAGACCGCCGGCACGCCATGGCCATGCTCGCCGCGAACCACCCCAATGATCCTATCGACGTCTTGACCGGCGACTGGATGTCTGAGGCGTAAGTCCCGTCCCTACTTCCCAACCGGTCAAACGGGAACGGTCCGCAGCAGTACTATTTGATGACACAGACCAGCAACATGACAGCGAGAGCTACGCTGAAGATGGCGGGAGGCGGCGACGCATACGAACCCAGCTTCATCGAAGCTCTCGAACCAGCACTGAATGACATCGCGCGCTACGGGATCAAAGTCGCCGTCAACGCCGGAGCGTCAGATACCGCGCTCCTAGCCAAGGTAGTTACAGATCTCGTCGCCACCAAACGCCTCTCCCTAAAAGTCGCCTGGATAAGCGGCGACGAAGTCCTCCCCGCCGTCCAACGCGCCCAAAAAGAAAACCGCAGCGACTTCCCCAACATCTGCACGGGCGAGCTCCTCGCCGACTGGGACTTCACCCCCGTCTACGCGCAAGCCTACCTCGGCGGCCTCGGCATCGCCGCCGCCTTCTCCCACGGAGCGGATATCGTCATCTGCGGCCGCCTCAGCGACGCGAGTCCCGTCATCGGCGCCGCCTACTGGTGGCACGGCTGGAACCGCGAGACCGACCTCCTCGAGATGGCGAATTCGCTCGTCGCGGGCCACCTCATCGAATGTAGCTTCTACGTCTGCGGCGGCAACTTCACTGGCTTCAAGTCCCTCGAATCAAAAGAAGCAGGAGGAGGCTGGTCCAACCTCGGCTTCCCCATCGCCGAAATCTCCCGCCGCGGCCAAGTCGTCATCACAAAGAACAGCGGCAGCGCCGGCGCCATCACAACGGAAACCTGCACCTCCCAGCTCCTCTACGAAATCCAAGGGCCCTGGTACTTCAACTCGGACGTCACTGCCCTCCTAACCCATATCTCCTTCTCCCAACTCAGCGCAAATCGCGTAGCCCTTCACGGCGTGGGCGCCGACCTCCCGCCGCCCACGACCAAAATCGGGTTAACCGCGCCAGGAGGTTATCAGGCGGAAGTGCACTGGTACCCCTGCGGCCTGGACATCGGTGCCAAGATCCGGATGCTGGAGGCGCAGATCCGGGGCCTGCTCCAACCTAACATCCGTAACCTCACTTTGCTGCAATTCCAACTCCTCGGCCTCCCCGTCTCCAACGCTCATACGCAAAACGAGGCAACAGTGGACCTCCGGATCGTCGCCCAAGCCCCGCGAGCCGAGGACCTGTCCCCGGGCAAATTCCTGCGCCCGTGTCTGGACGTCATTATGCAAGGTTTCCCCGGCGCGACTCCAGGACTAGACCTCCGGCTGGGGTTCCCGCGAGCCGTGCAAGAATACTACGTCACGCTGCTTCCCCAAACCGAGATCCAGCACCGTGTGCACCTCTGGGACGGCGGAAGTCTGGAGATTCCGCCGCCGGGGAGGACGAAGTTTTACCCTGCGCGGCAGCCTAGTACGCCGCTACTTTCCGCTGCGAAGGGTGAGCGGGGGCAGGGGTATGGGCCAACGGTCCGCGGGCCCCTGGGCTGGATCGTGCACGCGCGCAGCGGGGATAAGGGGAGTAACTGCAATGTCGGCTTTTGGGTCCGCGGCGGGGGCGAGGAGTGGGACTGGTTGCGGAGCTTACTGAGTGTGGAGGGGGTGAAGGGGTTGTTGGGTGGGGAGTACCAGAAGGGCAGAAAGATCGTAAGTCCCGCCTGTCCTTTCCTGCACTCCTCCCGACGCTGCTCCGGCGTCTTGGCAGCGCCATCACGAACGACGCGTACACACGCCCCCGCCACGCAGTGCTGGGGGCTTTTGCGGCGAGTCTGGGGAGACCGCCACTGGGGCTGCCCCTGGCCCACGGGACTGAGCCGAGCTGAGCCGAGCTAAGTCACAACGACGACACTTCCTCCCTGCCTCCTTCCGCCTTGCTATCCCAGACCCCTGCTTGTCTACCTCCTGATCCCCTCCAACGCCAAGCTAACCCCTTCATGTGCCAACGTAGGACCGTCTCGAGCTCCCCGGCCTCCACGCAGTCCATTTCCTGCTGCATGATCATCTGGACCGCGGCGTCAGCTGCTCGGCTTCCATCGACGTCCTCGGCAAAAACGTTGCGGAGTTTTTGCGGGCGAGGCACGTGGACTTACCTGTCAAGTTCTTGAATAGAGGCAAGCTGTGATGATAATTCACGGGGACGATACTCTGGGTACTTGCCAGGAAGGATGGAAGTTTCGCGGTCACAATTCTCGTTTGCAGGTTTTGGTATCGTAGGTATGCATCTATTAGTGAGTAAGGTAGGGTTCGAGGTAGGGCTGCCGCTTTTCCTTCCCTTCATCTCTCCTCCGGTAATTGCGCGGCTAAGCGCGATTCACGAGCCCACCAGCCCATCCAGGCGCACAAGTGTACGCCGCTCACAACAATGCCCGCCCACACACATATGCGCCAAGTCCCGCGCCCTCAGCGCAGCAACACCAACCCTGAACCACACTCTCCACATCCCCTCCTCACGCCTTCTTCGCCAACCCAAACCTCTTCGCCCCCCCATCAAACACAGCAAAATAATGCCTCAACAGCACATCCCCGAAAATCTGCACCCCCTGGCCCGCATTACTCTGTAACCCCCCATAGCACACCCCCCCACCCAGACTCTCATACATGACGTCCTGCCCCGTCAGCATCGCCGTATAACCACTCCCAATCGCGACCCCGAAATCCGGCAGCGAGGCCGAACACGGGAACACCCACCCGCCCTGCGATTGGTCCTGCGACGCGCCGTTGACTTGTGCGTAGTAAGCTGATACGACGTCGTCGTCGAGGAGGACGAGCGAGGTGCCTGTATCGGCTATCGCGGGCGAGCAGGTGGTGCAGGGGACGGAGGCGCCGTTGGAGCCGATGGTGTAGGAGGGGGAGGTGAACTGCCAGAACCCTGCGCTGGAGTCAATGGGGGTGTAGTGGATGGGGCCCGAGTACTGGGCGGTGTCGATGGCGCCGAAGGTGTAGGTCCCGCTTGCGTCGGCTTGGAGGTTGGCGGTGAAGACGGGCAGGGCGAGGGAGGGCATGATGTTCTCGAAGAAGGTCTTTTGGCGCTGGGGTTGGATGGTGTTGATTGTGCTGAAGCCCAGGCCGAGGAGGCCGTCGTTCTGCGTGTCCTGGACGAAGGCGCCGGAGAGGTTGTCGGCGAGCTCGACGGCTTGGTGGGCGACGGTTACGCCGCCGATGGTGACGCTGTCGAAGCCGACGGAGCCGGTAGCGGAGAAGCCGTCGCCGTAGGCGATCTGCCAGGTCGCGCCCGAGTAGGGGGTGAAGGTGGGGCTCTTGGAGGGGTCGAAGGTGACGTGGCCGGCGCTGTCCGAGGATGGGAGGCTGTTGCTGAAGACCCAGAGGTCGGCAGAGCCGGTGTCGAAGTCGAGGGTCAGGGCTTGGCCGCCGATAGTGACGGGAGAGAGGTACTCGGAGTCATTCTGCTCGGGGCTGGCCGTCACTTGAGCGGTCTCGCCATTTGCTGAGGTGGTTGCTGACTGCACTGCTGAGATGGAGGTCGCTACGGAGGAAGCGGACGTCGCTGAAGAGGCTGGCGGTGCTGTAAACGTGGCCGGAGAGGGCGAAGAAGCCGTGACCGACACAATCGCGGTGACAGTCGTCACGATCGCAACGTCAGACGAGGAGCTCGCCGCATCCATGCTCCCGGTCTCGGTGGGAGCCGCGGACGATGTGGTAGCAGCGGGCGCCGGGTCGGAAGAAGAGGAGGAGCCATCGACGATGCTGAAGGGGTTGAAGGGGTCGACGATGATGATTTGCCAGCCGTACTTGGCGTAGGTGTAGACGAGCTCCTGGAGTGGCGTGCGGGAGCCTGAGTGGCGAGGCTTGATGTCGAATTTGAAGGTTGAGGGGACGTGGTTGACGGCCTGGAAGGGGAAGGGTGCGGCCAGCGCACAAGCTGCGAGGATGGTCAGAATGGCGAATGTGGTGGTGGCGTGGAGCATCGTTGCGGTGCCGGGATGCTGGTGCTGTTGCTAGATCTGTCCGGACAGTCGTACTCGTATTATAATGAGTGTGAAGATGGGTTCGTGGTAGTGGCGACGACAGGTGGTGGTGTTTGTGTTTGTGAGTGTTTGTGAGTGTGTGCAGTCTATCAAAGACGCGGCGGTGGTACTAAAGAGGGAGTGAGCAGAAGGTAAGACAATGAGCGTCGTCGTCGTCGTCGTCGTCGTCAGTGACTAGTGGGAGAGCAGGGCGGACGGGGTAGGTGGTGGTAATGAGTGTGAGGTGGTGCAATGATGATGAGGAGTAGGTCGCGGACCAGAAAATGTTCAACAACGGGAGGCGGAGGAGGTGAGGTGGAGAATGATGTGGTACAGAGCCCACACTGGACCCGCGAACTAGCGCGGTCTCGGAGGGGGTCGCGTATGGTTGCATGTGGGAAAGGGCAGGTGCATGTGAAACACTCAACCATCCGGTCGCTGTTTCCTTTTATTATTCGAGAGTTCGAGACGTGCCCCGGCCGCGGGTAGAGGCATCAACGACGCGGATATCAGCATCAACGACGTGATCACCCAGCGGGTGGCGACAGTGACAGCGAGCGACCGAGACCACCCACGGACCACGGCGGCTACCTTACACCAGAACACCTCGTGAGGCCGAATGTTCCATCACACCTGTGACATGCCCAGCATGCACGGCTCAAGTCTCCCCTTTCTTCTGCCAGCGCCTTGTCGTACGTAGTTCCGTGGTTGATGAGAGAGCGGCTGGTCTGCGGGTCTGAGTCTGTCACCGTGCTTCACTTGCTCTCCTGGAGGCGACCTCTCTTCTTCACACAACTGGCAGGGCGGGTGGAGGTGTGAAACGCAGGTGGAGAGCGATGAAACGTCCGCGGAGCGGTAAGGTGAGTGGTTCCGGAACATTGTTGTGCATCTCGGCGCCTGCCGTTCTCCTCACCGCGCCGACCCGGGCGGTAAGATTCCGTAATCGCGGTTTCGTCGGGTCTGTCCGGGTCGGACTTCCAGTTCCATCGAAGGGACAGACGGGAGTCCATCCAAGTAGTTCTACCTGTACTTTACATGTACGGAACAGGCCGAGATGCGTGTAGGGAGCAGGAACACCATCATATGTCTTGGCAGGTACATGCATCTACCAGAACAGTCCTCCTCTACTTGGACGTGTCCACGACATACCTCCCGGCAATCTTGCCCTCGTGCATCATATCGTACACCTTCTGCAGCTCACTCAACCCCACCGTCTTGAACGGCGCCTTGATGACTCCCTGGCGATAGAACTCCAACGCCTCGGCCGTGTCCTTGCGATTGCCCACGTACGACCCTTTGATCGTGACCATCTTGATGACCGACTCAAACACAGGCGCCTTGAGGTAGGCGCCAGCGGGGAGACCAATGCTGAAAGAAATATATCAGCACCAAGCCTCGTCATTCGATAGCCACGGAGTGGAAATGGACAGTCCACTCACCAAACCACCGTTCCCCTCGGCCTCACATACTCCGCCGCCTGCTGGAACGGCTTCTCGTTCACCGCCACCAGGATGACCGCATGCGGCCCCAAGCCATCCTCTGTCGCCTCCTGGACTTCCTTGACGACGTTCTGGCTCGTGCCGAAGTCGACAAAGGCGTACGAGCCCAGCTGCTCGAGGCACATCTTCTTCTTCTCGTCTCCGCTGTCAATCGCGATAGTGCGGAGGCCCATCGCTTTGGCGTACTGCTGCGCGAGCGAGCCTGGGAACGGGGAAGGTGAGGGTCAGCAGTGGTCTACGACAGCCACTAAAGGTGACACGGATTGCAAGACTCACCGAGCCCACCGCCGGCGCCGACGATCGCCACGGTCTGGCCCGGGCGTGCGCCAGACTCCTTCAGCCCTTTGTAGACGGTGATACCGGCTGTGCACAGGTCAGCACCATGTCCATCCAGTACGCAGGTTCCGTCAGCTTTGACTACTAACCGCACAGAACTGGCGCCACGGCATCCAGCGGGATATCCTTGTGCAGTCTCGCAACGTGCGCCGCCTTGGCAATGCAGTACTCCTGGAACGTCCCGTCGACGGTGTACCCGGACAGTAGCGCTTTGGCGCACAGCGGCTCGTCGGATTGCTGGCAGAAGCTGCAGGTGAGGCAGCTGCCGTTGATCCACTTCACGCCCGCGTGGTCGCCACTACACCACTCGGTCAGCTCCCATATCAGGATCTGCCTTCTAGCTGGACAGGACTCAGTTGGTAGGTCAGTGCGAAGAACTTACATCTCAATATCGGTAACGAGATCGCCCTTCGCGACGACAATCCCGGCGCCCTCGTGGCCACCGACGAGTGGGAGCTTGGTCGGCAGAGGCCAGTCGCCGTTCACGGCGTGCAAGTCCGTGTGGCAGACGCCGCTGTACTTGATGTTGACGAGGACTTCATCGGGACCGGGCTTCTGGACGTCGATTTCTTTGTATTCGACGGGACCGCCGGTCTTCTCGATTACCTGGGCCTTTTGCTTCTTGGGAATTTCCGGCATGGTGGCTCTGGAAATGGGCTGGGATGGGTTGATTTGTTATGGATCGCTGGAGTGCAATTACGAAGGACTGTTGGACGAAACGACAATCAAGACAGGTGATCTGACCGTTGAGTACGGCGGCAGCACCTCCCCCTCTTATGAGATCGCCACATCGATTCCGTCAACTCGGGATCCACGGACTCGACCCCACGGATGCGCTGTTGCGAAAGGAGGGGTATGCATTGCGTTCGTGGATCGACCGCCCGGCCAGAAGGCTCCTACGACTACTATGCCTCGCAACCAAACGATCAGCGTTTATCCTGATGGAGCTCGAGAGCGGCTCGCGAGGTCCCTGAAGGAGGGGGTTGCGACTGGGCAGTTACAGCAAGCAGAGCTCATCAACCATATCAAGCATCGCGGCGTCTTCCGTTGATTGGTGCTGGGCTGGCGTACCTAGCCGGTCGTAGTCGTGTTGGGGTCCTGGCATTGGACAGATATCATCTCGGATCCACGGACGCTTAGCAGGTAGCCCTGATGATGGGACGTGGAAGACCGTTACAGCTTCCCCAGGGCTTGGCGAGGACGATCCGGGAGAAAGTTTGGGGTAATTGCGGGGAAGAGCTCCATATTGGACTGTCAAACTCACAAACTCTATAGGCCTCCCAGTCCACTGCTACTGCTACTACTGCACAGCAGATCAAATCAGCCGACCGCCCACAGATCCCTCCCGCCGCCTTCCGTGCTTCAGCCGTCCATCGGATCGCTGTGCCGGGTGTTCTAGTGTACGAGGTAGAGTCCGGCGCGGTAGCTTCTCCTCCACCCATACAGCAGCTCCATCTCAACCTTGGCCTGCAGGAAGGAACTGCACCTTCTCCGCATTCGCGGACGTGGACCACCAAAGCTCCTTCTCTTCAAGCACCACCGGGGGGTACATGTACCTCGATCCTCCAGAACTCGACCTTTGGAACAAATGCTTCCAGGCTGGTGGGCTTACCGGTCGGACGGATGCCACCGTCTACATGCAGAGAACGTAGCATCGTGGCCAGAGAAAGCGCCAAGCATGCAAAGAATTGGGGGTCTGGCGCGCTCTCCCGATTGCCCTTGTTCGATGCTGGCTGAGGATCTTGGGGGCCTGGACGTGGCCTTTTCCGGTGCCCTTTGTTGAGGTTGGCAACTCTGGGGCCCAATTATTGGGAGTTGGAGTTCCGGACGCTATCGATCCAAAGGTACTGTCTGTCGGAAGGCCCGCGGCAAAGTGTAGAGTGGCGTGGATCGGCCTCGGGCGAATCCCTGTGTTGCTCGACTCGGGGACAACAGGGTCTTCTTCCAGCGCCACGGAGCGTATGTACAGGTAGGTACTTTGAAGCGTAAAGACCCGATACGAAGGCGCGAGGAAACGGGAATGTTGGATAGTACCTGCCGGAAGAAAAGGAGAGTATGGATCTCTATCGCTTCTGATCCACATGTGCCCTGCTACTGCCACCGTACCCAGCTCCGGACATCGAGGTGGTCGGCCAGTCATAGTGATGGTCCGCCCAAAACGATCATGGGTGGGAAGAATGGTGGTCCTTGGGCACTGGGGGCCCTCGTGAGTCTCCGGGGTATCCGCGTACGTGTGGAGTTGTAGCGCTGTGCACGGGAGCAGGAGTCGGCTGCTAGAGGCGTGGGATCTGTGTGCGGGAGTTGGAGGGTTTGTCGAGGACTTCTCTGTATGGAGGGCATTGGTAGAGGAGCGTAGAGGCTGGGGGTATGGCGGAGGGAGCACAGTCCGGCGGATGAGATTGGGTGGATGCCTCTGAGGTGATAGCTGCGGGCTTGGTGACTACTGGCCGCGTTACTAGACCTGGCGGTGTTGGTACAGGTGTGTAGGAGTTAGCTGTACTATAGCCAAAGCAAAACGTCACTCTGGCAAGTCGGTAGCATCACTCCAGCACGATCTCACAGATACAACAAAAAAGAAAACGAAGATGAAGCTTCAGCAGAGCACCCATTCCATTCCACGCACTATGAACATACCGCCAAACACCGAGACCAGACCTCCCCCATCCGACTCAAACCCCAAAGGGGCGAGTACAAGGACAGAGGAGGCCGTGCCCCAGGAAACCTCCAACTACAACCGCCCTCCACCCCCGAAGGAGGAGAGCAGGAGTCAAGGAGGACCCGGGGCCGTATCCACCACACCCCACAAGCCAGAAACCACGCACCCACTGTCTTTCGACAGCGGCGCAGCAGCATCGGCTCAATGGGGAGTGGGGGTCTCGGGTCAGCCAAACACACCAAAGCAAAAACAAACGCGAACCGGGGTATCTTCCCAGGCGCACGCCGGCGCCGGCGTCTCCGCGCCATCGAATCCCCACAAACGCCCGCGAAAAGCAAGTGCCGCAGCACAATCCCCCAAGCGCACGCCGGCGCAGCGCTCGCCGGCGCAAAGGGCAGGCAGGCAATCGCCGTGCCGCCGCCATCTCCCAGCCCCCACGAACGCCCCCAAGCCCTGCCATCGCGGCCCCAAAACTCCCCAAACGCCATGCTCCTGCTCCGGAGAGCCCAGACCCAAGCAACCCAAGCAAAAAGCAACGCGAAAAGAACCAGAATCACAAATCGGCGATCCCGCCGAACCCCTTGTTCAGCAGCACGGCCCCGATGTGCCTCCGCGCCTCCTGCATCTTCCCCGCCGTCACCTGGCCGAAATCCGCTCCCGTTGCGCTCGCGAGAGCATTCAGGCAGGTGAAAGCGCCGCAGTCGTTGCCGTTGGTCTGCAGCGAGCTCCGCGCAAGGGAATCGGTCCACTCCTCGGGCTTGTACTCCTTGCCGAGTTCCGCCGCGAGCCAGTTGCGGCCGAAGGCGAACCAGGTGTTCGCGGCGTCCGGGTGGAAATTGTGCATGCTGTCGAGGAACTCGAGGGAGTGGGTTTGCGGGGAGATGACTAGGAGCATCCAGTGGATTCCTGTGTTGATGGGGAAGAAGAGTTTCTCCGTGCGGAGCAGGCGGTCGCCTTTGATGGCTTTGCGGCGGGACCAGGAGGCGAGGCCGGCGAGGCCTTTGGTCTTGTAGGTGCTGTGCCAGGCCGTGTTGAAGGCGACGAAGGCGGGGATGTTCGCGGGGCCTCTGACGTAGTCGTCTTGCTCTAGTTTCCAGGATACTATCGTGGAAAGGTACGCATTGACTATCTCGTCGTTGAACCAGGCCGAGGCTTGGTTGGAGGTGGAGGTGGAGAGGAGCGTTCCGAAGTCGCGGCGGGTGAGTTCGACGCCCTCGGGGCTTTTGACGACAATGTGGCGGTCGTTGCGGATCTCTAGCATGGCGTTGAGCTTGGCGAGGTGCTCGGGGCTCAATGGCTTGATCAACCCGGCGGCCTGTTCGGCTTCGACAGCTTGGATGCGTGCGGCCTCCGTGGCTACCTCGGCGGCCTGGGCTTCTTCTGCTTGCTTGAGCGCTGTGACCTTCGCGGCTTGCTTGGCGGCCTCGGCTTCTTCTGCTTTGAGCAGTGCGTTGGTCTTCGCCGTTTCCTCCCTCTGTGATGCTGCCTCTGCTTCCTTCAACGCTGTGAGCTGCGCTGCTTTCTCGGCGGCCTCGGCTTCTTCTGCTTTGCGCAGTGCCTCGGTCTTCGCCCTCTCCTCTCTCTCTAGTGCTTCCTCCGCCTGAGCAATCCTCTCGGCTTTAAGCCGTGCCTCCTCCTTCGCCGCCTCTGCGCGTTCTTCCTCCGCCTCAACGATGATGATAGCTCTGAGCGCCGCCTCCTCCTTGGCTCGCTGGTAGTCATTCGCGGTCTTGATCTTCTGCACGTTATACTCCCTCATCGTGATGTACGGGTCGTACCTGATAGTCTTGGCCACTCTGCTGCGCTCAATGAGGCCATCGATGCGCGCGTCCTTCTTCTCCTCGGCAGCTGTGACGACCGCAATGCGTCGATCGCGTGCTTTGGTACGTGGCGACTTGGCAGCTTCCTTCTCGGCAGCTTTCATTGCTCTCCGTGCGTCGTCCCTCGCCTTGAGCGCCTTGTTCCGGATCCGCTCGGCCTCGATGTGTACTAAGTTCTCCGCCATGGTCATCTTGCGGAAGGTGCTGAGGATGTCGGCGGTCTTCTTCTCGGGCTTCGCCGACTGTGCGGGAGCCGTTGCCGTCTGTGTGGGTGCCATGGCCGACGTTGCTGGGGCCAGTGGTGCTTCTGATGACGGCTGCTGCGACTGGGCTAGCGCGTCTTGGCTCTGCTGTGCAGGCTGGTAGTTGTGCTCCTTCGAGTCTGAGCTCGTCGGGCGGGAGTCTGGTGGGGTGATGACCATCGACGAGGTGGGGAAGTCGCCGGGGAGGTCGTGCATGCTCGGGACCTCGGTGGTCATGTCGTCGGCGGCGATGGCGCGACGCTTGTTGCCAAAGGTGGTGGTCTCGATGGCGTAGACCTGGAGGGGTAGGATGGTGCGTGGGGTGGTGAGCCACGACCAGAGCTCGGCGAGGAGGGTGGCGGCGCGGGAGTAGATGGTGAGGGCGGCGACGGCGATGATGCGGCCGGGGCGGTCTCCGGGCGGCGGCATGGCGGGGAGGGAAGTCAGGAGCGATGGGGGAGCGCGGCTCAGTCGGGCGACGCGGGGAGAGGAACGCGGGCGGCGCAAGGCACGCGGAGAAGTGCGCACGCGGGCAGCGGGCCGTGCCACGATCTCGGCGGCGGGGGACGCGTCGGGCATGTCGATGTCGTTGTCGTATGCCTCTGTCCGCCCGATGTCGTCGAGATCGCGACACGACCGCTTGCCCAGCGAGGTGCGCATCGTGTTGGGGGTGCTCTGTGAATGCCTGAGTCAGCACATGCATGTATGTCTCAGGCTCTCCGCGGCGTGTGTGTCGCAATTTAGTGCGACGGGTGGCGCTGCCGACGCAAGGGGGCGACGGCGGCAGGGTGAAACACGTACCGAGGGCTCGGAGACCTCTGCGATTGGCGAGAGTGCTGTGTGCATCTGTTTGGCAGGTGCGTCAGCATATGCACGACACTGCAGCGCGGAAATGGCAGCAAAGTGTCGCTCCTACCTTCGCGGTTTATGTTTGTATGAGGAAGGAAAGGAGAGGAAGGAAAGTGGGAGAGGACGCGCTCTTGTACTTGTTTCTCTGTCTGTGCTCCCGTCTCCCGATCAAACGCGTCGCAACCGCGCTACTACACATCTGGTGGTGGGGCAGCTTTCGTGTTGATGAGACGCGGAGACACCGACAGAGCGCATTCGAGCATCTTCAATACTCGTAGAGATATAGAAGACAGAGCAGACAGTGTGCAGAATAGAGTTGGAGATCTTCATGCACACTCAACGGCCATCGACATCCTTCCACGGTTGTGGCGTCTGGGGTGCATGTACCCTGCGTTTCGCTTCGTTCGAGGTGACGCACGCACGGGAAACCTTAACTTTGGAGACACGCCGCTTTGGGAATTGGGTTTGATAAAGATGTAAACAAACACACGGCTCAGGCCGTGTACACACACATACATGTAGTTAAACTGCAAGGTCACGATCCGCGTAGCACTGGGGACCACTGCTTGCCAGGTTGTACATTGGCGACGTGCCTCGCCATAACCCACTCGGCATCGAAATGATGCAGATCGCAGAGTCGCTGGCTCGATTTCTATACATGACACTGCCTGGTATACCTTGTAGCGCCGCCAGTGGATGCGACGCATCATGGTGAGCCTCGATCGGAGGAGTCTCCGACATACAGAGTAGAGCGACGTCTCTAGCACACCGCTGTTGCGTATGCGTCTGTCCCAATGCGTCCGAGTTTCTTTCATCGCCAGCATCACCCTCAAGTCTCTCTCACAATACATGTAGGTACAGACAGGCCACTGACTCCATTGTCCCTTCCTAATGCGACGGTAAGTGAACCTCTCCTTTGTCCGCCGAGTCTTACCGCTCCTTCCTCACCGCGCACAACATGTGACTCGCGCAACGTCCATCACTTCCACTCTCAGCTCACTTCACAGCCCATCTGACACTTGCACCTGCCACATTGATTTGCGTCGCATTTCACATCCGAGCGCAGACATTGTCGCAAACACATCTACGGCCCGCAATGGCCATCTTCCAGCGACTGTCAGACAGTTTCTGGTCCGTCATCTCACCCGCCAAGACCGCTTCACCCGCGAGCGCCTCGAAGACCGCATCGAGAACAGGGTCGAAGACAGTATCAAAGACCGAGACAGCCGTGCGCGGCGATGCAGACAAAACCCGAGGACGATCGCTCGGGAACGCCGTGAGGCAGAGTCGGTCGCTGAGCACGGATAGCGAGAGAGATACGATTACGGTCGGCGCTAAAAGGAAGGAGCCCTGTACGCCGAGTTCGACGGGCGCTGGACGCCGAGGGAAGAGGGCGAGGATGGAGGTGGAGATGGGTGATGACAGCAGCGATGTGGAGATGGGGGAGGGGTTTGGCGAGCGGGAGGGAGAGGAGATTGGGAAAGAGGGCGAAGAAATGGTTGAGGAAGAAATTGAGGGAGGGCGAGAGGATGATGTCCTAGAAGGCGATGAGGAGGAGGTGTCTCAAGACGAGGACGAAGATGCACTCGAGGAGGGATCCGAGGACGGAGAAGTTGCTGCTGACGGCGACGACGAAGGCGCATCCCCAAACGACGGCGAAATCGAGGACCAGGACGAAGACGAAGAAGCGCTGGCGGACGCATCCGAAGATGGAGATGTCGCTGCGGAAGGCGATGATGAGGGCGCTTCCCAGGATGAGGACGAGGATGAGGACGAGGACGAGGACGAAGAGGAGAACGAGAACGGAGAGCAAGACGGAGACGAAGACGACGACATGTTCGACCTCGCAGCCGATATTTCCGCCACCCACCTCCGCTCTTCCAAATCCCGAGCCGCCTCATCCTCCTCTGGCATAGGCTTCCACTACGACTCCGACATCGACAACGACAGTACCCTCGTCGTCTCCGAAGCCGAGTACGCCTCGCCTGTCCGCCGCAAAGTCATCAACCTCCCAACGGAAGCCTTTAGCAGAGGCGTTTCGACTGAGGAGTTACAAGCTGAAGGCTGGAGCGATGACCACATCCTCCTCGTGCAGAAACTCGCCCTCCGCGGTTTCGAGCCCCTACTACCCCGCCACTGGAAATGGGACTTCACCTACCTCCCCGACGCCCTCTTCGAGCCCCCGGGCGAAGACGAGAAAGCCTTCATCGGCAGCGCGCACAACCCGCCCAAGACCTCCCACCACTTCCGCGGCATGAAAGCGCTGACCAGGCTCATGGAAATGGGCGGTCGCGTCCGCGACACCTTCCTCTCCGAAGGCCGCATGCAGGCCGAACGGCAAACCCGCAAACACGTGCAGGAGTTCCTCAAATGGACCAACAAAGACGCGGCCTTCGACCTCCGCTCCGCCATCCCAGTCTTGGCCTTCGAAGTCCAACCCGCGGGAACCCCTCACGCTGACATCGAAGAAAACGCCCGCCGCAAAATGGCGCGCTTGCACGAAAAATACCGCGAGGCGTTCCGCGCGGAACCTTCCATCGAGGGCTCGCCCTCACCACGCTCGGGCGCGACCGCAGCAGAGAACCTAGTCGCCCATCCCATCCCCCAGATCTACGCGCTCGTCGCCTCGCACACCCTCATCGCGCTCGTGGCTTTCCGGCCGGACTCTGCGACCTGGGAGCAGAAGGTGCGCACGGTGGCGTTTTTCGATCTGAGGGATAAGGACTACGATGTGTGGAATTCGCTCGCGATGGCGATTGTGGCGTGTCATGTGCGGGATGTGAGGGTTAAGGTGGCGGAGGAGACGGGGTGGGGGAGGCGGGGGCCGGGGGTGGAGATGGAGGTTGATGATCCGGATGCGTAGGGGGTTGGATGTGCGGTGGTGGACGGCGGGGGGGTGGAGACAGTGCGGTGAGGAGGTGTTGATGTTGTTTACGATGTTTCCCTGCGTATATACCCCCTTGAACGATGTTCGCGCTGGAGAGCGGGCGGCTGGACAGGAAGGTTACCTGATGTAGATGTAGATTGCCGAGCACGACGGGGCATGGGGCCGGAGTCGGGATGTCGACTCTCACCTTTAATCGATGCCATTACAACTCGTTGCTGGGCGGTCAATGGCACAGGACGGCTGTTTCTAGTCTTGTACGTACTTCAAGTACCTTGGAGCGCATGTAATGGTGTCTGGTGGAAGGGAGCGTTGTGTCAAATTCACCAAAGACTAGGCTTGTTCGAAGACGGCAGCACAACGACACTGCCGAACACAGAGACAGCCCACTTCATCTGCATAACCCAACGCGACTGGGAACACAACTCGCTGTTCTCCATCGACTCACCACGAACATCTATGGTCGCTGTCATCTACAGTGCAAATCGACTGGAGCAAGATATTCGCTCGGTACAACGCAATTTCCCTTACCCAAACCCTAACCCTGAACCCGTACGTCGACCGAGTCATGTCCGAAAGCTTGTGTGCGAAAGCCAAACGATGCTGCCGAAGTGCCGATCGCGGATCTCAACGGCTCTTCACGCCATCATCATCACCGTGTGCAAATACTACAACCTGAGTGCACGGTCTTGCGAATTATTCTGCCGGCGCTGTCCGGGCTCTACGACGATGAGGTCACTTCATTGAAGATGCAAGTGCGAAAAGCATTGATCGTCAGCCAAGGTAGGCATATCCCATTCCTCTCTTTCCCTTGCACAGTCAATCAGAAGTCATTTCCTTCCGCTGGACGATCTGGCAAGAGAAGATGGTCATTTATGGGAACCCGCGCTACAGTCGCGGATGGGAAGATGATGGACACGAGGACACACCATCCAGCAGCAACGAGCAGCAGCGGCCCCGCGAAGGGGAACAGAGCCCATCCGACGAGGGCGAGGTGGCAGAGAAAGAGGGAGATTCGGACGGCCCCGTTACCACAGGACCAAACGAGGACGCGAACCAAGACGAGGAAAAGCAGGGCGGCGGGCCTCCGACCCCCGTAGGCTTCTGGGACCCCCGACTGCCGCATGTCCGCAAAGAAGCCATGACCAAATGGACCATCACGACCGCCGGCCTCATGGCCTTCATCCTAGCCGTCCTCTCCCTCTACTTCGGCGCCCTCTACCACGTTGAGAAGAACCTCTCCTCCCTCGTCGTCTACGTAGTCGACATGGACGGCCAATCCCCACCCTACGACACCGCCGGCCACGCACCCCTCGTCGGACCCCTCATCGCGGATCTCGCGCGCACCATGGTCGCAAGCGGCACGCCGACACTGGGCTGGGGCGTCCTGCCGGGATCGACCTTCAACAACGACCCCATTCAAGTCCGGCAAGCGGTGTTCAATTTTGACGCCTGGGCCGCGATCGTCATCAACCCGAACGCGACGGCGATGCTGTACTCCGCGATTCAGAACGGCAATGCCTCGTACGATCCTATGGGAGCCTGCCAGCTCACGTATATTGATTCCCGCGACGATACGAACTGGTACGACTTCATCAGCCCTATCGTTAGCGCGTTTATGACGGAGGCGACGACGCGGGTGGGCGAGCAGTGGACGCAGATGGTGATGCAGAATGCGACGACCGATGCGAGTGTGGTCCGCAACGCCGCGAAAGTGCCGCAAGCGCTCAGTCCGGCGATTGGGTTCAGTCAGTTCAATCTGCGGCCTTTCTATCCGTACCAGGTCATACCGTCTGTGTCGATTGGTCTGATCTACTTGATTATCCTGTCTTTCTTCTCGTTTAGTTTCTATCTGCCTATACATTTCAAGGTATGTTACAGGACCGCCATTTGACACATCCTTCATCTGCTGATCTCGGCCGCAGTACCTCAAACCTGATGGTCATCCGCCTTTGAAGTTCCATCAACTGATTGTATGGCGCTGGTGTGCAACCATTTCCGCGTACTTCATGTAAGCCCGGTATTTACACCCCTGCGCGAGTGATCCGATGGCTGACACTCCCTCGTCTTGGCAGGCTCTCGCTTGCCTACTCCCTCATCTCTCTCGCCTTCCAAATCAACTTCGCCGGTGGCAACCCCATTACCTCCGAAACGCAGGTCACCTCCACCATCTCCCCGTACTCGAACGCCGATTCCTACGGTCACGGAACCTTCCCAGTCTACTGGATGGTAAGCCCGCCTCCTCCCCATCCAAACAAACCCTCTAAACCGCTAACACCTCTCCGCGTGCCCACAGCTCAATTTCTTCGGCATGATAGCCCTAGGCCTCGCCTGCGAAAACGTCGCCATGATCGTCGGCCAGCCCTGGACAGGCCTCTGGCTCATCTTCTGGGTCATCACCAACGTCAGCACCGCCTTCTACGACATCGACATCGAGCCCGCCTTCTACCGCTGGGGCTACGTCTGGCCATTGCACTATGTAGTGGAGGGCAGCCGGCAGATTCTGTTCGGGTTGCATTCGCGGATTGGGTTGGATTTTGCGGTGTTGATTGTGTGGGGGGTGATTAATACGGTGGTTTTTCCCGGGGCGTGCTATTTTATGAGGTGGAAGAGTCGGCATCATGTTCATGAGTATTATAGATAGATGACATAGACTACAAGTATGCGTACCAGAATGGCACGACTGATACTTTTGCTTGACTCTGTCGCATTGCCATCCCACTCTTGCCAAGAGTTGGTGATAGTGGGGTCGATTTGCATTGAGGCTGAAGTCGACATGGACCTCACGACTAGAAAACATGAAGACGGGAATGTTTGTTCCCTTCACCTTCGACATCCTTTGCATCCAGGACCACTCACCCCACAATGGCGACTCCAGAAGATGATAAGGCCACTACGCCGCGGAAGATCGTCTTCGTGCACCCAGACCTGGGCATCGGCGGAGCAGAACGACTGGTCATCGACGCGGCAGTGGGCTTGCAGTCGCTTGGGTACAAAGTGACGATTCTCACTTCCCACCGGGACAAGAGCCACTGCTTCGAGCCGGCAAGAGATGGTGAGTGAGGTCCAGACTCCTGGATTAACTTGAGCTAAGAGATACAAAGGCTGAGAGGCATGTGAAGGGACGCTCGATGTTCGCGTACGCGGCGATGCGGTGTTTCCGACGACCATAGCGGGCGGGCTCAGCATTGTGCTCGCGATACTGCGACAGCTGGCGCTCGTCATCAGTGTTACGCTGTCCTCCAAAGAGCTCAAGACGCTGGACCCGGACGTCATCTTTGTCGATCAGCTTAGCATTTGCATACCGTTCTTCCGTTGGCTTCATCCAAAGGCCAAGGTGCTGTTCTACGGTCACTTTCCCGATCGGCTGCTCGCGAGCCAAGGGGAAGGTCTGGCGAAGTATGCCAAGGCGGTGTACCGGGCGCCTTTCGATGGCGTTGAAGCGTGGAGCACGGCTTGCGCGGACGACATTGTGGTCAACAGCAAGTTCACGAGAGCGGTGTTCAAGGGTACATTCGACGGTCTGCGAAAAAGAGAGCTGAAGGTCATCTACCCCTGCGTGGACACCAGCGACACACAGTCGAAAGACGTTACGCCGCTGTGGCCGGACAAGAAGGTCATCCTCAGCATCAACCGCTTCGAAGGCAAGAAGCACCTCGACCTAGCCATCCGCGCCTACGCTGCCCTCTCGCAGCAAGAACGCGGCAAAGCCAAGCTCATCCTAGCCGGCGGCTTCGACCCCCGCAACGCCGAAAACGCCACCACGCACCAGCGCCTCCAAACCCTCACCGACGCCCTCCAACTCACCCACGCCACCTTCCGTAGCAACGACACCCTGACCACGGACCTCACAACCGACGACGTCGACATCCTCTTCCTCCTCTCCATCCCGGACGACCTCAAACGCCGCCTCCTCCGCTCCAGCAGCCTCATGGTCTACACGCCCCCCAACGAGCACTTTGGCATCGTGCCCCTCGAAGCCATGCTCGCCGGCGTCCCGGTCCTGGCTACCAATTCCGGAGGCCCGCTCGAGACGATCTATGATGGCCGCACGGGCTTCCTGCGCAGTCCGGAGAGTCCCGAGCTCTGGACGGACGTCATGCGTAAGACGCTCATCCCGTCTAGCGAGAGCGCGTTGCGCGAGATGGGGCAGAGGGGCAAGGAGAGGGTGCTGGCAGAGTTCAGCCAGACGAAAATGGTTGGCGCGCTCGATAAGGAGATCCAGGCGCTGTGCCGGAGTACCGGGCCGAGACCGACGATGATTCCGGATTGGTTGTATGTGGCTTTCATTCTGTCGGGGATGTCGGTGGTGGTTGGGGTGGTTATGTTGGGTTTGTTGGTGTGGGCTGTCAACCACGATAAGGAGAATCGGGCGAATAACAATGGGAGTTTGACGGGGACTGCTGTGGAGGTGGTGACGAGTACGACGAGTATGGCTGGGTGGGAGGAGTTGTGGGAGAGCGCTAAGGCGAGTAAGAGGGCGAGGGGACGGGATGAGCTTTGAGGTGGCGGATGAGCGGGCTGCTGAGTTGTCGGTGGCGACTGTTGTACATTGGCAGAGGTTATCGACATGCTAATGGTAGCGTGTTTGACTAACCTCTACTCGCGGTCCATGTGATGAGAGCTGCGACCGGCGGTATTGCCGCCCAGTTCGCACATATAGGCTTTCTATCTCTCTGGAGCTTTAGCGACTCGCAATTGACACTGTACCAGTCAAGACACAGACGTGACGGCATCTCCATGGCTCCTCTGCGTAATAATCGTGGTCGTGCACAGTAGCAGACTTTCGAGGAGCTGGAGCACAGTATAGGCATGGCCATTGGATGCATGGCGAATGCATGGTTCCGATAATCTATCTCTTGAAGCGGTGGTCCTCTATCAATCAATCACCACACCACATTCAACACCGCCTCCACCCGTCTAGTACCGCCCATATCCCCCGCCCTGCTGGTAGTTCTGACCCTGCCCATACCTATCATCACGGCCGTGCTGGTGGTCCTCATGACTCCGATTCGGATCTTGATAGCCCTGCTGATACTGACCCGGCTGCTGCTGCGGCATCTGCTCATACGGCGCTTCGTACCCTTGCTCATACGCAGTCGGCATCGCACTCCCACCTTCCGCCATGAACCCCGCCGGCGCCTGCGGTCCCTGTGAATATGAAGCCTGCGCGTAGTCCTGTGGCGCTGCGCCGCCGGGATACGCACTATATTCCTCGCCTCCCGGCGCACCGTCCCGCCGCTGAGCGAGCATCGCGAACGCCCCCCCAGCCGTCGCGCTATGGCTCGTGGTACCCAGGCCCTGGAACTCCTGCTCGAGTGGCTGTAGACTTTGCTGGAAATTCGCCACCGTGTGGTTGGTCCCGGCTTTGACGCTCTCTGAGCAGAGGATGCGATTGAGATCCCGCCCTTTATCCGCGCGGCCTTGCACCCACAGCTCGACAACGGTGAACATCTCGCGCTGGATCTCGCAGTTCGGGTCGCGGATAGCGGGGTGGTGGAAGACGCGGGCGACGTCGTCGAGGATTTCGTGCTCGGGGACTTCGGGGTGCTCCCAGCCGTAGATGATGCGGGGGGCGACGTACTGGAGGATCACGGCGGCGACTTGGCCGGCGGGCTGGTTGAGGATGTTGCTGAAGTGGTCTTTGGAGAGGAGGGAGTGCGTGGGGTCGGTGCTGGTTGGGTCTTCCCAGACGAGGTATTGTTGTTTGCGAGAGGAGCTTACAACGGCCCCGCTGCCTTCTTTGAGCGCGTTGGAAGCTGCTGCGATGATGGGCTTCATGAATGGCGCTAGGAGGCCAAGAACGAAGAGCGTGACTTTTTCGGAGATGGTGTCGATGGCTTTCTCGAGTCCGGGTATCTTTTCCAGGACACTGCTCACGGTTCGGACTACACGGTCGCGAAAAGCGAGTAGTGGATAGATCTTGGCGATTACTTGCTGAGGGTCTACCTTGACGTTCAGGCCAGGGACATTGGCAGAGGTCGGGCCCGGGGGACCGCCTTGAGAGCCGGGTGGAGCCTGGAAGCTTTGCTGGCCGGTATTGTGCTGTCCGGAGGTCGTCGGATCAAACGCACGGGTACCATTGTAGTCGTCCTGGTAAGGTGCGTATCCGCCAGCATGTTGATTGCTGCCCGTTCTCTCGTTCGCCGCAGCTTGTGCGTCTGATGCTGACTGGAGCTGGCGAGCCTCGTCCACCAATCCTCCAGAGCCGGGTATGATTGAAAGCGCACTCGCAAGGCCAGCCACGTCATTACCATTGTTCTCCCTCTGCGCGTTCGTGAGAGCAGCTTCGAGCTGTGCAACCTCGGTCTCATTGACCTCAGTCTGCGTTACGTGGTCCGCCGCCTCACCAAGCACCGAGTGGAGGAAGTCGACACCGCCGAAGGTACCCGTTACCAAGGGATACACGAACTTCCCGTGAAGGCTAATCGCCGTCCGATTGCCGACGTGAGGAAAAACGTCGTTAAACCCCATCTCTCGCAACGATAGCTCAGTGTAATTCGTATGCGCGCCAAAATCCTCCAAGCAGTGCAGACCCTGCCCGAGACACCGCAGAGCCTCGCATAGGTCTTCTTGCCGACCGCTCTGCGCACCATGAGTGTACATTCTACCGAAGTGGATACTGCGCGCAAAGCTGTGCTTGATATAACCGAGCGAGGTTGCCCATCCCCCGCTCTCGTTGGCTATGTAGTTCTTCATACCAGTGTTAGGATCGATTGCCAATTCGACAGGCATCACAGGTGCACGCAATCGCGGATCATACTGGCGGGCGTCAACGTTGTCGGCGTAGTCCTTCGGATTGTCAATGTGTTCTTCTGGTCTGTAGACGCCTAAGCGTTCGGACGTGACCTCGAACTCCGCTGTAGCGTAGCCGAAGCTCATGAAGGCGAGTACCCAGACCAGTACACGGATCGTGTCGGCTTGTACACCTTTGAGGGTCCCGACATCAACTGCTTGGGAGTAGTCTCGGAGCCAATTGCCGAAGTAAGCTGAATTTCATAATCAGCTTACAACCAGGGAAGACCGTGATCGTAGTGAATATGACCTCGCTTGACCATCATCGAAGTCCATTGATGGCCTCGTATGAATGCCACCGTCTTCAGGAGGTCCTCGATGTCTCCATGACGCCAGTTCCGTCCTTCGATTGCCGAAATCGAAGCGATGTTTCCTGCACCAAAGGCGACTGCAGGCAAGGGTAGGAGTGCCAGAGCCAGTACACAGATCAACACGAAGGTGATATAACGAGCCATGTTGGTCGTTCTTCGAGGCGACAGGAAGACCGATCAGGTTGTCATCGGGAACGCTATCGATTTTCAGCTCACTGTCACAAGTTCGGAGGAGGGAGGGGAAGTAGGTGAGCATTGACTGTTGAGATTGTTTGCTTATGCATTGCCGATGTTTGCGTACTCAGACCCACCCAATATACAGAGGTGATGGTGGTGAGGCTGGGCGGAGCGGGGCGCAGCAATCGACGCCAAGACGCCGGCGACGTCGAAATGCTTGGCGTTAACATCACCTCACTTCGTCGTCCCATACGGCAAGCACTTACTACAATTTCCATCAACTGCCACGGAGCTGTTACTGCTCGAGAAGGTAGTGGAGAGCAAGCTTGAACAAGCTCCGCGCACTAGGAGCCGCTGTAACGCGCTCACATACTACACGCTGGGGCGCAGAAGCGAGTTCACGACGCCATGGTACACAAGGGATCTGGGTATGCGTATATCTCAAGAAGGAGACCTACTAGCCATGATGGGTAAACGAATAAGTCTACATTGAGCCAAGTCGCAGGACAAAGGGACGCTCTTGCTTCACGACAAAGGCCCCCCACGCCGTCTTGAGGAGTCAAACATGTCGTCGAGACGCAGGAGTGTGCAAGCTCGGGTGGTGGGAGACGACTGTCAATGTCCTGCGGAGCGATGCCAGAATCCGGATGTCGTCGACCTTCCAGCGCCACCTCGCGCGTGGAGGCTCCGGTGTCATGAGAGCCCATCTTCTAGAGCCACATACGACCATCTTTGCTTGTGATGGCTCAGCCATATACCCCGACCGGCGTCTATGCCGAGGGATCATGTCACCGGCAACGGCCCACGAAGACTGCGCCGGCCATGCCAGGTCGCTTGACCAACCGCCAATCTCCGACATCATCTTTTCTGCATTGTCTTCCGTCTGGGTTTCTTTGTTCTGTGAGAGATTATTTTTGACAAACGATCTTGTCCATTTTTATTACCTCATCTTAGACAAAGAGACCGCGCTCTGCCGGCCGGCGAGCGTAAGAACATTGTTCGAGTACGCTGGACGCTGGTATGTGCTCAGTATCTTGTACATTACTCCCGACGGTATCACGTTTCATATCACCACATTCGCTTTAGCACGGGGCAGGCCCTCAATCACGCTCCTTAGCAATCACGCTTGCGACACTCATCAACCACGACCATGAGTCACGAGCAACAGCAACCGGTAGGTCTCGGCATTACGTTTGCTGAAGACGACGTTAATAACGAGGAAAACAATGCAGAAACAGGCCCAGATCAGATGCAAGCAGACGAAGAAGACGACGCTATCATTTTTCATCAGACGGAGCAGCTAGAGATTGTATTAGAGGCTGAGAACGAAGGTGAGCTGGAGGAGGCAAGAAGCGATGCTGGTTCACATTTCTCTTCGTCTTCTTCAGAGGACGAGGACGAGGACAAGGACGACAGAGAAGCATTTTATGTGTCATCGTCAAAAGAGGATGACGAGGACGAAGAAGATGAAGCAAATGCTGACAGCGTAGATCCGCTTGACACAAGCAGTAACGTTCCAGCACATGACCAGCCGACGTCTGAAGCATCCGATGCGAAAGCACGAGCCCGCTATGGCTTGCCGCCAACCCAAGCCTTTGCAAAGCCGGCAACGGACAGTATCGAATGGAACGTAGACGATTTCACCTTTTACAAGTGGGGCACAAGAAAGCGTTGGGGTGCCAACCAAGAGAAATACTGGAAAATTGAAGACGACCAATATACTCCTTTGTACACCCCAGGGCTGCTAGGCCGGGCCTGGATTGAAAAAAGGCGCGGACGCCCAGGGCCACCGAGTCGGCTACGAAAGGCTAGGAGTATGGGCGATCTCTCACCAGAGGCGAGTGCAAAGGAGCGGAGCCCAGTATCGCCTGGCCACGGCTCGCAAGACGACAGCGCGTTGCCGGAGAGCAGTACCCTCATTAGATCCGCGTCACTTTCCGCGCCTAGCTCAAGTCATGACTGGGCTGAGGAGGATGATGGCGACACGTCCTGGGTCACTAACTTCCAGAATGGCATCAATCCTAGCGCTCAAGACCATACGGACGAGGCCGGTCTAGCACACGAATATGAGGATGAGGATGCCAATGGTGATCAGCATCTCGACCTTGCAGTCCTTGCGCAGGGTGGTAATGACGACGAAGCGCCTCTGCCTTCTGCATTCGAAGTTGTTGAATCTGACGCCGACACGCAATTGGAGCAGGCAGACGTGCCCGGTGACGGCGCCGAGGCGGACCCGAATGATAGTCCAGCCGAGATTCCCGACGCGGTCGTCGACGCCACCGAGACGAAGTCACCCGTATCCCCGGCATCCTCCGATGCCTCGTCCGTGGATTCAACGACGGGCATGACGCAACGCGAGGGCTTGGCCAAAGCGGAGGTATACTTCAGCACCCCAACTCTTGCCAAGAGAAGATCTCAGCTGAAACTCGCAAACGAGGGCAGGCCAGAGGTCGATGCCATCCCTGAGCGCCCCAAAGATCGCCTAGAACTCTTGGAGGTGAAGGTGCATAGTTATCGGAAGCAGTGCGAGGAGCTGATGTCCTCGGTGGCGGACTACAAGAAACGGTTAGAGCATGCGGAAACCCAGTGGAACAGTATAGCAGATGAGTACGAGAAAGTCCTGTACGAACGCAACGGTGTCCAAGAAACACTGAATCGTGTGGAAAAGGAACGAGCTAGGTTGGAGCGGCGGGTTGCAAACGGCATGCGAGGCTACGATGAGCTCAGGGAGAGGTTGGCAACAGTGGAAGCGGAACTCTATGCGCTGAAAGAGGAAAATATCGTGCGCTTGGAACAGATGCAGCAAGCCATGGATGCCACGCCCGAACCGGAGAGCCGCGAACCAGACTACGACACGACTGACGATGGCAGCGGCGCACAAGGTAGCTCAGACAAAGCGACGCAGACGGATAGCTCCACCGTGTCTCATGTGGATACTCAGACTGATCCTGGCATGATGCCTTCACGGCGCCGCAGTTCCCCAAGCTCACCACCACAACCTCCGCTACTGAGGCCGGACGAGGTGATATGGCCCGCGCAACACATCGCGGAGAGCGCAACCCAGATCGCAGACTGGATCAACGAAAGACATGCAGCCGAGACCGGCGGCGAGATCGAGCCACTGCAACCCGCTATGGTCCGAGACATCCTCGGCAACGGCACGACACCTGTCTCCGTCTTGATCGACATCCTCGAACATGCAGGCTATGTCTTCCGACCCGATCACTTCGCCGGGATGCTCGTGGAACTCTCGCGCGACCAGGGTCGGACTGCTAATCTGGAGGCTATGTATATCATGCGGCGCTTCACGGAAGGCGACAACGTCGTTCGCCAGCTACTTGAGGAGGTCGATCAGCTTGAGCAGAACCAGCCGGATTTAGCCACGAGACTCCACAAGGAGGAGATGGAGAGCATGAGGCTGTACGACGCGCTTGAACACTGTCGCGAGCACGGCGCTGAGCTCGAGGCGGACAAGGTAGATCTACAGACGACGGCGGAGAAGATGCAGGTCTTGCTTTCGGAGGCGGAGGCGCGCAACAATGAGCTTGAGAAGTGGTGTGCCGAAGAGCAGGCTGCGAGGATCGCCGCCGTCGATGAGCTTGTCCTTGCGAGGAGTACGATTGAGGCGCTGGAGAAGGTCGAGCAGGAACAGCTCCCGACTATGCAGAGCGGAAGTATTGAGGGCGTGGAGTCAATCAGCAAGGACGAGAGGATTGAGCAGCTCGCCAAGGAGGTGGAGGAGTTGAAGAGAGATAAAGCTGCACACATCGGCATGATGCAAGCCGCCAAACGCACGATCGTCCGAATGGAAGAGCTCAAGCGGTCCTCAATGTCAGGACGTCCCGCGACTCCTGCTGCAGCTGTCCAGCGCGAGACCGCCCACGGTGACCTACTTACGCCAGCTGCTACCACGGCACCTACATTTCAACGCTCGGCGCAACACGCAGAGCGGGAAGGCCGTGCCGGGGATATCGAGGCGTCCAGGCGCACGATCGAAGCCTTGAGTAAGCAGCGAGAGGAGGCGTCGGAACAGCGCGAGAAGCTTGCGGAGCTCCGGCGGCAGGCTTACAGGAAGTTGCGTGGGGTTGAGGAGATACCGTATTTGGCGGAGGAGGAGAGGTTGACCGTACTGTTGCAGATGATTTAGGCGGAAGCCTGAGAAGTTGGAGGAATCGGTGTTACGAAATTTAGGTGCGTTGCTTTCTTTGCATTCTGTTCGCTGTTGTAATTTCTTTGTTTGCATTTAGACCAAGTTGGTAAGCTATCTCGGGTATCTACAGCTCGTCCTTGACGGATGAACCCGCATTCTGCGTCACCCCGAACGTATCCGCAGTCTCCAGATGCCTCGCCTCGTCCGCCGTACTTTCTCTCCCCAAGCACCCATTCCGATGTGGATACCGCCCGAACCGCTGTATCGCCTCGTCGTGTTGCTGAGCAGACCTGGCGTAATTTTGACCGAAATCCGCGACGGGACCCTCGCTCGGCTCGTTCGCTCGTTGTCGCCACCGGCTCTCGAGGTGTTGAGCGAGCTCGTGCGAGGGGAGATCCTCGCTGTGCATGAGGGGTAGGAGGAACCAGGACCAGTAGGTTCTACTTTTCATCGAGGGGTGTTCGACGAGGTCTTGGTCGGAGGCTAGGATACTGCGTAAGAGAGACCAGGCCAGACGATCGTAGTGCTGGTAGATTATTGGTAAGTCTTCGTGCCGGCGGAACAGGTTGCGAGGCATTTGATCGAGCAGCAAGATGAGCGAGAGTAAAGTCTTGGCGCCTTGGGCCTCATTTTCCTGACGCGCTCGGTTTACTTCGTCTAGGAAGGGTGCGGCTATGGTCTTGGCATTGCTGAGATCTGCGGCGTAACCAGTGAAGGGGGGCAGAACAAGGTGGGAAGGCGAGATGGTCGACAGTGCTGCCCCGGCAATGGCTCGGCACTCTTCATCTAGCGCTTCTTTTTCCTGTCGTGAACTACCGACGCCAAACCATCGCTTGACTGCTTCCGGACTGGGAACAGCATCGCTTTCGGATTGTCCACGGAACCAGAGCTCGCGTAGCTGGCTGTAGGTGCTTTGGTTGAAAACGTCCCGCTGTAGTTGGAATCCAGAAGTAGGGGTTGCCATTGCTGCGAAGCCTCGATAGCGGATGGGTGTGAGGGCGAGCGATAGTGGGAGAAGGGCTCTAGCGAACATGTTTACTAGTTGTCGGCCTGGCACGCTGATAAATCATGAAGGCACCGGAGATATCGTGGCGTTGGAGAACCGCGAGTTGATGCGGTCGGCCGGCTTTCGGGTACTGGTCGATTACGGTTATACTGGCAAGGTGGTCACCAACCCAACGGTCAAGACAGCGAGATGGAGGGAGTTTGCAGGAGTAGAAACAATGAAGTCGTCGTGTCGTGTGAGGTTTCATATCCGGCTTAGTGAGAGACCGCTCGCGCACAATGATTGGCTGTGGCAAGTCGGCCATACGCGCTCCCTCCCGTCTTCTCACCTCCCCTCTCTTCCACTGCCACGCAGCATCACTCACCACCCCGTCCACACCCTCGTGTAGCGCGACAGTAGCCGTGTCATGAGATTGCGCTTGTGCCGTGAATAACCAAGATGAACTCTGGTAAATATCATCACTTGGACAGAGGCACAAGTATTGTCACTACACTCTCAGTACCACCTTCACTCCTAATTCTTCTCACACAAACTACACTTGCTCATGCCGCATTTAGCAGCCTCTCATTGACAGGACATTAGATCGCTGGTACGGTCCAAGGCAGTCCAACCAGCGCGTCCGTTAGCAAGCGCGCAAATCCGGTCCCCAGCTCATATCCACAACCTAACCTTCTCCCTTTTCGATCGGAATCGACACGTCTCCTCGCTATCGGCGTTGACGGGGCTAGAGCCTCGAACTGGGCGAACACTCCCTCACGGGTACACCACGTCGTGTCTCTAGTATCAGCTATGTCTCCCTCGGTACGACTTGCCGTGTTGGCGGTCTTCGCCGTGAGCGCTCTCTGCTTGGACCTCGACATCAGCAATCAGAGTAAGTCAAGCCTGGGTTGCATTCCATCACGCTGTACTGACACGTTCAAGCTTCCGTCAAGCAGGCTGCCGCCACAATCGCCAGCGGACTCTACGAATATCACAATACGAGTTCCACGGCAGGACTGTTCAATCAGTGAGCACACTCGCACTGTTAATTTTTGTCTCTGTTGACCACTGTAGGCCTGAGCCATGGTTCTGGTGGCTATCAGGTGCTGGCTGGACCGCACTGATAGACTACACGGCCTACACGAACGACACGACCTACGTCTCTGACATTCACACTGCGCTCGCCCAGAATCTCGGCTCCAACTACGACTTCGTGCCCGCCGAGCAATCCGGATGGGAAGCCAACGACGACCAGGTATACTGGGTCTACAGTGCGCTGACGGCAATGGAATACGGCTTCCCACCCTTGCCCTGCAAAGCTGCGTTCAACAACACCGTCGGCAACTGTACCAACTCATGGCAGGCTGTAGCCGTTCATGCATTCGAAGACTTCGTCACGCGCTGGAACCTAGACAGCCAGACCTGCGGTGGTGGTCTCAAATGGCAGTACGATCCGACGGCCAAGGGATGGACGTATAAGAACTCCGTCTCCAACGCCGGCTTCTTCCAGACGGCCGCGCGGCTTGCTCGGTACACTGGCAATGACACGTACACTGACTGGGCAACGAAGATCTGGAACTGGTCGGTCACTTCTGGTCTTGTCGGCAGCGGGTACCACGTGTACGATGGGAGCAGTGACGGAGACGGCGCGAATTGTTCGTCCGTGGACCATGACGAGTGGAGCTAGTACGTACCACCACCATGGCCATGGCTCGTAGCCAAAGCTGCATTCCGCCATATTCATACAGGATCTACAAGTCCTCCTGTCATGCTAACATGTATGATTAAAGCAACATCGCCTCCTACCTCCACGGCGCCGCGCACATGTTCGCGCACACCAACGCCAGCATCTGGACCACCATCGTCCACGGCCTCCTCGACACCGCAAACACCACTTTCTTCTCCCCCTTCCCCAACGCCACGGGCATCATGTACGAGCCCATCTGCGAAAAGCAGGCAGCGTGCTCCACGGACCAGAGCAGTTTCAAGGGCTCCCTGGCGAACTGGATGGGTAAGACTGCTGTTCTCGTGCCCAGCGTTTCGGGGAGGATTATGGCGTTGCTGGGGTCGAGCGCGCGGGGGGCGGCTGCGAGTTGTAGTGGGGAGAATGGGACGTGTGGGACTAAGTGGTATGTTGGTGGGTTTGATGGGCAGGTGGGGTTTGGGCAGCAGCTCAGCGCGCTGGATGTTGTGCTGGGTTTGTTGGTGGGCGAGGCGCCTGAGCTTGCTGTGTTAACATGAGCTCGGGTGTGCGATGCGAGGGTCTGTTCAAAGGTGCCTCGGCCGGCGCAGTTGCTACACTGAGCGATTGAGACTCGTATCCTTCAATTCAATGTACAGTATCCCCCCAAGCACACGCCCGCCGTCCTCGATCGCAATACCATACTGGCCGCGACGTACATCCAGCATGGCGTGAGGTCGCACACTACCAAGCCGAAACGATACTCCGGGAGAACTATAAGCGAGCGAGGATTGCCAACTGCGAGGATTGCCAACTGCGAGGATTGCACAGCAGTAAGGACTGGCGGCGAAGATCACTGCATTACTCATCCCGAGATCCAGCGCCTGGTCCAGAATTCCGTATCCACTAACTTAGAAATGCTGAGTTCGACGCTCACTTGCGACGCGGTATCCGCCGGCGTTTGCGGTGAAGAGACGCAGTGCAGAGGGAGAGTAAGGACATGTAGCCACCATATCACCGTTCCCAGCAAGAATGGTTTAACTATCGGCGTCAAGATCGAAGTGCAGTACGCTGACCAAGCGCGGGCTCGCTCGTCTTGAAGTAAGAGAAATGCTGAACGATAATGGACCTCCACGCTCCAGCAGACTTGGGTACTGCGCTTGCCCACGGGTTGTTTCGAGGTAGCCGCTGGATCACGCGGATTTGAATCGGCGAAGTCGATTCAAATCAGAGCTGACGCGCAGACTGACCATTGGAACACTGCGACGCTATGTTGCTTCGGGCATGTATGGTTTGCCAACATCGTTGCGCTAATCTTGAGACTCTCTGTAGAAACCGGACTCGTTCCCTTCTCCCTCTCCGGCGTCGTGTCTTACCATGACAGACTTCGGAATCATAATCTGCTGACTGTTAAAGCTCTCCACACTGGTAGCATCCTGTGTCCGATTGGCCACAATTGTTGTGTGGCTCGTCGCATCGTTCCGCACCTTGACGTGGTGGCGAGACGACTCTGTTCGGCCCTGGATGTTGTGGGAGCCAGATGTTGAGCCAGTCTGCGCGGTATTCATGAAGCCGGTACTGGTCTTGCTCAGGAAAGCGAGGAGGTTCGGGTAGGCTGCGTTCATGATTATGAGGTGCATCTCAACAGTCAGAAGAATGAAGAGATCGAGAGCGTTGAAAGTGAAGTCTGAGCTGAAGAGCCGCTTGGGCGTGTAGTAGAGACGGGCGGCGATGAATCCAACCAAGCTATCATGCTGTCAGGTTTGACCGATTGAACTTGGGCTCACAGACTTACATGAGTCCTAGACCGAACCACATGGAGGCTTTCAGCTTTCTCCACCAATGCACTTGAGCGGTCCAGACCATGCGACTGCTCAACAAGAACCAAGATACCAGGAGGATTACTTCGATGCACCCAAGCGTTAGCTGCGTTACCCGAGTCACTTTCTGATCGTGGGTCAGCGGTTCGTCCAGAGCACCTCAATACGGTCCATCTGATGATCTGCCTTACACTTAATGGAGCACTTTCCGCAGCTGCAACCGAGGCTACGATCACTCCTGCTAGGCCCCACGCTGCAGCGATTCCGTGTCCCACCGTTGACGCCAAGCGGTGCGTCCTATCCGCCGCAAGGCTCTGGATGAACATGCCATACGAGACGACGGCCAACCCTTCAACCAGGAAGAAGAACACACAGCTGACCAGCAGCGCCTGGAATGTGTCAATTAACTGGACCTGTTGAGTGACGGCTGAAATCTACCGTTTGGATCTTGTGCTGCTCGTCGAGTGCGATCTGATCGATATGCTGACCCAAGCCGTGGTTGATGCTGACACAAATCGCGGCAGTATTCCCGACGCTTGCAGCCTGCGCGTAGCCTCTCGTCAGTACTGATCGATCGTAGAACAACCAGAGTAGCTACCGTGGCACCGAGAAGAAGGTAGTCCTCACACCTGAGTGAGGAGTTCCACGGCCATCGACTATGCAACCGGACGACCAACAACAGGACAGTGTAGGCCAGCATAAGAGCTACCCCGAGAACGATTCTGGCGCCATGGTCGCTCGCCGTGATCCTTGACGATGAGGTCGACATGTCTTAGCGACAACGTAGCGCCCTCAATTCATACGATGATACAACGATTGTACCGCGAGAGCGAAGTACCGTTTGGAAGCATCCAAGACTGTCGTACCTATCGGCCTTTCATCGACTTTCAATCGTGGATCGTCGTCCATCCTCCACAGGGCCATATCAGACACTGCCCAGCATGCGACAGTACCTGCATGATACCCGGCAGTCAGAGTCCCGTCCGGGGGTGCGATCTGGCGCCAGCCTTCCACGGGTCCTTCGAAGATGACAGCGGACTAATTCATGCGGGCTTCGACCAGATAGCGTAGGCCTGCCGTGATAACCCTAGGATACAAGAAGGCACAGGCCCGAAAGTGATGGGCCGTTCGCAGGATCGAGTGGACGAGGGGCGGGGCCTCCGGAGGGGGATGCAGGCAGGAGGCACAGCAGCGGTAGAAGTTTGGCGGGCGAGAGTAATGTCTCCGTCGTGAACGACGGCCCATCTATCAGGAACGGAGTCCAGTCCTACTCTTTCGATAGAAGACATCGTGTGTGTGATGGAGGTAGGACCGGGTCAAGCGGAGTAGCGTTCCTGGCCAATGGTGCAGTCCTAGAGCTCTTGTCATATTGCTTCCGATTTCAGGAGTCTGGCTATGCAAGAGTTGCGGCCGTGTGATTACTCCATTCGCTGGATCGATCTCCTGAGCCCATATTGCGAATGCCGAATAGCTTGTGCAGTTGGAACAAGGTGTTGACTTTAGGCCCGGGACTGACTTACCGGCGAACCTTGCTAGTGTTTTGAGGGTTCGCGGACCAGGGAGCGCTTGTGCCGGTACATGTGCAATCAATTGCTTCTTGACACGGGAGCTCGCCGGTCTCGAAGGCTTCAGCAGTGCAGCATTGTGTCTCCGTTGTACACTGTACACATCCGCCTTCTCCTTGACGAAGGTCGTGGCCTTCCAACAGGCGTCAATGTTGGAATGCCGGCATTTCCGTGGAAGTAACAGATTACTTCAACAGAACCACAAGGCATCTTGTTCCCCCGGAAGACGCCTTATGAACTGCATACGCTTATCTGCGATCTGCAGCTCGCTTCTGTTTGGCTTGCACATCTCCACTACTATTGCCAGGCGGATCGCAATCCCCCCCAACAGCGTATATTGCTACTCGCATCCGTCCGGAGTAGACTAATAGGACTACTGCTCCCGTCGGTACTCCGTCTCTGCCGTCGAGATGCTTGCTCGAGGTGTCTATTCGAGTGCCCCTCCCTTCTTGACCTCACCTCCCGTCCCGTTCTCCCAAAGAACTGAGCATTCTTCTTCTCCCAGTCTATCTTTGCGCAGTTCATCACGGACTTTGCCAACGGGGCTCTCTCAGGGGACGTGAAAGACGGCAACGTCCACGAGTTGCGCTCCGTCGGCATCCCGGAACTAGGAGAGATCTCGCCTGATAAAGAGGGCGAGGCTTATCGTGAAGGCGGAACAGACTTCAAAGATCAGATGAATATGGAAAGACTTGGGAAGAGACAGGAGTTTGATGATGGTGCCACCTTTTTGCAACTTGCTCCGAAGCTCGTACGATCGCTAACGAGCTGCGCAGCGGAACTTCAGGTTGCTCTCGATCACTGCGTTCAGTGTTATTGCAATGGGTGGTTGGATCTTCGTTCCCAAGTGCGTCGTATCGACGCACGTTGATCTGGATGGTTTGGCTGACGCTAGGGGCAGTAATTCGATCTCGGGAATCGTCGATGGCAATACCGGAGGCACCATCGCGATGTATCTGATCAACTTTGCGGCTTTCTCGAGTATCATCTTCTCTCTGGCCGAGATGGCGTCAATGTCGGTCTTGATGTGATCCACCGCACAGCCCGGACTAATGGCCATACACAGGGCGCCTACTGCTGGGGACCAGTACCATTGGGTGTCCGTTCCACATTTCTGACCTTCGCTAGATGTTGTCCTGACGTTCATCAGATCCGAATTTGCGCCGCCTTCGCTGCAGAAGTCTCTCAGCTACACTGCCGGTGAGCTGCCATCCTTGTCGGCCTGAGCACTCACATCTAGGAACACTACGACTGATTCCTTCCCAGGCTGGCTCTCAGCACTAGCATGGTGCTGCGGCACAACCAGCGGCTTCTTCCTCGCCGGCAGTCTGATCCAGGGCGTGATCGTCGAGCTCCACAGCGACTACGTCGCCGAGCCCTGGCGCGCCTACCTTCTCGTCGTAGCCTTGGCCACCATCGGCGCACTCGTCAACACCTACCTTTCGAGAAAACTCCCGAGGCTCGAAGGATTCGCTTTCCTACTGACGATCGCCGGGTTTATATCCGTGATCATCGTGCTTTGGGTACTGAGCTCGGGACAGCGACTCACGGCTTCGGAGGTGTTTCAGACCTTCTCCAATGACGGCGGATGGTCGAGTTTGGGGCTGAGTATGGTCGCTGGTCAGATTCTACTTGTGTGGACACTCACGGGTGAGTCTCATGCCTAGCTGAAAGCTGGGGAGCGCTCACTGATAGCTCTCAGGAGCGGACGCTACCGCACACATGGCGGAAGAAACCCGGCACGCATCAGACGTCATCCCGAAGGCGATGATCCTGAGCTACTTCATCAACGGCACCATGGTCTTCATAATGCTCATCACCTACTGTTTCTGCCTGACCGACCTTATCGACGCCTTCGCTTCGGCCACCGGGTTCCCGTTCATCCAGGTTTTCGCGACCGCTACCGGATCCGCCGAGGGCGCGGCGGCTATATCGTGTCTGCTCGTTGTCTTGATCGTGTTCAGCGTCACGAACTACATGGCAGCTTGTTCGCGGCAGGTGTTTACCTTTGCACGAGACCGAGGGGTCCCGTTTCATACCTGGATTGCCAAGGTAAGAAGCTCCAAGCTAGGAAGCAATGTCGCATGCCAAGTCCATACTGGGACAAAGCCAAGCACGCATATGGGCGATGTCCTAGTACGGCAGAGCAAAGCCGTGATTGAGCAAGGTTAACACCTCCTAGGTCGACCAAAGAAACAATTGCCCCACCCTAGCCGTCGCCGTGACTTACGGCTTCTGCATCCTCATCTGCCTCATCAGCCTCGGCAGCGCCGTGGCCTTCAACGCCATCACCTCCTTACAGCTCCTGGCCCTGGTATTCACCTACATGATGTCCATCGGCAGTGTCCTCTGGCGACGGTTCTTCGGCAAGCCTCTGCCAGTGGGCAGCTGGTCACTAGGTCGCGCCGGGACGCCGATGAATGCCTTTGCGCTCGCGTACTGCGTCAACCTGATCGTGTTCATTGCGTTTCCGGTCTCGGTGCCGGTGACGGTTGCGATGGTGAACTGAGCTCCCGTCATGTTTGCGGGGGTCGTGGTGCTGGCGCTGGGGTATTACCTGCTGTATGCGCGGAGGGTGTACGATGGTCCGGTGGCGTATGTAGGATCTGTATACTGAGTGCTTCGGTACAGCACCTCCAGTACAGTTTCTTCGCGGGCGCCAGGGGCATTCGTCTGTCACATTTGATCTCCCCTCTTGAGTCTTCGGTATAGCGTCTTCGATGGGGTCAGACGTAACGGTTCGTCACATCATCCTCTGTGAGTCAGCCAGGAGCAGAAGAGAGCGGAAGCCCAAGACGAGAATACACCCTTGATCGCAAGCCTATCACCTGCCCAGTAGTAATAATCGATCACACCGGTATCGAACGCATGCACAACGCCACCCACCCGTCCCACGCGCCCATATACTCGCAGGAGCCGGTCCGCCGCTGGCCGCAGATCCAGTATATGCACCTCGTCCCAGGTAAGGCTGAAGAACACAACAAGGCTGGGCCCCAAAGCGGCACGCGCGTCAACTAAGCGTGATGGAGTAGTGGAGGGGTGCTGGAGGGGTGACGGAGGTGTGCTGGAGAGTGCTCTGGTAGAAGCCTCGGCGCTTACAAGGAGGCGTCGTTGATGGAAGCAGCAAGCACACGTCACAAAAGCGTGATGGATGAGGTGATGTGAGGTGTGGTGTGGACGCCCCACTGTTTGCAGCCCTGGCCATGTGGTGGTGTACAGGTACATGTACATGTACATATAAGGTAGGTAGGGAGGGTGTGTGCAGTCATCTCAACGGCGCTGATCGCGGTTCGCGCTGGGATGGGGGGTGAAACATGCGTCCGCCGTCCACACCTCATGCAAGCACGGAAGGCACCTTGCTTGGACGTCAGGTGTCGCCTGTGACGGCCGACTCGAAGACGCTGTGCGCTTGTTGTTGACACGAGAGAGGCGAGGACTGGCCAAGCTTGCACGGACATGAGAACAACAAGCTGATAATAGTGATGATAACGATGTAGTTCTAAGAGTCCAACCCATAGCCAAAAGATCAGTGTCCCGGTAGCAAACTGCGCCCGTACCTTAGATGCCCAAATACTTGCAAAAGGGTATACGACTTTTGATGACCTTGGCCCCACCCAGTAGCAAATGCAGAGCGAGCGAGCACGCTTGAACGAGAGAACTCCGGAAAGAGTACCAATCCGTCCAGCAAGAAGAGCATCACGCACCGAGAGCCCGTCGCGCTGCGCCCGTGACTCGTAGTCGTACAAATCCAACAAAGTCAAAACCGGCACCTTCAAAAACAAGCCCGCCCGTAACTCCGTCGAAGATCCGTGTCGAGATGGATGTCAGGTGCTGAGCAAATAGCAAGCCAAAAGCGAGAGCACGCGCGCCCATTCGCCACCAAACACACCTCTAGGCACCAGGATGAACGAGAATCGCCTCGCAATTCGCATCGAACCGCATAGACCACAACCGCATCCCCGTCATAAGCCTCTCCGTGCGCTCCAACTCCCGATCGCGCCCGAACATGGCGTCCACAAACTCACACCCGCTATTCTTCCCCATCGTCACCTTCTTCGCGCCACCATTCTCCTTCTTCGCCGCCTTCCACATGTACGTCTCGCAAATCTTGAGGAGCTTGTTGAACCGCTGCCACAGCCGCTCGCCGGAATCGAGGAACTCGTCCACGAGATCCCGGTGCGCCGTCTGCCGGATCCGCGACATGGTGTCCTCGGCGCGCTTGATTTTGCCCGCGAGCTGGATGAGCAGCAGCCACAGTTCGCCGGCGACTTCGGAGATGGGCGTCGCGGGGCCGTAGTAGAAGACGGTCCAGTCGTAGATCCATTTGCCGAGGGAGTTGGCATCGAAGACGCTGCCGAGGAGGAGGATGGGCTCTTCGGTGGGGTCCCAGTTCTTGTAGGAGTAGCCGGCGGGTATGCCCGCGCGACGCGCATCTTCTGCTGTGGCCTGGTGGGTCGGCTTGTGGGGTTTGCTTGGTTTCGGGGGAGGGTGTGACTCGTGGGTTGCGGGCGTCGCTTGCGTGTACGAGGAGCGGCGTGGACGTGTGCGTTGCGCAGAGTCGGCGGTCGTGTAGACTGGCACCTGATCAGAGTAGCGGTGATCAGCGCGTGCCTCGTGGTAACTTGCTTGGCGCTTGTACGGCGGCGGTCGCACTTCGTCCCTCTCGTAGCGCGGCAGGTACTCTTGCTCGTAGTCGCCATAGCCATCGTAGACGTATCGCGACCTTGACGAGGAGTATTTCTTACTGTTCGAGTGCTTGCGCTGTGTTGCTGGGTCTGCGGGCTCCCGGTAATGGTACCGAGAGCCTTCGCGTTTACGATCAGAGCCACTTACATAATCGGTTCTGCGTTGCGGTGTCGACTGCGCAGAAGAATAGTGCCCGGAGGGGGTGTATTCGGGTTTCGTGGTGTATTGCGGTGGGCTGGATCTTCGAGGGGTTGCATAGGTTGTTGTGTACGCGTAAGATGAATCGCCGGTCGCGCGGCGTGTGTGTCCTTTCGGTGGTGGTGTCGACGTGAACACATATTGCCGTGGCGAGTAGTAGGCACGGTCGCCAGTCGATTGAGGCGTCCGTGGAGGTGTTTGGTGGTCGTACGATGCAAAGTACGGCGGATGCACCGGGTACCCTGCTGTCTGGAACATCGGAAACCAACGTAAGCGTCCAGACACGCCGCTGTGTGGTCGGTGTCAAGAGTTGGAATCGTTCGCAGTCGGCTTCATGCAGCAGGTCGTTATCTCGGCCAGTGGGCTCGACACTGTGGTAGCGGAGGTCGAGAGGAGGAGTACTGTCGAGTCCTGTACTGCCGTCCGTACATTTGGGTGATGCTGGTCGGTTTGCGGAGTGCAAATCGATCTCGTGACGTAGGTCGCGGTGACTCGAGTGGCTGAGGTGCGGCGATGATGCTGCCTGTTTGTTCGCGAGGTGCGATGGGAGGGCAGAAAGGGATGGCGGGAGAGCGAGATGGTGGTAAGTATGGAATAGTGCCGAAGCGTCGAGATGCGGCTCCTTGGCGCTAGGACCAGCCAAAGGCGCGTGTGGAAGGGGACGGGACCGGGGAGGCAACGCTGACTTTGCGGTGTGTGCTCCGTCCCGACCAATCGCGTCGCCCGAATATATTCCAGCGCTTCACACTGGATCGCTTTATGAGTCGACGCCGAGATGACTTCTCGAGCTTTGGTGAGGCGAAGAAAGGGGCCATGGAAGCCCAACGCCGCTCCGCGGTACCGTACGCCGGCGACGCAACAGCTGCACACGGCGGACGACAGCCAAACGATCCGTCGTTCAAATTTTGACTCTCGTTTGCGAACGCTCAGCGACGTATCAGCGTGTTCAAGTACACAAGTAGTGCGCAAACCATCGAGGGTGACACCCGCGCGATGCCTTGCCAATTGCCTCTTACGGAAGGCATCTTCCGGCGCAGCCGTATTCGCTGTCGCAGGGCTGCGCCGCCCTGTGCGTCCATTCGTGCGACGTTACTAAATACGCGTACTGAGCTGCGGAAGAGGCGAAATACTTTCCTCGCAGCTGGAGTCGTCAGATCAGAGCGCACCACCTCTTTTTAGTTGCCGCTCTCTGCAGCTTCCCATGCGTATGCAAGCACCTCACGCATGTGTGCTTCCATGCACGAAGGTGTTCGTGCCCGCCTTGTCATCATGCTTGCTTCGTCACCCCATCGAGGTACTCGCATGATGCTGCATCAGCTGCCCGCATCTGCTCTGCCCGATGGTATGGACTATTGGTGACCGGTAATGAGGTTGTCGGGTTGCTGCAATGCCTGATGAGACAAGCTTCCGGCGCCATGTTGTCGCCATGTGGGTCCGCTTGACACTGTAAACCGGACCGCAAGCCACCCCCAGATGAGATGGAGCCAGCCTGGAACTTCGAAATCTCGCTAGAGCGTGGTTGGTCCGTGTGGAGACATCATGGCAATGGAATCGTCGCATTTGCCGTCCGTGGCGTCCAGCTCTCTCGTCTTCTCACTCACGAGCTTTGATGACAGTCGGAACCTACACCAAGTACCAGCGAAACCTCCATGACTGGCTCAGCATGCATCCCAGGATCGATCCCGTCACTCTATGGCCAACACATCGCCGGGCCGATGCATGAAGTCGCGCGCGCTGGCCGTCGATTGGCTGTAAATCCCCCTAACCGGACGGCGCCAACGCCTTCCTGCCCAAGCGAGAGAGCTCCCCTACGCTCCTACGCTTCAAACAACTGGAAAGGCGGTGGGCAACCTTGCTCGCTGTCGTGTGCTCACCTCTCACGAACCACGAGTCACCAACTCACACTAAGGGCGTCTAGACTCTGAATGGAAAGTGCTACTGGCTTCCAACGTGAAGCTGTCGGACAACCATACCATCGCCATACTGTTGAGCGCAGCGCGCGGTTCCTGACGTGCCCAAGCCGTGCGCGACCTGTCTCTGGGTCTTGCCAGAACCGGGTGCACCCACTACTGGCGATCAGGAACCGGAGCAAATGCCTGCAGCCTTGCCGGAGCACAGCACCGGTCGCACAGACTAGAGGTGCGCAGTCGTGTGAGTGTCTTTGCAGGGACCTTTCACGCATGTAATTGGCTACCTGTCACGTCACCTCACTCGCGTGATGCTCAAGGCTTCGTAGAACGATGTCGGAGGGCTCGGTCGGTGGGTTGGAGTTGATTAGGGATCCTTCCGTGCGTTCTCAAAGTCAGGCGCCGCTCCTCGAGGCTCCCGGGTCCGGAAGACTGGTGTAGAAACTCACTGGAGATCGTTGTGATCGTCTGAGAGCTTTCTTGACTGCACCGGGAGCATGATTTGTTCTCGTACATGTTTCGTATGCAAGTAGTAGATATTCCTACAGCTGCGCCCGCGCTTGACTGCCCCTCCGCCTCCGCGCCCTACTCGCCAAACCCTCCTCACCCACCCCAACGTCCCCAAACAAATCCCTCCCCACCAACTCCGCAAGACCCAGCACCCGCGTCCTCACCGTCGTCCCATCCCTCCGATTCTTCCCCTCTCTCCGACTCTGACTAATCCGCTCGCACATCTCCCACAGCTTCCCCTCAGCCACCAGCCCGCCATCCGAATCCCGAGCAGGCATCCACTCCAAATCCAGCCGTACTTTCGGCGGGACCTTCCCGTCTCCCCGTGGGCGCTGGACGGTAATGATGCCTTCGTCTTCCGAGCGGCTGAAAGCGTTTTTCAGGGCCTCCTTGTTGACGGCTTCGAAGTACGAGAGGTCGCCTTGGTGGTAAAGGGTTTTGCCTAGCAGTTGCGCGCGGTCCTGGACGGTTTTGTAGTCCACCCAGGCGTCGGCGTCGGCGTTGGTGGGGTGGTGGGGAGGCGTGAGCATGAAGAGGCTGATGGCGCCGAGCCAGCTTGCTTCTATGAAAGGCCAGATAAGGAAGCAGTCTAGGATGGGTGTTAGCTCTGCAGCATGAAGTGAAGTGTGGGAGTGAGAGGGTTGTCTTACAGAAGTCGAAGTTTTCACGGCCAGAGGCGCGCTCTTGGGGGTGCAGCTCTATGTACTCAATCTCGTTGCTTACGACGTTGTTGCGTGAGGTGGTCAGCACGCCGTCTCGTTCCAGACCTTGTAGAGTGATGTCCAGCGTTTCTCGGAGACCCTCAGTGGGGTATATGAACTCCGCTCGAAAAAGCTGGCTGAGAAAGAGAACGTACTCCGTGAGCTCGGCGTACGAAATCCGCTGACCCTCCGGACCGCCACCGAGCTTCACCTTCGTGTACACAGCGGCGCACACAAGCGCCTGCGAGACAAAGAGATGAATGGTCATGTTGCGGTAGAAGCTGAGCTGGAACCGGTCCTCGGCGTAGAAGGTCTCCTCCGGCAGATCGTCAACGCGACCCACCAGCTTAGGCCCGAGCACGGCCAGCGCCTTGTCGACGACGATCTCCGTTGTGCTTTCCGCAAAGTGAGCTACGCGACCGCCTTGCGCTCGTACACGCTCGCTCAGCCAATTGACTCTCCGCACGAGCTCCGACTTGCCGACGCCGCGTCCGCGCAGTGTAAGCAAGACTGTGCCGACGAGAGCAGTGGGCATCACGACCGAGACGTCGTTGATCTCTTTGAGCACCTTATACCCAAGTGTGGTGAGCAGCTTGCGCTTGAACGCCGCGTCGTACATTGTCTCTATGCTAGGCGACTTGACAAGCCTGGACCGCTGCTGGTCGATGAAGCCGCGGAGACTCCACGGTTCGTGGAACCGCACGTCTACCCGGCCTAGCTTGAGGGACAGGACGTTGGACGCTGACAGGAATTGGAAGAGGTCCTCTTTCGGCTTGGGTTGGCCCAGGAGTTCGCTGATGTAGGAGTCCACCTCGATGACTTTGTCGTATTGCGTACTGACTGGGCACACTATGGCATCCTCCACCCGGCCGGATAACACACTGTCGAGTAGGAAGGACAAGATACCGAACTTTGGCTGCAGCAGCTTGCCTGTTCGACTTCTGCCGCCTTCGACGAAGCACTCGATGTTCTAGCCATTCTGCAGCAGCGTGTCCATGTAGGACTGCACAAGCGTCGCGTAGAGCTGGTCGTCGCCGAAGGACCTGCGTATCCACATGGCACCGGCATGCTGTAAGAAAGGTCCAATCACTGGGAAGTTCAGGTTGTCACCCGCAACGACCGTGGGCAGAGCGAGTCCTAAGCGGTAACAGACGAGCTGCAGAGAGACATAGTCCACGTGTGAGCGATGGCACGGTAGGAAGATGATGGATTGTTTCTTGGCAGCCGCTTTCTCCGCCACCGCCCGCAGCTGCGTGACCTCGTGGCTACTGACGTGGATACCTTGGTGGTAGGCTCGGGTGAGGAGTTGAGTGCAGAGGTAATAGGCCCCGCGAATGAATAGCTTGCTGTCCATCTTGCATATCATCTTGTCCGTCCACTCGTCTGCCACTTGGCGGAGCTCCTCCTCCAGCTGCCGCCTGCGCGCCAGTCTGCGGGTTATGTGTTCCTCCACCTCGCCGTCCAGTCCTTTCGGCCCGAGCAGTCCCTCGTGTATCTCGACCTCGACCCGCTTCTGTGCCAATTCGGATATCCGACTTTGCAGCTTCCCTTGCCGCATCACCATGGCTCTCATGTTTTCGCTGAAGCCCGGGTAGAAGATGTCCGTCCCGACAATCTTGTCGTAGCTTCGCCATCCTGTACCCGTGAGATGGAGACCGAACTCCTGCAAGGCATTTATGGGATCGCTACGGAAGCGGGCGTAGGGCTCTAGCAGAGACTGTTCCTGGGACGTTTGGTCGGCTGCCGTACTAGGCGGGTGGACTTGGAGACTGTCTCCCAGGATTGATAGGTCCGGTGACGAATCCGAAAAGTCTTTCGACATGGCTGTCGGCGTGTGTCTAATTATACCGTTGCTGACTCCTCCATGATCGCATTTGGAGACACCTTATGTACAGGCAGGATCGTGTCCTGGGGTGGGAAGGGAGCGGAGTCGGAATGATACCGTCGCCGTTCGCCGTTATACGGGAGACCACGTTACGATTGTGGTGAGCTACGGGAGAGTGCTGGGGGTTACGGTCTCCGTGTCGCAGCGAGCTGTATGTGATAGTACATGTACGTGTAACGCTCGAGTTAGAGGTCCTCAATCCACATGAAGCAGCAAGACTCAATTAGGAAACTACGTGGGGCTGGAGCCGAGGTGAATATCGAGTTACATAAGCTCGCATGATCAGGACATCGACGCATCCATGGATGTATCACGTATGTTACTGCTGCCGTCCACACCACGTATCTGATATATTTACCGGCACAGCTTCAGCACCCTCGATGCACATGAGCTGACTGGCCTATTGTCAAGATCTCAACGATGTCGAGAGACTCGAGTAGTCACTACATGTACCCAAGGCCCTCGACACAGTCAGCAGACGGCCTAGGGTGGCCTTGAGCATCGCGTTTGGTTGTCTGAGACATTCGCTGCACGATTCTGCCATGGAGTCTGCCGCAAACGCATCATGGATCCCTTCCGCCGCCGACCTTCTCCTTGTTTTGCCTCGACTCGCGCAAAGAGCCGGCGCTTTCGCTTTCCACGTACCTGAAGCAATGGACAACATCGCGGGCAAGATATGGAGCGGCGGCAGCATCATTGCGGACGCCACGGGACAGCAGACCGCCAACTCCACCATCACGAACACCAGCGCCTTCGTGCAGAGTACTGCGGCGGTGCTGGATGCTGCAGTTAGGGAATCATGGCAGGATACGGGAGATGATACCGGGTCGCTCTTTGGGTTGATGTTGCAGGGTGTTGGCAAGCTGAAGAACTTCGGCGGCATCTTCTCCTACCTTACGTCAAAGTGGGCCTTGGCGACTTTCACGATCGCCATCATCCTCAACCGGACACAATTCTACGCTTCTTCGCGCCAGCACCTACGGCTGCGGTGGTACATGCGGCTGGCACTTTATCTGATCCCCATCGCCAGCTTTCTCGTACAAATGCAGGTTGTTCTGCAAGCTCTGAGATGCCAGACGTCTCCGGACTTTCCGCAGCTCCGTTACGGCGACCCTTTGAAGCATCTCGCCATCGATTTCGCTGCAGAGGGCGGCTTCTTGTACAGGCTCAGCTCCATCCTATTGTTCTGGCAGGATGACGCTTCTTGCTGCGCCGCTCGTAGCATGTCGCTCACCGCCCTCGACGGCAACAAGAGCGCACTCCGAGGATCGATGTCTCTGCTGTTCCGGTTCTTCCTCACGCTGTGCTCAAGCCAGCTCTTCGAGACGCTAAGCTGCGCTCTGCAAGGCAAGCAGCCATTACCCGAGACCGGCATGACCATCTTCGAGCACTCTTTGGCGTTCGCAGAGTGCGAGGCCATGATTAGTAGCGCACTGGGCTTCGGCTTGTTTGGTCTACCGAAGCTTGACAGCGCTGGACAGGCTACAGGCCAGCTTCTCAGTAGAACCGAGATCCTGCAGCGTCTCAATGTGCCTCCGGAAGTCCTGCTTGTCTGCCTCATCTCCTGCTTCAGTCACATCAGCAGCGCAATACTTGCAATTACCGGCTTGCGAGACAAAGTCCGGCTTGTCAATACGGCTATCTGGGCTTGCTGCTACATGTCTTCGTTCGTATGGAGCTTCGCCAAAGTCGTCACTCGCCCGGTCGAGAGCGTGACGGACCTAGGCGTCCTCCGGTTTCCCACCGTCGTGGTGATTGGGTTCGTACCACACTTGCTGATCTTGGGGGGCACATTGGTATGCGGCACGATATACGGGCTGGCACTACTCGTCACGGCTATGTCGGTACCGGAAGACGTGGCGCAGGGCATGCCCATCGCCCAACGCTTCGGATGGGCCTATCGGAATCTGCAGGCAAACGTCCAGTTCTCGGCGTCATCGTCAATTACGATCAAGATGTCCGAAGACTTCTACACGACACTGCTCAAGGTCGGCTTCAACGTGCTTACCGCGGCGAGCGAGGCAGTCTACCTTAACGAAGGATCGAGGATCAAGATCGCGCACATGACCTGGCTCGAGCAGAAGCGCATTGATGAATTGAGCGCTGGTCTGGAGCAGCGTAAAACCCTGGCCGTCCCATCTGAGCTCCTCGGAGACGGCATCGCTCGTGGTGTTGACTTTGTGGATTCGCAAAACTCCGCCATCGGGTACTCTCCATACGCACGGGAGCGCAAGTCGCAGTCAATCAAAGGGCGACATCTGGATGCCGTTCGGCCAGGAGAGCTGGACAATGGGCTTGGCATCACGCAGCGCCGGAACCGGATGCAGCTCACGTTTGACTTCATTGCTGGTATCTTCTGGCTGGTCACCGGCGTCCAAGCGCAGATCGTGCTACGTATGCTTGGTAAACTGGGCATAGAGCAACGACCTGCTTGGTTGCTGAAGGCCGCCGGGACTACTAAGGTGCAGCGCAGACCATCTGTAGATGCAGCGACCGTGCGGGAGACGAAGCGTGACTTCTGGATGGTCGGACCTAGCGGCAATCTGATGTTGCCGGATAATGACGAGATTGATGTCGAAGCCGAGACACGCAAGCGTCTGCAACGGGCTGGGAACTACGCAGGCGAAGAGAACTTGAGCGAGCAGATCTATGACTGGTGGCGAGGCGGCGGATGGTTTGGTACAGCCGATCAAAGCGGCGAGTATAAGGCACGAGACATGGATGATGACGTTACGAGCATGGTGTCAATGTCGACTAATGCGAGTACGACGAGTGACGATGAGAACGAGAGTGGGCGACGGACACCTACCCAGCATGATCCGTACGGAGATAGAGAGGACACACCGGTTGTTGATGGCTCGCTAGACATGACTGTGTTGTCTCGACTGCTGAACCCTCAGTCAGCAGCAGAGCGAGAGGAAGCACGGATCCTGTCCTACAGCCTGACATCCTCTCGCCCAGTGACGCGAAGTCAATATCGTCGCGACCAGGATCGTAGCCGTGCGAAATTGCTCAATGGCCTTCGCGGCTCTACCCAGCCTTCAAAGGAGAACCAGGACGAAGAGGACCTCGAACAATTCATCCTAGCACAACGATCCAAGGCGCAATCGAAATCTGCCAAGACCGGCTCGACGTGGGATACTGGCGCGGCGGGACTGGGTGCTAGTGGGCCACAGTGCGTCGTCTGCCAATCCACGCCAAGGTCCGTCTTGGTCTGGCCTTGCGGGTGCTTGAGCATGTGCGATGACTGCAGGGTTGGGCTCGCGGCGCGGAATTACACGCAATGCATTTGCTGTCGCACGGATATCGCGGCGTACTCGCGGCTGTATGTGCCGTGAGCGATACATGAGTGGTGCATAGTGTTACTGCATATCGATGGCGCTAGACGGTCATCGTCCGCCTGTATAGAAATCAAGAAACCATTGGGCACTCGTTTCGTCCCTCAATATGACCTCTTCAATGCTCTGTGTAGGGGTACTCCTGTTTTTGCGATCTCCTACTACGTTCGATGGAGCCAACGGAGAGCAGCTCGGAGCTTCGAAAAGTCCAGATAGCATAGGCCGATGGTCGCAGCGCTTACAAACATGCAAGATCCCGCGAACAACACCACTGCAGCAAAGTCCATGATGCCATAGCTTCCCGCGTCGACCCTCTTCATAAGCAAAGCGCCGCCGATCGGGCCAGCAAGAACGTTCCCAACGCCCTTCCCAAGATTCAACAACCCGAAAACAGCAAAGGCCGCGGTCGGCTCACTGCTGATTGTCGTTCCCATTCTCGCCCAAGTCGCGGTGTATCCCGCCCCGAAGAAGCCATATATGAGGGCGAAAACAAGCAGAATACCGAAAGTGTGGGCCAGACCCCAGCAAGTGTACACCGCGATTGAAGCGACGAGTGTCGATGTCACGGTGAGGATGTTGAGCGGCAGCTTGCGATCGGACAGGTATCCAAAGCTCAGCTGGCCCACAACTTGCGAGATACTCATTGCGGCTAGCAGTAGTACGCCGTGTGTTGAGCTCAGGCCGTTTGAGGTCGCGTACGAGGGAAGATAGAGCGAGGGGAAGAAGTAGCCCAGGCCCATCGCGAGGTTGGAGACGCTGTATGTCCAGAAGAGTGGTGTCTTGAGGAAGGTCCAGTCGGTTCTGGGGGACGAGCTTGATGCCGTTTCTGGGACGCGGCCTTTCAATAGCGGAATTAAGGGACCCGTGAGAACGAACAAGCCAGCGGCGATTATTCTTAGAGTCGTTTGATAGCCGAATCGCTGCAGCAGGAAGTGGATGCAAAGTGGCATTGCGGCTCCGGAGACTCCGGACGCACTACAGATGAAGCCGTAGGCCATGCCTCTACGTGCGATCCAGAATTCATTGACCATGCTTAGGATTGGGTAGTAGAATATGGTGAAGCCCACACCGTATAGAACGCCTTGAGTCAGAATGAGGCCACCAAGAGTTCGCGCGAAAGAGCCGGCTACCAGGCCAAGGAGACAGAGTGGCCCTGAGTGTGTTGTTAGTCTGAACAGCTTGAGGAGATCGAAGGATAGTGACGATGTACAGCCGATCCATATCATATGCCGTCTGTACCTAGAGTAACGCTTGGTGAGAGGGATCACGATGGGAGCAGCCATGTAGGAGATGCCGGAAGCGGTGGTGCCAATCACAGATATGAATGGATTGTCTCTGAACTCCGGAAGATGCGAGTAGTAATCCTGAAAGGCCCGGGTTAGCTCTGAAGCTTTGCAGCCTGTCAATCGAACGACTGCGAGCGTATGGCGCGACAGTGGACTGTAAGACAGAGAGTCGACCAAGCCTTGTGACTTGCTTCACGTACTACGCATCGTTAGCACAGCGTTTCTGACTTGTCTCGAGACGCAGATACCCTGAAAGACGCCGAAAGAGAGTGGGAAGCCTGTTGACCTATGGGTCAATGATAAAGTACTTGCATCCTGTGGAGCGCATCGTTTGAGACGGCCGTTCTACGAACCCCATAGCAAGGCTTCGAACACGAATGCAGACAGGAGCATTCTCCATGCAGCTGCTCCACCGTCGTATGAAGGCAGGGAGTGGCCATTCACATCTTGATGCGTTTCCTCATAGGCAGCGCCATCATATGCTTCTCCTGTTGCACCCACGGATGCCCGGGTTTGGACCAACTCGATGTCGTTGCTTGCTGCAGTCTGAGCCATGAGTATGAGATGGAGACATATTCGATCGCACGAGCGAGTTCACATCATATATGTATGAAGCGATGGACGATTGTAACCGAGATTGCCGTGCAAGTGAGGTCGAAAGATCTCCATATTGCCGAGGAGGGAAGTCTTGGCCCCATCCGAAGTCTTGGCGCGAATGTCGTTCTACCACGTCACTTTCGTCGATTTCTCCTTTCACGTCAACAACACGCCACTCTCCCGCCCAAGCCTTCGACTGAACCAGTATCATCTGGCTCAGCTCCGCGACAGACTCTAGATCCCTCATCCACGTTTTATGCAACCTGAGCCCACCACAGCCCCAACATCAAACACCAAAACTCACATCCCAGAAAACGACCACTCCCGCAAGCATGGACTCCGCGCTCATGAGCCACCAGTCCCCGTGTCACCAGCCATCGTGGATGGTGGTGCAGGGCGGTCGCTCTCGCCTGAAGAACAGCTGGCCCTCGACGAAGCCTTCGCGCGATCATTGCAGGAGTCCGCGGACCAGCCGCGTCCGTTCGATAGACTGAGTCCATCTCCGCGTTCTACACCTTCGCCGCCCCCGGTCAACCGTGTGTCCGAGTATGAGCAGGCATCTACGCCACCTGTGAGGAGAAGAGAAGGACCCGGGTTTGAGGTCATCAAGAAGCAGCGAAGTCCGAATGACAAGCGCTCGCCTATTCAGGAGCTGCCGAATGGTGGGTGACACACCGCGTGCAAGTGGAGGACGGGCTACGCTAATGTACAGCAGAGGTCCTGACACATGCATTGGCCCATCTATCACCGACGGATCTTATCTCCGTCGCGTCCGTGTCGAAGCGTTTTCACGACCTCGTCACCGGCCCGCACGCCTGGAGAAGCGCATTTAGTCACTTCTTTCCTCGCGCCGACACACTGGACGCGACCTTGCTCGACGCAGACGAGGACGCTCAAGATGTGCGCTCCGAGAAGCGCGCTTTTACGCGTCTCACCGCTCTCGCTTCGTGGCGCAGCGAGTATATCATGCGGACACGGCTGTTGCGCTCTTTAGCTCGCGGTAAGCCTGTGCAAGCCACCGCGTCTGCGAATTCATCGTCGCGGTCTGGACAGAGTCACACCGCGAAGCCTTTCGTCGAGTACAATGCGCAGCTCTTCACCACTATTAACCATCTGCATGCCACGTTCGGTACTGGGCTTAACATAAAGCCACCACGCTTAATACACGGCGCCGATGATGTCGGCATTGCCACCAGTAGCGACCCGGTGGCCGGAAAGGTGGACAACTGGGGCCTGTCAGACCCACAGCAATTCTTGCAATTCGCCGAGCGCTTTCCTGGAGATGCGCAGTACGGCTTGGGTCCAGGTGACGTTGTCGGGGTACCTAACGTCATGGACGTGAGCCATCCATATGGCATGATCCACGGAGAAGGCTCTCCTGGTGGCATGGTCTACTACCGCTCGACCGACGAGATGCGCGGGCGGTTTTTGCAACTCTCTTCGGCAATGGCCATACTGGAGCTTGGCATACCGCGCATCTCGTCCACGAATGAGGCCTTCTCTGCAGTGTGGATCGCCAAATCAAATACCATACCATCGCTGACTGAGGGTGTAGTTGGCATGCTGTCCGGCTCCTCGCTGGGTGTTCTCACCGCATACAGCCTTGGCGCTACCAGTAACGGCAACACCCGCGAGCAGCGGTTCGGGCGTGGCGAAGTGACCGCTCGATGGGTCCTCAGTCCTGGCGTGCCGCTCATAGCCATTGCCGTGGACCCGGAGCACAGTCTGACCCGCCAAGCTCAAAATCGCATCTGGGCTGTCGTTCTAAATGCGCTTGGCGAGGTCTACTATTTGACTAAATTCCCAAAGAGGCCTCACGCTGAGCGTGGATCGAGGCAGGACGGCGAAGTGCTCGAACGGACAGCTTGGCTCACCGGGCGCAGCGTTCACTGGAACATGGTCGAGTCAAGCAGAAGATCCGCTCGTCCTGACCCGTATGCCCAGACCGGCGTCGATGGAAGCTACTCGCCGCGTCCATCGTGGAATGGCATGTGCTTGAGCAAAGAGCAAATCAAAGCTGAAACGCGTGAGATGGGTGACTTCGCAGCCCGGAAGCCAAAGGACTTCCAGAAGGTGTGCGTTGGCTGGGACATGCGTCGCAAGCTCGAGGTGGACTTCGCAGGCGATGACGGCCACAACGCGGGCGAGAGTGTGGTAGTCATTGACTGCGGCCTCGATGAGGATAGCGTGGCTGGCATCAAGCGCTATACGCGGTGCAGATACCAGGATCATCGTACGACCACCAATATAATATCGACGCCACCTCTCACGGATGCCAGCACCGACTCATCCAGCCCGCCTTCTCTGTTTGGAAGCCCAAGTCATGCAGTGACAGCCTCTATACCCGGCTTCTCGCTCGACCGGCTTGACGATGCTCTTGCACAGGACGATACCTCTGGCTCCATTACACCAAGGCCGTTGTCTGAGGACTGGCGGGTGACGGACTACACGTCGGGTGGACTGAAACACGTGGAAATACTCGCCACCGCTCTTGATGGCTCGACATTCGCAACCCGAACGATTTCGGAGGATCCATTGCTAAGCTTCTCTGGTCGGTCTTCAGCTTCTTCGCCTTCGCTTACGCCACTTTCGGTGAGCGGGCCGGTGCTGGAGCCGGCAGATATGCCGGGTCAACGTGCGCGTCTTTTCGCCGTCGGTACCAAGACAGGCATCGTACTACTTTGGAATATGCGTGCTCCGCCACCGAAGAATGGGACAGCTTGTAGTTCTGTGGGCCCTGTGCGGACGATATATACCGAGTCGCCGCAGATCTCATGCTTGGCTCTGAGCTCTCTGTTCGTCATCCACGGTGGCAACGATGGCTTAGTGCAGGCTTGGGACCCTCTGGGCTCGAGCTTGCAGCCCATACGCACGCTCAGCTCACGCTTTGCATCCCGCGCCCGGCGCCAGCTCGCACAGGCTCAGGCATCACCGCAGGGTGTCGGCATCAACCTCTTCGCAGCAGGTGCTCTATGCTTGGACCCGGATCCTACAGTTCTTCGCGGCATGGTCTCCCTCGGTGTTCGCCTGCTCTACTGGTCTTACAGCTCATCCGCTGCTGATCAGTACAAATCGCAAAAGCGACGCCTGAGGCGCACGGAGCGGGGCAGCAACAACGGCGGCGCGCAGTTCTCTGGGGCTGCTAGAGGCAACCTCAAAGACTACATCGCCAACGAGAAGTTCGAGCTCGATCGCGACAAGCGACACCGCCGGAAAGAAGCGCAGCGCTTCGCCGGGCGTTTCGGGACCGAGTTGATGGGCGGTAGCGAGGAGGAGATGCTGGCTTATGCTGCCATGCTCAGTCAGGACACGCTCGAGCAGGAGTCTCTGCGTCGTTCCTCGGACACGAGTATAGCTGTGGGCACTGATCACAGCGTTCTGGCCTCTGGTAACACGGCTTCTTCTGGAAGTTTGTCGCCGCCAGTGCAAGCCTCCCCGAAGTCCGACGAAGAGCTTGATGCGGACGTGGCTGAGGCCATCCGTCAGAGTCTGGCCTCATCGCCTACGGCTGGCGCCTACGACATCCCCATCCGTCAAGCCAAGCGGAAAGGGAGGAAGGGGTCGTCTGCTAGGCCATCGCCAAAAGTCTCGCCGAACCTGGCTGGCTCGAGCAAGGCGAGCGAGATGAGCGATCTGGAGTTTGCGATGCAGCTGAGCTTGGCGGAGGAGCAGAGCAAGCAAGCGGAAGTTGATGGGTTTCCTGCCTTGGCTTCTGATGCTAGCGTCAATGGAAGAGGCAACGGGAAGGGCAAGCGTAGGCAGAGCTGAGCCAGGGTGTGGTAAGAGTGCGTTGCCAGTTACTTTCTTACCCGCGGTGCGTTATTGTTTGCTTCACTGGCGGCACTGCGTGTGCTCGTCGTAATACGTAGTCATAGCGACACTTCTCGTGTCAGATACTCTATGCATTCTACCTCGTAACTTGAAGTCTGGTCTATCTTGGTGGTCGCGTGCCTACATGTGCAATGGTCGGGCGTAGAAACGCCACCGTACGGCAAGAGCCGCTTTGGCCATCCAGAGTTCAGACTTTCTCAGGGCGTACCACAACAGTGCAGACAACACCCCACCTATACACAGCCAGCGATCACTCCTTCCTCACGACCAGAACTCATCTCGGAACCTGAAAATCAAATTTCAACACCACCAAACTCAGAGACGATAGCCGCACGACCACCTCCCACCCCCCACCAAAACACTGCCCTCCCCAACAACCTCCCTGCCCACCCCAAGCACCCTCGCGCATTGAAACGACAAGATGGCGGAGGCTGCGGCGCTCAGGCAGCCCATAGCAGACACCGAGATGGGCGACGCGGGCAAAGTCGAGCACACCCTCGGAGCATCCACCGACCCGCCCTCAGTCCCCGCGCTGGACGGCTGGATCGAAAGCCTCATGCAATGCAAGCAGCTGAGCGAAGAAGACGTGCGGCGCCTCTGCGAAAAAGCCCGCGAGGTCCTGCAAGACGAATCCAACGTACAGCCGGTCAAATGCCCCGTGACGGTCTGCGGCGACATCCACGGCCAATTCCACGACCTGATGGAGCTGTTCAAGATCGGCGGGCCGAACCCCGACACCAACTACCTCTTCATGGGCGACTACGTGGACCGAGGCTACTTCAGCGTGGAGACGGTGACGCTGCTCGTCGCGCTCAAGATCCGCTATCCGGGCCGCATCACCATCCTGCGCGGGAACCACGAGAGCCGGCAGATCACGCAGGTGTACGGCTTCTACGACGAGTGCCTGCGCAAGTACGGCAACGCCAACGTGTGGAAGTTCTTCACGGACCTGTTCGACTACCTGCCGCTCACGGCGCTCATCGACAACCAGATTTTCTGTTTGCATGGCGGGCTGTCTCCGTCGATCGACACGCTCGATAATATCCGCGCGCTGGACAGGATACAGGAGGTGCCGCACGAGGGGCCCATGTGCGATTTGCTGTGGAGTGATCCCGATGATCGGTGTGGGTGGGGGATCAGCCCGCGAGGCGCTGGGTATACGTTCGGACAGGACATTAGCGAGGCGTTCAATCATAACAATGGTCTGACGCTCGTTGCTCGTGCTCATCAATTGGTCATGGAGGGGTACAATTGGAGTCAGGACAGGAATGTGGTGACGATCTTTTCGGGTATGCTGCTGGCTAAGAGCTCTGCTTGTCTTCTGTGTTTGCGGTCATGTGCTAATGTTGCGAAGCGCCGAACTACTGCTACCGCTGCGGCAATCAGGCGGCGATCATGGAGATTGACGAACATCTCAAGTACACCTTGTGCGTTTCTATCCCTTCAACTCGTCCTCTCCAACGGGCTCGCTTGCTGACGCGGTATCTAGCCTCCAATTCGACCCATGCCCGCGCGCCGGCGAGCCAATGGTGTCCCGCCGAACGCCAGATTACTTCCTGTAAGGTCGAGCCGCATGGGTGCGCTATGAGCGGTATTCGGATGCGTGTCGCGTGGCGGTGCTGCTTTCTTGGCGCGTCTCGTGCTAGACTTGCGGGAATAGAGCATGTACTATACATGGCATGGCATGCAGATCCGAAAAGTATGCGCTACGATCTCCTCCCGTCAGTGGCTGGCTGCTGCGAGTATTATCTCGGTGCTCAGGTTTGTAAGCTCGGGTCCGGCATGGTTCTTGGTTCACGTGCTTTGCGACGTCTCAACGCGGTCCCGGACGGGCACAGACGACGCTACCTCGCTGTCGGCTGTTCGGTGACACCCATGTATCTATGATCATCAGCACAACACCGTCACTGATCCGATGCGAGACACCACCCACCGCCTCAGCGAAAGCAATCCACTCCTCAACACCCTTGACATACTCGTCCCCATCCTCCGGCAGCACTTCATGTTCCCAGACGACCATTTCATCAAACACAGCTTTCTGCTCCATCATCTTCACTTCCTCCACTTCATCCTCCTCTTCATCCCCACCCTCCAACCCATCCCCATTGTCCTCCACCAAACCTGCCCTCTCGGCACCCTGTCCCGTCACTGAGCTCGCCAACGCCGTAGCATTCCGCTCCGTCTTCTGCAGCAAATATCCCCTATAGCCCGCCGGGAGCTTCACAATCCGACCCCGCAGTTTCCGGCCGCGAAGGTAGGTGGTACTCGTCTTCTTGTCGTCCGAGGAGGGTTGGGGGTCCCAGTAGCGCTTGGTGATCTTGAGGGGGCCGTTGTGGTGGATGGTGCAGGGGAGGATGTTGGGTGTGAGGGTGCGGGGGGTGCGGGCGGGGTGGAGGGAGAGCATTGTGTTGGGCATTTCGTCGTGATGATGGCGCGTCTATGTATCGAGTGTACATAAGGTAGGAGACGCGTCAGGTCGTAAATCGTGTCTCGAGCGCGTTCGGAGATACGGGCCATAAGGCCGACGTGTGCCTGCTCAATGTTGAAGTCATCCTGATGCGCGACGGATTCGATGGGTGTGGCAGCCTGGCAGGAGACCACAGGCTATATAGGTTCCATCATCTCCCCAACTTCACCCCATCCTTCACGCTGCTTTCTCTCGCGTTCATCTTCCCGGACGTGTCGAACTTTGGAGGTCGGGGTGTGAAGTGAGTACCCCACCAACGTCCATCGAGCGGGGTACGGGCGATATCTCCGTCTCAGCCATTGCGTCCCTCGACCTCGACTCTTTCCACGCCCGTTGCGTCGCCGAGAACAGACGCTCTCACCTCGCCATGGAGTCTCGCGCTGCGGCCAAGATGGTCCGTCAGTGTCAAAGACCGGAGCAAACGGGGTCCTCGATACGACGCAAGGGCAGGTACGCGAAGCTAGAGGGCACATGCGTCCGTCTAGCCTATTTGACCTGATGGTGACGTCGGGCCCATGGCAAAAACCCCAACACCGCTCGGTGGGAAGCCGAGCAATAAATCCACACGCACTGCACTTTGTAATACGCTTTCGCCTACCGGAGGCCCGATTCAGAGCGAAACGCCGTTTCGCCGGGTCCACAGTTCTGCGGAGAACGGAGGACGGTGGCATGTGAGCTCGCTTTTCCACCGTTGCCATTCCTTCTCTTTTCTCCGACCTACAAGAGTGGCTGCGTGGTCGCGCAAGCGGTGTGGCTTTCCATCTCAATTCTACGCTGTTTCCTTCCGAGAGGCTATTCCCTTAGGTCCTCCTCAAGTGCCATTTCAGTTCAGCAGCATAGCAGCGAGAGAGACGCCCTCGAGGAGACACTACCAGCACGACCACAACTATCCAAGCCACGGGGCAGTCCACCTGGCCGCTGAAAGAGAGCACCAATGCTACGCCGGCCTGGATCAGCTGTGGCTCCGCCAAAACCTGCCGACTCAGACTCAACTCCCCAAAAGCCCCCCACCATGAGTTTCGCGGGGCTCGTCCCTAAGCGCGTATGGGCACTCGCAGACTACGCAGGATCATACGCATGGCTTCCCATACTCTCAGTCTCGCGCGGCACGATTCTGGCCATCTTGAAGCAAATCCAGATAGGATCCCTGCAGATTGTGGATACGGATGGCAGCCTGACAATATGCGGAAGTCCGCAAAGAGCAGATGCGGACGGTGAGAAAAGCGTATACACGATACCGCATGCGGAGTTCCGCGTGCTGAACGATCTGTTCTGGGTACGGCTGTTGCTCTTCGCAGACATGGGCTTTGCAGAGAGCTACATGCTTGGCGAGGTCGCTTGCCCGGATATCACAGCCTTCTTCAAGGTGTTCATAGTCAATCGGCCATACCTGTCCAACGGGACGACTTTCCTCTCAAGTATAAGCGGCAAGATTGCAAGCTTCGTCCGAAGTACCAATACTCTGGCCAACGCGCGCCTGAACATCTCCGCCCATTACGACATCTCGAACGACATGTTCGCGGCATTCCTATCCCCGGACATGACATACTCCTGCCCGATCTGGCTACCGAAATCGAACTCCATGGCCTCGCAGGAGACGCTAGAACAGGCCCAGTACCGCAAACTCTGCCGCTTCGTCACGAACGCCAAAATCCGCGCAACCGACCACGTCCTCGAGATCGGCACCGGCTGGGGCAGCTTCGCCATCCTCGCGGTCGAAAAGACAGGCTGCCGCGTCACCAGCCTCACCCTCAGCGCGGAGCAAAAACGCCTAGCCGAAGACCGAATCCGCCAAGCCGGCTTCCAAGACCGCATCCAAGTCCTGCTCTGCGACTACCGCAGCCTCCCCGTCCCCCGCGAGCAAGCCACATACGACAAGATCGTCTCCATCGAGATGCTCGAAGCGGTCGGCGCCGAGTACCTCGAAACCTACTTCCGCTGCATCGACCAGCTGCTCAAATCCGACACCGGCGTGGCAGTCTTCCAGTGCATCACCATGCCCGAAAGCCGCTACGAAGTCTACAGCCGCTCCGACGATTTCATCCGCCGCTACATCTTCCCCGGCGGGCACCTGCCGACCATCACGCAGTTGCTCGAAGCCATCCGCGCGGGGTCCTCGACGAAAACGACGCCCCCGAGACTGATTCCCGAGAGTGCGGAGAATATCGGCCCGCATTATGCCAAGACGCTGAGGTTGTGGCGGCAGAGTTTCATGCAGAGTTTCAATGGGAGGATTAAACCGGCGTTGGTGCGGGAGCATGCGGAGAAAGGGACGCGGATGGGGGAGGAGGATGTGGAGTTGTTTAAGCGGAAGTGGGAATACTATTTCTCGTACTGCGAGGCCGGGTTTGCGACGAAGACGTTGGGAGATGTGATTTTGACGGTGGGGAGGGAGGGCGCGGTGGAGATGATGGAGGATGTGCCGTTGTGAGATGCTCGTCGACCCGATGGCACAAGAAAGATGGACGGCGTTGTCTGTTTAGCGGTGGGCGTTTCGTGGGGTTGGTCGGATGGGCGGGCTGGGTTGGAGCCTTTTCGAAGATACCCTTCTTGCGCTTCCGAGCGGGCATCGGAGCGGCTGACTCGTCTGTCGCCAACTCATTCTGGAGTTTTGCATGCTATAGTGTTGCCCACATTTGTACAGTCTCCCTACGCAGCAGCCTTCACCTCCGCCGGCGGGGCCGCCTGGTCCATGGACATGTTGTCGTCGATTCGTCGCTCCGATGGGATCGCTTTCTCGCTCGCGGTGCCCTGGGGTTTGCCTAGGTTCTTGGCAATTTCGAGACCGGCTAGGCGGCCGAAAGCCATGCTGCGGAGGCAGCTGGTCGCGGGCGGGTATTCGTTGTAGAAGAGGCCGGTCATTTCTGGCAAGGGTGTCAGCGATCATCTCATATGAATGATACGATCTTCTCGGTATTACCGCCGGCAGCCCAGTGGCCTGGAATGGGCACGTCGTTGGTGGAGAGCACGCGGGCGTTGATGTCGGTTTTGACCCCTCCGTATCTGCCTGCTGGTCAGCCAGTGCAACAGTGTGTGCGTCCTTGCGGTCGCAAGGCCAAGCTCACGTGAACGTCAGATGCGATGTCATTGGGTATCCGTAGAAGGGTGCCTTGACGATCGGGTTCGCCCAGTTCGTTTTGTTCGGCGACAGTCCAGTCGTCGCCTTTCCATCCAGCTTCATCAGATCGAACTCCCGGTCGTTGATCGCAGCGTTGTAGTCGTCTACCGTCTTCTTCAGCTCCTTGGGATCCAGATGCATCTTCTCTGCCAGCTCCTCGATCGTGTCGCCCTTCTCCGGCGGCTTGTCGGTCGTACTAAACAGTAATGGTTTGACACGTTAGCATAAATCTCAGCGGCTCCCAAGGGTCCCACCCATTGTATACTTACTCATACACCCAGCTACCTTTGAACTTTTGCATGATCACGTCGTCCGTCACGAAGAAACAGCTCTGCTTCTGATCTTTCCAGCACTCGAGCGCTATCATCTCAAACGTAGCGAACAGGTGCCGCTTGCCTTCGTCGTAGAAGCGCTGGCACCCTTTATTGACAACGATACCGTAGTTGTGCCCCCAAATCACAGCGTCTGGTTTGCCAGCCCGGGTATCAACTAGCTCGCAGTGCATACCATCGAAGCTTCCAGCCGTACCGGCGCCGACTTCGAGAGCCATACGAAGGCCTGCGCCGCGGTTGTACTTCAGGCCTGGCGCGATCAGGGGCAAAGCATGTGTGTTGCGTCCGATGTAGCGTGCCAGCATTTCTTGGTTGCCTTCGAAGCCACCGCAGGCTAGCACAACGTTCGGAGCGAGGAGGTCGTGCAAGAGTCCGTCGTTCTTGCGGACCTTGAGCCCACGGATCGCACCGGCGTCGTCGGTCATCAGCCGAATAGCCTCGGTCTCCCAGTAGATGTCGCAATTGTCGAATTCTCGGATCTGTTCGAAGAGTTTTGAGATGATCGCTTTCCCGCCACCCTCGGGGAAGACAAAGTGCTGTCCAGTCTTGAACTCCAAGAGTACATTCGTCTCATCGTGGTGCACAAATTTCACCCCGTGATCCTCGAGGTAGTGTGCTGTGATTCCAGCCTCCTTTTGTAGCTTGTGGCAATATTCTTCGTCGGCGAGACCGTTGCTCACCTGACCTGCAGTAGGAAGATGGCACAGTCAGCGATCCAGCTCGCGGAACAGCAGTACCTATAGTTCCAGGCGCTGTGTGCAAAGGGGCATGCTGGCTCGTCGCTGCGAAGATGTATGTCTTACGGAATCTACTGTCACAGATACGGGCAACTGATTAGACTTACGCATCTCCTTCACCCAATCCTCGTCTTCAGCGCTGTCAGCGTACTACCAAGTTGATATCCCGATCTCATTAGGCTCACCAAAGTCAAGGTTCTTGTCCAACCGCAGATACGCCATTGTCCATCGACTGGCGCCGCACCTCTCGCCATCCTTGCCAACCTCCACAAGCGCAACACGACCGCTCTTGTGCTGCTTCCTGCACTCTTCTAGGAAGTTCAACGTGGCCATTGACCCGGCAAAGCCAGAACCAACCACGACGAGATCGTAGCCTTTGAAAGACGCCATGGGGAATCGGAAGCAGAGGACAAGAGTTGAGGTTGATGAGCTGGAAGAACATAAAACACTTGGCCCTACCCTCGTGCTCATATGATATTCCCATATGCAAGCTCCTGTCGTCCGTGGTACGTATTGCGGGGTTGGCATGCAGATCCTGCTACTGTTCCTGGACCTCAATTGAAGTAGCGCTCGGTGTTGCTGCGTCCAGAGTGGCAACGGCCTTGCTCCCAGAGCAAATGGAAACGTTACGCCTGGCTTTCTCCATGGGCGAAGACGTATTTGCGGGGTTGCGCATATGGGTACCTACATGTATGGCTGAAGGATCTGCCAACCATAGCTCCGATCAACCGGCTAGTAGCTTTGCTTTGGGAGGAATGGGAAGCTCAAGCGCAGTCCTTGATCACGCCAGGAGGAAAAAGTCGTGCCACAGGAACATCGGTGACTCGTTCAGAGCCGTAGCATTTCGAAACTTCCGTGCTATCAGCTGGAAGGCTTGTCTGCCTCTTATCGCGCAGAACTGCTTCTCATCTCTCCTCGTCAAAAGCCTTACATCTGATCGGATCCGGGCGGACCGCATGTTGGCAAAACATGGCCTTTGGCCATGGAAGGGAGTCTTGATGTGTCGAAGGGGATTGACGGGAAAAGAGAGGCTCTATGAGCGTGGACTCCTCGTCCATCGAAACAGAAGGTGTCTCCCAATATTGGTCTGTGGTGATGTGAGCAAGTGTGGTTGAGAAGGGAATCTCCCGTCGTCGAACGGCCCCGGGACTATGCACGGCAGCGCCCGTCGGCCCGTTAACGCTAAGATACGACTGATAACGGCGTCTCGTCATCCGTCATCGCATCCAAAAAGTTCTTGGGCACCTGCAATTCTTGAGCGTCTCACATCGATACTTTCGAATCAACACATATAACCAAGGTATTACCGAGACTCGTATCATGGCACAGCAAACCAACGGAACTGGCGAACGCCTCCAAGGCGCATCGCTTGCACAAGATCTCTTCGAGGATATGGGCCGCAAGGCGGACAGCCTAGGCGTGTCTTCTCAGAACGGCCATGCAGATGGAGAACCGGAGCAGAAAGTTGTGGAAGAGATTGAGTCCCTGTGTATGAACTGCCATGAGAACGGTATCACACGGCTCCTGCTCACCCGCATACCCTTCTTCCGCGAGATCGTGATAATGTCGTTCGACTGCACACACTGCGGTTTCCGCAACAACGAGATTCAATCCGCTGGCGAGATTCAGCCAAAGGGCGCGCGCTATGCGCTGAGAGTAGAGAAGGATGCAGACTTGCAGCGACAAGTGGTCAAAAGCGACATCTGCGTATTCCGAATCGAGGACCTCGACTTAGAGATCCCGGCTGGGAAAGGACAGTACACGAATGTTGAGGGCGTGCTCAGTGGCGTCCGAACAGACTTGGAGAGCAACCAAGAAGCGCGGATGGAGCAGATGCCCGAGATCGGTGAGAAGATTGCGGGTATCATACGGACGTTGGCGGATATGATGGCGGGACGAAAGTACCCGTTCATGGTCTCGGCGGACGATCCATCCGGAAACAGCTGGATCGAATGGACGCCTGGCGACGCGGCCGGGAAGTGGGCGAAAAGCGAGTACAATCGAACGGCCGCACAAAACGGGATGCTTGGCCTAGGTGACGACGTGCCGGCTCCAGGACACGAGCACCACGCTACCGCCCCAGATACCGACATACGGCCTGAGTATCACGCCGCAGGCATGGTACACTCGGTTTCGACAAGTGATAGTGCGCCTGCGACCAACAATGTCGATGACTCCGAAATCGTGGAAGATCAAGTGTACTCCTTCCCAGCCTCCTGCCCCGGCTGCACACGACCGTGTGCAACCAACATGAAGATGGTGAATATACCCTACTTCAAGCAAGTCGTCCTGATGAGCACCGTCTGCGAGTCATGCGGCTATCGCTCGAACGAGGTAAAGACTGGTGGTGAGGTACCAGAGAAGGGGTGCAAAATTACACTCCAGGTCCGGACCAAGGAGGACCTATCGCGAGACATTCTGAAGAGCGAGAGCGCCGCACTAGTATGCCCGGAATTACAACTCCGAGTTGAGCCCGGCACGATGGGCGGACGCTTCACCACCGTTGAAGGCATCCTCACCCAGATCCGGAAAGATCTGCGTGGCCAGGCATTTGGGCTTGAGGATGGCGACGCGGCGGTTCCCGATGGTTCTGGCGACTCCATGCCGACAGAGTCGAAGCGGACGTGGGAGGAGTTCTTTAGCAGTCTTGGCGACGCGATAGAAGGCCGGAAACCGTTCTCGCTGACGCTGGAAGATCCTCTGGCGAGTAGCTATGTGCAGAGTCTGACGGCGCCGGAGCCAGATCCGCAGATTGAAGTTGAAGAGTACGAGCGCACGGAGGAGGAGTTGGAAGATCTGGGGCTGAACGATATGAAGACCGAGGGGTATGAGGCATGAGTTGCTTGACAGTGGATCAGTATACGCTGCAATCGACCTAGACTGGTCTAATCATTGACCGCCCGAGCTCCTATCCTCGTTGCTGTCTTCAACAGTATGAGCTTGCTCTAGAACACGGCAGAGTCGACATCGTGGCAATGTATTCGTCTGCAATGGCTAGCGTGCCTCTCGGATGCCCGCTGCGCATTTGGCTTGCCTTACATCCGGTCAAATGGCAACGCTAAAACGTACGCGCATCGAAGGCGCCTGTATTCGACGCAGACGCGACTTTCCATGATTAGAGCCGAGCTCCACTTCGGGCGTTGCCAGTTGACAATAAGCAAAGCCGACCCGGCACCGCCCCTATCGTGGACGGAATCATCCTCGCGGCGCGCGGATTTTGGAGACGAAAACGTCAAAGGGAAGCAGCTTGCCTGATGGTGACCGGATTTGTAGTATGCGAATGCTGGGTTATGTAGCTCAGATAGACGTTCAGATTGATGCACGAGTCCTGCACATTTGCAATCCATAGACTGCAGACGCTCAACTTATCACGGTTTCATAAAATCCATAAAATCAAGCCCACGCTTGACTATCGGCTGGCTGTTGCGCTGTTGCAGTTGGCTTGCTACAAGTAAGGCCTGCAGACTCGTCTTCTTGCCGCGTGTCTTCCTGCTGGCAGCCGTGCTCGCCAGCTTTGGGGGGTGCACATCCGCAGACGGTAGAGGCAGAGGTTTGGGATCCTGCGTGATCTCAAGTGTCGAGATAGACTTGGTAGAAGTCTTCTTCGACACTCTGCGCGGCTTATCGGACTGCAATGTAGTGATGGCGTTGCATCGCGAGCATTGCACCTTCAAGGTCTTGACGTTTGGCCTGGGACTAGGCTTCCGATTTGCCAAAGTGCGCCTGGCTCGTTTCTCATCGCGCTTGATCGTTTTGCAGGGCCATCCGGGAATTAAAATGCCGCCGCAAGCTGTGCAGACTGTGCCACCATCTTGAGGTCTTTCTACGCCATGGCCGTCCGCTACCTGATGCCGAGAAGATCGCAGATGGGCTGATGCAGCGGGTGACGAGACTGTGAGCAGGTCTGCCGCGTTCTTGAGGAAGTCGATGCGAGCAGATGCCACGGTAGACATCGTTGCAGTCATGACTTTGGTGATGTTCATGTGGGAAGATGCGAAGGAAGTTGAACGCAGCGTGAGCTCATTGGTTCGGCCTCTCCCGTCACCATGTTTGCAGGTGTTTCGAGAAGGGACATTTCAATAAATATTTCACGCAGCCAAATCCGCAATTCTTAGTGCAGGCACGATGCTCGCACAGTGAAGACCTTGGCAGAAGTGGCGTGTGAGATGGAAGTGTCGCTCTCTGAGCAGGATGGCATCCGCCTCGCCATTGAAGGCTGCGGCCACGGCACACTCCACGCGATCTACGCTTCAGTCGAGGAAGCACGCAGGCGCAAAGGGTGGCCAGATGTCGATTTGCTCATCATCGGTGGTGACTTCCAGTCAGTCAGGAACGCCTATGATCTCAACTGCGTGAGCATGCCAGCAAAGTATCGATCCATGTGCGATTTTCACGAATACTATTCCGGGCAGCGGACAGCGCCTTGTTTGACGGTGTTCGTTGGCGGCAATCACGAAGCCAGCAACTATCTCTTCGAGCTCTACTACGGAGGCTGGGTGGCACCCAACATATACTATGTCGGTGCTGCGAACGTGCTACGTCTTGGGCCGCTGCGGATCGCTGGGATGAGCGGTATCTGGAAAGGCTACAATTACCGGAAGCCGCACCACGAACGATTGCCCTACAACGAGAGTGACATCAGATCGATCTATCACACTCGAGAGGTGGATGTACGGAAGCTGTTGCAGATCCGGACTCAGATCGATATTGGCATCAGTCATGACTGGCCGAAAGGTATCGAGTGGAAGGGCGACTGGAAGCGATTGTTCAGACACAAGGGTCATCTGGAGGAAGACGCCCGAGAAGGCCAACTTGGAAGTGTGGCCGCTCAGTATGTGATGGATCGTTTGAGGCCGAGGTATTGGTTCAGCGCACACCTTCACTGTAAGTATGCTGCTGTCGTTGATCACGTTGCTACACCAGAGGCAACCGAGAAGCTGGTCACTACGAACGGTAACCTTGCAGCAAAGAAGAATGACGAGGAGATAGACCTCGATGAAGACCTCGAAGAAGATAGCAGCGTAGCACTGGCGGCGGCCAATGCAGACGAGATCGATCTGGAGTTGGAGGACGATACAGACGGAGCCGCGATCGTGGCCCCAGGACAGGGACTGGTTGACGTGCAAGTGCCAGTGGAGCCAGATGCGCCGATAGCTGGTCCGACTCTATCAGAAGAGGAGGCGCGTGCAGCATTGCCAGAAGCTTTCCGTCCTCGGCCACCTCCCACCAAGGAACTCATCGAGCATCCGCCAGGTATCTCGAATACGACGACGCACTTCTTGGCTCTCGACAAGTGTCTGCCGAACAAGGACTTCCTCCAGCTCACCCTCATCCCGTCGTCCGACACAAGGACGCACGAGCGGCCCTTCAAGCTCACCTACGATCGCGAGTGGCTCGCCATCACGCGCGCCTTCGCGTTGAGTGAGCCAGCCGTGTTCGGTGATCCCGATGCAACGATTCCTCGTCCCAAGCCACAAGCTGCCTACTCAGGGCTCATCGACCAGCAAACGCAATGGCTAGACGAGCACCTCGCTGACCAGGACATGGCCGTACCGGATGGATTTGAGGTCATCGCTCCAGTCTACGATAATGGAAATTGGAACCTGCCGCAGTATAGCAGGGTAGAGGAATACCCAAATCCGCAGACAGCGGCGTTTTGCGAGATGCTACAGATCGCCAATCCACTAGCGATCACAGAGGAGCAGCGAGCTGCGAGGCTAGACGCGGGACCGAAGGTGGATCCAGAGGCAGAAAGATTCGGCTCTGGATCCCGCGGTCGTGGTGGATTCGGACGTGGGCGTGGCGGAGGAGGCGACCGAGGACGCGGAAGAGGGAGAGGACGAGGTCGTGGACGTGGCCGGGGAGGCTAAGAAAGCACAATCTGGGTCCTGCATGGACCGTCGCCGTGACGGCAGATTCTAATGTGGTGTGGCAGGGTGGACTGGCTTGCACATCAAGCTTTATCGACCTCTGCCTCTCCCACGACCGCCTCTTCCACCTCGCTTCCCGCCGAAGCCTCTACCAGCCCTCTCATACAACCTCTCTCGCCCGAAAGCAGCATCCGATACACGCAAGTAGCTCACAACACCTTGGTCGACAATAGCGAGGATAACGTTCTTGTATCCATGCTTGAGTTTTTGATAGAGTTGATCTTCGGCTCTCGGGGGCTCGTACGGCAATGTGGTCATCAGATTGCCAAGCTGCTGCAAACTCGGCGCGGTGGTCTCGCGCGCGTCTACGACGGCGATGCGGAAGTCGGGTGGTCCATGATCGGATTTCTTGAACGTCGATGAGCCGGGCTTCCAGACGTGGTAGGTGACTCGGATCTCGCCATCCGTGAGAGGCGACTGCGAAGCTGCTGTGATTCGAGTGTTAGTAGGATCATACCACGGTATCAGTGCTAGGCGCCGATATATGTCGGCGTAGCTGCGGTAAAGTCCGGGTGCTACTCCAAGTCCGTGGTCTAATCGCTCGTATTCTTCCTTGCCCGCACTGTGGAAGATGTACTTCAACCATGTCAGGCTCAACAGACCAGCTTGCCACGTTCTTCGCGGCAGCTGAGGGTAATAATCCGCTGTTGCCGGTGGACCCGGGCCTTCAAAGCTGGCCGCCCGTAGTACGGTATACCCTGCACGCTTGAGCCCAGAGTAGACCGAATACCGTTCGAACGTCAGTGCACCGCCTAGACCCTGTTGCTCCCCTAGGAACATAGCGTAGGCTGCCTGTAAACTCATTGGTAGCCCTCTTCCATCTTCGTCGTCCTCAGTAACAGGCCATCGTAAGTCTATGGTACCACGCTCGACTAGGTAGATGACCTCCTCGGGTAGAAACCACATCCGTTGACCACGGAGAGCATCGTCACCAATTGGGTCCTCGCCCTTCGACAAGGTTCGACCCATGCGCACGAAGAGAGGGCTGCCCTTCGGATTGATGGCATATGCCATGTTTGAGCCTGGGTGGAACGTAGCCAGTGCTACGCTCTTCGGTGGATGCACTCGTTGGAAGGAAAGCGCATTATGCATTGCTTGCCGGGAGGCGGCGAGAGTGTTGGATTGCAGCGCGGTCTCATGCGGCTCGAAATCTTTCTCGCCGCGTTTCGGTATCTTCACATCGTTGCCGCTGAGTTGTGATCAGCTTCTGGTTCTTGTATAAGATGGGCTTTCGTACGTTGCAGTCCCTAAGAAACGGAAGTCCTGGATCTCTTCCGACAGGTCGACGTCCTCTGGCAGCGGTCCCGATCGTGGTATTACATCCTCGTCTGCATCGGCCATTGCTGCCGCCCTTATGTAGCAGTATGGCTGTCCGAATTGGTTTTGATGTGGAATTCTCGGTTCGTGAAGTGACTCGACGTTTGAGGAAGCTGTCAAGGATGCACGGACCACCAAGTCGACCGACGTGCAGACTCCTCCTCGGTGCACTCTGGCTTCTGACGAACCATCTTCACATCAACCAATGACTGCAACTTCTCCAGACGACGATCTGCTGGCCATCGTAAGTTTGGCTCTGCCAAAATCTCATCCTGCGACTCTGACATGGCGGTCAGTTGCTCACCAATCTCCGGTGTGCAGCTTCCACATTTGGAGGTACCTTAACAACGACTGCACTTGATTTGACCGGCTTCTGATGTTGATCAGAGGGCACGCCGCCATACGAGAGCGTACGAACGACCATCGAAGACCACGTGGACAGTATGAAAGCAGCAGCTCGCACAGCCAGCTCGACGGCGTCACGAGGAAGCGAGCAAGGCTCTACACCCACCGGTATCAGGACCCAGGATGCCGACCCGACATACACGCAGTCGCACTTATTAAATCTGGTCTTTCGGCCGAAGGCGCAGCGATGACCGAGATGAGCCTGTCTGTACTCGAACAGACGCTATCTTCCCCCTATTGCTGTTACTCTTGAGACACCCGCTCGCCTTGTACCCAGGTCCCAAAGCTTTCGCTGTCAACGAGAGCGAAAGCATCGCGCGCCTCTTGTTCGGTCGACGATTTGGTGCTCTGCCGGAGAGCAGATTGAAGGGTCAAAAGATGCGGCTACATCGCCCGACCTCTGAGCTTGCTTGGCGCACTCGCGGGCAACGAAGCGGTCCGTGTGGCTGCGTTGGTGAGAAACTGTTGACGTGGCATGAAATGGGGGAGCGCAGTCTCTTCCGGGGAGAGGAATTGGTATGCTGCTCCAGTATCATGCCATCGCACCACCCTAGCCGGGGAAAGGATGAACTCTGAGTCTGGGACCAGTGTTCATACACCAACTTGGAAGAACTCGCTGTGCGCGATGCTATGGATCTCCCTCTCGAATCTTCCATGCCTCGATTCTGTATGCCCTTGACGCCAGAAGTGCATTATTAGCCTACCCCAGAGCCCGGCGCTCACAAAAAACACTCGCCCAGTGGGGTATCCAACCTTTGCATCATGAACCTACCTTCCCCATAACGCCTTGTGTCCAGTTCCTCTGGATCGTCGACTCATAGACTCTGTGCCATGGTTGCGGACCAAACCCAGAGTGTGGGATCCGCCGAGCTCGAGGACCCGCGAGCCGGAGGTGGTTGACCCGCGTTGCCGTCTACCACGACAAATGCGCGCGCTGCTTCATCTGAAACAGCTTCCCGGTCGCGATTGCCCACCGTAGTGATAAACTCCCTGCGGATCACCTCACAATCCCAAGACCCCTACCTATTCCGCTAAGCCCCCTCATTCAATCAACGGTTTCCTTTGTCCCTGCACCATCGCCACGCCCAGCGCGCGCAGCCCCGCCGGATTATCCGCTTTGATAATCGTCGCAGCGGGCAACATGGGATTGTCCGGGCTGATGTGCGCGGCGTCCTTGGCCGCCTGCTCGATAGCTTCCATTTCCTCCTTGCAGCCCGCGTGGTCGAAGGGGCAGACGACGATGGGTTGGCGGAGGAGTATGTCTCGCGCGGCTGACATTCGTGCCTACGGGTCGGGTCGTGTTAGTGGGTGGTGGTGAGGGTTTTAGGGGTTGGGGTTTGCTTTTGCTTTACCTTGACGGTGAGGTAGTACTCGATTTTGTAGAGGGTCCCGGTTGTGGTGAAGCCGGCCACGGAGTACATGGGATACTCCTTTCGACCTCGCGGGAGTACGCCTTCGCTGTCTCGCAGCTCTCGCGCTGGAAATACAAGGCCGAGATTGGTGAAGTAGCCGGCTTCTGGCATGCGCACGCCAACAGATTGCTGGTGTTTTGCCAGGGTCTTCACGTTCCGCTTCGGCTCGTCGCCCTCGTGGTTGTAAATGATCTCCTCGTCGATACCGACCGTGATGGACTGGATCGTCACCTTCTTCGCCTTGCTCAGCCATTCCGGGTTCGGACTCAGCTTGATATACACCGACACCGGATCCAGTGGGCCGTAGCTCCATCGCGGCAGGCTGATGCCCAGTGTGACGAGATGATCCGACACCCGCTCCGCGCTCTCGGGCCGGTTATACATCCCGAATGTGCTCAGCGTATCGTACCTTGAAATCGGCACCGGAAACGCATACTTCCGCTGATCCTGATGTCCTTGCTGCACCGTCACCACCAACTCGTAGAACGTCTCCGCCGACCTCTTATCCAGCTGTAGACTCGCCGGCGGCACCCTCCGCGCAATCTCCTCGCCACCCCTCCCATACGGTATGAAGATCACGAACGGCAAGTCCATACACAGCACCGCCTCCGACTCCCTGCCCGCCGGACACCGAAACAACAGCATCTCCTTGCCCACAATATCCGTAATCTCCTTCCTCGCCGACGACAGCTGCGAGCGTATGACGGAGTCGGCGACGGGGTTGATCGACTCGCGCCGCTGCAGGGAGACGGTGACGAGCGAGATGTTGACGGAGGCGGAGACGCCTACCGCTGGCCGGATCTCCACTTTGCCTTCGATTCGCGGGAGGGTTGCCGATATGCCTGGGTAGCCGACGAGGAAATTGCTATTGGGCGGGCCGGAGATGCGCACAAAGGCCGCCATGCTTGGGGCGTGAGTGTGACGCAGCCGGCATGGGCGCTACGCTGTGGGTGGCCCACCAGGCCCGGTCGCGGTCGTGCGTTCTCCCTCCTGGTGAGCTCGGTTGGTGTTGGCAACCGCTATGCAGCTCTCTACAACGTTGCGCCGGGTTATGTTTGGAAGTACGGAGTTTTGTAAATGTTCAAGACTCGGACTGCTCCGGGCGGGATGGTGAAGACCCGAGTCGTGGACCGTGAGATCGAAAGGTCCAATGTCCGAGTTGGGTCAGATCGTAAGAATGTTCCCGATGTTCAATGCCCTTGTGATATGTCTCACTCCGGCAGTGCTATGCGGGTGGGTAATGATGGTTGTGGTCGTGATGTCGTCGAGTCGCAGGTGAGATTGTACTGGCGGTGCTGTCCACTTGCCGTCGCTGATGGGACGCCTGGCTGACATAAGGGTTGGTGGTCTACATGTGGATGGAAACATGGGCATACTTTATGCTTGTAGCCTTGCCGGACTCGCTGTTCATCATCATCAGCCCCAGGTGCTGGTCCCCTGCTGCATCCTCGGTCCGTGCCGAGACGCTGGCTGAGGTGCAGCACGTCTTGCCTCATGTGGACGACCTTGGGGCTTGCGGACACTCACAACAATGAGGCCACATTCTCTTCAGTCGCGTCGCGCGCATTAACCGAGGGGAGGAGACTGGAAGATGGCAGTCACGCTACACACAACGCACGGCGACCTCAAACTCGAGCTCTTCTGCCAGGCCTGTCCGAAGACCACCTACAACTTCCTCGCCCTCTCCGCGACCGGAGCGTACAATGGCTCGCCCTTCCACCGAAGCATTCCCGGCTTCATGCTTCAGGGAGGTTCGCCGGCATCAGGCTCCGTCAAGGAGAGCCCCTCGATCTACGGCGGGATGTTCGAGGACGAGATCAAGTCTTCCTTGAGGCATCACGGGCGCGGAATATTGAGCATGGCGAACAAGGGGCCGAATACGAATGGAAGTCAATTCTACGTTACGTACGCTCAGGCATCGCATCTGGATGGCGTAAATACGGTGTTTGGAAGGGTGTTGGAGGGGTGGGAGACCTTGGACAAGATAGAGGCGGTGGCGGTGGATAAGAAAAACCGGCCGCAGGAGGCTGTCAGGGTCAAGAAGGTGCGGATCCATGCCAATCCGCTGGCTGACGAGCGATAATGCCAGCCTCGAAGTCGGGAGAATTCAGTGAACCGGGCAGGGTGATCAGTTCGGTGGCAACTTTTCCCTCACTGCTGAACTGGGAACGAGGCCAGCCGCAGCTTCCACAGCAGCCGTTCTAGACATCCGCCAACTTTCGGGACGGCATTGTGGTAGGCAAAGATCGAGCACGCTGCGCCGACGAGAGGACATTGCCTGGAGATATAAGTTGAAGTGAGTATCTACGAGCATGCATAGCTGTCGGGAATTGACCCCGACAGTTACACTCGACCTTTCTGCCAGCTCAATTCCGAACGCGTTGAAAATGCGCATCACCGCCATCTGCACGTTACATTTTCCAGCTCCCAATGCTCATATCAAGCACTTTCCAGGGCGTATGGGTTCCTGGGGCATAGCTGGGCCTCGAGCTCACTCATCTCTGTCTCTTCGAAGGCGTATCGCTTGCAATATGAGTACAGGGCACAACGCGCGCGTTGGCATTATCTCCACGTCGTAGCAGAGACTCAAGCTTGCGGAACGCCGAGGAGGAGACGGTGCGTGGAATTAAGTAAGGGGGTTGGGCAAGGGGGTGTGCGCGTGTCCTCGTCTCCGAGGCACAGCACCGGCTTGAGCTCTCGGTAATGCTACACAAACGCCGTGAGAGCGCTCTTCCTTCGTGGAGGCCAGTGTTCTGCGCGCATACCTGATCGTAAATACCTTATACAGCCGAGGCAGCACCGGCAGCACTTGATTACCAAGCCAGTCTTGCGGGCTTCCAGTTGTGACATTGTGAGGTACGAATACGATACCGTACGGACACTGATTGCAAAGCCCAATGCAACAGAAACTACTCGCCGTATTCATTGATGAAACAACCCGAACAAAGAGAACTTCCGGTGCGCTCGGGCGGCACTAATAACATGGGAGAACTAAAGGGATCGACGGGGTAGCCGAGCACGTTCCCCGGCTTCGTTGCGCACCTTGCACACAACTACACCGAACATACATGCACCCTATTACCACTCGGACACGCCATTGTTCTCCCTTTCCCTCACTCTGGCAGACTGCCAGACCCTTCACACCGGCTTTGGTCAGGAGGTCGAGTCCTCAGGCCACGCGACAGCCCTCAACGACCGACTGCGCAAACCCCGGCTAGCATTGTCAGAGCCTTGACACCCTTCTTCCCCTACCGCTACTGCGCAGGCAATGAGCGCTCTCGTTGCCAAGTTCAATACCGACAACATGCCCAGCCAGACCGCCACCGACGGCAAGCGCACCTTCTCCGGCGTAAACCTGAACTCCAACGCCAAGGTGAACAGTACCACCGGCCAGAAGATCAAGAGTTTCTTCCGGATCAGCTCGAAAGGGGATATACCGCAAATTGGGTCGGAGACGGGGTCACAGAAAGATGGACAACTGCGATCACTATCACTATCACAACCACAGCAGCCACAAGATGGCGTTCGCACACCCCAGTCCCAGAACACCAATACCAAGAGCAGCCTGCGTAACAGCCGCTTTCTCCCCCACATCGGCCGTAGCCGCAGCACCACCGTCGCCTCCGAAGGCAACAACCTAGATGAAGGTCTCAGCCCGACCGCGCACGCGAATCCTTACTTCCAACACCAAGGCCCACCAGCCTTGCGACATCACAACGACAGCAGTGTCCCGCCCTCGCCACCGGATACACCGCGCACGCCTGGGAAGAAACTAGGCGGAGATGCGGGTCCCGCGAAGGATGCCGTGGCGCTGAGCGGGAGAGAAGAGCTGGCGAGGAAACTGAGGCGGGTGGCGAGTGCGCCGAATGCACAGGGGCTGTTTGGGAGTAAGAATAAAGGGAGCGGAGACAGTCGGCCAGCGACGGCGGAGACGCTGGATGGGAGTGGTCTAGTGCTGCCGCTGAAGAGCAATGGGGGTGGCGCGGGGTTGGTGACACAGCACGGGAACGCGAGTGCGCTGAGTATGATGGAAACGGCACCTAAGGATAGCTCATTGGATCCTCCGAACGGAATGGGTAACGGAGATGCCGGAATGCTGTTATTACCAGTCCCTGGGATCAACGGACCGATCACGCCGGGGAAGCTGCGCAATAGCATTGCGTTTCGGAGGACGTATAGCAGCAACAGTATCAAAGTGCGGAATGTCGAGGTTGGACCAGGTAGCTTTGACAAGATAAAGCTGATTGGGAAGGGTGATGTTGGTAAGGTGTACTTGGTGCGGGAGAAGAAGAGCACGCGGTTATACGCGATGAAGGGTACGTCACAGCATACCAGAAAGAGACTGTCGTGCGGACTGCTGCTAACGGGACATGATAGTCCTCTCGAAGAAAGAAATGATCAAGCGCAACAAGATCAAGCGCGCTCTAGCCGAGCAGGAGATCCTCGCCACCTCCAATCATCCTTTCATTGTCACCCTCTACCATTCCTTTCAATCCGAGGACCATTTGTACCTGTGTATGGAGTATTGTTCGGGCGGGGAGTTCTTCCGCGCGCTACAGACACGACCGAACAAGTGCGTAGATGAGGATGCGGCGAGGTTCTACGCAGCGGAGGTCACGGCCGCGTTAGAGTATCTGCACTTGATGGGCTTCATATACCGAGATTTGAAGCCGGAGAGTAAGTTAGGAGTACCAGAAAATGGCGTGCGGACGACGTGCTGACCTGTGTGCGTCGCAGACATCCTTCTCCATCAATCTGGCCACATCATGCTTTCGGACTTCGATCTTTCCAAGCAATCCGGCTCTGGTGGCGGTAAGCCCACTGCACCTCAACCCACGTACATGAAACGAGCAACTGACGCCTTCCCTCAATTGAACAGCCCCCGCAATGATCATATCCAACGTCTCCTCCTCATCCTCCAGTTCTCGCCACACACCCTCAGGCATTACCTCGAACCCCACGGCAGCCAACATGCCCTTCACGATCGACACGCGCTCCTGCATCGCAAACTTCCGCACCAACTCTTTCGTCGGCACGGAAGAGTACATCGCCCCCGAGGTCATCAAAGGCTGCGGGCACACGAGCGCAGTAGATTGGTGGACGTTGGGCATCCTGATCTACGAGATGCTGTTCGGGACTACGCCGTTCAAGGGCAAGAACCGGAACGCGACATTCGCAAATATCCTGCGGGACGAGGTACCTTTCCCGGACGGAGGTGGCGCAAGCGGAGCGAGTGTCTCAAAGTAAGCCCTTTCCCATCTCGCTCACACGCTACACCAGACAGACCACTAACGTGCACCGTACCACAGTCTCTGCAAATCCCTTATCCGCAAACTCCTCATCAAAGACGAACTCCGCCGTCTCGGCTCCCGCGCCGGCGCCTCGGACGTCAAAGCGCACGCTTTCTTCCGCTCAACCTCCTGGGCCTTACTCCGCCACATGAAACCGCCTATCATTCCCAACCAGGGCCGGGGAATCGACACCGTCAACTTCCGGAATGTCAAGGAATCGCACTCTGTCGATCTTGGGAACGGCGACGGAGAGGAGGAGGACGGGGTGGGTGGTGCGGCGTCGGGGTTAGGGAAGAACAGGGGGTTCGGGGTTCCGGTCAATAAGATGAAGGGCGTTCCGTTGGATTCTGGGCTGGCGACGCCTGGGGGCGAGATTGCGGATCCGTTTGAGGAGTTCAATAGCGTCACGTTGCATCATGATGGAGATGATATTGCTAGGGAGGGGGAGACGGGCCGGCGGTAGTCGTGAGGGCAGTCGATTGCGCAGATCTCGGACTCGGGAGGGCTGAGAAGAGGCGGGGCGGGGAGAGGGCGTCGGGGCTGTCGTCTATTGCGGGCCTGCTCTGGCGTCGGATGGGGCCGTCTCAGGCCGACAACATTCCTTGGAGGTACCATTCCAGCGTGCGTGCTGTAGATGACGATCATTGGGAGCTTTTGGTCGCGCGACACGGGGGAAAACTCAAGGCGTTCTTTCGTCGGGGCGGCACGGCGCTATGGATGGGCGTCGTTCGTTCGGCACCTTCCTTGGCGCTGCGACGGAGGCGTCGGTCGACCGACTGAGCGGGACTAGCGTTCCTGCGACTTAGGGGGATTACTATGGACTTGTATATACTGTGCGTACTGCTCGCTTGTAACGGCCGCTACAATAACACGCGTGACGTTCGTAGTATGAGGCTCTCTGATTGGCTGAACAGCCAACGCGCCAAGAGATCACGCTCTTCGCCTTCGTCCTGGTGACTTCCTTCTCTGCATGTGTGTCACACAATTCCCTTCCAAGCTTAAGACCAACTACACCAATGGCGGCGGCGGCACAACGCCAGAACCCTCCAGCGACTCTATAGGATTCCCTAGCCGCCACGCCGACTCAAGTAAAATGGACACCGACACCCGCCCCCACCCCACCCCAAAAGACGACGACGACCTGTTGTCCCCCCTCGAACAAGAAGTCCTAGACGCCTATGCGAAACTAGCCGGGAACCTCGATAATGTCCTCTCCCTCGCCCCAAAACCCTCGTTGAAAACTCGCAAGCTGACAAGTGGTTAGTTGTCGACTATATTAGCGGGTCTGGCCGATAATCCCTCGGTGGAGATTCTCGATGCGCTGAGGGGGCTGGAGCGCAAGACTTCGACGGTGTTTACTTTGCTGAAGGCTAGTGTTTACAGTATTGTTTTGCAACAGGAGATTTTTGGGGATGAGGGGGAGGGGGAGGGCTTGGGGCATGCAGTGAGGAGGTGAGGAGGTGACGGGTTAGGGTGGATGGGGTGGGCGTTCGGTATGTCGCGTGGTCTTATACTGGAGTGCGTGTGATGTGAGAAGCTAACGGGTTCTCTTAGGCTTCGTGAGGGTGGAGGAGGGTTTGCAGCACGAACTCGCCATTATTCGAAGTGGCCGGATTAAGTGTCGATTATGTTGACGACATTATGCTTGTACGCGCCGCTATCGACCACGGATACGCCATACCACCTCATCAGCGATCTCGATATTTTCTATCAGCACCATCCCGAAAGGCTCCGCGCAAGGACACTGGATGTAGCATCCCTTGGGTGTGCGTCGATCGACCTATTCGAGCGCCTTACAGTGCCAACCTGTCAGGTTTGCCTGAGCACTGCAGATGTCTGAATTCATGGAGTCACCACCGACTGGAAGTGATTACGGCTTTTTCTAAACCGGAATCGACCAGCTGCGAAGCTCCCGGTGTAAAGGCCAATGTGATTCCAAATGCATTGTGGACTAAGATTTGAGCAACGAAGGACGGTCAAAACAGTGTAATGACATTCGATTGTCGTGCGTTGTCGACTTATAAGCCTATTGGCAAATTTCACGGCAAGACAATGCTGCGCAGATTGTCAACACATTACTACTCGACTATTGAGCTCCAACACCATTGCCATACTGGGCTTACTGTAAGGCGGCCTTGTACGTGGTGGAGATGTTTAAAATAGGCGGATAGGCAGACGTTGATCGCTCGGCGAGCGAACCACCTCCGCACTCGGGCCACCTTCACCTTCCGGATGCGGTAATGCGAGTACCAGCAACTTTGCGATGGGTTCAAGGGCTTGGCTTCAGCTTATCGACAACTTCACTGATTGTCCAACGTCACCGTGGTTGCGGACTTGGTATAAGACCATCGTAAGTCATGGTGCAAAGGCAATTCGATCAGCCTTGCGTACGAGCTTCCCTCTCCCAACAATCTATCGTCATATCGTGTCTCGGGTTTTCTGAACCCTCACACTATGCGTTCTACAATCGCGATGCAGTTCCTGTTGGCGCTCGCCACGACGTCCTTGGCTCAAGTGTACGACACCTACGGCTCGATTACAGCGCTTGCCGGGACGGCCAACGACAGCGACCCTACCATACTGGGCAACTACTACAACTACTGGAAGCTGCTCAACAACAAGACCACTTGGGACTTGACTCGCTCAGACCGACTTCCCGTCACTTCGCCGAAGACCATCCCAATGCTTGGCTACAGGAGCGAAGCCATTATCGAGCCCAATCGTACGGCTTTCATGATCGTCGATATGCAGAACTTCTTCCTGCATCCGAAGCTCTCGCCATATGCTGTAAATGGACGGAAGGCGGTCCAACCTACTTTGAACATGATCGATGCGTTTCGCGGGATGGGAAGCAAGATCCTTTGGGTAAGCCGAAATGTGCAGCCCCGACAGTGTGATGTATGCTGATGCTGCTACCCATCGTAGGTAAATTGGGGCATCGACAGCTTTGATCTAGTCACCATGCCGCCCTCGTTCTTGGATGGATTCTCGACCAACGATCAGATGAACACCACTTTCTGTACGTCATCTAACTCAAGGCCCGGTGAACGACCTCACGGCTCATACTGACAATGCGGTAGGCACCGAGATGGGCACGCTCACGGAGGACAACGGCACGACCATCGAACTTGGAAAGAAGCTGTGCAGAGGCAGCTGGAACGCTCGACCGTGGGGCCCGCTCGACCCGGCCATGGTCGAGGGCCTCGACAGCGGGACGGATCTCTACTTCAACAAAAGTGAGTCAGCTCGTTGGTCAATTACCATAGATCCTATCCTGACATACCAAGACCGCTTGTCCGGCCTCTGGGGCAGCCAAACACCGCTCGGGCTGTACCTCCAAGAGTCACTTACGACTACACTCTTTATTGGAGGTGTAAACAGTGATCAGTGCGTCTGGGGCAATTTGATAGATGCGTATTTCAAGGGGTTCGACGTTGTGTACGTGGAGGACTGCGCGGGCACTACGAGTCCGTGGTATGCGGAGGAGATGGTGAGGTATAATGCTGATGGCGACGGATTCCTTGCGAACAGCACGTATGTGATTGATGCGCTCAACAAGCAGAAGTAGGAGTGTGTACTACTATGGCTGGGAGACTACAAACACTGAACGATAAAGCCGAGAGAGAGGCTTCACGACTTCTTGTTGACATACGGGTCAAGATCTGATAGCCCTCATGAATGCAATGCCAGCCTTCTAACCTCACGATCGGTCCCACAGATAGTTGACTTCTGACCAGGTACTTCGACAGAGGGCAATTGAGCCAGGCTACAGCCCTTGTCAAGATGTTCACAAACCGAACCGTTCTTTGAGTCTTTGATGATCTTTGTTCGCGATGTCGGACTTCACAATGCGCTTGTTCCCTTGCAGTATTTCCTCAGAGGTATGAGAAGAAACTCCCAATTACCTCTGGTGAGTATCATCAGTGAAGCAAGTCGAGCAACGCACCGGGCATCAACACTTAGAACTCAACGCAAACTTCGGCAAAGCTTCAGATCACAAACTACATACATCACATCCCTCGCACAATACTCCAGAAAAACCAAGCAACATGCCGAACATGGTCCCACCCCCCAGCACGTACAGTCCCGGACCCCAGAAGAACGACTCATCCCTCCGCAACCCAACCCCAGCCCCAAACTTCACCCCCTCCTTCACACCCCGCGCTCTAACCATCTCCACCTCCACAGCCTCCTCCCCCCTCGCCCAACGCCGTCTCAACCGCCGCAACAACCTCCCCGACCCCGCGGCAACCCACGCTCAGCACGCGGAAGCCTGGTCAGAGTACGCTACAGCCCACGAGGCCTTCTTCGAGGCATACGCCGACGAAATCCGCGAGGAATTTCGAGCGAGAGACAGCGCCGAGATCCTGGCCATGCGTCCGAAGGGCGTCGTGTTTGGGATAGTCGATTATCAGCAGGCTGCTTCCGGGCGGGCGTCAAGGTGTGAGGGGCCGGTGAGTCCGAAGTCCAGCGTCCCGGTGGCGCTGGGGAGTGGCGGAACTCGTGGGGGTGGTGAGGAGGGCGATGGGTACCTGGGTCGGTACTTTACGCTGGCGGACGTTGGGCCGTTCGATCTCGAGGCGCAGGTCGGGTTGCCGGTTCACAGTGATGAGGTAGTTTCGACGTCTCTGAAGAAGTTCAGGGAGATCATCAGGGGTGCGACGGCGGGTAACTTGTGGAAGTAAGCGTCTAGGAGGATGTGTAGACTGAGGGCTGAAGTGTTCTGAGCACTGTATGAGTATGATGCGTGGCGTTCGGCGTTTTGAAGTCTGGTGTAAGTATAGAACGGTGTAACTGCATGTGACTTGTAACTGATCGATCATTCAATCTGCTCATCTTGTTTGTGCCGGAACAATCTCATTTAGCTGATCTAGCCTCCACACGAGGGCATGTAAGTCACGTTTTCGACAAGTCACAATGTATGACCCAGTCACAATGCACGCTTGTTATTCGGTAGTGCTTGGACATTATTTCCACGGTCGTGCACAATCGAATATGAACGAAGCTGTGGTCGGTCGTATTACCTGCCGACGAGGGGGTCGACGTTTTATCCAGTCCACCAAAGCTCCCTCAGAACTGTTGGCGCCATCACGCACATCCACCTCACCTCCCACCCGCAATCGCAGCCCTCCTATTCACCTTATCTTTGACCCTCTGCAAGCTAGTCTTGATATCACCCTGTCCAAACGTATCCACATCGTAGTACCCCGGCGCAATATCCAGCAACCACTCCGGCTTCACCGCCGTGACAGTTCGGATGTAATTCTTGCTCGTCAACACGAATTCATTGTACACCACCCACTCCGAGTCTTGTCCCAACACAGTACTCGGATGCAGCAGCACGCTCTGATTGTCCTTGACCGTGGAGTACCCCTTCCCACTACTGTCCCTCTTCGCCACCTGCATGAAGAAGCCCGCGACCAGCGCACGCCGGATATTCTCATAGTATTTCTTATCCTCGAAGGGCGTGGAGACAAGTTCGACTTCTTCGCGCTCCATGATGCGCTTCAATTGCATGCGGACGTTGTCGGCTTGCTGCAGGGCGCGGTAGGAAAGGAAGTGGTCGTGGCACCACTGTTTCGGGTTCTCTTGCGCGGAAGGGCCGCGGAAAGCGTGGTAAACGTTCAGCATCGTGAGGTGGTCGCCGTCTTGGTGGGCGAACATGTCTTTCATCTCGTCTGCGCGCTTGCGGGCGGCAGCGGGGCGAACGAAGACTTGGGGTACGCTGAGCAAGGCGGTGAGGGAGAGGATCTCGTTGCTGCAGTAGAATTCGGGGGATGAGATGAGCATGACGGCTAGCGCTGGATCGAGTGGGAAGTCGGAGGCCAGTTTGCCGAGAGCGGTGAGCTCGCCTTCGTCGTCTAGGCATGCTAGGTAGTTCAGTTCCTCTAGCGCACGCATCAAAGTCTCTGGGGCCGGTGGATCCATAAGGTCGAAGTGGACGAGATCGTCTATACCGAGCTTCTTCAACTCCAACACGGTACTAGCGAGGTTCGAGCGGAGGATCTCCGGGTACGACTGATCGATAAGCTCTTTCTTGAATGCGCCTTCGGTGTACAAGCGGAAACACTTGCCGGGTCGTGTACGACCAGCACGACCGGCTCTTTGTTGTGCGGAAGCCTTGCTAATCGGCGAGACGAGCAGTGACTCGACACGGATGCGCGGATTGTACACCTTCTGTTTGCTGAAGCCGGGGTCGACGACATAAACAATGCCGTCAATCGTGAGAGATGTCTCAGCGATGTTGGTGCTGACGATGACTTTGCGGCCTGGTCTGCCTCCTGGCTTGAAGGGAGGTGGAGCTGGGTCGAAAATGCGTTGCTGTTGTGCCGGCGGTAGCGTGCCGTAGAGAGGGTAGACTTTGATCGGACCTGCATCTGCTTCGCGGATCATCTCGTCAGATTCGAGAGTTATCTTGCGACAAGCGTCCTCGATCTCCTCCTCGCCGGTCAGAAAGAGGAGTATGTCGCCTTCGGGCTCCGTGGCGTGAATTTGCAACACAGTGCGTAATGCAGCCTCTACGTAGTCGCGCTCGGGTTCCGGTGTGTAGAAGATCTCGACTGGATGTGTTCGGCCGGGTACAGCAAGCAGAGGAGCGTTGAGGAAGTATTTCTGAAACTTCTGCGCGTCGAGCGTAGCAGACATGATGATGAGCTTGAGATCCGGTCTTCGCTGAACCACCTCCTTCAGCAACCCCATCAAAATATCCGTTGCCAGAGTACGTTCGTGAGCCTCGTCCAGAATGATCGTACTATATCGCAGCAGGTCGTGATCGTTCATAGCCTCCCGCAACAGCATACCGTCCGTCATGTACTTGAGAATGGTCTTCGGCCCTGTCTTGTCCTCGAATCGAATGCTGTAACCCACTTCCTCCCCGAGCTGGACGTCCGCCTCTTGCGCGACACGTTGGGCAACCGACATAGCGGCCACTCGTCGAGGCTGCGTGCAAGCGATCATCTTGCCCTGCTTCTGCGGGAGGTCGTCGAAGAGCACATACTGCGGTATCTGCGTCGTCTTGCCCGAACCGGTCTCGCCCACGAACACGAGCACCTGGGACTTCTGGTACATGTCCAGGAACTCCTGCCTTTGCGCATGTACTGGGAGGTTTCTCCGAGTCTTCAAAATGCCAAAGTATCGGTCCGAGAGGTGCCCGCCGGTGAAAGGATTCAGCGGCCCATCTTCTGCAAATTGGGCTTGCTTCGCCGTCGTCGAGTGGCGCTTGAGACTCGACAAGCTGCCACCGTTGCTCTGACGGCCGTTGGTATATGCGCTCGTTGAGCCATCGCTGATGGAGACGCCGGAGTCGTGGTTGCTGTCCGCATCGTACATATGGGCCAGATATGGGTTCTTTCGGTCGTCCGTTTCGGTGGTCATCTTCTGGCGCTTGAAGCGAGATGGCTGCTGAACTTCTGCCATCTTTGCGAAAGTTGGCGAATCTGACCGTGACGAGTAGAATGAAAGTTCTAGTCGCTGAGCGAGTCAGACCCCTACATGAGGTGCGTGTTTTGGCAGCCTCAGGCATCAAACCGACCCAATGCGCCACAGTCAGCTTGGAGAACTTTTGCTCCCTCAGATCTCCTTCAGACCACGCTGTGTGTGCTGCTGAGACGAACCTGCTCAAAGGTCCATGTACGAAGGCTAAGCTGCTCAGAAGGCCGACGATATCAAGACTTCGGTTCGGGTTGAGGTTGACACAACTAACATGACTTCCATCAACGGCGGCCAGGGACTTCCCGTAGAAGAGCCTTCCACCGTGTTATACGTCGGACAGCATGAGACGCAACGAAGCGAGCAAGTGAGCCTCGACCTATTACGACGAGCCCAGGATCTCGGGTATGACCTCTTGACGGCGCCAATCACCACGCCAAAGTTCCAATCTCGAGTAATGGAATTGCTCGAGAGCCAGATATATCGACTGGAAACGTCAGATGCCACCAGCTCTATACCTCTACCGATAATCTCACCGTTGTCACCCGAAGACAGTGACCTGGTACCAGAAGACAGCAACACCTCGCTCATCGCCGTCGCGAGCCCATGGATCGACATAGGGTCGTTGGACCCCTTGGTCGCTCACGTGAGCCAGCAGGTCTTCATCTTGGAAGTCGCCTATGCCGCCTTCTGTGGGGTCAGTAATGTCCTTGTCCACGGGCCTACCACTAGTGAAGGCACTGTCCGATTCGCCCGATCAGCGCTCGAAGCCCTGGGACTCGGGCCGTATGTCCACTTACACATCCTGGTGCCCATGACCGGCGAGCTGGAACAGGATGTCAGTGCCGATGGAACGCATCTTGCAGAAATGGTAAGGCCCCAATATGCCCCGGACGAGGAGGATGAGTGTGAAAGCGAGCCGGAGCTGTATGCGAGCTGGGAAAGGTGGAATACGATCAGGACGATTTGTAGCTACACCACCAGGCTATCTATAGGTACGCAAATTTTCACTTCCCTTCCTCGTCTTATTGTCTTGGAATTTTTTTGTGGCTTGCTCAGCTTGTCGAGCTTTGGGTACTGCCGTCTTGCAGATTGAGGTATGAGGTTCCTGGTACCTTAGTCGCATGAAGAACCACGACTGATGCATTGATAGCGCTCGAGGTTCCTCGTGGTCTGCCGCCTCAGAGTCTGCAATGTAGATGGTACTCCGAGCCCATCCGTCTCCTCATGCTCCCTCGCACAAGCTTCCTCCGAAACGGCAAGGGCTACCCAGTCTTGTCCAAGCAGCATCAGCACTTTCTAACCCTTTTATTGCGCCTTCGCTTTCCACCATGGGCGCTACTGAGCGACGTTGGTCGCATTCCAACGACGACAGACGGCGCAAGCGGATCGACCCCGGACTTGACCCCGGCTGAAGCAGCGGCCTCGATGTCACGGGACTTGGTCGATGATCCAACGCAGCATCTGCAATACATGCGGCATCTCCAACAGAGTCAACCTTCGCGACCACCGATCGAGCGCTTCGGGCAAGGCTATCAGGATTACATGCAGTCTCCTTTACAGCCACTAACGGACAACCTCGAGTCAATCACCTACGAGGTATTCGAGAAGGACCCAGTAAAGTACGAATGGTACGAGCGGGCGGTTGCACTCGCCCTGAAGGATCTGCGAGCCCTCTTAGGAGACGAAAGACAAATCATCGTCGCAGTAGCAGGCGCCGGCCGCGGCCCACTCGTCACCAGAGTCCTCCAAGCAAGCCGCAAAACCGGCATCAACGTCAAATGCTACGCCGTCGAAAAGAACCCCAACGCGCACCTCCTCCTCCAGCGCCGCAACGCCACAGACCCCCTCTGGGCCAATCAAGTCACAGTCGTAGCCTCCGACATGCGCTCCTGGCCCGGCCCCACACTCCCCAACGACGGCTCAGCGCTGACCAAAACCGACCTCCTCATCTCCGAACTCCTCGGCTCCTTCGCGGACAACGAGCTCTCCCCCGAGTGCCTCGATGGAGTCCAGCACGTCCTGCATCCGGGCCATGGGATCAGTATCCCGCAGAGCTACAGCGCGCACCTGACACCCATCGCTTCGCCGCGTTTGCATAGCGACCTGCTGAGTCGCGCTTCCACGGATATCAGTCTCGGCGTGAGCGAGAAGTGGGAGATCCCATATGTGGTCATGCTGCACCAGTCCGACTATCTCTCCATCGCTACTGTTCCCGCCACGTCCGAAGGACCGCGGACGCCGGATGTGCAGCAGACGTGGTCGTTTTCGCACCCCGTCGCTCCGGAGATCCTGGCTCACGCCCGGCAACGCGGCGCGGGAGGTACAGCGGCAGACCCGGGGACTCCTTACAGCGGACCAAGCACCAACGATCACAATGCCCGCTCCTGCACGCTCCGCTTCAGCTGCGCGGACCGTGGGGTCTGCCACGGATTGGCAGGGTACTTCGAGACGGTGCTATACTCCAGCCCCAACAGACCCAAACACAACAACAACAACAACAGCGAGCAGCAAACCATCGAGCTATCGACCAACCCTGTGACCATGGCGGAGAAAAGCAAAGACATGATCAGCTGGTTCCCGATTTTCTTCCCGCTGAAAACCCCGCTGCATATTCCTGATGGAGGTGAGATGGAGGTGAGTATGTGGCGGCAGACGGACGACAGGAAAGTGTGGTATGAATGGGTTGTAGAAGTGTACATGCGAGTTCCCGTGGGGGAGGGGGGTAGCGGGAAGAGGATGAGAGTGGGGATATCGGAACTGCATTCGAGTCGGAGGAATGGGTGTATGATGTGAGGAGGGTGCGAAGCATTTACTGAGGTCATTGAGAGAGCGAGGAGAAGGCAGAGAGGGATGTGCTGGTTGTCTGTGGCTTACACCGTGCACGTAGCTTAGATCAAGGTAGAAATGCACAGACGCTTATGCATATATGTGTATGTATGGCTGGGTATGCTGGCTCAGGGTGCTAAGCAGATTTTCAGGTCCCCCACAAGATTGCGCCGTCGCGCCATCGCTAGCTATAGGGGTATGTCACAGGGGTCCCGCAAATAAAGAGTGCAAGCAGAAACTCAGATCCTCACTCCTTCACTGTCCGACGGACTCATACCTTCTTCCTTCTGTACCGGATAGCTCTGCCGCCTTGCGCGATCGAGCCGTTGCCTTTGTTCCTGCTCATCGTGCAGACAGGCTTGAGCTCATCCGAATGCATCGACGCGAGGGCGAACGAGTCGGTATTGTGGCCGAAGTAGAGGTAGATGCCCTCCTTCGCCTTCTTGGCAGAGAGTATCCCGATAGCACCGTTCGAGTGACTTTGCTTGACGCTCGGATGGCCCATGAAGTCTCGCTCGATAAAACCTCTGATGACCTCGTCGTCACCAGATTCTTCGTATCCGCCACCAGCCACTCGACGTATGTTGTGATACAGGCGTTCCGAGCAGACGCTTGCGGCTTGGGTGGTGCCCATGTGCTCGCCGGTGCCGCTGGTCACTGTCGCAACGCACTGGCGCTCGGCGTCGTTCTCGTCGATCGGAATCACGGCGGCGCCAATGCCGACCAGTGCGGCTGGGCCAATGCGACCACGATGCTTCATTCCAATGCCTCCGGACGACGCGCCGCACGCGATGTTACCGTATAGATCGATAGCGATAGCACCCACGGTATCTGTGATAAAGTCGTTGCGTGCCGGATTGCCGGCGGGTGGCATTGGCGGTACGTTGCGAACGTGTCCGAGCGGTGTAGGAGCTTTCGGCGTCGGCAACTCGTACCTGACCTCGTCGGGCGTCTCTGGTAGAGGCCAAGACGCGGCATCTTCAGCAGTCACCGTGCGCTGTGTTGCTGAGCTGATTGCTCGCGGTCTAGCATCCGGGTTATTCGCGTTGGAGTCCGAGTCAGATCCAGATGATCCATCATGCCACGATGACATGACATTGCCGACTCTGGGAACATGCAGTATAGGGTGTGAGCTGAACTCGTCAACGCCAGTCATGTCCATGCCGGAGCCGCCGTGGTGGGAGTAGAGAGAGCCGCTGTCAATCAAAGACTGGTACGCACTATCGCCGCAGACAGCGATATTGCTGACATTGCTGGTAGTGCGCAGATTGCTCGTCGGAGCACGCTTCATCGGCATGCTCAGCATACCAGGCGGACCAAACGGATCGCTGCCTTCTTCCTGCATGTCAGGTGTCGTGTTATCCGAACGGTCAAGGTCGGCCATTCTGAGCGAGGAGTTCACGCGAGATGGTGATGATGAGGCCTGCATGTCGAGCCGATCATCGGATGGAGGAGGTGAGATTGGTTGACCTTCGTTCCACACACTGTTCAGCATGGCCTGCGAGTGTGCTCTTCGCATGCTCTCCTGTTCGTCGTTATCTTGCATGAAGTTGTTGAGATCGTGCTGTGAAGGTGGCGGTGAGAAGCTGTAGCGCTTCGATTCGTCGGCTTGTCTATTCATCTCGGCTTTGACCAGGTCGCTCTTCCATCTCTTCCACCGCTCCCCGGCCGCAGGCGAGATGAGATAATCCAGTGGAACAACCGGCATGTTGTGTTCGTAGGCAAAGTTCGTTGCGCCCTGGCCGACCAGCAGGTTCGGAGGCACGCGACGAAGGGACAAGGTCTGAGTAGTGTGATCCAGCAAAAGTCGAGCGAGCGAGATGGGGTTCTTGATCTCTGCGATTATGTCAGTCACTGATGAGCCTGGCATGCATGTCGCCTCGGCTCACGCGCTACGGCGCCGGCTCCTCCGCTACGACCGAACTGATCAACGACCACCGCATCACACTCGACTACACCGTCTATGGTCAAATTGCTTCCGTAGCCGGCGTTCGTGATCTCTCGGTCTTCAAGCACCTTGACAGCAATCTCCACCGCGTCGACGGCCGAACCGCCTCCTCGCATGACTGCCATAGCAGCTTTGGCGGCACTGGCTTGATGTCAGTGGGAGTCTGGAGAACGTGCGTATGTCGTTCTTCTTACTCGTTGCATGCCGCCAGATGGTGTTGCTCGTTTTGTACGCTGTGATACCCTGCTCCAGCGTGGACAAAGATGCACGCCACGTCGCCGCCTCGGCGGCCTCTCTTGTTGGCGCTGAACATGGTGGCGGTAAGGTCAAGTCGTTAGCGATGTTCTTACAGTTCTGTCCGTTTGAGGAGAGGGCGAAGTTGTTCTTATTCCTAGGTGTGGCACGTGAGAGGGTGCTGTGGCGAAGTGAAGGTTGTTCGGGCTTAGGTGAAGAGGTGGTGCAGATAGATGCCGACAGCGGTCTGGCGGAGCTCGTAAGGTAGCGAGCAGCTGAAACGCGTGTTATGCTTCGCGACGCGACTCCATTCACGAAGTCAGTGAGGCCCAGAGCCGAATGGGGAATTGGTAACGAGAGTGCTGGACCTGGGGGCGGAGTGTATGCAGTTGGTGAGATGTGACGGCGGAGAGGAAGAGATGTAGTGATGTTGGAGAAAGGGAGTCAATACGAAGAAGAGATTTGGATTTCGCGACTGCCTGGAGCGCGTCGTCCGTATGTCTCTTTCCCATCCCAAGATGGAAAGAACGACTGCCAGTCAAACACACCTCACGTCCCGAATTCATGAGCGACGCGGCACTGCGGGCGATGTCATGTGATACATCATCCAAGCACTTCACCTCCCGCACATGGGCCAGATATTTGAATGCTCTCGCAAATACGGTGGCTCCTTAGGTATTGCTACACGGCGGGGACGTGAGAGAGGTGCAGATGAGGTTTTAAGAAGCGTTCCGTAGCGACGTCGTCTCCATGATTGGGGGCGGAAAAGGCTTGGCTGCGGGGCATTCGTCCGCCCGATCCCACACCTCGCGTTGGCTTACGTACATGTGCTAACACTGCTCAATCCACTTCATGCGATAGTGCTACTCGCCATACCAGCAGAGCACTTGAGATCCACGACGGCAAGGCTCGCGCATTACTCCTGTATAGTCTCGGAATTTCCTTGGGTAGCCTTCCCGAACTGAAGCGCTCCGCTGCCCGCAAATATGGCCCCTCAAACCCCCGCCGTTGTCATGGACAAGTATGCAGTTCTGCTCATGGTCGTGGCTCCCTCGCAAGAGACTGACAGTCAGGCAGCGGTACGGGCTACACAAAGCTAGGCTTCGCCGGCAACGACTCCCCGTCTTTCGTCTTCCCCACCGCAATAGCGACAAAAGGCCCATCAGCAGGTGCGGCAGGCGGAACAGGCGGCTCGGGTTCTGGTCGGCCTGCCGTAGCGAACAAGCCATCTTTCCTCACAGGCGGCGCAGGTCCGACTGGACATCTATCAGGAAAGAGAGGGACAGAAGACTTGGACTTCTTCATAGGCGATGAGGCGTTGAATGCGTCTGCGGGACCCGGCTATGGCTTACACTACCCCATACGACATGGTCAGGTGGAGAATTGGGACCAGATGGAGCGCTTTTGGTCGAACAGCATCTTCAAATACCTCCGGGTCGAGCCAGAGGACCACTACTTCCTGCTTACCGAACCGCCGCTCAACCCACCCGAGAACCGCGAGAACACCGCCGAAATCATGTTCGAGTCTTTCAATTGCGCCGGATTGTACATCGCTGTGCAGGCGGTGCTTGCATTGGCAGCGTCATGGACATCATCGAAGGTGCAAGATCGGAGTTTGACGGGCACAGTGATTGATAGTGGAGAGGGTGTCACGCACGTCATTCCAGTCGCGGAAGGCTACGTGATTGGCAGCAGCATCAAGAGTATACCTATCGCGGGACGAGACATCACATACTTCGTCCAGTCCTTGCTAAGAGACCGAGGAGAACCGGACAGCTCGCTGAAGACGGCAGAGCGGATAAAGGAAGAGTTCTGCTACGTGTGCCCGGACATTGTAAAGGAGTTTGCACGCTTCGACAAAGAGTCGGATGATCGGTTCAAGCAGTACCAAGTGCAGCAGCCCGGTGGCCGGAGCGTGACTGTCGACGTTGGATACGAACGATTTCTAGCGCCTGAGATCTTCTTCAACCCGGAGATATACAGCTCCGACTTTCTGACCCCTCTCCCGAACATCGTCGACACCGTCATCCAGACCTCGCCCATCGACGTGCGCAGAGGCCTGTACAAGAACATTGTGCTCTCCGGTGGCTCCACCCTCTACAAAGACTTCGGCAGACGGTTACAACGCGACATCCGACACCTCGTCGACGCCCGCATCAAGGCCTCGGAAGCCCGCGCAGGCAATGCCGCCAAATCCGGCGGCCTCGACGTCCAGGTCATCTCCCACAAACGGCAACGGCACGGACCATGGTTTGGGGGCTCCCTGCTTGGCCAGACACCCGAGTTCCGGAGTTATTGCCACACCAAAGCCGAATACGACGAGGTCGGCCCCAGCATCGTGCGGCGGTTCGCACTGCTGGGCGGCCCAGGTAGCACGTAAGCACCAACCCCCACACATTCCTCGCGGCTGCCATCATGCAAGGCGGCGTCCCAGCGCGGCTGCTCGTGCCACCTGACATCCTGGTCGCTTGAGCTTAATTCTGGCACACCTTCAGGACGGGCTCGAGCAGTGTCCTCGCGCACCGTGGCGCTGAGGATACACCGGAGGAGGGTCGACGATTAGATTGTCTGCCGCGTTCCAGCGTGCCGCCGTCGCGGCGTTGGACCTCATGTATATACCACGAGAGATTGCGAGACTGTCAGGCTGTCAGCCTCCTCACGGGTATAAGATTATTCGCGAGCCTCCGTCCCAAGCCAGGCTGTCGGAACACCCTTCCCATCCTTCCATTGGGCGCGCGGGTCGGCACAGTTGACCAAACCGTGCTGTCGGTGACTTGGGCGGCTGTGGACCTGGTATGTGAGTGCTGGGACAACGCTTGTCTGGACGTCAAAACGATCACCGATCGATGCGTTGCGAGTGACATGTAGGGTTCGGAATGATGCTGTCGAGACGGCGGAACCTACCGCGGCGGCACCCGTCAGGTAATCATTTTGAAGGTGTATGCTGTAAGGTGCGAACGAGTGCCTGTATTGACTCGCTGGAGTATCTGATAAATACTTACATGTTGTCCCTTGGTGTCGCGGCCGCCGGGCGTCATTCCGACAGCGCCCTCCCGATGCCCTAACTAACATGTACGCAGCTCATGCTTGCCGAACAAACCGGACATGGTCCTGATGTCCTTCCATTGTTGCAGCCAGTGCTGACCGTGACCGTGACCGTGGACGTTACCGCGTCCGACCCGACAAGCTCACCAGACGAAGTCGATTCACGAGAGACCATCGCAGCATCCCGTCCGCTCCTCTCAATCGACGGTAATCCCGCCGACCGAGGTCGGAGAAAGATCAACCGGGATCGTTGCTTCCTGCCGAAGCGGGTCGGTTCAGCTCTTTGTGGAGGTCGATCCGATCTGGGCTGCTCCATCCGCCGACACACCCGAACATCCATCTCCATTCGATCCGGACGCTCCTGCCTTCCTTGACCATCCTCTTCGTCAAACAATGCAGTTGCTGAGTCTATGATCCCTCGAAGCTTCCCCGATCCGCCTCGCGCCTGTGTCACCTTCTGAATGCGCAGCTGCGATCCTGTTTCGAGGCATCACTATTCCCGACCTTGACACCCCACTCGGCCCGCTCTCCGCGTCTCGGCTTCGATTGCGTCGCGACTTCCACGTTGGCAGCTGAACATTGCGCTTTGCGCCTGCCAGTAGACCTCAGCGTCAGGACGGGCTATAGCCGCTTTCCCGGCGAACCTCGAACCCACCATCCATCCTGGAGGCCCAGGACCCCCAACACCTCACTCCCCCGCCTCCATCAGCTCCCCAGGCCCGACCAACGTCTCCAAGCGAAGCCAAGACCATTGCTTCCCCGCCACCCCCAGCCTCCGCCGCCGGGCCGTCGCCCAGGCAAGCGCAGGGCCGGATGCGCTCTAGTATCGCGTGCATCCGCTGCCGGCGCTCCAAAGTGAAGTGCATCAACGATGGAGTCGGGACGACCTGTCGATCGTGCCAGAACTCCGGACGAGAGTGCACGTATCCATCCCCCGTCGCTTCGGGGACACGGCGGCGTGACAGCCTGTCGGGCAAGGCGGAGGGGGCGTCGGAGGGTGGTGAGAGGCGGCAGCGGCAGAGGAAGAGCACACATACTTTTGTTGCCAATCCGGTTTCGCGCGAGTCGCCGCGGCCGTTGTTGGATGCGCTGGATCCGAGGCTGCTCACGCCGACGATTTGGCAGGAGCTGTTTGAGATCTTCCAGGTGCACTTCTCGGCTGATTTGCCATTCTTGCATCCACCAACGTTCCTCAAGCCTTTGCGGCAGGCTACTATGCAGCCACCATCATCGATATCAGCCTCCACAGAAGCTGGAGCCGCGGCTTGTCGACCTCCTGCTTCTCCGGAGTTCCTGCTGGCTTTCCTGGCTCTGACTGCTCGATTTCATGCCAAACTGGTTGCACACCACTCACCACCAACGTCGACCCGGCCGAGTAACCCTCTGATAGCGTCAGAGTACTATGCGGCAGCCGCCAACGAACGACTAGCGACAAGCTGGACGGACAATCGCGTGCACGACATCGAACGAACGCAGGCTACGCTCATGATCGGTCTGCACGAATGGGGGATGTGCAGGGGTGCGAAAGCATGGCTGACTGTTGGCATGGCTATCCGATCCGCACAGGCGATGGGCTTGCAGTATGAGCGTGATCTCGACGACGAGCCAATGTCACGTGCGCACGCTTTGGGTGGCGAGGCTGAAGCTGAACGCATGGGGTTTGGATCTGGGCTGAAGAGCTCAGTGAGTAGCACGGGGAGTGAGGAGGAGGTTTTCATTCAGCAGGAGATTCGGCGGAGGACATTCTGGAGCTGTTACATTATGGACAGGTATTTGAGCAGTGGGAAGTACCGGCCGCAAATGTTGCATGCGAATGAGCTGCGTATACAGCTGCCGGCGAGTGAGAGGTCTTTTCTGTTCGCAGAGAAGGTTCGCACGCTTATGCTTGGTGAGGAGGAGCATGCGGTTGCTGGACGCGCTGAGGTGCAGAGCCATCGTCAGGCATCCGTCATGCTTGGCACAGCTATTACGCCTGATCGCAGGACGACCGTTCCTCCGAGAGAGCAGCAAGAAGACGACGAGGAGAAGGGTCGACTAGAAGTGGGCAGCGATGAGGGACTTGTCAGCCGCTATATCAAGATACTGGAAATATATGGCAGGGTTGTGCAATGGTCGTGTGCGGGTGGTCGCAGGTCAGAGAGCAACAATCCTTACTCCAGTGATCCAGCTGACATGTACCCAGAATCGAGGAGCATCCGCCTTGGGACCCACGATGCGAGTGGTACAAGCTGCGGCAACAATGCATCGACTTCAAAGCCAGCCTACCCCGTCAGCACACCCTCACACCACAGAACACTCAAGCCCACATCAGCCTGAAGACCTCGACACCATATACACTGGTGCACACCGTATACCTGCTCTGCCAGATCATGCTCCACCGCGAATACGTCCCCTTCCTCCCGATCCGCTGCGCCAAACCAGAAGGGCCGCTGGACCCCCCCACATTCCCACCCGACCGCTACGACGTGCCGCCGCACTTCTGGGAGGAGAGCGCCCGCGACGTGTTCCGAGCAGCGCGCGAGATTATGGACCTGGTGCGGAGTTGCGAGGAATGGAACGCGCTGGTCGAGACGCCGATTGTGGGGTTTGCCGTCTACACGGTAGCATTCATTGGAGTCTATTGCATCAATTTTCCGTGGATGGATCCGGATGGGTATATGTGTACTCAGGCGCCCATGGCTTCTGCGGAGAGACCGGATGGGTATGGGACTGGGGAGAGCAAGGGGTTTGAGGCGGCGAGGAAGGCGTTGGAAATGATTGGGCAGGTGCGTCCGCGTTTGCGCATGGCGAATGGGTGGTTCATGACGGTCACGCGGATGCATAAGTATTTCCGGCGGATGAAGAGTGATTACCGGAAGAACACGCGGACGTTGGAGGGCAGCTCGTCGGAGAATGACAGCGTCTCCAATCGACCACTCAGCCTGCGGGAGGGCGGTTTGGGCGGCGGGCTCGACGAGTGGAAGATCTTGGAGCGTACCATTCGCGACTTTGGGAATCTGGAGGATCAGGACGCGGAGATGACGGATGCTGGTATGAGGCCTTGTTCAAGATTGGCGGATGCGTTGTACGACGATAGCAGTGCTGGCACGACTGTCAAAAGCGAGGACCGTGACGCCCGAGCCGCGTCTTCGGAGCACCCGAAAGTGGACGGCGGACCGTGGAACGCGATAAACGCCGCGCCGGGGGCGAGTGCCAGCCGTCCACCGAGTGTCGCAACCCCAAGCAGCGCCCAATTCCGGACCTACGACTCGTACCCGACGCAGTACCAGACCGCATCGCACCAAACGCATCAACAGCAGCTTCCGCCGCCTCAAGGCCAGCCGCCACCTCATAGCTACCCAGCGCTATTTAGCAGCTTCCGCCCGGCATACGATCCAGACGTACCCCCTGGCGGTCCACCGAGCCTCACCTCACCAGTCTCGCAGTCAGCCTCGACGCCTTCGCAAGCCTCCCCGCCATTCGACAGAAACCCCTCAGGTAGCCACGGCGGCTGGACACCACAGAACACCAACACCTACCCCATGCAACCCCCTCAAGCCCCTTACTCGAACGGCTCGCACCACACCCACCACCTTCCCACCCCACTACCCCTCCAAGCCTACCCAACACCCCAACACCACCCGCATCTCCCCGCCCTGCAGGACCAACAGCAACACCAACAGCAACAACAACAACAACATCAACACATGCCCCCTGCCCCCATCCAACAGCTCCGTGATCCCCCGCCCGTACAGCAGGCCTGGGACGCTTATCAAAAGGAAGCCTGGCTCAGCAGCCTGCACACGCGCATGAGCGCCGATGACCTCGCGGCTTTTGTCGACGGGGGCGATATCGCGGATTGGGCTTCGCGGGAGTATGGGTCGACGCCCGGGTGGTTGAATACTATCTGGGCGGCGCCTGGGGGGTGAGGGGCGGGGTTTGCGTGACGGTTGATGGGTTGTTGTGGGATTATGGGTCAGGATGTGATAATGAGGGGGATGTAATGTGTTCAGTATCATGCTTTGCGGGAGCAGCGATGTGTTGGGGACGGACAGATTCGATCTCACGTTCAAGCGTAATGGCGGGCATGGGACACGGCTTGGAGGGGCGACGGAGAGGATGATGTAGCGCATATGACTTGCAGCAGCTTGGCTCACATGGATATCTGATGGAATCAACTAGGTACATGTATGCGGGCTCTACTACTACTATAGCCCGAACTTCACCAAGTCTCCCTAAACGGTTACTTCCGTATCGCATTCGTGAGTCCCTCCACATCCCGACCTCCGCACTGCAATTGGAACGCCACGGTGGGGAACCCTTACCAACCCCGCCCTCCCGATGGTGGAGGCGGAACGTCCAACGTCATCATCATGGCATGCATCAAAGGCCGGCTGGGGGAATACACTTCTCGTACCGTACCTGACTACTACCGGCCAAGACCTTCCTTCTGCAGACTGACTCCGCAGCAGGGGCACCGACTACTGTCGGCTGTTGGGCACGCGGTCGTGACCAAGTAGTTTGATGGGGCGAGAGGGGTTGGCATCCGTTGATCATGGGCGGTGTTTGGGGCAGAGGCCGCGGCCGCGTAGGTAAAGTATTAAGGTCGGTGGATTTCGTCTCGCTTTCGTTCGCAACGGTCTCCAGGGCATTTCATATCAGACGACGGGAAGATGTTGTTTAATCAATTGGTGCAGGCAGCGTTGCTGTCCGTGGCTGCGGTGCAGACGGCTGCGCTGGCAATTGGCAGTCCGTCTAACTTGGTCATCAAGCGAGGGCCACTGTTGCAGGATATCGTGACATGGGATGAGGTAAGGACTTCGAAACCCAACTGACTGCAGAAGGAATTGACAACGTCCCAGCACTCCCTCTTCGTCCGCTCCGAGCGGGTCATGTTCTTCTCCGGCGAATTCCACCCCTTCCGTCTTCCAGTCCCCAGCCTCTGGCTCGACGTCTTCCAGAAAATCAAAGCCCTCGGCTACAACGGCGTCTCCTTCTACGTCGACTGGGCGCTGCTGGAAGGCAAACCCGGCGTCTTCAACGCAAGCGGCGTCTTCGACCTGGAACCCTTCTTCGACGCTGCCTCGACCGCCGGTATCTACCTGCTCGCTCGTCCAGGCCCGTATATCAACGCCGAAGTATCCGGCGGAGGCTTTCCGGGCTGGCTACAGCGACTTCCGGCTTTGCTTAGGACGAGAGACCCTTTGTACGAGCACGCTACGGACCTCTACATGGCTGAGGTCGGTGCTATCATCGCCAAAGCACAGATCACCAATGGCGGCCCGGTTATCCTGGTGCAGCCGGAGAACGAGTACACGGGAGCGACGTCGAGGGTGCCAGAGTTCCCGGACGCGGAGTACTTTGCTTACGTCGAGAACCAACTGAGGAGCGCGGGGATCGTCGTGCCGTTGATCTCCAACGATGCATCTCCAAAGGGCTACTTTGCTCCCGGACCGCCGGCCAAACCTGCCGCGGTCGATATCTATGGGTATGACGGCTATCCGCTCGGTTTCGATTGTGCGAATCCGCAGACTTGGCCGGATAACGCTTTGCCGACTTACTATAGTGCGCTGCATCTTAACGAGAGCTCGAGCACACCCAACTCCATCGTTGAGTTCCAAGGCGGCTCGTTTGATCCGTGGGGTGGCTTGGGCTTTGCACAATGTCTCGAGCTTCTGAGTCCGGAGTTCGAACGGGTGTTTTACAAGAATAACTTTGGGCAGGGAGTCCATATTGTAGGTAGCTTCCAGGCAACCCGAGACATCTGCTGACCCCTTCGTTCAGTTCAACCTCTACATGACTTATGGTGGTACCAACTGGGGTAATCTTGGGCATCCTGGCGGCTACACGAGCTACGATTACGGCGCGGTCATTGCCGAGGACCGCGATGTGGCCCGTGAGAAGTACAGCGAGATGAAGCTTGAGGCGAACTTCCTCCAGGCTTCACCGGCTTTCTTGACGGCAATTGCCCAGAATGAAAGCTATGCCAATGGTTCGTACACTGGGAACAGTGCGTTGGCTGTTTCCGCGCTGCTCGGCAACGTCACGAACTTCTTTGTGATCCGACATGCGGCGTACAACTCGCTCGCCAATACCGAATACAGCATCACTCTGCCGACGAGCCAGGGCAATATCACTATCCCGCAGCTGGGCGGTACTCTGTCTCTGTGGGGCCGCGACTCAAAGTTCCACGTCATCGACTATGATGTTGGAGGGATCAACCTGCTCTACTCTACAGCGGAGATCTTCACCTGGAAGAGGAACGGCGACAAGCGTGTCTTGATCGTCTACGGTGGCCCAGGCGAAGAGCATGAGCTCGCAATCTCTGGTGGCGGCCAGGCGACCGTCGTCGAGGGCTCTGGCGTACAAATCGGTGACAAGGACTCCGCGACCGTCATCAACTACAACGTCAGCTCCGAGCGCGCAGTCGTGGAGCTGGGCTGCGGCCTTACCGTCTATCTCCTCGACCGCGGCTCGGCGTACGACTACTGGGTCGTCGACCTACCCAATGACCCAGTCTCCGGCAACCACACGAACCAGACATACTTCCCCTCGACTCCCATCGTCAAAGCCGGCTATCTAATCCGCACAATCGAAGTAGCACAAGGCTCCATCCACCTGACCGGCGACCTAAACAGCACAACCGCCCTCGAAATCATCAGCGGCGCACCCGCGAACACCACCGCACTGACCTTCAACGGCGCCAGCCTCCCCTTCACCCAAAACCCCCGCACCGGCGTCGTCACCGCCACAGCACCCTACGCCGACTGCCCCCCCTTCACCCTCCCGGACCTACGCACAATCGGCTGGAACGTCCTCGACAGCCTCCCCGAGATCCAACCCAACTACGACGACAGTCTCTGGACCCCGGCCGACCTCTCCTACAGCAACAACACGATCCGCAATCTCACCACACCAGTCTCTCTCTACGCAAGCGATTACGGCTACAACACCGGCTCCCTGCTCTACCGCGGCCACTTCACCGCCACCGGGGCCGAGAAAACGCTCTACCTCTCGACGCAAGGCGGGAGCGCATTCGGACACTCCGTGTGGCTGAACAGCACGTTCGTCGGCTCGTTCTACGGAGGGGACAAGTATCTCTTTTACAACGACACTTACACCCTCCCTTCCTCTCTCACTGCAGGACAGCACTACGTCTTCACCATCTTGATCGATAACATGGGTTTGGACGAGGACTGGACAGTCGGCAGCGAAACGATGAAGAACCCGCGCGGCGTCCTGGACTACAGCCTCTCAGGTGGACACGCCAAAAGCGATATCAGCTGGAAACTCACGGGGAACCTTCACGGCGAGGACTATGAGGACAAAACCCGTGGTCCGCTGAACGAAGGCGGATTGTACGCGGAACGACAGGGTTACCACCTCCCCGGCGCTCCCACCGCCTCTGCCCAAGGCAGCAGCAGGTGTGCAGCGGGGCCTATGGACGGACTGGCCGCAGCGGGAGTGAATTTCTATTCCACGACGTTCGAGCTCGATATGCCGGTTGGATACGATATCCCGCTGTCGTTCGCTTTCGCGAATGTGACCGAGCCGGTGAATACGACGGGAGGGGTTCCCGCGTACCGGTGTCAGATTTATGTCAATGGGTGGCAGTTTGGGAAGTATGTGCATAATATTGGGCCGCAAGATGTAAGTACCCACCCCCTCCCAAGCGTCGAGTTTCGTTGGAAGCAAGCTGTGGCTGACTTTTGGCGATTTCTTGCGATGGCAGGTCTTCCCCGTGCCGGAGGGGATCTTCAATTACCACGGTAGCAATTACGTCGCTGTTTTGCTGTGGTCGCTGGAGGCGGGTGGCGCGAGCGTGAGCGATTTGAGCCTTGTGGCTGGGTCGGTGATCCAGAGTGGGTTTGGGCCTGTTGGGTTGGCGCCCATGACTGGGTGGGTACCGAGGCAGGGCGCGTATTGAGGCGAGCGCCTCCCGGTTGCGGCTGCGGTCCCTGAGGCAGCTTATTTTAGACCTGGATAGCTGATGATCCTACGACTCTCCGACCAGCTTCTGTCGGTGGTTGTATCTTCGTCAAATCTCGTCCGGTGGTGTCGCACGAAAGTCAGGTACTCGTCGATGCTCGACAGCTACCATGTGGCACTCGGAGTCCGCACTTGAGCCATTGCCGGCAGGAATGACGATGGAGTCGCCCAATACAGCGGTCACAAGCACTAAGACACGCCTTGTCGAGTTTGCGTGACCAAACAGACGTCCCGAATTCCTACTCATCACCCAGGCACAGGCGTCTCACGCCCACTCCCCGGCGTCTCCACCCCGCCCTCCACCACCCTCTTCTTCTTCCCCTTCTTCTTCGGCCTCGCCATAACCACAGGCTTCTGCCCATAATTCGCCATACTCAAATGACTCCCACACAGCAAACACGTCCCATCCGCCAACGGCTCGCAGAAAATACTCAAACAAATCGAGCACACGAACCCGATGTCCACAACCCTCTTGTGACAGAAACATGCCGCGCGGAAGTCTACGCCTTCGCCTTCACCGGGCATGACGAGGCGTTCTCGCGCCGCGGCGTCGGAGAGGAAGGCGAACATGAGGTACTGCAGCATTCCCGCGCGAGCGAGAGGGGTGGAAAGGGAGAGGTAGATGCCATTTGTTGTGTCGGCCGCTTGCTGCAGGAAGGTGGGGTCGCCGGCGAGTTTGAGGACGTCGATGGGGATGCTCAGGCGCTGGCAGGCGAAGATGGCGTTCATGAGTTCGATGTAGGTTTCTGCTAGGTCGCCGGAAACGGAGACGATGAGGATACGGGTCGTGAGGCGTTGGTTGGAGCGGGAGGTCGTGGCGATGTCGTCCGAGGGGTTTAGAGAGTTGCCGCCGGCGACGGAGGAGGGGTCGGAGTAGTTGAAGTGGGTGGTTGCGGATGTGGTGGGGTTCGTGGAGGCGGACTGTTTCGATATGTAGGCGAGAGCACGGGTGAGTGCTCCAGCGAGCATGGTAGAGGGAGCGGAGGAGATGGCGGCTGGGGTCGTGGTGCGCATCAGGCGTTGCAGGTTAGTCATGAAGGCGTATTCGAGTTGTGCGAAGGGGCGGTACTTGTTGGCGTCGTCGGGAGGTTGCACTGCGCCGCCTGTGCCTGCTCTGTTGCCGTTCTCTCCGTCCCCGTTGCTGTGAGCCTGTTCCAAGGTTGCGTCCGCTGGGGTCGGGTACAGCCATTCTGCTCGCTCTGAGTGACTCGCTACTACCGCAACCCGGTTGGCATAGTTGATAGCCAGATGCGCATTGATGAAGACGAGTAGGTTCGCTACCGCTTTCGAAAGTGGTAGCGAGTCGGCCAGCAATGCCCAGGCGTGCGGGTTGGTGTCGAGGATGATGGTTAAGAGAGAGGGTGCTTCCACCTCTTCCTGCGTCGCGGCCCTGTCGGTCGCGTCCACGGCGTTCATCCTACCTACCTAGGTTCGCCGACCTCGTCGCCGGCGGCGACTCCCCTGGCGAGAGGGACGGCGGTCGTGGAGGGCGGGAAGGGTACCTCGAAAGTCCAAAAATTGAAGATGGAGGAGATTGGACGCCAAGCGGGGGCGGACTTCGGGCGATCTTGTCAGCCTCCACCACCACCTCGTCCACACATGTACATGTACAATCGCTGAAGTGTGCACGGGTGCTTCCTTGGTATAACTTGCGTGCCTCCACCCGCTCTCATACAACAGGGCATGAGGTGTGCGGATGCCAAGTAGTGTAGTTCTGTCGCATTCGCCAAGCAATATTCTTTTGCCCGTAGTTTGGCCGGCGGCAAGGCCCATTTCGTCCACCGCCGACGACAAGAATCGGAGTAACCTTCGAAAGATGCAGACGGTGAGCATTGGCCAAGATCTCGAAGAATAACGGAGACGCGGCAGGTCTTTTCCATCACTCCCTCCTGGGTGACAGTCGTCATCCTACCGCAGTTGACCTTATAACGGGACCGTTTCCGAGCACTCTTCCAATTCGTCTGCATTTCAATCCTCACATCTCCATGTACAAGGACCATCATCAACAAGCCGAGACACAAGATCGAAAATAAGTAAAGCCATCGGCCAACAATGGAGAGACGCAATGCTGGGGCATCGACGGCGATCATGAACCCCATCGAATTGGGCCCCGTCCCACCCCAGCAAGAGGTTTTGGGCGACCTCCACAAACAAACCCCATCAACCACAGGCCACAGATTGACCTCCGTCCACTCCCATTCCAGCACTAACGTCGCCGACCGCAATGAGACCCTCCCATCCCCGACCACCGCGTCCCCGGACTCCATCGAACTCTGGAACAAACCCGCCATCAACATCTACCGCATCTCCGCCACCTTCTGGTCCTTCCTCATCATGGGCGCCAACGACGCCACCTACGGCGCCGTCATCCCCTATCTCGAAGAGTACTACAACCTGACCTACGTAGTCGTCTCGCTCATCTTCCTCTCGCCCTTCGTGGGTTACAATCTCGCTGCCATCCTCAACAACACCGTTCACATGCGTCTCGGACAGCGAGGCGTTGCGTTTCTGGGGCCGCTGTGCCATTTGATCGCTTATGTGGTTATTTGTCTACACCCGCCTTACCCGGTTCTGGTCGTGGTTTTTATTCTCGCGGGCTTGGGCAATGGGTTCGAGGACTCGGCGTGGAACGCCTGGATCGGAGCGATGGCTAACGCGAACGAGGTGCTGGGGTTCTTGCATGCGTTCTACGGGTTGGGAGCCACGATCGCACCGCTTGTGGCGACGACCCTGATTACGAAGGGGGGTTTGCCGTGGTATACTTGGTATTACATCATGGTATGTAATAGATGCTCCTGATGCTCCTGATGCTTCTACGGCACTGACAATTGGACTTAGGTTGGCGCCGCAATCATCGAACTCGCCACCTCCCTCCACGCCTTCTGGGGCGCGACAGCAAAGGTCTTCCGCGACGCTCACCCTCGCACAAGCGACGAAAGCGGGTCCCGGCTCAAAGAAGCCATGGGCAAGCTGCCCGCTGCACGCGTTACTTGGCTCTGCGCGCTCTTCCTGCTGGGCTACGTAGGAATCGAAGTGGCGTTGGGAGGCTGGATCGTCGAATTCATGATTCGTGTCCGACACGGCGCGGCGTTCGCAAGCGGGATGACAGCCACTGGATTCTGGCTTGGCATCACTGTAGGGAGAGTGGTGTTGGGTTTCGTGACTCCTCGGATAGGAGAGAAACTCGCTATAGCAGTGCGCACCTCATCTTTCCTAACCACCCACTCTATGCTGACTAACATGAACCCACAGATCTACCTCCCCCTAGCCCTAGCCCTCCAACTCCTCTTCTGGCTCGTTCCCCAATTCTACGTCTCCGCCGTGGCTGTCTCGCTGCAAGGCTTCTTCCTCGGCCCCATGTTCCCCGCCGCCATGGTCGCCTGCACCAAACTGCTGCCCAAGCACCTGCACGTCTCCGGCATCGGTTTCGCGGCCGCGTTCGGAGGCTCCGGGGGAGCAATCTTCCCGTTTGCTGTTGGAGCTATTGCGCAGAAGGCTGGTGTGCAGGTGCTGCAGCCGGTGGTGGTGGCGTTGTTGGTGGTGATTTGGGGGTTGTGGATGGGGTTGCCGAGGATTGGGAGGAAGAGGGAGTGAGTCGATGAGGATTGGGAGGAAGAGGGAGTGAGTCGATGAGGCCGGCTGCCTGCCGACCGGGTGCATGATGTGCTGTGATCTGCACTCGGATCATCGAGGCCTACGTCGAGCTCCACGACGTTCGAAAGCTCTGGTTGGTGCTCCGCGCGCCTGCTGCATTCGGTACGCGAAGTGAGAGAAGGCTTGGCACAGGAACACCTATAAATTCTGTCTGTGCGCGCTTGACCTCCTTCTTACTTACGAACACCTTTCCCATCCGCAGCACTCGAGATAACATTCTCTCGCGTCGGAATGGCGCCAAACTACGACAAAACCCGGGAGAAAGGAGTTGACATACTCTTGCGGGGACTCTCTACGTAAGACCAACATGGGATCGTGTCTTGTTGTACGACCACCCACTCACCCACCTTCGCAGGTTGCCAATGTCCGAGAAGTTCGCCGACCTCCAAGTCACGCTCGGCGATCGCACGTGGAAAGTTCACAAGGTCATTGTTTGCTGCCGTTCCGACTTCTTTGCCAAGGCGTGTGAGGAAGGTTTCAAGGTACGTCGAGAATGCGGTTTCACCACACCCTTACGATCACTGACGAGATCCGGCTACATTAGGAGGAACGGGAGGGCATCGTCGAACTCCACGATGACGACCCCGACGTGATTGACAAGATGTTCCATTACATCTACCGCAACGAATACGACGATGCAGACACCGAATTGGGCCAAGTGTTGCTCAACGTCCGCATGGTCGCCGTCGCAGAAAAGTACTTCATAGATCATCTCGCGCACTTCGCTACTAGCAAACTCAACCATCACGCGGCAAACGCCTGGAAGACGATCGACTTTGCCGACGCGATCGACGAGGCCTACACAACGACAGCCGACAGCGACCGTGTACTCCGCAATACCATCCTCGAGGTAGTCATGGAGCACGCCCACGACTTATTCGACGCGGAGCAAACCGAGTACGCGCAGTTCCAAGCCATGGCTGCCGGGACTCCGTCCTTCAGTTCAGAGGTCGCGGCCCGCCAAGCGGCAGCGCTCGCACCCTATCATCGCCAGGAGCTTTACCGGTGTCCGAACTCGCACTGCGATGTCGTGTTCAGGAGCCCCATCAAGAAGTCCCAGTGGTTCTCTTGGCGCTGTCCTCAATGTGCGTGCAATTCGCTGAGCGGTGACTACGAATGGTGGCAGAAGTTTCGGCTGGTGCTACAACCGGGTGTGGAAAAGGTGGACTAAGTCATGGGACTTCAGAGCCGTGCAGCAACCGCGGTTCGCGCAAGGTCGGATGTGTACATTATCGGGATACTGCGCGCAGGAGGGCGACGTGCGATGAGCCTCTTAGGTCCGTAGAGCTTTAGTGGTATCATCTACACACTGCTCCTCTTCTCTCCTCATGTCAAACTGACCTGAGCACATGCCCTCTCCGGAGCCTAATGTGAGCTTCGTCACCATCGACGATCAGGGTATCTTCAAAGCGGGCAAAGCACACATCCTACTGCCGAAACACCCCAACACCTTGTCGCCCAATACGCCTGCGAGAGTGCCTTGCGAAGCAATCAATAGTTGTGCTTGAGATCCTATCCGCCCTTCTGTGGATTCCCGAAGCCCTGCGATAATGTCAGCCTTGCAGTCCAGAGTGGCGCGTAGTGAAACATACATAGAGCGTTCTGCCCATGCGATGCAAGGCGAACACAACATCCGGCGTTGTGACGGTCTTGCGGCCGCAGTTTTCGACGACGGCACAGGTATCCTTCAGCACCTGTACACACGTGTCAGCAGACGCGCTCGCGCGGTAGGTCAGACAGACAGCAACTTGGAGACTTACGCGTTGGAGGTACTGCTTGAGGACCAACCTGGTCTCGTCGTAGATCATTCCAGAGATGCGCTTGACTCCCCCGCGCCTCGCCATACGCCGAATGGCCCCTTTCGTAATGCCACGAACGTTGTCGCGCAAGATCTTCCTGTCATGGGGGTCAGCATTGAAGAAGGCTAAGGGTAACGTTAGCTTGGCGGGAACAAACGTACTTGTGGCGCTTGGCCGTCTTGCCGCGTCCCAGTCCGAACCCCTTTTCCTTTCCATCTGCAGGGCCGACACTCTTCTTCGCCGTGAGTGGCCGTGTGGTTTTGCCGCCGGTCGACGGCTGGCTACGAGAACCGCCGACATCTGAGCGGAGCATGTTGGCCGGTCTCGCCATGACTGGACTCTGGGTTGTATTGAGACTGTGAGATATGCGGGGTGTTCTTGATAGTGCGTGCGGTTGCAATGCAATGCGAGACGAGGTGTAAGTGTTTTGGTACGGATGCTCTCCAAGTCAAGGCCGGCGGTTATGTATGTAGGCGTGAGGCGGCACGGACCAAGTTCATGTGAGCATGCACTTGGAAAAGATCACTCTCACTTCACCTGTCTGGAACACTCGCTGGGCGTCTATGCAGCAATGCGGCGCTGTTGAGGTAACATGTCAGTGTACCGCGGTAATGTGTTTTGCTTGTACCCGTAGTAAACAAGAGCGCGGCGTTGTCTCGAACGAAGCCCCGACCACGTGACAAGCGCTGAAGTTCCGCCGTGCTGAAGACGAATACCTTACATGTATGAGAACCTCACTACCTTCCGACACCGGCTGAACTCACCCAGGTCAACACTGCTTGTCCCCAGCAGCAACATGCCCGTCTACATCGCCACCCAGGCCTTCCTCGACGGCGTTGACAGTGTTCCCTTCATATGGCCCATCCTCAAGACCCTGCCATGGCTCGGCGCGCTGTACCTGGCGAAGATCTTCTTCTCTGGAGCGAGCAACACCTTCGAGCGGAATATGCATGGGAAAGTCGTAATGGTCACCGTACGCTCGAATAAGCTCCATCCGGCTCTCAGTCACATACTGAGATCGTGTGTAGGGCGGTACCAGCGGCATCGGCGAAGCAGTAGTTCGCGGGCTCGCCACCCGGGGTGCCCAGATTGTACTGTTGACCCAGCATGTCTTGGGTGATCCGTTTATTGTAGAGTACATCGAAGATATACGCAAAGATACAGACAATCAACTCATCACCGCCGAGCAAGTCAATCTCACGTCTCTGCACAGCATTCGCACTTTTGCGACGAAATGGATTGACAATGCGCCACCGAGACGATTAGATATGGTGGTTTTGTGCGCCAATACACAGACTCCTGGCAGTGGGACAGTCAGGAGCACGACCGAGGGCGTCGAGTTGAACTGGCAGGTCAACTATCTGGCGAACTTTCACTTGCTGTCCATTCTCTCCCCCGCGCTCCGCGCCCAGCCTCCGGATCGAGACGTGCGAGTCCTGTTTGGAACGTGCAGTAGCTACATGGGCGGAGATCTCCTGCACATCACGCAACCATCAGCCCCGAACCAATCTAAATCCAAAGCGAAAAGCACATCTTCTGCCCAGCAGATCCAGGAACCAACGAAGCTCTCGCCCGGCAACGCGTACGCCACCTCCAAACTCGCTCTCACAACCTTCGCCTTGGCATTCACAAAGCACCTATCAACCTACAAACGCCCCGACGGCTCTCCCTCGAACACAAAAGTCATCCTCGTGGACCCAGGATTCTGTCGTACCCCCGGAACGCGCCGCTGGCTGACCTGGGGCTCTCTCACCGGCCTACTCTTCTACCTCCTCCTCTACCCCTTCTGGTACCTCGTCCTCAAATCCCCCGACATGGGCAGCCAAAGCTTCCTCTTCGCCGCCATGGCGGAGAAATTCCGTGGAGTGGGCAGGGACTACGGCCGAGACGCCAAAGGCGCCGTGTTGATTAAGGAGTGCAAGGAACGGCGTTTCGAGCGGCTGGAGACGGTGGAGGACGAGGCGGCGCAGAAGGCGCTGTGGGAGTTTAGCGAGCGGATGGTGCAGGAATCGGAGAAGAGGGGGGCGTTGGAGCGGGCGAGGGTGAAGAGGGAGGAGCAGGAGGCGAGGGAGGAGGGGGTCGCTGTTAAGGAGATGGAGGATTATAAGGCGAAGGTTGGGAAGGGTGAGGGGGTCAAGAAGGAGGGAAGTCGGAGGAGTAAGAAAGCGAGTTGATATATTGAGTATAGTATCTGTGCTGCATGTCTCCGCCTCCAGCCCTTTGCATTGGATCCCTGAGCTTACTTTGCCTCGACTCCGCCCTGCTACATTCACACCCGCGGCGAGGGTTCTGCGTCCATCGATCTCTCCACAACGCCTTGCTAAACCGCACAATCTCAGGTATGTAAATGGACGCCACCACCCTCACTCTACTAACTCACCGCCTCGCCTTGCCCCTCGCAACCGGCGGCGGCGGCTCAAACGCATCATCATCGCTAATCTCATCCTCACTCGGCTCCTGCACCCTCTTCGGACGCGCCTTCGCCGCAGCCCTGCTCGGCGCCGCACGCCCGCTCGCTCGCTGGCTAGCTGGACTCCCGCCGAAAGCGAGCTTACTCTGTGTACCGGCGCGTGCAGCTTTGGTTGCTTTCGGCGGCGCGGCTTTCTTGGCGGGAGCTTTCTTAGCGGGGGCTTTTTTAGCGGCGGGCTTTACGAAGACGCCGTCGTCGTCGTCGTCGTCTTCTTCGTCCTCCACTTCGTCGTCGTCCACTTCGATTACACTGGGGCTGTTTATCATCACCACGTCGTCGTCTTCATCGTCATCGTCTTCATCTTCGTCTTCCTCCACAAATATAGCGGCCTTCTTGCCTCTCCCCTTCGCCGGCGCCTTCTTAGCCGCTGCAGCAGTCTTGCGCGTAGTCCCCGCGGCGGCCTTCCCACCTCTACCTCTCGTACTCTTAGTTTTGGGCGCAGGCTCATCGGCCTCTTCCACCACATTACCCTCATCGTCCCGCACGATCGACGCCGGGTTATCCTCCCACGCCCCATCGCCTTCGCTGTCCCACCCTTCCGGTCTCGGCTTCCGACTCCCCTTCCTCCTAGTAGCCCTCTTGATCTCGCCCTTCGCGAATGCCTGCTCGACCTTCGCCTTATACTCCTCCATCATTCCCGCCACGCGCTCCTCGTCTATCTCCTCGTCCTCATCTCCGTCAATGAGATGGCTGACCAAACTCTCAAGCGACTTCGCCACGAATTGCTCCATCGCAGTGCGGTCGTCTTTGTCTACGAACTGCCCAACAGCATCCGAGAAGGTGTTCTGCGGCAAGATAGTCAAAGACTGGGCCGCAAGGAATTCGTCTACCAGCTGTCCGATCTTGACCGTGTCCATCTCCATCTGCGCCAGGACGCTGTCTTCCGGCATGTCGGCTTTGCCTTTGATGCTCTTCTGTGCCTGGCGTTTGCGGTGGAACTGCACGACGTCGCTGGTATTCGCGACGCGGTCCATGAATCGGTTGGAGAAGCGTTGCGGGTTTTCGAGGTCGAATTCGCCGCCATCTGGTGCCGTGTAGTCGACCCGTAAGCGGATCAATGGCTTTGGGATTTCCACTTCCTCGTCTTGGTCCGCACCTGCCTCGCGCTGGGCCTCGAGCCACTGCTTCTTGGCTTCTTCGATCAGCCCTTCGACGATGTCCATGAGGTAGCGTGAGAGTTTGGGCTTGGTGTCGCCCGTTTGCATGGCGAGCTCACGCATTTCCCGACTGTCCATCAAGCTGACCTCTCTCATGACGAAGGGGCGAACGGTCGTGAGCCGGATCTTCTCAATCTTCATCTCCTTGCCTGTGATGCTCAAGATTGCGACTTTCTTGGGCACAGCCTCGCCCGGCATGAGAGATGTGGCGACGGATGAGCCCGGCTGTATGACGCGGAAGCCTTGCTCAGCATTCGTCTGCGGGTCCAGAAGGCATTCGTGCTCGTGGCCCCAAACTACCAGGTCCAAGAATGACGGCAGGAACTTCTCGGGCAGGTATGATGTCTCGGTATGTGCATGGTGGTTCTGATGGACACTCATGAGATTGAACCAGTCGTCCTTCTGAGTGCCAGGCCGGAAAAACTTGACATTACCGTCCCTAAACGTGCGGAAGAGACGTTCGTCACGGACGTTGCTCATGCCATATAGTGCAAGTTTGGTGCTTCCCTTTTGCAACAGCACAGGCTTTATGGAGATGTTGTCGGATTCGGGTGTCCGGCCATAGTAGTTGACCAAGCCAGACATCTGTAGCAGATCCAGTGCAGCCAGCCCGCTCTCACCAGAAGGATCGTCGTGGTTGCCGTGAATGGAGAAGACGGGTATTGCAACGTTGATGTCGGGATCTTCGTAGTTGACGTGGTTGAAGGCTCCCGCAAACATCTCGCTCGCATCGCTCAGCATCTCCAGCTCGCAGGGCTTGTCACCGTAGCAGTTCATCCGTAAACTTCGCATGACGTGATACATCGATTTTCGGCTCGGCTTGTTCTCGTGGAACAGATCGCCGGCGAGCAAGACCATGTCGACGTCGCGTTCCTTGGCCAGACACATGACCTCGTGGAAGGACTTCCAGCTGTCATCGCCGCGGATCGGGTCGCGCTCTTTGTAGCCCACATGATTGTCGGTTGAGACGAGAATGCGAATGGTATCTGCTGCTGCAGAGCGTTAGTGGCGAGATACACGAGGCCTGAGGAAGCATACTTGCCATTCGAGTTCGACATATTCGATGCGGTATGATCAATTGCTGTAGGATTTTTTGGCCAGCAACCGCAACAAATCAAAGAGTATTACCGCCTCAACATTGTCTTCGAAGTAGTAACAGATACAACGTCTTGTGTGATGTGCAATGTGCAAACGTTGGAGGCAACCAACATGAAGTTGTAAATGACTCGCGGAAGGCTGCAGGACGGGAGCAACACGCGAGATGGAGCGCTAGTGAACTCTGCATGACATGTTTCCTAGACCGGAAGGAGGAGAGAACTCCGCAGATATTCGACATCAACTTCGACCGGAGAGACGCCAAGCAAGAGGTAACACTTCGACGCCAGCACCTGTGTTGTTCTCGCACTGTGCTACGATGAGACCCACCACGGCGCTACTGTCACGATCCGTCTGGAAAGGTATCGCTCCATCAGCTCACGGCAATGTGAGCAGCAACGCTGACCCACCATCACAGGACCGCACATTGTCCCGTGAGCATTTCCCTACTCGACAACACACTCCGGCAACTTATCCACCTGCAGACTTCCAATCGTCCGCTCGAAGGCCGGCGAAAGAGTGCCGCCCATAAAGACGCAGGCTCGGTCCGCGACGATCCTTCCCAATTTTGTCGGCCTCATATTCCAGGTGCACAACGGCAAGATATACAACGATGTGCGCATAACAGAAGACATGGTAGGACACAAGCTTGGAGAATTCTCCGCGTATGTCATTCCAAACTTCAATACACGACAGCGCGCTGATGAGCTGGCCAGCACGCGGAAACGATTCGCTTATAAGCAGACAAAGAACAAGTGAAAGAAAAACAGCACCGGGAATTTGATGTTAGCGTGGCGTCTGGGATATTGCCACATTTTGTACATGATGGGGGCTATCGATTTTGTTTCGTATGAACTTGGAAGACAGCTGCCATTGGGTCCAAGCTCAATCGCCTCTCCCTCGGATCTTGTCTTTTTTTTGAACGGCGCCTCCTGCGCCCATGACTGCTTCCCTTTGTTCCAGGATCTTCCCGAAGTTTGGCGTTCGGCATCACATTTGGCTACATTCTGCGTCTTTCCGGCAAGCTAGGGATGGGAGTACCTGCCTCCCCGTGAGCACAGCAGGTACGAACATCTGTTTTGGCAACCGTCACTCAACTCTCCACTGCGAAGTATCTCTGCTTCAGGCACTCTTGCTTCCCACCGTACCGCCCTGCGCTGATCTTTCTCGCCTATCGCAGACGGCTCTTGCATAACCCCAGCAGCGCTTGCGTACAATGAGAACGAGGCAGTGCATCATGATCTACCTCTCTCTGTGCTCTCCATTGCTTTCTCATTCGATACAATCACACAAACGCCCTCGTCTCGCAGACTCGCATTGCACCGCTACCATCCCAACCTCTTTATACGCTCGTTCCTGACCACAATTGGTCCCAGTACGTTCCTCTAGCATCCTGAATGGCCAGCGGCGCTAACCGTCCCTCAGCAATCGCTCAAACTACCATTCCGATGGCTTTAAAGCCGACACGCCGCGTATACTCGGCCGAGGAGCTTCATCGTCTGCGCGACACCACGTCCCAACCAAGGCTTCGTGAAGCTATCGAGGAGCACGACGGCGACGATGCCGAGTTGGTCAAGGGTACATCTGCACCGACATCATCGGACCATAACATCCCTCGCCTCTCAATTGATGCCTCCGCGCTTGCCGCACTACTATTTCTCAGTTTGATTACGGCCGACACATCTCCTGTCCAACTCCGCATCTCGCCGAGTCTACCGCCCTGCGGATAATTTCCCTTCACGTTTGCTGACAGCCACTGATCCAGAGCATGTCCTCCGAGGATCCAAGTCCTTTGCTGCACGCTCGTGGAGGTCACGCAAGTCAGCTTCTACCTCACTTCACGTCCCACCCAACAAAGAGAACCGCTCAACAAACGCCTCCGACAATGACCGCTCGACCGCACCCCCGACGACCAAATCCGTACCTGTGCTTGGTGAGATCGCTGCTAATAATCAAATCATCCGTCCCCCCGGAGGACTAAAGCTGCGCCCATCGCCAACACATTCCCTCCGCCGGAAGAAGATAGAGTCCCTTGTACAAGCTCATGGCTCACCGGATCACGTCCGTGTCACTGCCGGGGGTCGGATCGTCCCCAGCGAGCAGTCGCCACTCTGCCATCCTCGGTACGGCTATAGCGCGATCAAAAGCAACGGCGGTCTTGTCAAGTTCGCCCCGAACCACCCACTCGGCAAAGCGCAATGGACGCAAGCTACGCAGAACGGCTTTGTGGCTCAAGACATTAATGGACGTCTCTGCCAGATCGTCGACGGAACCATCATGCCTCTACACGAGACAGACGAGGGGTTGCGACTCTACATCCCGGCGCCGAACCTCAGCATTACACAGGGTCCTTCGTCTGTCGATGGCCGACTGCCGACTGGGCCTGCTCGCTTCAGTAATCTCGCACCTGTACAGGATCGCGTGCTTTCGGACCCGCCGATTTCTTCCCAGATCAACGCACTGGAGATCGAATACGTCAAGCTCGGACATGAGCTCAAAGACGTCGACAAGACAGAGGTCCTGCACGGTCGCACCATGGGTAAGGGCGCCAGAAATGCTCTCATCTCCAAGCGCCGCGAGCTCATCGGCAATCTCGACAAGATGCGCAGAGCGTTGAAGAGCTTGCGCGAGCACACATCACCTGTCGCGCCGTCGTCTCCACGCGCCATGATGTTCAACGTGCAGCAGTCTCCGCCTCGCAACCGCTTGCCACCCTTCTTGCAGCAGCGCCAGCACAACCAGCCAATGATGCCGGCTGCTCCGCCAGTGTTCAGTCCCTTCTTCGATGCTACGCAGGCGGCTCCATATGCTGCACCGTACGGCTTCGGATCCACTCCGTCGCCAGACTCTGGCTTCAGTATGCAGCCTTGGGCGCTGCCGCCGGTCGCCATGTTCACTCCGCCTTCGACGTTCGACGGATCGATCTCGATGATCTCGCTCCCGCATCCGGCAGCGTCGAGCACTTCCGCCGTCGAGCTGCCAGTGCCGTCGCAATCTTTCCAACCAGCACCTGGTGGTCCGGTGCCGACCGAAAGTCGTCCACCACAGAATGACGGCTCGCGTTCGTTTGCAGACATGTCCAGGGCACCCTTCGTCAACCATACTCACGCGCTCTCGATCAAGATTCCGGAGCAAACGATCGCAACGAAATCGACGCTGACCCCGATGAGCCCGGTGTACAAGCCAGGTGCTGGCCTTCTACAGGACGGCCACAACAAGCCAACGTCGACGTCGGGCAAAGACCGCGTGCCAACGCCCTTGTCGCCGCTCCACGAACTCAAGGCCAGCGCCAGCTCGCTGAAGCGTGGCAACATGGACGGTACCACGGACAGCCCGACGACCATGAAGCACAACTTGCACAGCTCGAGCGTCTCGAGCTTTCAGACTGCCGACTTCTTCCCGCACAACACCCGCGACTTCTCGACCCGCAAGTACGCCAACTCGCCACAGAGCGTCGTCGGCGCCAAAGAGAACATGAGCCCGGCTACGCCGGCTAAGGACATAGTTCTTACGCATGCTCATCCCACGCCCATCGCACCGCCAGCGACGCCCGTCGAAGGTGTCCCAGACCGTAATGCTCATAACCTCAGCCCGAAAAACAAGTGGCTGTCGCCTTCGATCGTCGAAGAACAGGACAACGCTATCGTGACGAAGCAAGCTGAGCCTCAACAGCCTGCAGATGCCGCCGGGAAGTCGCGCGAGTGGCTCGCCGGCTACTACGCCGCGCTCGCTGCCCAGCAGGCCCATATCCAAGCCCAGACCCAGCCCCAGACTCAGACGCAAAGCCCGCCAGTCAACCGCAGCGCCGCCAGCCGTCTCCCCTCGCCTTGCCGCTCCGCCGTATCCTCCCTGGGCTCCCGCCCGGGCCGCATCTTCAGCGGTCTCTTCGCGCAAATCGAAGGTACACCGCCTTCCTGTTCCCCCTCCACCCACCCCACAATCCCTCAGACATCGCTAAAACTTTCCTCCCAGCTGCGCAACAAAGCTCCCTCAACGCTTCCCTCTGCACCGACCACGCCGCGGCCACCGCTCCCTCCCCGCACGACAAGCACTACAGTCCCGGCGAGGGCCGCGGCGGTGGCGGCGATGACTCCAAGCAGAGCAACAGAGCCTCTCCTGCTCGCGCGAAATTCGAGCGGATTGCTGAAAGCGTTGGGATCAAGGTTGATAACCTTAGTCCGACGAAGAGGCGTTGGCGGGATGTTTGGCGTGGGTCGCGTAATTAGGAGAAGAATCTTGCAGGTGGCGAGGTCCGGTATGGTGTGATGTGGTGAGGCGTGGTGTGGTGTGGTGTGGGATTGGCTTAGTGTGAGCATGGCTTGGTGAGCGGACTTGTTGGCGTGCGGAGACTTCATCCAGGAAAGCTACGATGGTACATTGGTATAGGAGGCAGGACACGATATGGAGATACTGATGCGGAATGGCTATTGTGGGTATGTGCATCTATCGGATAGATGTGTGTTTGGTTAGTAGTAGTATGATGATGATGTTTGCATCCTACACCTAGTTCTCGTGCCCTCGATGCATCGGTGGCGTTGCAGCGCGACTCGAGCCTTTCGCAATGAGGTATTCGGAAGTGTTGGCGAGCACCGGAGCTCCCTGCTAACATTGATGGCAGGGTGTAGGACAGACGATATACAGTCGGGCTCATTAACGGTCCAGCATCTCACGCTGGCGCTACCGAGGTGCAGCGTACCCGAGAGAAGCCAGAAAAATTCTGCGTATTCACAGTATAGCATGTCGCTATGAACGCCATCTTTTCCTTGGTCTCCACCCACCAGACAGCGGTGCCGAGCTGGCCAACTCCCCTTCCCAAACCCCGTAAACCCATATTCCCAAAGGGTATACCCAATAACCAACGCCACGTCATGCAGAACCCCTGATGTCCCACCGAGCCCCACCCACAACACCACACCCCCATCGTAAAAGCCATCACCGATAAAACTCGCCCCTCCGCACATTAACCCCATACTCCCCCACCGCCATCCCCAGATCCTCCATCGTCAACACGGTCCTTCCCTGCCCACTAGCCCCTGCCCCTCCGCCTCCAAACCCAGCTCGAGGACCACCGAGCGGCTGGCTCTTACCCTCGCCCTTCTTGCCCTTCCCCGTTCCGCCTTCTGCTCCCTCACCACCACCCGTCGTCCCAAACCCCGCCGCGCCTCCCAGCCCCGTAAGAGGGTTATTAGATGTCGTGTTCGTGGATCTGATGCGCGAGTACTGGTACGCGTCGGCAGCGACATCCGCGATGAACTTCTGGGTTGCGAGGGCGAGGAGCCGCGCTAGTCTTCGGTCGGTTTCGGGGGGTGGAGGCAGGCCGGCGAGGGTGAGGTAGTAGTCTGTTACTGCGTCGGGGATGAGAGGCGCGTAGTCGTCCATTTTGGAGAGGAAGTTGCGGAGGGTGACGTCTTTCTTTTGAGGTATCCGGGGCTCGGGAGGAGGAAGTATTGAATCGGTTGTGGCGGGCGCTTGGTCTGCCGGGGGTGAAGGAGGTATAGTGTTGTCATTTGTGGTGACTCCGTTGGTTGCGCCTACGTCGTTCTCAAGGTCGTGATCCATGGTTTGAGGGTCGGAAGAGGAGGGGTCGGCGGTGCCGTTGAAGGAGGGTTGCGATGGGTCTTGCAGTGTGCTATCGGAGGCGGTGGTATGATCGAAGGACGGTTTGGCGTCCATGGTGATTGAGGAGAGATGGTGGTGAGCTCGATTCCAGTCGGGAGTGTGGTTTCACTGGCGAGCGGGCCTCTATTGGCATGTGAAGTGAAGCAGCAGCACCAGCAGCCGGCAGAACCTCGGCTCAGCGCTTGACTTGTGGAGTATCTCATGCCTCTGGCGTTGTTTTTGTCTGACGCTGTAGGTACATGAGTCTACTATATGTAGGTCCAATAATGGCATGGTACTATCCACGACCTTGGCAGACATTGAGATGGGAGAGGCTGCAAACAACGGGAAGGGGCCAACAACACGACAACCAATCGAGGCGTGGGTCAGTATCTCACCTTTTGCTTGCATGTGGTGGCGGCAATCACTGCGCATCGAAAGCCGCCATAGGATCATCAGTGCGTAGTCTGTGTCGAGCTTCTACGAATGTACAGGCTGCGATGAGCATCTCACAGCTAGAGGGAAGGATCCCAGCCGCACGTCTGGTACCAGGAGGCACGCAAGGTGATGATGAGGACCGTGTGCATCGATCGATAGAGTATACCATCCCTTCAGACCAGTATCCCTCTCCTATACCACCCCCCTGGACCTCTCCAAGCCCATAACCACAACCCACAAGCAACCCATACGCTGGCCGCCATCGCCCAAAACGTAGGCGCATAGCACATAGCGCCATAGCACAGCACATCCTCCGCTCGCTGTTTCCCTCCGTCTCCACTAGTAACACCCATTACACCCAGCCCAAGCACAGATCCAGTGACCCTCCGATCAGCCGCCCACTGATACGCCCCGCCGTATACAAGCCCCCAGATCGTTGCTCCGGCCGCCGGAACGGTAGCTACGATGCCCCAATTCGTGCCGAAGTTCTCGACGCCCCAAACGACACTGATGATGATGGGTACGAGACTGAAAGCTGCTCCGTAGCCGGCACCTATGCTTGCGCTGACGAGCCAGAAGAGTCCACCGTGGCCTTGGAGGAAACCAGTGGCCAGGAGGAGTTGGCCGGCTGACATTAGCAGGGTGAAGGTGATGAGGAAGGTCAGGCGGGAGACTTCGAGCCGACCAGAGGTGGACGGTGGCGAGTGTTGGAGGTCGCTAGGTTGTTGCAGGAGGGAAGCCGTGGAGTTTGCTAGGCTGCCCGGTCCCCGCCTATGCTGATGTGGCGACGATGTGGGAGCCAGAAGGTCTGTGAGCGTGCCGGTGAGGATCCGCGCGAGAGTTGAGGTGATGGCTACAATTGAGACGTGCGTTGCTGCTGTCGTCATGTCCGCCCCAATATCGACATCTCCGGTAGTGTCCCACCCACTCGAGCTGGAAGTTGGTGGAGGATAGAGCGTGCCGATGATGGTTCCGAGGTTGTTAATGAAGGCTTCGCCCGGACCAGTGACGAGGAAGAAGCCTGCAGCGAGCCACCACATCGTGTGATCGCCGAGAAAGAGTCTGGTTTCTTCATTTAAGAGCCAGGTCTTCTTTCGCTCTTGCTCCGCGAGCCACGCCTTGTGTTCGGAAGCCTTCTGATGGAGGTCATGTACTTCCTCGACACTCAACCGTCTGTCGCCCGTAGCTACCGTTCCATAGCCCGCAGGTTGTGATCTTTGAGGCTGAAAGAAGGAGCTGTCTGCAAGTAGGCCGCTCTGTTCCAACTCCTCTACAGCCTCATCAATTAGTTCCTCCTCGCCCACGATCCTCAACGCGAAGAACCCGACCACGCCTGTCCCCAACAGAAGACAGCCCAGAAAGAGGAAGAACCGATACACATCCACATCACCTTTCCCACCATCTGGCCGTCTCTCATATAGCAGGTTGCTTCCGATTTGAGACTCCCACATCCCGCTCAGCCCAAAACACGCAATTGGCAGTGCCAACGCCAGACCCTTATATTTCCCCCTCCCAAAGTTCTTCGCGCACGTCGTGACGGCGGAAAGATACATGCAGCTCGTCCCGAACCCAATGGGTATGAAAGCCACCACCATAACCCAATAAGGCCACGCGCCATCCCCGTCTCCACCTCCACTCGCATACGCGAAAGCCGCCAAGATATATCCGACCCCGAAGAACGTCCCAGCAACCAAGGACGGAATCCCAGGGCCTAGTCTATCGCACAGCATCCCCCATAACGGAACAGGGAGGTACATAGCCAACTCCGCGGTGATGGACACCCCATTGACCTGTAACTGCGTATAGTGCAACCGCTTCTGAAACAAAGGAGCATATAGACTATACGCCGTGATCGATCCTGCCCCCAGACAATTGACTATCGCCCAGGCGAACGCCAGATATCGGAGTACCTCTTTGCTCAAGCGCTGTCTCTGCTGCGTGGCGATGCCCTCGGCGATCTCTTCGAAGAACGAGCCGGCGTAGCTGGGTGATTGGTGGCCAGAGGAGGTGGCGGTGTGGTTGGCGTCATGGTGGTGGGGTTGGAGTAGGCGGCCGCCTGGGTGATAGTCGAGTTTGTCGATGTGGGGGGTGCCGGAGTCGTTGCTGCGGCGGCGGCTAGCGGAGCGGGAGGGCATGGCGGAGATGAGGGTTGATGGGTTATCGCAGGGTCATGTTGGCATACCAGGCTGTAGTGATGTCTGGAGAACGGGTGTTCGTCACATGCGATGACAGCAGCTCACATGCGTGGCCGGGCTGCATGACGCGCCGCGCCGGACCTTCTTTTGCCCCACCTTCCTTCCGCATTTAGCGCTGTGGGGTCGCGATATTCGATGTGAACTTCACTGAACACTGCAGCTCTTGGTTGGGAATGTATTGCACGCAACGATGGATCTTCTCCAACTCCCATCGGAGCTGCTATACCTATGGCACACGCACCGCACCGAGGTCCTGCTCTCTGTCGGGATCCTCTTCGCCGTTGTGCGATTGGCGTTGCATTGGCGGACGAGACGGAGTAAACAAACCTTGACGCCGCCCGCTCTGTCTCCGATCGAAGAGAAGAGTCTGCCAGCACTCATACAACAGCCAGTGGAGCCAGACGAGTACACTAAGCTTCCCGCTCCTCGCCCGCCGCGGCCAGATACTGGACCCAAAAGAGTGACTGGCACAAAGAGAACAAAGGCCATACCCGCTGCAAAGGAGCCGGTCGTCGACAGCATTCAGCCCATCATATTCTACTTCACTCTAGGTGGTACTACCAGAGCTTATGCTGAATACCAAGCCTCCCTCCTGGCCTCGCCCTCTCGGCAGATACTCAATCCTGAGATCCTCGACCTGGCTCAGATCGATTACGACGACTACTTCATCTCGCCACCCAAATCTCCCAGCGCGAATACTGCCTTCTTCTACATCTTGCTGATCCCTAGCTATGACATCGATACCGAGCTCTCTAACTTTCTAGCGCACCTGCGGGAGACACACCACGATTTTCGAATTGACACCGCGCCCCTAGCTGGACTGGCCGGGTACTCCGTGTTTGGAGTGGGGGACAAAAGGGAGTGGAAGACAGAGGGAGAAGGGTACTGCAAGGATGCGATTGAAGTGGACAAGTGGATGGCGAGATTGACGGGGAGGAAGAGGGGCTATCCATTAGGCCAGGGAGACACCAGTGGTAATGGTGTTGTTGAGACGACATTGCGGGAGTGGACGGAGGGCATCAAAAGTGTAATTTTTGGGTTGGCGAAGGGTGAGGGATTGGGCGAGGGTGTAAAAGGTAGTGGCGAGGCTGTAGAGAGTGAGGACGATGACGATGATGGCGAAGGAGAGAGTGGTGCTCTCGAGCTGGAGGACGGGCGTGCAGCAAATCTAAGGTCACAGCGCAAACCAAGCAAACGATCACAAACGGATGATCTCGAGGATCTCAGGGCACCTATACCAGTAGACTTCACTACTACACGACCCAGCAGCAAAACCATCCCGCCTCCACCCAAAGCCATGGTCCCAGTCAACTCACCCACCTACAACTCTTTAACAAAACAAGGCTACACAATCGTAGGCTCCCACTCGGGCGTCAAAATCTGCCGCTGGACCAAAAGCGCACTCCGCGGCCGCGGCTCCTGCTACAAATACTCCTTCTACGGCATCGCCTCCCACCTCTGCATGGAAGCCACGCCCTCCCTTTCCTGCAGCAACAAATGCGTCTTCTGCTGGCGCCACGGCACGAACCCTGTGGGCACAATCTGGCGCTGGACCGTCGACCCTCCGGACCTCGTCTTCGCGGGCATGAAGGAAGGCCACTACAAGAAAATCAAAATGCTGCGCGGCGTCCCGGGTGTCCGCGCCGAGCGCTTCGCAGAGGCTATGCGGATCCGACACTGCGCCCTCTCGCTCGTCGGCGAGCCGATCTTCTACCCGCATATCAACGAGCTCCTCGCCATGCTGCATGGCGAGCGCATCTCGTCGTTCCTCGTCTGCAACGCGCAGCACCCTGATCAACTCGCCGCTCTGAGGCCTGTCACGCAACTCTACGTCTCGATCGACGCGAGTAACAAGGACTCCCTGCGACGTATCGACCGCCCGCTGCACCGGGATTTCTGGGAGCGGTTCCTGCGCTGCATGGATATCCTGCGGGAGAAGCGTTTCACGCACCGCACGGTCTTCCGGCTTACTTTGGTGAAAGGCTTCAATATCGAGGAGGAAGCGGAGGGGTACGCTGACCTCGTCGCAAGAGCTCTGCCGGCGTTCGTGGAGGTGAAGGGCGTGACGTACTGCGGTACTTCCACCGCTACCGGGGCGGGGCTCAGTATGGGCAATGTGCCTTTCTACGAAGAGGTGCAGGCGTTCGTGCTGAGTTTAGAAGCCGCGCTGCTGCGCCGAGGGTTGGAGTACGGGATCGCGGCCGAGCATGCGCATTCGTGCTGTGTGCTGCTGGCGGACCGCGGACGGTTCTTCAAGCGCGCGGAGGGCGATGAGGGCGGGGAGAGGAAGTGGCATACTTTGATTGACTATGCGGCTTTCTTCCGGTGTCTTGAGGGTGGGGAGGCTTTTGGACCGGAAGACTATGTAGGGGAGCCGACGCCAGAGTGGGCGGCTTGGGGGAGGGGAGGTTTTGATCCGAGGGATGAGCGGGTGGATCGGAAGGGGAAGCCTAAGGTGGTGGAGGTGGTGGGGTGAACATGGTATGAACGGGTGTGGAAGACAGTGTGCTGAACTCTACATGCCTCGGGATTTACGACTCCTCAAAGTCTCGAGGTCATTTACACATTGCTAATGCATCTTCAGCATAAAGCCGATTCAAGGGCCACTCCCGACCGCTTTGCAGATGTCCAAGCCCGGCATCCTTTCAGGCTGAACCAGGCTCCTGTGCCTTGTAATCAAGCTCGAGTTCATTGCCCCCGTCTTCCAGACATAGTTGGCCTGGTTTCGATCGCTAGACACTCATCGCTGCGACATACCCACTTCACGGAAGCATCGCCGCCCGCAGTCTCCCGCTCCTCTCAGGTAGATGACCGTTCCTCGCGACAAGCCATCCCTATTATCATTAGCGAGCACACCCTCCAATCAATGCAGTGAGGCACTCATCAACTCATCAACTCCCATAGTCTCATAAACCCTCTCAAGCATAAGGATAAAACAAGGCAAACGCACCCATCCCAAGCAGCAGCACGGGTACCTCGAATAACGCGCAGATGCACATGAACTCGTTGCAGATATATTCGCGGAGTGATGCCATTGGGAGCCCGGGAAGTGGTTGCCGTGCGTTGCGCGGCGCCTGCTGTGTCTGGCGTCGCGAAGCCATTGTTGAGGTCCGAGATTGCCTGGAGTGTGGCGTCGATGGAGCGAGCGTGTGGTCCTCGTCGTCTGTGAGGGTGATGCGTAGCATTCGCATATTTGTTGGCGAAAGTTGACAAGATTCGCCGGGCGGACGTGTGTGTGTGTTGATGTGGGACAGTGAGAGACCGTTTCGTTACGGGGTATGATGGTTGAGGTTCGTTCCGCCGTGCTGAGATTGCTGGCTTTGTTCTTTGGTGAGTTGCAATCTCGTGGAGATGGGGTGTTGTGACAAAGACTTGGAGAATCTCGGGTCTTGGAAGCATTGTGAAGGTGACGGTGCCCTTTGTTTAGGCAATTCACTTGTATTGTCACTCGGGCCATCGCGTAAATTAGCCTTCACTGTAGTAACATGCAATGTGTCCAACAAGCCTCCCCTGATTCAGAGTACGATCCAATACTGCACATTGCGAGCTGGACTCGTGTCAACGAACACTAAGATGCCGAAAGTAAGTAGAGGCACCAAACGCAAGGCCCAAGAGCTTGATGCCGTGGCTCCAGAGCGAAAGCTGGCGAGGAAAGCGCCGAAAGCCAGGAAACCGAAGGTGAAAGCGAAGGCACGGACAACGGGACGAATAGCACCAGTCGGGAAGGCCAAGGCAACGGTACCAGCATCAGAAAAGATCATCCGCATCTCACCCGTTGACCACTTCAACGACGCACCCCAAGGTTTCCAAGAAGGCTTAGTGTTCGAGAAGGCTCAGATGCCTGATCTACATGGTGGAGCGCCATGGCTTGTACCCGTGATAACGTATGACGAATGGCCAGAGACGACGGATGGGCAGGGAATTTGTCTTGTCCAACGCCAGAAGCAGGATGATGATGATTTGCTTGTGAGTCCTCGGACGGTGGGCACGCATGGGCAGATAATCATTCAGAAGGCAAGCCGTCGGAGCAGTCCCAGTAGATGCCAAGAGGCTTGATCTGAATTTGATGTCTTCATTCTATTCAGAATATGTGGCAAGCAGTAGAAGTAGATTGTCGTGTTGGCGTCCGGTACAATCATCAGTGGATACTGAGTAATGTCTCCCAATGTCACGGTTCTAGGCCTAGCAACGCTGCGTCGGTACGTCCGTTGACTCTCAAGGTTCCCGAAGGTTCTATTCGTCAGAGGGTTGAACAATGTGCATCTGCTTTGCTACAAGGTGATGCATCCCGGCTGCCGGGCCTTCTTTGGATGTTCTAGAAGAGCGGGTGTAGCGTCTTCGAGAATAAGGCACCAATCCCTCACGTATTACCCGGTTTCGGGCCGAACAGTCTGAACTGCCAGAGGAAGGTCGGAGGCAAACAACTCGATGCGGTGTGAGTATAATAACCTTCCAACCTCGGTCTTGAATTTTTACACTGACTGTAGTGTGAACGGAAGCATGTCCCGTATACCGGATGAAATGCCCGGGCACCCATCTCCATCATTGTCTCATTGCTGGATGGTTCAATTGATATCGGCGATGTTGATGGAAGTGCGATTGATTGCTCCAGCGCATGTGGAAGCGGATCGGAGGCAAGGGGAGCGGATCGGGCTCGGATCGCATCGTACCACCGTCTCACCGCCGCTGCGTTTATTACCTTACCGTCGGCGATGCATCTAGACAACCACGTCACCACACGTGGAGCAGATCATTGGTGAAGTCGAATCGAGGTGGGTGAGTGGGAAGGGGGGTGTGGTCGGGGGGTGGTGGGCGGGGATGATCGGGAGCGATGGGTAGCGTGTTTGGACTAGGGCTTGGCGTGCGTTTTTGATCGGAGCATTGCCGGACCACGTTTCCGCTAGCGAGCACCTGCCCCGGGCTGTTCATCACACACTGGGGCAAACATCCATTCCAACCTCTCGCCGCGCAGCCTCTACACAACGTGCCTCTCCGTGAACAGCCGACACGACCGCACAAGCACCCGACCTGCACACCGACCTCTACCCGCCCGAACAGCGATCATCAGGCATCTCCCCTGCTGCCGTCTTGCGAGCGACCTCACCACTGCCGACACTTGGTAGGGCTTAGCGCATCGCAGCAGTGGACGCCAGTAGTGCAGTGCAGGGCAGGACGCCGGCAGCTGTGACACGGTGCCCACCACTTCCTACCGCTCTGTGGCTGCAACGGTGAGTGTCCCGGCGACCCAATTCAATGTCAGCCTCATGTCAACGTCTACGGGTGCGCGCGGGCGTCGGTCTCCTCGTCAACTGAGACCCGATCAGATCTCTTCTTCTTCTTCCACCCAAAATGGCGTGGAAGACCTCCCTGCATCATCCACGAGCAGAGCATCGGCGCGGGATGAGGTAGAAGAGACGGTGACCTCGCCCAGCCAGGAGCGTACCGCCAAGAGCCCTCGATCTTCTGCTTCTTCCTCTTCACATCGCTCGGTACGCGATGCGGTGCAGCCGCAATTGTCCGAACGGGACAGCATCTTTGCAACCTACTACACCCCCAGCACCGATGCGGTGACCTTGGCAACGCCCGAGTCCACAAGAAGAGGAGGAATGCGCGAAGAGCCTATAGACAGTCTGTCCGACGAGGGGGTCATGTCGGTCCTTATGCCCCAAGGAGACTTCAAGAACCCACCTCTCGGCTCCTCGAAAGATATGTCTACCTCAGACTCCCGCCAGCGATCCCTTTCCGCATCCCTGAAAGCGGCCAGGCGACGGGCGAGTAGATCGAGCCTACCGTTGCATTGGCACCGCCGGTCATTGTATGATCTGCAGGTCGTTGAAGCCACGTCGCTGCCTGCCTTCGGACCAGAGGCAGACGAGGATATGCCAACGCCTAGTCCGGGCCAGACAAGCTCGCCGGTGACTCCCATTGAAGTCACCAAAGCATCCACGAGCTCGACCGAAGCGGAACTCAGCGTCGAGAGGGAGCAATATCGCTCGTGGCGACAAGGCCAGGCTAAGATGAGTGGCATGACCATTGCGCAATCACAGCGCCGTCAGAGCCGAGTAGAGCATGGGGTGGACAAGGTTGTGGACGCTCGCATGCCTCGTGCCGATGGGTCAGCTGTGAATTTGCGGAGTCGAAAGGGCAGCCACTATCTTGGATTGTTTCGAGAGAATGAGGCAGAAGAGAGGCGACAAGCAGACAAACAGAAGGCGGAAGACATCCACGAAGGCACAAAAGAGGGTCCGATTGCAGAGACTGGCCGCAGCAAGCGTGGCGTGCGCAAACTGGAGCCGACCGTGAACGAAGATGTCGACGCCGAGGAGAACGGCAGTACTGTTGCTGTCTCCATGGACGACTTGCCTCATCATCTTCCCATGAATCTTCTGGAAGAGATACGCAATCACCATCGGCTCGCGCCAGGACAAGAACGTAATGCATCTTACTCCGAACAGATCTCGGCGCAGGATAGATCTGATCGAACGCCGACTGCATCGGGAGACGAGCATCATAAGCTCGACGATGAAGATGCTGACCAGGAGCACATCTCGTCGGCGGTCTACTATCCGCACCAAGGGCTAAAGCTGGAGGACTCACCCACCGAAGCGCAGATTGCGCAGCACAAGCAACACCCTCAGGACCAGCACGGTGGACGGGAGCAAAGCAAGCAGCCAGATCACATAGAATTCTCGTTGAGGTCTAATGACGGCGACACGAGCGACCAGCTGCAGGGCGACCTGCTGGTGTCAAGGAAAACCGCCGACGACATATCTTTGCCAGATCCAGCTATACCTCCTGGCGCCAGCTCTGACACCGAGTACGATTCGGATGCCTATGCTTCTGGTTTTGAGACCCCCGCATCAGAAGATGGTGAGACGATACCGACCGCAACACCAACCAATAACCTGCACCTCGCCCAAGTGATGGAGTCGCCAACAAGGCGTAAGCGAGCGGCCCCGGCACCAATCGGTGCCGTTGAGCTCAAGCCATACAAACATCAAGTGGGCGGACACAACACCGTCTACAGATTTTCTCGGCGTGCCGTATGCAAGCAGCTCAACAGCAAAGAAAACAAGTTTTACGAAACAGTGGAGAAGCGGCACCCGGAACTGCTGTCATTCATGCCTCGCTACATAGGCGTGCTGAATGTCACTTACCGCAAAGACGCCAAGAAGCAGAAGTTGACCGCGTCGGACGCTGAAAGCAAAGCACCTGCGGTGAAGGAAGACCAAGGAGAATCAAGTAAGGCAGTAGCACGGAAAGATCAGCAAAAGTCTTCAGAACAGCCAAGAATGATAAGCCACTCACTGCAAGCTTCGACATCAATACCGCAGGTCATCTTCGAGAACAATCGCCATCTAATTCCGTACGACCTCTTTCGGCTGCCTTCAGACTCCGCCACATCAGAACACCAAGGACCGCACTCGCCGCCGCCACGGCGAGCTCATGAAGTTGGCGAAGCCGAAGGTCCCGATGGCCGGCGACCCTCGCTCAAGCCGCATTCGAGTTGGGGCTTCACATCCGTCAACAGCAAGCTACGAGATCACGTTCTGCGCGAAGTCTTCGCTTCGCCTGTCATCCATCGGCACGACCGTCATGATCGCCGAGACCGAGCTCAGCACAGTCGGTCGCTGCGAGGACTGCCTGAGTCGGTCCAGCAGGATCTCGCGCCATTAAACAGACAACTCACGGCAGATGCAGCGGGAGCGCAAGATGGTAGCAGCGAAACGGAATCAGCGCGTCGCCAAGCTATGCGGAACCTGAGAGAACGCCGTCGGCTTGGGAGCGACGACTCTGCTGCAGCTCAGTTGAGCCAATTCCTGCGCGCCGCCAACAATGATGGCGATGCAGTCGCGGGCCTGAGCAAGAGCGCAGACGGTTTCCAGGACGACTCGTCTGCCTCCAGCGGTAGTAGACGTCATCGCCGACGGCATTCCGGAGGAGGCCTGACACGAAAGCCTACTGGCGTAGAAGGCAGTCGTGGCGATCTTGAGTATCACGAGGATGAGGCGTACGGTGCGGACGGCGAGGAGGACGTGTTCGCTATGGACGACGTGAAGGAGGCTTTACCGGCCGAGAAGGGTAGTACTGCTGCAGACGGCCCTTCAGGTGAGGTTCGAACCGACGAATTCGAGGATGCAGACGAGCGCGCAAAAGTACCGCAACCGGACTCCGCGATTGATCTGCCAAGCGATGCGATTCCGCGCAATCCTGTCACTTCTCTAGTACAGGAAGACGAGCGCCTCGAGCACTTCTTGCTCCTCGAAGACCTCACCGCCGGCATGCAGAAGCCTTGCGTGTTGGACCTGAAGATGGGCACACGCCAGTTCGGCGTCGAAGCCGACGAGAAGAAGCAAGCCTCGCAACGCCGGAAGTGCAAAACGACCACCTCCCGCGAGCTCGGTGTCCGCGTCTGCGGCATGCAAGTCTACAGCGTGAAGAAGCAATCCTACATCTTCGAAGACAAGTACTTCGGCCGCGACCTCACCGCCGGCAAAGAGTTCCGCGACGCCCTGACCCGCTTCTTCTTCGACGGCATCGGCCACGCCTCAGCCCTCAAGCACATCCCCACTCTCCTCGAGAAGATCACCGCCTTGGACCGCATCATCCGCGCCCTGCCCAGCTACCGCCTCTACGCCAGCAGTCTCCTCCTCCTCTACGACCGCGGCGACGCAGACGAAGCCGGCAAACCCCGGCCCGTCCCCCCCCGCAACCCCAACACCCACTCCCACGACCGCTCCGACTGCAAAGACCACCACCACCCAGAACAAAAACAGCAGTACCCGGACATCAAGCTCAAAATCGTCGACTTCGCCAACTGCGTCACGGCCGAAGACTTGCCCCGCATCCGCTCCTGCAAACCCTGCCCGCCCTCGCACCCCCTCGACGTCGACCGCGGATACCTGCGCGGACTCCGAACCTTACGCATGTATTTCCAGAAGATCTGGGAGGACCTGCAGTCGCAGCGGTTCGTCGAACGGGGGGAGGGCGAGGGGATGGCGATGGGAGCTCGGGGGTTGAGTGGGGCGACCACGGGGAGGGGGTGGGGTGATAGTATTCTGGAGGATCCGGGGGAGGTTAGTACGTGAGAGAGATGGTACATATGATACTTTAAATGACAGGCATAGTTAGGTAGGATTATTAGGCGTTACTTTAGGCAAGTGTTGCTTGCTGCGGTTTGAGCGTGGCGCTGGAGGAGGGGCTGAGGGTGGGCTTTGCATATCGACGTCCATCACTGATAGCGTTCCTGTTGTGCTCGCTTCGTTTCATATAGCTGGACGCTGTAGCAACCCGCCGATTGTTACATACACCATCAACCCAACATGAACACGCCAGTCGCGCATCATCACATCAGTCTCCCATGCAAGAGATCATGCCAAGCCCCACCTACCCACCCACCCACCCACCTCCCCCGAAAAACACCAAAAAGAAAATTTCCATTACACCCAGCGAGATCTATCCAATACTTAGCACTTTTGCCCAAAGACAAATAGTTATATCGGGAGTGAAGCCAACTCACTCGAACTCGCGACTTTCGCATAACCTTTTGACGGGTCAAGAGACACCATATCAGTCCCGAGGGCGCAGATATAAGAACGACACGCTAAGCCACTGCGTCATGGGTGTTCAGAGGGGCGGGAAGGCCAGCGCTGTTTATGAAGACTTTCGAAACGATGATCAGGGTGGTCTAGGGGGTTTGTGAGATAGGGAGATGAGGTTTTAGGGATGGGAGGGTGGAGGAGGCACTGGAAGACCGATGGGCGGAGTTACGGAGATATTCTAAGTGGCCGCTGCCGTGCTAGTAGAGTCCTGCCCTTCAGCAACAGCATCAAGTCCACTGCCGGACGCACTGGTCTGGCCGTCGGCAGTAGCAGCATCCCCCTTCCAAGCAACTACCTCCGCCTCCCCAGCCACGGGCCCCTTCCCGTCCTCGCCTTCCTCACCACTCTCCTTCCTCTTCCTCCTCAAAACCGCCACCCCCTCCACATGCCCCGTCATCGGGAAGAAATCAAACCCCCTCAGACTCTCAATCTCGTACAACCCTTTAACCGGCAACCCTTCCTCGTCCGCCAACCCACTTTCACCATCGCCCACCAACCACCCGACGTCCCGCGCCTGCGTGTGCACATTACAACTCACGTACACCACTCTCGCGGGCCCGAACCGCAATAACTGCCGTATAAACCCGGCATCGCAGCCTTTCCTGGGAGGGTCGATGACGACGACGGTTTCTTCTGGGGCGAAAGATGCAGCGTCATCGGGGGAGGAGGAAGAGTGGGGGATCGAGGCGAAGAGGTCGTTGGCGTCGGCTGCGAGGAACGTCGTGGAGTTCGCGGGGAGGGAATTGAGCTCGGCGTTGTGTCGCGCGGAGGCGATGGACTGCGCGGCGATGTCTATGCCTATTGAGTGGGTGAAGGTTGCCGAAAGGACGATGGTGAAGAAGCCGGAGCCGCAGTAGGCGTCTATTAGGTTTTTGATTTGGGGTTTCGAGGCACTTGGGGTGGAGGCCGGGCCGAGGATGTTGTCGCGGATGTATTGGGTTATGAGAGGGAGGATGCTGTTGTTGTTTTGAAAGAAGGCGCCGGCGGGGTTGTCGAAGCGGAAGTTGTCTACGTATTCTGTCGATGTGGCTTTGTTGTCTGTGATGCAGGTCTTCCGATGGATGTGATCTCCCATGTCCTCAACCACCACATCATCCTCTTCATCCTTCGTTTTGCCATCTTTGTTCACCCTCTCTGTACTCTCCCTCAACAGCAGCGTAGCTCCCCTCTGGTATTGATCGATGTCCTGCTTCACCCTCTCCCGCTCTCTTCTCAACCCTCTCTGCACACTCTCCGTCCCGATCGGACACTCCTCAATGTCCATCGTCTTGCGCGTCCCCTTCTTCATGAAGCCAATGGCCGGTACCTCCGGCCACGTCACTTTCTTACCATGCCGATTATCTTTTCTACCGCCCGGCGGACCATCAAAGTGCGGAGTCAACTTGGTTCGGTATCCATACTGCAGCGGGCTGCCAATCGTCTCTCCCACGGCGGGAATAGAGGAGGCCGAGAGATTGGAGAAGTTTGCATACGCCTTCTCCACTATGGTCTTCTTGTGCGCAAGCTGGTAGTTGTACGGGAGGTGCTGGAACTGGCATCCGGAGCATTGCGTGAAGTAGGGACATCGCGGCGTCTCGGTGCGATGTGGTGAAGGGTGTTTGACGGAGAGAAAGTCGGTGAGAGTGTAGGATTCCTCCGGTACGTGTTTGAACACTTTGGCGGTAACGGTGTCTCCCGGCGCAGTGAAGGGGACGACGTAGACTTGGCCATCTCTATGCGCGAGCCCATCACCAGTCGAGGAGAGGGAGTGGATGTTGAGTTCGATCTCGGAGTGTTGCGCCGGCAGCTCGGTCTTCTCTTCTTGGCCATCGTCAAGCTTTGTCTCCTTCAGCAGTCGCCGCACGTCCGCGAGCAGCACATCCTCATTTGAACCCTCGACCACGGAAGGCTTCTGCTTCTTGCTCTTCTTGAAGTGCCGCTTGCCCTCGTTGAACGGTCGCTTCTGCGCCATTGCCAATGCTGGTGTGAATGGGGTGGCCGAGTGGAAGGAGGTGAAGGGTCGACATACGCGGACAGCAAACATCGGTCTGCCCGTACCTTATGTTGCAACGTTTCACGATGAACACCACAACTGTCATTCCATATATGTTTCCCGAACCGCGATTGCTTCAAGTTTGTCTCGCGTTCGGGACATTGAGCTCCGAGGCACCTGACTCGTGTGCGGTCTATCGATAAGCCCCAACGAACTTCCAACCTCCATCCTGACCAAGCCACAGAGAAAGTTCAAGGTCGTGTCTTCCACCGCGGCCCTTGTCTCTTCATAGACGCACCCACACCTTCTCGTACTCACATCGATAATACCCCCATAACTCGCCGCCATGGCCATGGAGATCGACTCCGCCACCCTCCCCCTCCCCGTCATCCGCGAGAGCACCCAAGCCACTATCCTCTGCTACAACTGCGGCGCACCCATCGACGGCACACAAGCAGCCGGCGCCCTGTGTAGCGACTGCCTGAAGCTCACCGTCGACATCACTGCTGGCATCGAGCGTGACGGCATCCTCTACATGTGTCGCGACTGCGATCGATGGCTCTCCCCACCCACTTCCTACGTCGTCGCCACACTCGAGTCACGCGAGCTCTTAGCACTGTGTTTGAGAAAATTACGAGGACTCAACAAAAGCCGCATCATTGACGCCTCCTTCATCTGGACTGAGCCGCATTCGAGGCGCATCAAGCTCAAGATCACCGTACAGCAAGAGGCCTTCCAGGGCACAATCCTTCAGCAGACTTTCGACGTCGAGTTCGTGCAGCAGTATCGACAATGTCCCGATTGCCAAAAGTCATACACACACAACACCTGGCGAGCAGTAGTACAGGTCCGGCAAAAGGTGCCTCACAAGCGTACTTTTCTCTACCTCGAGCAGCTCATCCTGAAGCAAGGCGCGCACAAGGAGACCATCAACATCAAAGAAGTTCAGAACGGCATCGATTTCTACTTCTCCCAGCGTAACCATGCCGAGAAGTTCATTGACTTCCTCACCTCCGTCTCCCCCGTACGCACCAAGAAAAGCCAAGAGCTTATCTCAATGGACATCCACACCTCCTCCGCATCCTACAAATTTTCCTACGCCTGCGAGCTCGTCCCCGTGTGCAAAGACGACCTTGTTGCACTACCTCCCAAGCTCGCCAAAACACTCGGCAACATCAGTCCACTAACCCTCTGCTACCGTATCGGCACAGCCGTCAACCTCCTCGACCCCAACACCCTCCAGATCTCCGACCTTAGCACACCCATATACTGGCGCACCCCCTTCGCGCCACTTGCCGACGTCCAAAGTCTAGTCGAGTTCGTAATAATGGACATCGAGCCCCTGGGCCCCTCAAAAGGCCGCTTCGTCCTCGCCGAAGCAACAGTAGCCCGTGCCTCCGACCTCGGAGTCAACGACACAACCTACAACATCCGCACACACCTCGGCGCCGTCCTGCACGCCGGTGACAGCGCCATGGGCTACCACCTGACGGGATCGCAATACAACAACGATAATTTCGAGGCTATTCAGGCTAGCAAGCAGTACGGCGGCACGATCCCGGATGTGATTCTAGTCAAGAAGCACTATGCGGCGCGCCGGAAGCACGGTGGCGGGAAATCGCGAAATTGGAAATTGAAGCGGATGGCGAGGGAGGAGAGCGAGATGAAGCCGAGGAAGCAGGATGCGGAGCGAGAAGCGGTGGATTATGAGCAGTTCTTGAGAGATTTGGAGGCGGATGAGGATTTGAGGGAGGGGTTGAAGTTGTACCGGGATGGGGATGCTGCGCCGAAGAGGGGGATGGAGGTGGATGGGGAGGATGATGATGATGAGGATGAGGGGTTGGAGATCCCGATGGAGCAGTTGATTGATGAGATGGAGGATGTGGGGTTGGAAGATGAGGATGTGGAGGGAGAGGAGGTGTGATCTGGAGATTGCTAGGCGACTCGGTGATAACTGCGTTGAGGCACGTGACAGATCGTGGCGAAGGCAATACGACAGATTGATCTCGTGCGAAGGACCAAAGGACACGCGCCGCAACAATCACTATGATAGTCTGCCTCGCACGGGTCATACTGGACACAGGATCTGCGTGCGGACTCTGCCTTCGCTGTGCATACGGGCTGCGCTATGCCATTGGAAGGCGCGCTGTGCTGTTGTGCCCGGCAAGTGCTAGGCGAGAGCTGGCAACAGATGAAGCTTCAGATTCGCCGACGGGCCGGTGCAAAGCCTCGGCGACAATTGTCGAATCGCAAATGCATCGTACCCGGTGACTGCGGGTCGACATGCCCTCTGGTCTGCTCGGACCCCGCCGCATGGTGGCGAACAGCTGATAGGTAGCGGGTGAGGCAGTCCTGACAATTGGGAGCAGGAGTACGCCATCACGACCTTCGACCACAGGTAGTCTAGAGCGTCGCATAACGAGCAGAGTCGCAAGAGTAGATCATCACGTACGCGCAAGACTCAGATTCATAGCCCACGCACATCCCATAGCAAGCAGACTCGTCAAAGCCGCCATCGCAAAATTGACCCCATTATTCGTCAGCAAATCCCATCCTACCAGTAACCTCCCACCATCAACCACAACCCGCCTTCCACCCGGCCCCTCCACAACACGTCCCGTCCCTCTATCCGTGACCGTAGCCTGCGCCACAGCCCCCAACACCGAATCAATCACACTCCCCACGAACCCCGCCCCCGTCAGCAACCCCGCTGCCCCCGGCGCCATAACCACATAAGGAGGCAGGAATTTCAGCGCCAGCGCCGCAGTCTGCACAAGCAAGACACTCCCCAGCCCCTCATACAACAAGCCATCAACCGTCACTCCCCCATTCGTTCCCGGCGGCACTCGCCCCCAAGGCGCCGTGATGAGAAAAGGCGAGGATTTGGCCAGGATGCCGAGTTCGGAGCTGAAGGTGTCGGCTGCTACGGCGGCGTATTGGGCAATGATTCCTATCGGTAACACGGCCTGGAGGACGGGGGAGTAGGGGCCGGGTGAGAAGGGGAGAGTGGAGGAAGTAAAGGGCGAGCTGGTGAGGAGCCAGAGGTGGAGGAGGATGAGTGCGCAGGCTGTGCCGGAGTTGGCGAGGACTTGCGTGCTGGTTCGCGCTCCTTCGCCGCCGCTTTCTCCTGCGGTACCTGTGGTGGGTTTGGTGGTGGCGGATTGCGTGATGCGGGACTTGGCTTTGTGGCCTATGCGCGTGACGACTGTGCCGAGCAGGAAGAAGATGATGAGGAGCCAGAAGAAGGCTTGCCAGGGGTGCAGCATGTGGGTTAGAGCTACAAGGGTGCCCGCGAGGACGCCGGGGGGTGTGAGTTTGTGGCGGAGGGAGGCGTAGAGGACTAGGCCGGCTGTGGCGAGGAGTTGGGGGAGGTGAGTGCGGACGAAGGTCAGGGGGAGGTCCATGTTGAGCGACAGGGTGCCCTCTTGAGTGGAAGAGTGGTGGGGTGGTCGAGAACGCAGGTGCACGTGAGTCAGGCGATACCACGCTTGCACTGAAGCTTCCGGCAATTGCCGTGCCGCAGAGCCTCATCGGGCAGGAACGTGCACCTTTTGAATGCTCAGCACTCGTCAGCGTCCGTCCAACTCTGCATCCATAGCATCACAACGAAAGGAGTATATGGCCACTCCCGAAGATGAGTACGAGGTCCCGTTGCGAGACCAGCGTTTCTTCGGCGCTGGCATAAAGCGCAAGCGCATCCAGTTCGTAGCCTCTACTAATGAGTCCGCAACAACACAAAGCTTACCCACTACACCGAGAGACTCAGCATCGAAACGCTACTTGGACATCGTGTTGAAGACAACCGATGAGACTGAGCGATTGTCCTCTGGAAGGGCTACATGCCCTGAGCAGAAAGCATGCGAGATATGCCATCGCCCACTCCTTAGAGAAGACGGGACTGTGCCCCACGAAACCAGCATAGCCCACCAAATCTGCCTGCAACACTCACATCCACCATCGCATGTCGATCGGACGCGCAAAGGCCTCGCAGTCCTTGAAGGTCATGGCTGGAGTCCGGATAGCCGTCTCGGTCTTGGTGCTGAGGGAGAGGGTCGACTGCATCCGGTCAAAGCTGTGAGGAACCCAGCGAGGGTGGGTATAGGGGCGAAGCTTGAGAAGGGGTTGAAGGTTGTCAAGAAGCCAACGAAGCTCGACGCTGGCAAGGTGAAGCTGCTGCAGCTCGACGGCAAGAAGAAGGCTGAGCAGCTAAGGAATTCTTTCTACAGGAGTGAGGAGGTTGAGAAGTATTTGGGCGAGAGCTAGGAATAGCAGAGCCCAATATTGAAGCAAGGAGTCTGTCGAGGCGAGGTGGCTAGCGTTTGCGGAAGCCCGCGCGTTGGAGCTTTTCCAACTTCGATCGATAGTCGGCGATGGTGCGCCGGGAGAAGCGCTGGCGTTTACGTCTGTTCAGAGTAGAGCCCGGACGTCACCGTGTCAGACGTTCATTCAAGACCGGCGGATCACAGAAGTTCTTCCAATCTTCGCCGTCTTCAGTTCCTGCACTTTCCAGTCAAACGGGCGGCGAGAATCCATGACACCAGCACATCGTTGGGATCTAGGTGAACCTCACACTCGTCAAATTTTCCATGAAGTCGAACAACAGCTATATTGATGCCCAGCATGTTCATGGTTCGACGTTCACGACCCATTTCGTCTACATACATGTATCGTAGGGCTTGTCGGCTCTCGGAGTCGCACGCTAGTGCCATAACTTTTCGCCCCTGCACCCCCGGACAAACTGCTTCCTACCCATCATCGTCCACACAACGCAAGATGCGTTTTCCACAAGAGCCCATCACGCCTCACATAGACGGGAGGGAGTCATTCGATACGCTGGTACGAAAGCTGAGCGTGTACGTACTGATATGACCCCATGGACTCATGTACTGCAATGGCTAAGAATGCGAGCCAGGTATTTCGTTCAACAGATTCAAACACCCCAGACCTGGGAAGAGCTCCGGACCGTTTTGTACAGCAAGCACTTGAAGCCACTCGTCACTTATCTCGTGGATGAGACGCACCACCCAGCTGTCGTCAATGCTCTCTTGTGCGTGCCCCAGCCGTAGAAACTATCTAGGTATCATTGAATATGTACTTACGTAAGATAGAGCCCTCAAATGGCACTTCGCGACTGTTGCAGCTGACGATGACCGAGGAGTTGGTCGAGCCAGAGGACTGGCTTGTGAGCTTGTTGCGTGGCGCTTCGTGACTCACCTGACGGAGCCCGATGCAATCGACTTTCTTTGCTACGAGTTGCCCGCCGTCTCCAAAGATGGCAACACTCAAACGCCGAACGGACTCGATGGCACGGAGGAAGCACTTCCAGTGCCCGAAACGACACCGCTACTCGATGGCGGTCGAGCCGAGCCGGACCAGTCATTCGCTGATGAGGACGAGGAGACTACAAGCCCCGACGAGGCCACGTCCTTTGCCTCGTTCTTCGCCGGACTCAACGCTTTGGAGATTGCCGCAGTGGCTGACGCCAAGAAGTTCCTGTGCCAGAAGTCGATACAACGGGTGGTCGATGGCATCTGGAAGGGCGACATTACTTTCTGGGAGACCTTTGGACAGCACTCTACCAAGCAAGCTAAGGTCTACAGTGAGCGCCGGTCTGATCCATTCTGTCGACTTCGTGTCCCACTCTACTCAAAGGTGTTCGAGGTCATGTTCTTCGCCGCATTTCTGACCTTCTACTATATTGTGCTGGAACAGAAGTCAGCACATACGGTGACTGGTGCAGAGATTATGCTGTACATCTGGTTCGCTAGCTTCGCATACAACGGTAAGACCGGCGGCCGCGGCTTGAGTCGGACAGTGCTGATATATTCTCCAGAAGCGGTTGAGTTCTGGGATGCCGGCATTGCCTTCTATGCCATCGACTTCTGGTCCCTATGGGATCTTGGTATCATTGCTACTGGAGCCGCCTTCCTCGTTGTGCGTATTGTGGGAATGGCGAAGAACGACCACGAGTTGAGTGACATCGCGTTCGACATCCTATCTGTGGAGGCCTTGTTCCTGGTTCCACGGTAAGTGGCAGAGCACATTTCGCGAGTAATACCGCCATCCCGCTAACGGCATCAGGATCTGCTCGCTGCTCAGTCTCGTCCCGTACTTTGGTACCTTGATCCCTTGTTTGAAGGAGATGGTACGATTGCACATGACTGCTTCCTGAGAGTCATGGGCTAACGAATTACAGACGAAAGACTTCATCAAGTTCTTGTCTCTTGTCGCTATACTCTACGTTGGTTAGTGTGAGGTCTCCATAGCATCACAGTATGTGGCTGACAAGTAGGAACAGGCTTCGATACCACATTCGTGTTCTTGGCTCGGGGCACCATGAGCGCTGGAAAGATCAACTGGATTCTCATACAAGTCTTCTTTGGCTCAAGTTATCTGGGCTTCGTAAGTCGGCTGGGTCAGTGACTTGGCTAATCTTGCTAATCGATGTCAGGGTATCGCTGAGGAGGTGATTGCCACCACTTGGCAGGTCACACGATTCAATTGAAATGCTGACGGCTGCGCCACAGATCTCACCACTCCTGGGCCCACCACTGATGTTTGTTTTCGTCTGCCTCACCAACTTCTTACTCTTGTCGACTCTCATATCTCTACTGTCCAACAGCCTTACCAAGGTACGAGCTTTCTAGGTTTGGAAGTATCAGTAGGCGCCCGGATCTCCGGCTGACCGCCGTCCCAGGTCATCGAGCATGCTCGAGAAGAGTACCTTTCTGTGTGAGTCACGGGAATACACTGGCTCGCACGGCAGTGCAAGTTTCATATGTAGGATGCTGACACGGAGGCGCAATAGATACGCAATTTTCGTCCTCGAGGCATCGACGTCCAATCGTCTGACCTACTTCATCCCTCCCTTGGTGCGTACACACATTGATCATTTTGCTGCGGTTTACAGCAGTGCCACTCCCTTCGTATCGGCGGTGCTCTGAGGCCAGCCAGGCCGTACAGTATCGATGCCTGTGCTTGATGCTCAGTCTGGAGCCGGAGCATCGCGAGGCATTAACGCAGGGCCATCTACGCTTGGGCTAACATGCAGTCCCAGAACCTGTTGCCGGTGTTGTTACGACCCTTGAGGCTTGTGATGTCGGCGGAAAAGCTTCGTACCCTACGCATCGTCCTGCTGAAGGCCACCCATTGGCCGTTTGTCGGACTAATACTAGCGTGGGAGAGAGCGCGGCTATACTGGAATCAAGGCCGCAAGATCAGACCGTCCTTCGGCTTGTCCCAGCGAGGGCCGTACGCCACCCGCAAAGCCCGCCGCGATCTATCCGGCATGTCTTTCCAGCGGCCCTTGTTGGCGAACGCACCGCTCCAGCCGCCATTGGACGAGCAAGCGCATGCCGATCGCTCGTGCTCTGATATACCAACGAAGCAACTTACGGCGGCACCCGAAACGGTGGAGGCATTGGAGACGGCAGTGCACGAGCTCCGGGCTCAGGTCAAGGCGCTTGCATCAATACTTGCGTCCGAGAAGTCAAAGACTCAAACCACGCAGTGAGCAAACGCAGACACTTGCGGTATCAAAGTGGTCAATTCAATGCCTCGCCAAGGCAAGAATACCAAGCATCAATTCACAAAAGCAACGTCGTCGAGTTTCAGATCCCCCGCATGAGCTCCCGCCTAAGCGCGGCAGCCACCAGCGACGACAAGGCTGCACAAGCCGGCCGCACGCAGATGATGCAGGTCGGCTATACGCTTGCAATCAGACCAGTGCCACGCTGTCGGTATGCGAAGCCAGGTTTGACCACTGGTAGTCCGCTAAAAAGTGGAGCAAGGCGAAGATAAAGTATAGCGGGCGGCAGCGACTGCATATTCTCTGCTCGAGCCGTCTCTGCCTAAGCTCACAACGCTATTGATGCAGACTCACCAACACAAGCAGAGTAGCTCCGCCATGCAAGCGAAATGCAATAGTGCTATTGTGGTCGCAGGGGCCTGCCTCTGCGCATGTGGAGACCAGGCTCTCCAGGTACCTCCACAGCATCCGCGGCTTCTGAAGTGCTCGTGCCTGCCGTCTACGACAAACCCAATCGCTCCGCCTTCATGTGCCCCCTTCTCATCATTTCACAGCCTCCCTCGCACTTGGAATGGCTCTCTGGTAGAGGGCGGACGTTTCAGCACGTTCATGAATGACCGACGTTGTTGTATATCTAGCCGATTGTCCTGGTTTCCGAAGTGGCTTTTGCGCCATCAAGCCCAACGACCATGGCCTACTACTCAGTCCCAAGCCCGAGAAAGGCTTCCGCCTTCACGGATCGACGGTCGAAGTCTGTACCTACACCGCCAGCTTTCGCAGACCCTTCGCAGACTCGCAGTGCCTACCATAACATCCAGAGCGGACATCAAGACCAACCAGCCGCTCTTATCTGGCAATTGTCGAACCTGGATCCTTTCCGTCAAGAAATGCTCACAGCTGGCACGGCGAGCACGGCCGAAGGAATTCAAGACGATTTGAATGTCACAGCGCAGCCGTTCACCGCGCCGTTTTCCTGGCCGTCGGAGCTGACGGCTTTCCCTCATATACCAAACGAGGCCGACGACGTTCCACAGCAGTTGTGGTTCCCAACTGTCGACTCATGGTCGACGATATCGCCTGCAGCGACTGTATGGCAGTCGGCTTCTGCCGCTCCCTGGATGTACCGTCCGTCACCAAGCCTCTCCTCATACAGCGTAAGCCCGCACCCATCCGCAATGTCTTCACCCGCGTACTCGGAAGGGCATGCAAGAAACGTCGGCTCGCCCATGATCAAGCTAGAAGAACCTCCCGAAAGTGCAACACCATTTCCCAATGGCTTGCAAGCGACCGTCAGCCCAGGACATCTATATTCGATGGGCTCGCGTGAGTCCACCATGCGGCCGCCGACTCTCTCCTGGCGGCATGATGCGACTCCATTCGTGCCTTCATCGTCCACCGATTTCAAGCCCGCGTTGTCCCAGCGTCGACCCGCGAACCGGAAAGCATTCTCTTGCAACGACGTCCGTGCGATCGCGCGAGAAAGCAGACACAGGCGCGAATACACCAAACCGGAGGAAGCTGTGTGCTCGTGCCAGACTTGTGGGAAGGTCTTCCAGCGCCACTACAATCTGAAAGCTCACATGGAGACGCACGACCCGTCACGAGCTCAGCCGCATGAATGCCTGTATCCGGACTGCGATAAGCGGTTTGTGAGGCGAACTGATCTTCTGCGGCATGAGCAGAGCGTGAGTGAAGGCACCTCCGAGCGAGCGTAGGCAGTGCTGACAAGGTGCGATAGGTCCATCTGAAGACGCGCAACTACGTTTGTCATTTGTGCGATACTTCTTTCGCCCGGAAAGATACTCTGAGAAGGTAGGGCACCGCTGCTACCCTGAGCGTGTCTTTGCTGACATTATCTCGTGTAGACACGTCGAAGACGGCTGCCCCAGACGTCTGGACATCAAGAGGCGCATGTCTAAGAGTCGAGGGTCTTCGTGTACACCCACGTCGCGGAGGGTCTCATCCGGGCAGAGCTAGACTTGTGAACTTCCTAAGATGGTAAAGGCCAAGGTCGAAGCATGGCCGACCGTTTCCGTCAGATTTGTTGCTGTGCTAAGGGAAACGGAGACGTTTGCGATAAGCGTGGAGTTGTTGGCTCGGTCGAAGGCTTGCAAGTCTCCGATCTTGACCGACGGATGGTCATGCTGTCATGAGCGGTAGACTTTCAATGCCGCAATGGCTGATAGAATGGCTGACATCTTCATTACCTTACTATTCCCTCTTTATCGGACATGTCCGTATGACCACCCCATACGATCGCTGCATCGACGCACGGCGTACCTTAATCTGTAGACGATCGTAATTTGCACCTTTCACCTCGGTACCACGCAGTTGGGTCGATGTGAGAGAAAGATCCCTCGATGCGAGCAGCTCCCCTAAGCATGATGAACGCTTCCATACTCGCAGTGTTGGCGCCGATGGATGCAGACTGCAGTAGTGTTGGTGCCCCGGCAGCAAGCGCACATGCAAGATTGCACCGAGCCTATACCGAGGCCGTGGACGAGGCGTCTTCCAACGCTGCAAACCGGTCAGTAGTATATTAATTAAGCGCCCAATGTCCTGCAATAGCCAACTCTGCCAAATCAGCAATTGGCCGTGTCATCGAAAAAGAGAACGTTGCGATTTTACGCAGACCTCTAATGCACGTTAAGGCGGGCGGAAGAGCGCAACCTGCAGTAGGGCCGACCGGCAGGAATCGGAGGCATGAGATTGGGCTTGCTGGCGCCGGGTGGCTTGTCTTGCCAGAGGCCGTCTCCGTCGACGGCGGTGGTCCGGTGGAGCTTGATAGGGGGCTTGAGAGACATCCGGGCGATGTGACATGCAGGGCTTCGCACGGTTGCTACCGTGGACGAGATCTGGGTCTTAATCGTACATTAGTCCTGAGGGCGGAGAACGGGAAGCAGGATATTGAACTAGTATACACGATGGCCTGCCTGCTCTGCCGGAATGAAGACGAGAGCGGCATTGGCAGCCCATCCGTTCTACAGAATGCCTTCTCTATATGCCATGCTTGCGCCTTGCACAGTGCCGAGCAGATTGCCTGGCTACGCACAACTGAGTCACCGGTATGGGACTTGCTAGACTCCTTTACGGTGCCTGCCAGTCCGGGTTCTGCGATCACAAGGTCAGCTCCGGTCTCACGAATGACAAATCACCGACACGTTCTCACTCAAGAAGAGCTCGACTCACCTTCTTCAGTATACACATCCCCTCCATCACACTCGCCAGACAGAGCCACTCTTCATCTTCCAACTCCGCTCGCTCACCCGCTGCGAGCAAAACTGGCGTACTCTGCGTCTGCCACCCCGTAATCGTCTTCGGCCGGCCAGCCTGCCCCACCACATCTACCGCCTGGCCCACGCGCACATTGACCTGCACTGGCTTGAGATCTTCATCGAGCGTGACGAGGAAGCGCGGGTGCATGGCCGTGACGAGGTAGTAGAGGATGTAGTGATCTTTGTCCAGAATGAACGCCTTCGGGTTATCGATGAGGCTGATGGCGACGGTGAGCAGCCCGGCAGTAGCGACGCGTGACAGCACCGTGCGGTCCGTGTGGAAGGGGTTGATCGTAAGTGTACCTTTGCCCATGTGTAGGAGTCCCTGTGCGATACGGACCATGAACAGAGCGTTCGGATCGCGGTGGTAGTAGGATGCGAGTTGGCGGAGGAGTTGTGCGATACGTGCGTTGTTCGTGCCGGCGCCAACCATGCCCATGGCAAAGATGGCGTTTATGGCGACGTCAATGTCGTTGTCGTGGGTGTAGCGGGATAGCGTATCGTAGACTTTCATTTGCGGATTGGAGGGAGAGATGAGGCCCATGGCGAGCGGAACGGCTTTGCGGATGTTGGCTTCACCGTAGTGCATCAGGTGGCCGAATTGGCGCAGGACCATCTCTTGACCTACATCCTCACCCATGCCAACGAGGGAGAGCCCAATGACGGCGTAGGCCTGCACGAGCTGGTCGCCGGAGGTGTCGCGTTTCTCCTCGCCATCTTCATCCTTCTTGTCCTTGTCCTTTTCATCCTCGTCGTCCTTCTCCTCGATGTGCTCATTGCAGATGTGAAGCAATTGCTGCAGCTTCAACACCGCCCCAGTGCCAGTCCACGCGCATATGTCCGCAAGTACAGATGCAGGCTTCGACATCGGGTGCTCAATCGCTTTCAGCGTCTCAAGCACAACATCGACCTCCTCCTGCTGGCCAAAGTACAGCAACGCCAGTCCCAGGGTCATGAAACGGGTCCATTTGTCTTTGAGCTGGTGGCTGCGGTCCTCGTCCAAAAATGTCTGTATGATGGCTTCCGAAACATCCGACTGCGCCGAGCCAACGAAGGTTAGCCCCAGCGACAGAGCCGCCATGGCCGAGATCTGCATATCAAGCGACGTGTCTGTCACAAGAGGTAGCAGAATCTCAAGCATGTCCTCTTTGTTTGAACCCGCGTAGGCCAGGCCCATACCCATGATCGACGCCACCCTGACGGCGACTGACTTGCCCTCCATGTCGCCAAGCAAAGCCATCGTCGGATCGCCCTCGTACCGCACACCGCTGTTCATGATACCCATAGCGAGTGCCGCTCCGGCCTTGACCTGCTCGTCGGGTACGTAGGTGTAGGCGTCGATCTTGTCCAGACCATCGCCCATCTCCCACAGCATCACCATACCAGCCGATGCTGCAGTCGAGATCATGCCCTCCTCCTTCACCTTCCATACCCAGCTCTTTGCCACGCCGCCCTCAACCTGCATCAACTTATCTTGCCCGAAGCCCGCGTTGACAAAGCCGTTGACAAAGGCAGATGCGAGGTTGTGTCGTGCGGAGTCGGTGTTGGTCGTGCCAGCCGTTCGTGAGGATTCCAGATGTGACTTGTAGATGTCTTCGGGCACCTTTGGGTCCAGAACATTGAGCTCCTTCGCCAGCGACTTGAAGTGCTCGGGGAGCTTGGCGTTGTTCAGACACTCCTGCAGCTCACGGTTCTCCTCGGTTTCGGGCAGATCAATGCATAGCCGTTGTCGGCCGATAATGAAGGCGAGCTGACGCTTGAGCGCCTGGTCGTCGGTCGCTTCGAGATCTGCCTTGATCAAGTCCATGTCATTGAGTCGTATGGCGAGCGAAATTGCTTGTGCCAGCTGCTTGTACTGCACGTAGATGTCGTGCGCTGTCCGCAAGAAGCGATCGTTGTCCGGATATGTGAGGAGTGGTACCATTGACACCATGTACAGACACACCCGCGCCCAGGTGTCCTTGTCGACAAACTGCTTCATCTCCTCGATCATTTCCAGCTCAGACAGGACGTCCACTGCATCGGCCTCGGCGTTGTGCTTCAGGAAGAAAGTGACGAGTGTCCGGGTGAGGTCCGCGATATCCTCGAAGTCTTGCTCTTCATCTAAACGCCTCTGGTACTCCTGTCCGATCTCCAGTGCCAAGTGGCGCATGTACTCGTGACCCCATGAGCCAATGTCTGTCCCTGGCGCCAAGAGGCGGTACTTGATCGTATCTCGCCTGTCCTCATCATCAGAGTAGGTCATGCCCAGCACCGACAACGTGTCCGCCAAGCTCTCCTTCTCTTCACCCGCCGGCCACGACTCGTAGGTTTGGCAGAGCGTGTCGTAATGCCGTCGGAGAAATTTGAGAGGTAGTGGGATGGCGGTCATCGAGCTCGTGCTGGTCTTGATGCTGGTCTTGATCGCGTCGAGTGCGGACTTGTACAGCGACTTGTCGTCTTCTGTGAGTCTCTCTACCAGCATATCCAGTTCATCCTTGAGCTTCTGGTCCTCCTCACTCAACTCCGCTGGAGGCAAGTCGTGATCCTCCTTCTTGTCACCGTTGCCCGCATCTTTCGAGCCGGCGACGCCGTTGGTCTGCTTGCCATCGTCCAACTTCCCCTTGCCCTTGTCCTGCGCTGCCGGTTGCTTCTCCTCCTTCGCCATCGCTCCCAGAAGCAGGTGGATGCCGGTTTGCTTACCACGTACTCGCTTCGATATCTGTCGCCGGGCTTGACAGAATGACGTGAGATATGACGAGTCTGAGACGGTATGCGGGCCGAAGGTGGTTGTTGTTGCGATGATGGCGGAGCGGAGGGACGAGGATGTTGGATGTTTAGATGTGGTGGTGTCGTGTGCAGCGCGTCGCCTGGAGCTCAAGAAACGCCCAGCTGCCGGAGTTTCGCCGCACTTCCGTCCTCGTCACCTTTTCTCCAGCAAGTTCGCTTCATCATCAAACGCGCCGAACTGCGTGGTTGCACTTCACTATCCCAACGTCTACCTGAAGAGGCGAAAAGGCAGCATGAAGCTCGACATCAGCGCGCTCCGCTACCTCACCTCGGAAGACTGGCGAGTCCTTCAAGCCGTGAGTCCTCGTTCACCGCGTCTACTGCGACCGAGCGCACATCCGCTGACATGCGCTAAAGAACGGCGCAGGTTGAGCAAGGCAGCAAGAACCATGAGCTGGTACCGACACCCCTCATACAGCAGATAGCCGGCTTGCGCGGTGGCAGCAGGGTGCACAAATGCATCTCCGCCCTCGCGAAAGTGGGCTTGATCGCGAAGGTGAAGAACGCGAAGTGTAGGCTGGCCAGCTTCAGAGACGTAAAGCGCAAGTACTGATGACCTGGTCTCCGCTTAGATGATGGCTATCGACTTACGTACGGTGGGCTTGACTATCTCGCCTTGAACACCCACCGCAAAGCAAGCGCTATCTACAGCCTCGGTAACCAGATTGGCGTCGGCAAGGAATCAGACATCTACATAACCGCCTCTCCTGACGGCCGTCAACTCGTTCTCAAGCTCCATCGCCTCGGCCGCATTTCCTTTCGCACCGTCAAAGCCAACCGCGACTACCTGCGCAAACGGTCCACGGGATCCTGGATGTACCTCTCGCGTCTCGCGGCGCAAAAGGAACACGCCTTCATGCGCATACTCTACCGCGAAGGCTTTCCCGTACCCGAACCAGTGGCATGGAGCAGACATACAGTGGTGATGGAGTTCATCGACTCCTTCCCTCTGCGCATGATCGAGTCCATCCCGGACCCCGGCAAGCTGTACGGCGAGCTGATGGATATGATTGTTGAGCTCGCGAAACGTGGACTTATACACGGCGACTTCAATGAGTTCAACATCTTGATCAAGGAGAAGACTGTGAATGGCAAGGTTCGCTTGGAGCCGATCATGATTGATTTTCCGCAAACGGTCAGTACGAATCATGCAAATGCGCAGATGTACTTTGATCGAGATGTGGCGTGCGTGAAGCGGTACTTTGAGCGGCGATTCAAATACACCTCTGATGAGCCTGGACCTTTCTTGGCGGATGCGCTCAAGGATACTGATCCAGGGAGGAGACTCGATATCGAGGTGGAAGCGAGTGGGTTCTCCAAGAAGATGGCGAAGGAGCTCGAGCAGTATGTGGAGGTGGCTGGCGGCGATCAGACCGAAACGGACGGTGCAAGCGCTCTTGGGCACGATGATGATGTGGACGAGATTGATGAAGATGATGAAGACGATGAGGATGACCAGGGAGTGGAGCATAGCGAGCGTGAGGCTGGGGAGGACGACGCGCCATCGATATTCCGGGTCGACGATCCAGATCTCGCAGAGCATCTGGGCTCCATCTCCGTTGACGACACTTTGGCAGTAAAGCCTGCGTCTGATGCGGACTACGGGCTGGTACCTCTTGCATTACCACAAGACCCCGATGTGGTGGCGGAAAAGGTTGGGACCAAGAAGAAAGCTTCGGGCTGGGCGATATGAGAGATGTCTGTGAGGCTGCGAAGGAAGTCGATGCTCTTCATTGAAGTGAGGTATAAGATGCGCCGTACAATGTAAGTGTACACACCATGATCACGCATGTTGTCCTTTTTGACCCGTCTGCCTAAAACTTGGCGTTTGCTGCCTGAGCGCGGTCTAGTTCCGACCCCCGACCGCACATCTAAAACCTCTCCAATTCTCCATATGATTTGCACAACACTTTCTCGACCACTCACACCAACTTCTTTCAATCAATTCAACATTGACAAACACCACAAACGTAATGACGGCCCCAATGGCGGTAGACAGTGACCTCACCACCCGCAACCTTGACCACATCTACTTCTTTGTCGAAAATCGAACCCCGGAAACCACGATTCAGTCTACTCGCAGCCCTTCGCCAACCTCTCACACACTATCCCGCTCCGCATCTCCTAGCGTAGGCAGCAGCGATGATGGTTGTGGCTCCGGCTCTGGCTCTTCCAGCTCCGGCAATTCGGCACTGAACCCGCTCGCTGCGAAGTTCGAGCCCACCGCATGTCCGACAAGTTCGGCGCCGACGACTTCGGAACTCTACGAGTGCCGAGAAGTTGAAGGCAAAGGCCTCGCACTGTTCGCTACCTCGCTCATTCCCATTGGAACGTGCATCGTCAGCGAAGAGCCGTTACTCCATATCGGCGAGAATGTGCTGAATCTCGCGTGGGGTCCGTACTGCAGGCTGTCGAATGCGCAGAAGAAGACGTTCGACGCCCTACACTTCTACAAACCCGAGCATTTGTACCTGGAGCGCGCGAGCAGACTAATTCTCATCGACCCGAACGATCACAGCTTGGACGCTGAAGATGTCGAAGAGCTGGTCCAAGACCAAGTCCGCGTCATGGGAATCTTCGCTTGCAACAACTTCCAATGCGGCAAAGGCCTCGCTGTGTTCGCCACGACTTCGCGACTCAATCACTCATGCGTGCCAAACGTCCATCACTCGTACAATCCCACCATCAAGAAGCAGACCGTGCACGCCGTACGTGATATCCAGGCCGGCGAAGAGCTCTGCACGACATACCTCGGCGGCCAAGGCGTGTATTATGTCCGCGCTCAGCGTATCGAGTCGCTCCGAAACAACTACGGATTCACCTGCGCCTGCGTGTCATGCTCGGACGTGACGGGCCAGTCCGATGCGCGGCGCGATTTCATGAGTGCCATCGCGTACGGTCTGCAAGTATTCCAGTACGGCAGCCAGAGTCCAGACCCGGTTCCATGCGTGCCCACTTCGCCTGTTCTGGCGCTCAAGCAAGCGGAGGATCTTATCTACATGCTCATCGAAGAAGGCATACTCTCGATCGAGCTGTGCAAGGCATACCGTTTGGCTTCAATGGTGGCACTCGGTCTCGGCGATTTTGAGAGGGCACGCGAACACGCGTTCAGCGAAACGGAGGTGGAGCGGAATTGTCTTGGCGGCCGGCTCGACGATCTGGTCAAGAGCGGCGCGGGTGCTGCGTGCTGGTCGGAGAACGTCCACGAAGCCATGAAGAAAGCTGGTGTGCTGCCGCCAGCGGCGAAGCTGAGGAAGCCTAAGTCCGCTTCTCAGAAGCTAGCAGCCAAACTGAAGAAGAAGTCGAAGAAGGCTGCCGAGAGGGATCTGCAGCTCAAGATGGAGAGGGACGCGGGGAAGGAGCAGAAGGCTGCGGAGAAGAGGGCGAAGCTTGAGGCGCAGAGAGAGGAGGAGCGGAAGCGCAAAGAGTACGACGCGGCCTTCCCTGGGCTGAAGGGTTGAGGAAGGTGCCGGCTTTGGCTCGTTCTAGGCGGCATGCGTTGTTTCCACTCGGTAGCATCTTAGCGTGGAGTTGGTGGGAACGGAAGATAAAGTGTTTGTTGCATGGTGGGCATGGTCTACGGCGAGGAAGCATTGCAGACTGTTTTGCTTACTGTATCATACTTCGTAACATGAGATCGACATGATAGCAACCAAGCGGCCCAGCTCGAGAACTTCATCTCTCCTAGACACCAGACGCTGTAATATCGGGAAGGGGACAATGAAAAACGCGCTGATCGATGGGCGGCGAGTGACAGAGAACCGTCGAATGGTGGTCCTGATGAAACATTGATGGGTACTTGGTGCGAGCGCCCCCAATGCGGGGTTGATCTTTAGCCACAGCTGGGGCCGGGGCCATCAACTGGTGCCAAATCGTCGATGCCGTCATCAAATGCTTGAGCTCTGGAATATAGATATGAGATCAATGATCGCTTGACCTGCTTGCGACGTGAGTACACGTCAAATACATGTAGACCCGGAACATCACACAACAAACACAGTGCTACAACATTCGCCTCACGGAGGGGAACAACATCCGCAACCATAGCTTCCACACCACTCGCCCGCCTCTCCCACCTCTCACGCACCCTCCACCGCACCATGGCGTCCACCTCCAGCTCCTCCGCCCCCCAGCCGGCACCCTGGAAAGCCAGCTTCCTCGAGCACCTCAACTCAATGGACAGCCCCGAGTTCGTCTTCAGCAGCTTGACTCCAGCCCCCAAGAACAGTCCCTCCGACTACTTGCCCCGGGCACGCTACTGCATCTTTCGCGGTTTCTGGGCCGAGTTACCAGAGAACAAACACAGTGACGCGCCGAAGAACGAGCGCGTGTACGAGAGCGAGATGCCGACGTTCACGACGGACGTTAGGATGAACAAGCCGTTTGAGGTTTTCGCGAGCTCGAGCGGGCATGCGAAGGATCGGAGTCAGACTCAGGGGAGTGGAGGCGGAGGGCCGTGCGAGGCGGTGTGGTGGGTTAAGGGGGATACGAAGGTGCAGTGGCGGATGCAGGGGGAGGCTTTCATCGTGGGCCCTGATGTGGAGGGGGAGGGGGAGCAGAGTAAGGAGAGCAGTGGGGTGAGGACTGTGAAGAGTGAGTTGGGGAGTCGGATGCGGGTTGTCAAGGAGGAGGGGAAGGAGGAGTGGTCGTGGAAGAGGGAGTTGGTGGGGCATTTTGGAAACATGTCGCCGGGTATGAGAGGTATGTGTGCTCGATATGCGGCCACCTGTTGTAGAGGTGCAGTGACAGGACTCGGTTGACATTTCTCAGGTTCATTCCGCGCTCCGCCGCCAGGCCAGCCCGTGGACCAGCCGTACGATGACAAGAACCTGAAACTCGGCGAGAAGGTGACGACACTTGACGATCCTGTCGCGAGGGAGAACTTCCGCGTAGTCGTGATAAAACCGGAGATGGTAGAGTCGACCGACCTCAGCGATCCGACCGAGTCGAGACGACAGCAGTACAGGTACGACGGAAGCAGCGGCCAGTGGTCGCATGTGGAGACATGGCCATAAGATGTGATGTGAGGGGTCCGATGACCCGATGTCGATCTAGATAAGGTCGATCAGATGCGATTCATGTTGTCGCAGGGCTTGCCGAGATTTGAAGCCATTGTTGGAGACCAGCGTTTCCCGTCGTGATGCTCGGGAGTGTGTACAGCACGCGGTGTGGTAGCGATCCGCAGCCGTGGTACGGCATGCCGAACGGATGGTTGCCGAATGTAGCGCTCGATCTTGATCACGATCCATAGATTTCGACCGCAGCTGAACACGAGATGGAGACACTGCGTACTTTGTTGTCTTCCGGGCGACTGTTATTATTACCACCACTAGATAAGCATGCCTTCCATTCATTAGGTCGCAATTTGAGTCAGTGAGACAGTTTCATGTTCGTCGAGATTCGTGAGATAAAGATGTCACTCGTGTCCACTTGTCTCAATTGCCAGGGAGTCGTTATTTGGAATACCCCATGTCCGACTCGCGCGCACAAGCATGCCGATCCCATGCAAAGGATGCTCCGTCCCGGGCTTGCGCTGCAGGAAGCGCATTCGCGCCTTTGTCATTCTCGGCGAGGCAGTTGGTCGACGTCAAGACGAGCAGGGCGAGTGGGAATTGTTCTCTCGATATGCTTGCTGTGCAACGTTTGGTAGCAGAAGGCCGCCAGAAAGGCGAACATGCGCTCTCCAGATGCGGACTGGCCTGCGGACCTGCGGTAGATCGAAACCCGATCGCCATTATCCGCAGCGGTAGTGGCCGTCCAGGCGAAGTGGGGCTTGATGTTGCGCCATCCTAGCTGTCAACGAGGTTTGGCTTCGGATTGACGATGATGCTCACATGTGTTTACATGTAATTATGGAGCGGTTGAACGCAGACACCTTTGACCAGGTATGAAAGGGCTCTGCTGGCCTTTCTTCTTGAGTTTTGCAGGAACGTGTCCAGAGGAAAAAGAAGGATTGTTGTGCGCTCGGGCTGGCCGATGGCGGGACCTTCTGCCTCATGTCGCTGCAGCCAACCAAGCATGTTGCATCTGCGGTGCTGGGGTGCGGAGATTGTTCATCAGCGCACACCAACATCGATGCTTGCTCCAGTCCCACTCACACCATTGGTCGAAGTGAAATCTGCTGTGCTTGGCAGGCGTAATAGTCGCTTACCCTGGCCCATCTTTGCCGGCGGCACTCGTGGCCCGTTAGCTTTGGCGTCGGTGAGGCTTGCATCCATCGACCTCGCTCCTTTCCCAAGTCCTGAGATCGTAGTCCGTCAACGAGTACCGTACTTGTCTCGTCGATTGCCTTTCTCACACCAGTTCCTTCACGAATGCCCGAACGCCGTACTGCTGTCCCGAAGTAGAGTCGAAGGCTCGCTACCATAGCACGGCTCGAATTTATGACAGCCCGCCTTTGAGTGACCACTTTGCGGTCGTCTTCCGCTACGGAGATGGCAGACGACGCACTCATCTGCATCAAGTCTCTCTTGCAAAGCATCCCGACATGGATCGCCGACATGGAATCGATCCTGGCGGACGCAAAGGCCAAGCAAGAGCAGATCTTATTCGAGCACCAGCCTATCACTCAACCTCTTGATGAGTTGGAGTATCCGGCTGAGCCCAAACACGCACCTTCGATACTGTCCTCAGTGCATACCCGACGCACTGGTGGCTTCGAGGAGGAAACCAGGCATGACGAAGAGCGCGGCGACTCCCAGGCCCCTCTGCTTCGTAAACAATTACCTCACTTTACCGGCTCAGATGCGCTTCGGATGTCCCAGAGGAAACGCAAGACTGCATCGGTCTGTTCGGGCGACGAGTCGGGGCCACGGAAGTACCGGTCCCGAGCCTTGGTGGTAATATACTATGATGGAGACACCCAGAAGCGACTTGAGACGTTGGTGCATAACATTGGCCTTGGTCGGAACGCCGTGAAGAGAGGTTCAGCGGGTACGACAATGATCAGACTTCCTCGAGCGGTTCCGAACAGCGGTGACGGTACCAGCAGCTCGGACGAGGAAGGAACGTCTGACTTGAGCAAGCTGGAGTATAAATCGACGCGGCCGGTGCAAGGACGTGATGGTAATGGTCTGGGAGCAGACTTAGCTGACAGGATCGAGACCTGTCTGGAGCTCGGCCAGTCGCTCTGCGAAAGGGCTGCGCACCAAGTGCTGCGCGACGGTGACTGCGCCTCGGAGCTCAGCAATGCTACCAAGCATCTGAACGAGGCACGAGATCTAGCAGAAGCCGAATTACCCGGGCTTGAGGAGCGTGCGCAGAAGATGAAAGAGCGTCGAGGAAAACGCGAGGAGCGTCGACGTAGCGAAGACGTGGCTGCGAAGGAGAAGGGGCCGGAGAACAAGGAGGGAAGTCGTCAATCTGAGTTCGCACCAGCCTCTCCGGTGCCCAGCTTGGTGTCATCTCGTCCGTCTGATGGCAATCTTGAGGTGGACCTTGAGGCCGACGATGCTGTTTCGGAGGACGAAGGCGCTTTTGCGGCCGAGATCTTCCAGCTGGGCAAGTACCAGGTCCGCAGCACGCGATTGATGGCCTAGGGCAGCGCGCATTGGTGATAGTGGTCGCTTGTGACTTGGGTTGGGTAAGCGTTCAAGCGGGTTGGCAATATGTTGGCAAGCATGGAGTTGGTACTGTTGCTGATCGAATGAGTCCTGGCATGTCATTGTACTTGAATGCAGAGTTCTTCAAGAGACCTCTTCTAAGATATTGGAAGTGTTGGAGGTACCTTACGATTCCACGTTCTTTCCGAATCGGACGACATGCCGTCGCGTTCACTTGGCATATGCTTCCGTGCTTGTCCAGACTTCACCTAGACGACTTCACCTCTTACTTCACCTCCAACACGACTCCTTTCCACCATAATAGCAACTTCCTTTTTCACTTCATCCTTGAATGTCCAAACCTGTACACATCCTACTCTCCGGCACTCGCTCAGGCTCATGGACCGCAAAGAGTGTCCTAGCACCCAGGATGCCCCTTCCTCGCGCAAGCATGCGAAAATTCCAACAGTATGTAATACGATTTCTCGCCCCAAGATGTTGCTAATGTCCTTGACACAGATCTCCGCCACTCAACGTGCGTCTCCCTCAACCGTGAAGCCTCGAAAGTCACTCAAGGGGCGGGTTGAATACGTGGAGATAGACTCCGACGAGGAGAGAGCAGAGCGACTGCCCCCTCTCAAAGGCGTCCTTGCAGGCTTGGATCCCAATGTCGTTCTCGCCTCGATACGGCCGAAGTTCAGGCCTCGCGACGACGGCGAGGATCGCGATGAAGGTCACGCATTGTCGACAGCAACCCGCGAGTCAGGGCACGAGACCCGCGGAGCTCGTAACGGCAAGGTACCAGCCCTGACCAACCTCAAGTATCATCCGATGGACGAGGTCCTGTTCCCAAGTCGAGCTGCGAAGAATCGTTTGGGACCATCTTCAAGATTTGTCTTGCTAGAGCCGGAACCAGATGATGACACTAGCGACGCTAGTGACACAACATCGCCGGCAGACAGTGATGCGAATAGCAGTGAAAGTGAGGCGGACGACGACGAAGACGAAGACGACAATGACGTCGCCGTCCTGACAAAGCGCACACCGGATCCGAAAGCAATTCGTCACTCTGCAAGGTCTGAAGCTCAGAAAACGGTGAACTACAGCAGGAAATTCCACCCCCAAGATCTTGCTATACGAGGTTACCGTAGCAAAGCGAACGATGCGATTAGAGCGGGAGAAATGCCAGCGCCGGCTATGAGGCAGAAACGGAAAAGCGTCGCGGCTCTCAGCGACCATGCCCTCCCAGATGGACACAGGGGCTTGGAAGACACCCAGCGAACCCCCAGCGCTCGGAAGAAACTCAAGAGCACCGCCAGCGGCTCACCAGCCGCGTTCAAGGCTCAAGGGAAACTGCCGCATCGACGCCACCAACGTGGGAGGCAAGCGCGCACCATGACGCCGGGCGACATGAACATCATGGAGCTAGGGGCGGTCATGAGCGAGGCTGTCCAGGGCTCGCACGAAAGACCGCTCAGCGTGTCAGACAACCGAAGCGAAGGTGAAAGCGATCCAGATGACCCGAGTGCTGATCTGGAGATGTTGCTGAGCGTGTCACCAGTCGTGGCTTACCCGCCGGAGGTCGCCACTCGCTTGATGATAGTCAAGCCTTACCATGCAGAGTACGAGCCGAGATCCTTTGATCCACGCACGTTGCTAAGACAGTCACTACCGCCGCAGTTGGAAGCGCCGTCGACGGGTATGACTATCTTCTCAGACGGAGCTGAATATCACGACGCTGCGCCGGGCAAGGCCTCGAGAGACTACGAAACCCGGACTCCCAGAGTCGCCACACCTGAAATCGCAAATACGTCGTCGGAAGACGAGCTTGAGACTGGAAGCAATGCGACAGAACGATCACCTCGACATACCGCAGCCGCTGGCGATTTCTCCGCGATAGGCGGGAGTACCTACAACGAAGGATCTTCCTCACACTTTGCCGATCAACTTGCAATCACTGAGCTCGACAACAAGCTTCACGATGATCATCCTGGCGCATGTGTCTCTTTTGAAGTGAACATGATTAACGCGAATCTGGCATCCCAACGCGACAACATCCAGTCAAGCTCCAGCCAAATCGTACCACACCTCGACGACGATGAATGCCACCCGACTCCCTCGACATCGGCTCCCTCGGCGGCTAAAGCGGCGGAGATCGAAGACATGCCGGCTGGCTACGAGAGATCCATCCATAGCACGAACGCTGATGACATCCTTACTACTAAACCTCGATCACCCCAAGAGGCTCTACTCATAGCGAAGCAGCTGGAGTCTCCCAAGCGCTCCGAGCGACCTACGACAGCCGAAAGCCTCGGCATTAACACACCGGTATCCGGACTAGTACTCGCAGAGTCGGGCAGTAAGGCAGCGAGGTCTCACTCGCCGTCGGGCAATATGGAAGGTCCCAGCAGTCTTCTGGGCATCAAGACGGTGCATACTCCGGGGGAGAGCCCAGCCTGCACCTCGTCGCCAGACATGGGCTTGGCGATGACATTCGATGGAGCGTCCGAGGAGTATGAGATGCTCTGGCGGTGCTCCGGGAAGCCGGGCTCTGCGATGTAGCGGCAAAAATGTGATCTCACTCAACGATGGAAGATAGTTTGCTCCGTGATCGCAAGCAAGACGGAGGCGTTGTACGGCATGCTGATGGAGAGACTTAACAACACTTGAGCCTGCGGGCTGCGAATCCTGCGCGGAGCAGTCTGTAATGCTGATGCCCGAAGTACAACCTGTACTACTATATAGCTTCGCAGACATGTACCCTGTGTATCAACAACACCTTCGGGACGTTCGTCATATTGTCGGCAGATACATGTAGACGAGGCTACTACGGAGCAGTCCACCACGCCAACCCTATAGAGCAACTGTAAGCTGCGCCAATCAGACGCTTCAACGCAAGCTGGGGTAAGCGCTGCTGGTTGGCAATCGGCCGGCGAAGTGTTGGACGTCGTACTGTTTGTCAACGTTCACTTTGATGGTCGAACGTACACCAGGCTACCCAGGAGTGGAGGCAGCATGTTGCCATCCAGCTTGGGTTGCGCCGCGGCAAGACTGAAAGGCCCGTAGTCGTCGAGTAGAGGGCGGAAGGTAAAAGAGTGACTGAGTGGATCCGCACGCCCAAGCTGTGGCGGCGGTGGGATGCGTCCGACGAACGTGTTATTAGGAACTTGGGAGGTACATCTATGGCTGCACCTCTGTCTCGCCCTATCATTCTTTTCTCTCTTCCACAGCCTTCTCTTCCCCGAGCTACGAGATACACTCGCTGTGCTTCGCAAACACACCAACAGGACCAGGACCATCTTACGAACCTCCAAGTTTGCCAGGACATCAGACTCATCATCCCAAACCCTTCCTGCCCTCCGCTCCCTGTCTACGACCAAGGATTGATGTCGGTTTCCGTCCAGCTTTGCCATATCAAGTCCGGCCGATCCTGGATTCCACTCAGTAGCAGCAAACCCAAACTGCGATTATGGACAAATCAACCGCCGCTGCCGCCCTCACCATCACCGCAGAGAAGCCAGCCGTAACCGCCACTACCAACCCCAAAATGACGAACCGATCCAACCCTGGCATGGCTACTGGCGCTTCAGCGGGGGCGAGCAGCGGCGTGCGCATCCTCCAACTCAGCGAGTGGAAAGAAGCCGCCGCCAGTTTGGCCGAGGCCTTCGCGGACGACCATACCTGTACTTACTTCCTCAATACAGCGGATACGGCCCACTGGACCGAGCAGAAGAAATGGGCCCTCCACGTCAAAATGATGGAGTACATCGTCTACGCCCACCTCCTCAAAGGCCTCGTCGTGAGCGCCGGGCCGAACTACGACTGCGTGGGTCTCTGGTACGCCACCCTCTCCCCCTCCCTCCCCGCCCCTCGTTTTGCCCCCTGCTGATTTCGGTGCAGGATGCCCCCCGGCGAAAACATGGACGACTACCTCACCATCTTCCGCAGCGGCATGTGGCGCCTCAACTACCAGCTCTCGTGGGAAGGCCAGAAACGCTTCTTCTCCGAATTCCTCCCCCTGCTCCACGACACCAAGGCCCAGGTTCTGGGTGAACGCGACAACAACAGTAAGTCACAACTCACAGCTCTCCACCCACTCGCCCGCCTGGTACTCTGCTGACCATGCCACCCACCGCCCGCTCAAAGGCTGGTATCTGGTCTACATCGGCACGCGCCCCTCAGGCCGCGGGAAAGGGTACGCGCGGAAGGTTATTGAGTACGTGACTGGGATTGCCGATGCGGCGGGGCGGGCGTGCTATTTGGAGAGTAGTAATGAGGTGAATCGGATTATTTACGGGAAATTGGGGTTCGAGCGGAGGAAGATTGTGTATTTGCAGCGGGCTGTGGAGCATGTGGAGCTGGATATTATGGTGCGGGAGCCGGTGATGAAGAAAGGGGTTGTTGTTGGGTCGAGGGGTGGCGTGAAGGCTTGATGTCTTGGTCGTCCATTTGACAAGATGGGGAAGGACTCGAAGGAGCGAGGGAGCGTGACTTGAAGTTAGATGTTCCGATCTCCTACTTGCATTGTGTGTGGCCGCACGTTCGTTGTTCTGTTATGGATAGCGTAGAGTTCTGTAGCTGTGGGGAGCGAGCAGGAGTTGGATCTATTTGGTCATGCGTATGAACATTCGTTAAAAGCAGGAACGAAGCCTAGATACACCTTTGCCCCAACAGCAACCCACAAACGCATCGCCAATAAATGCATGCCAAACTCCATATATACCCCATCTAAACTAAACCATCCACTTCACAAACACAGATTCCCCCAGCCCACCTCACGACCACACATCCTCCTGATACTGATTCGAAGCCCTCATCCCCTTAACAATCTCCTCGCCCTTCTGCTTCGGCACACCCCGCTGCTCGGACACGATACTGCTCAGCACCTCGCTGACCTCGCGCGCCATGTTGCTCGCGTCGCCGCAGACGTAAAAGTACGCCTTCTTCTCCAGCAGCTGGTTGATCTCTGCGGCGTGCTCCTTGAGGCGGTGCTGGACGTAGACTTTGTTCGGGCCGTCGCGCGAAAAGGCGGTGATGAGCTCGAAGTTGTCGCCGAGGTCTTCTTTGTGTTGCTGTGGATGGCTCGTTAGTACATGTGTGTGTGACGCAAGGTGTTGTGGGGATATGCTTACCTTCCACTCGTCCTCGTACAGGAAGTCTTCGCTCTTATTCCGGCAGCCGAAGAAGAGGATCGTCTTGCCGACGTTCTCGCCGTTCTTCGCTTGCTCTGCGCGTTCTGCGACGAAGCCACGGAATGGCGCCACACCTGTGCCGGGCCCGACCATTATTACCGGTCTCGCCGGGTCTGAAGGCAGCTTGAAGTTTGAGTGGCGGACATGGACCGGGACGTGGATGCCGTCGTACTTATTGCGCGGCCCAGTGATTGCGTAGTCGAGGCCGTGCGGGTCCGGGTGCGGGTCGCCGTGCTGCTTCTGCTTGAGTGCGAGGAGGTAGTTTGTTGTCACGCCCTTTACGATATTAGGTGCTCCGGGCGTGTCGAGGGTCCCCACCACGGCTGTGATGGAGATCTTGTTCTTTTGCACCATCGAGCTAGACGATATCGAGTAGTAGCGTGGCTGGAGCTTGTGGAGTGCTTCGATGAAGATCGAGAAGGGAATCTTTTCCCACTTCTCGCCGCTTGACATGCTTTCAAGGAATTGTGCGATGTTGTAGTTCTTGTTGTAGACGTTCTCGCGGAAGTAATCGGCGTCAGTGCCGGCTTTGGTGAGCTCGGCCTTGATCTCGTCGTTCGGAGCGAACTGTGCAAGCTGAGCAACGAATTGGCGAGAAAGTCCAGCACCGATTTCCAGCTGGTAGCGTACAACTGCATCGTAGGTCGTCGGCGACGGGAATGGCACCTTGGCCGTAGCATCGAGACCCTTGACTGCAATGACCGTGTGCCGCCTCTCAGTAAGGCCGATGATGTTGATAAATCGGTCGACTTCTTTGCCAGAGTTCGTAGGCCAGACTGCGATATGATCACCAGTCGTGTAGCTGAGGTTAGAGCCGGATACGTCAATTTCCATGTGCAAGCAATTGCGGTTCTTGTCGTTGAACAGCTCCTTAGACTCGGCAATAGGCGCAATGTAAGGGTTGTGTGCGTTGTAAGGGCCTTTGGAGGTACCTTCAAGGTGGTTCTTGTTTGGCTCGCCGAGGTACACGATATCGTCGTCGGCGTTCATGTCCGGCTTCTCCGTGATCTCGAAAACGGGCTCATACACTGCCTCGCGCTCCTCCAAGTCCATTGCAGACGCAAGAGCAGCCCACATTGGCTCCTTCCAGCCCAAGAAATCCTCTTCCATCGTGCCGGCACCATCATCACCTTCTCCGGCCTCGCCAATACGTGTGCCGCCGAGTTTGTCCAGATACTTCGTGACGTTCCGGACCATGGAGTTGTAGTGCTCGTACGTATTGTTGCCGAGACCGAAAGCGACGTACTTCAGATTGGCCAACGGCTTCTCATCGCTCGACTTCTCGCTGAAAGAAACATCCTCGCCGCCCATGAACTCGTAGAACTCCACGGCGTTGTCCGTGGGCTCACCCTCGCCGTAAGTAGCGAGGACGAAAAAGGCCACCTTGTCCTCCGGAAATTGGTCCAGATTCTCATAGTCGTACTCTTCCAAGTCGGCAGTCATAGTCTTCAGCCCAAATCTCGACGAACCCTCCTTCGCTAACCGTGATGCGTAGTCCTCTGCCGTACCAGTCTGCGAGCCGTAGAAGATGACACAGTTCTTGCCCTGCTCATCCATGCGCTCCAGAATATTCCTGCTCTTGCCTGCCTTGCCCGCGTGGCCGTTCGCAAAGGACGAGGCATAAGGGTCCTTCTGTACCGCCCAGTATGTGCCTTTGGTGAAGTACGCCAACGTGCCCAGTAGCAATGCTACCAGGACGACGATGTCCAGTGTGTCCAATTGAGCCATCTCTGCTCACTGCTCCCTGCTCTCTAACCTCGCCGGACTGAATGCCGTGGACTGGGAAACAAGCGAGGGAGTTGAGGATTTGACGAGCGGGCGCCTCGGGAGCTGGAGAAAAGGTCGCCTCCTGCGGCTGAGGATGACCTTTTTCGATGATGATCGTGACTAAGTGCGCCTTTGGTGAGTGATTCCGCAGGTACGATCCGGATTTTTAAAGCTCTCGTTCGGGGTCGATGTCGGTGAAGTTTGTAGCGTTGTTTCAATCGATGGGCAGAACTGCCGTTGCTGGTGGGGCTGACTAGATATGTTTAACAAAGTGGCAACTTTTCATATATCCCGTCTCGAAGAATCGACACAGGTGAGGAAACGTAAAGTAGGCAGATCGTTTATTAGGATCGTATAGGCGTTCCGCACGATCTAACAATAAACACTGAACCCGGTGATGACTGTGTAGCGAAACATCGACAAATGAAGTGGTCAGATTCCATCAACGCATCATGATTCATGAGTCCCGGAGAGTCTGGACAGTGGGACGGAACCAAAGCCGTCCGGAGTGCCGACTGAGGTGGCACGGCAAACGGTCAGCTACTCGACCGACCACAGCCATCCGTGGTGACGAAAGAACTCCGCGAGACTGATGCCGAGTCCGTCTGATTGTTCGAAAGTGTTCCAATGCCTCTATCCAAGTACCGGACTGAACTCATGCCTCCTTCGTATCTGGACGCGCAACATCGCGCTCGACGCTACTGCTCCCTCCGCTACTGACCAACCCATCAACAGCATGTGCCGGCAACTCATTGGTGACGTTCGAAAACATCCCCCAATCCGCCTCGCCAATCTGCTCGTCGAAGAATTGATCCAGATCCAACCCCATCATCTCCGCCTCGTCGCTCACGCGAAGGTGCATGCCTGGGATATACTTCAGGATGAGTAGCAAGATGCAGCTTACGACGAAGCCTGCACGGGTATTTTAGTAACAGTCAAGATAGCTCGCAAGGGCCACTGCTGGAGGTAGACTTACTGTACGATGAGATCGCACCAATCTCCGCAAATTGCCTCCCAACTTGCGCACCGTTACCGTTCCAGCCGCCAGGTGAGAGTGACGAGCCGTCGAGGAAAGAGATGGCTTGGTCGGCGAAGATGCCGGTGAGGAATGAGCCGATCATCCCGCCGATGCCGTGCAACTTGAAAACGTAGAGGCCTTCGTCTATGCCGAGCCACTCATTCAAGTCCTGGAGTGAAGCGCACACGACGGCTGTGATGAAGCCGATGAGCGCGGCAAACCAACAATTGACGTAGCCTGCAGCCTTGAATCATATGTGGTAGAGTCAGCAGCTATCGTGATTCCAAATTCGACTTTTAGAGTGTGACTTACAGGAGTGATGCCGACCAGCCCAGCGATGGCACCCTCGCAAGCTCCCACGACGCTGAATCGCCCGCGGCTACGTATGTAATCGACCATGACCCAGCCGAGAACGCCAAAGCTCGCTGCCGTGTTGGTGTTGAAAGCGGCATACATTGCGCGGACGGAGGCGTTGAGCGCTGAACCGCCATTGAACCCGAACCAGCCAAACCAGATCAGGATCGTGCCGAGAAAGACGAGAGTAGTGTTGTGCGGCTTGCCGTGACTCTTCTCGCCTTGGTGCTTTCTCTTGCCTAGTACAACAGCGTACGCCAGCGCAGCCCAGCCAGAGGCGATGTGTACGGGCCCTCCGCCTGCGAAGTCCAACGAAGGGAGTTTGTAGAGCCATCCGTTGCTGTTCCAGGTCCAGCATGCGATGGCTATTCTACTATTAGTATCCGACGGCAGATCAGATGGTCGTCGTACGCACGACAGTAGACGATAGTCGCCCAGAAGAAGCCAAATACCAAAGACGGAACGATGCGTCCACGCTCAAACGAGCCCCCGATAACGATCTGTACCGTGCAGGCGCAGAAAAGCATCTGGTACAAGCAGAATACGATCTCAGGAATGACTGCCGAGCTAGGCGACGGCGCAGCCTGCACCTTCATCATGCCGAAGTTCGCCAGATCCCCGATGAATGCATTCGCGGTGCGACTGTACGCCAGACTGTAGCCCCAGAACATCCATTGGAACGTTGTTACGGATGCGACTAGCAAGCTCTGGAACAGCAGGGAGAGACTGCTTTTGCGACGCGCAAGGCCGCCATACATGAGGCCGATACCGGGAATGATGATCCAGACGATGAAGCCGCAGAAGATGAGGTAGGTGTAGTGGTATTCGAGGCCTGCGTATTGCGCGTTGACGTCTACCAAACCATTGCTGGAGTCGCCTCCCCAGGGGTGCTCAGGATCGAATTTGGGCTGCGCATTTGATTAGCAGCGTTGTTTGCGATTTGAGATGCGACACCTACAGCTTGCGCCATGCTTGCGTGCTCTCAGGGAGAGGTGCTAGAGGACGGGGAAAGAGAGAGACAGAGGAAACGAATGTCACCTTCAGCATGGCGCGCCCCTACCTGGTCGTTATGTACTATCCAGTCACGCACGCCCATTCAGGCGTGATAGCAGACGCGATCATCCGCACTCATAGATGACACTCGCGTGGCCGTCCGCCTAGCATGCTTCCACAAAGCTTGGCCTGATAACAGCAGCCGGGCGAGATTGTTTGGGCGCCGGAGCGCTCGTCCCCGGCGAACTTGGCATCCAAAGTGGAGCACGTTGGCGGAACCACGGTTGCGGAAAACAAAGATTGCCCCGTGTATCACAGGTGCGGCAAGATGTGCCAAGTGGATGTCGGGATAGAAGGGCAGGAAGAGGAAAGGTTGGGATTCGGCTGCTGCCATAGGTGCAGCGGGCGACGCCGATATGGGTCTTGGCATTCCTCTGCGTTTCACGTAACTTTTGGATGCGCGAACGATGGTCTTGTCCAACGATCCCGTTCCGATACGCAGTCAATGAATGATACCTGGTACTATTCATGCCTTTCGTCGTACGAGACATCAACGTCTCCATGGTCGTCTAACACCATCTGTCATCACACGAATACGCAACGATCACGTGTACTCTGGCGCAGGTCATCATACACGAGACGGAGACGGGACCGCTGTGGCACATCCGGCAAGAGCGTCAATCTCCACGGTACTGACCGAACAGTACCGCCCTTTGGAACGATCTTGATCGCACTTGGGTGTATGCCTTGGGGCACGGGTGGCAGACAGAGTGCGGAAGACAGGTCACCCGGTTGTTTTGCCAAACACTTTGCCAGCGGATAGAGCGATTCGGTTCGGGACGACCTGACGCTCGCGTATTCGAAAGCTGCAGAGAGGTAGCTGCAAATTGTGGTGTGGATTTCGCAAGAGCATCACGTCTAGAAGATCGGTGCGTCAAGGCAAGGCAGCGCTGACCGCGTCGTAGTATAGAAAAGGCAGCCCGGGGCGGCTCTCGGATTCGGAATAAAAATGTCGGCAGCGTTGTAAGATCTCCCTTGATCGCTCGGTCAAGCGTCAACGAGTGATGGAGTGGTGTCCGTGTATGGTCACGACGAGGACATCGGCGTGTACATTACGTTGGCGCGCTTGTGTTGAGCCCTTACTTCGTGGCCAGCGTGTCAAAGTACCATTGCTCCGTAGTATGTACACTCCATTGCGCTCTTCCCGCCCCAGCCACTCCGCCTGTGTATAGCTCGCTCAGTGTGTGTGGTTCTTGTGGTGACCTAGGCTTTGTCAGCGCCTCCAGTCCGGCAATCGTCTGAAGATACATACGCAGATGGAAGTAGTAGTTCTGTGCGTAACCGAGGACCATGAAGAAGCCCACCACGTGCACAATCGCTGCGTGTTCGTTAGCCCGCCGCTCTTTGCTTCGCGGCAAGTGTATCCTTATCCCAACTTACGCATGACTGATGCGTTCCTCCCGGTCATATATCTCAAGCTGTACCACTCCAAGACACCCCTCGCCTTTGGCTTCGGTGCCGGACCACGCGGAAGCTTCTCGTAGAAGCCGACCACTCGCTGCATGCGAGCTGCGTCGGCGGCGCCGCCGATGGCCTGAGTAGAGCACTGTCAGTCCAGATTCTTTTCCTGTACCTCTTCTTCGTATTCCAGAGGATTGTAGCGGTTCGCCGAATCCGCAACTGGCATTGGCGGTGTCTGACGGTTGCTGCGGAGGGGGAACGGAGGCGCGAAGGACTTACATTCGGCGAGGCAATCTGCGCGCAATGTGTCAGCAACAGTACCACTCCAGTATGAAAAGCACGCACCTTCGGTGGGACAAGTGAGGAGACCATGTTTGCGATGTTCGTGCTGTGCCGGTGCTGCTGGCGAAGGAGCGGCTTGAAGTTGAAGCTTGCGGTCTCGTCGTGCCAAGTCCGCGGGTCCGAGCGTCTCGAGCATTGGACAGCGTGAACAACGCTTCCACTCACATATCTGCCACCCTCTCTCACATACCGCGGCACCTCACGATGACTCCAACATATCGAGCAGCGGCAAACACACTGCGCACAGCAGCCCGACCCACACTCTCCCTTCGCGCACCTTTCATTGCCCGGGTACAGGCCGCGAGATGCATATCTGAGGAGGCACCTCGAAAGGTCTCGCCCGATGACCCGCCCTCGGGAGAAGCAGGCAGGAAGTCACCACAGAATCTGACGCGAACGGAAGAGGGTGCATCAGGGGGACAGCCAAAGCACCAGCCAGACTACAACGTTGCAGCGGACTATCGGACATCGTAAGAGGGTGCAATGGGAGGACGGCCAGCTACGGTGCTGATATGGCTCTCAGGAACTTCTCGCCAGTACCGATGCGTGTCATGGATGGCAGCGAGCCAGGTATCGATACCCCTGCAGCCGTGCTCTCTGGCGCACCAATGGATCTGCAAGCCCGCACGGTCCGGTATGCTCTTGTCAGACCACATCCGCGATGCGCGCAACTACTGACAAGTCCCCGTAGCATCTACCGACCGGCCAAAACTCCAACCCAATCCGGTACATGGCACGGTCACCACTGGCGCATGGACTGGGACGTACTATCGAAAGGCCACCGCTGGGAGAACCCGCTCATGGGATGGCAGTCATCCGCGGACTTCATGCAAGGCACGCATCTGAACTTCAACAACAAGGAGGATGCGATCAACTTTGCGACGAAGCAGGGGTACGAGTACTTCGTGCAGGAGCCGAATGAGAGGAAGATGATTCCCAAGGCGTATGCGACGCAGTTTGTCTACCAGGCGAAGAAATTGAAGGAGGTCCGGACGAAGTGAGCGAGCTTCCGGCCGTAGCCTAGGAGATGACTTGAGCAGCTTGAGGATGGAAGACCTCCCGCGCCTCACACGGCCAAGCCTGAGGATGAGCTCCCAATAATGTTGAGGCTTCGGCATGACGAGCAAGACGCACACATTGTCAAGAATCTATCAATGCCGGAGTCCTGCTTGGTTGTGATTTGAGGCGACCTACTCCACCACGTAACTTCCGTTGAAACAGCGTGGAGTGGCCATTAGCTCTCGGATGCCATCACGGCCCTTCTCGGACAGAGGTGGATACTCATATTTGATAAGGTAGCAGATAACATGCTCTTGTTCTTCCTCCTGGTTCACCTTAACCGTCCATGTGAAGGGAGAGAGCTTTGCGAAGTGTGATCATGGTATCTGCTGCTGCTTTGTTGTTCTCTCGAAGGCTCGAAGTAGGCGGGCATTCCGTCGGTCGTGGTCCCTGCCATGACATGTAGAAATATTCAGAGCTATATAAGTTCTTACGGCAACATTACTGAAAATCTTGCGGTTGTATAGTGTAGTGGATAGCACGCCAGATTCTGATACTTTCGATTTCTGGCGACCCCGGTTCGATCCCGGGTACGACCTGTAACCACCTCAACTCCTTCAGTGAGAGACGTGCTTTTTGGCAACCTCAGCTATCTTGAATGAGCTGCGAGTGACGGGCGGTCTGTGAATCCAATGATGGATGGTCTTTTTGCACACTTTTGGTGTACCAGGTACCTAAGGTGCACGCATTATTTAGTCGTTGCTGCTGGCCGTGATCGGGGCAAACCCCACCACAGCTCCAGTCGCTTCATTGAGGGGCCAAAGAACGGCAGAGCGAATGAGAATGACCTCCACCAACACCACCACCCCGTCCCATCGCATTGAACTTCCATTTCATGACTCTCGGACCCGCTTACACTCTTTATCGTACCCTTCGAGCAACGACACCGAGGCTTCATCATTTTAGTCCAAGCCACCTCCTCCGCTCCCTCCTCCCACAGGTCGCCGTCCGCACCATGTCCTCCGCCATGAGCAAGCGCCTCGAGGGCAAGACGGTCGTCGTAACGGGCGCATCTTCCGGCATTGGGAAGGCAACAGCCGTTGAGTTTGCCCGAACATTCCCGAAGAACCTCAAGCTCATCATCACCGCTCGCCGAATTGACACCCTCAAGCAAGTAGCCGAAGAGATCAAGAAGGAAGTCGGCGAAGGCGTGAAAGTCCTCCCGGTCCAGCTCGACATCAGCAAGCCCGACCAAGTGCGCAAGTTCATTCCCAACCTCCCCAAGGAGTTCCAGGAGATCGATGTTCTCGTCAACAACGCCGGCCTGGTCAAGGGCGTCGACAAAGCGGGCGATATCAAGGAAGAAGATATTGAGACCATGATGCTCACGAACGTCAACGGCCTGATCAACATGACACAGGCCTGTCTGCAGGTCTTCCGCAAGCGCGGCGAGTCCGGGCAAGGCGATATCATCAACATTGGATCCATTGCTGGCAGGATGGGCTACCCGGGTGGGAGTATTTACTGCGCCACGAAAGCTGCGGTGCGTACGTTCACCGAGGCGATACGGATGGAATTGATCGCGACGCGGATACGGGTGATGGAGATCGACCCGGGACAAGTGGAGACTGAGTTCAGCGTGGTGAGATTTGGCGGGGATAAAGCAAAGGCGGATAAAGTGTACGAGGGTGTGACGCCCCTCACGCCGGACGACATTGCGGAGACGGTGGTGTTCGCGGCGGGCCGACCAGAGAATGTGGTCATCGCGGATATGCTGGTGTATCCCAATCATCAGGTGAGGGCTCCTTTCTATGTGTACAAGCGTGATGGTGCTGACGAACGCACAAGGGAGCGGCGACGGTCATGCATAGACGAACATAGACGTGAGACTGACGAAGTACTAGGGAGCCGCAACGGTCATGCACCGGAAGCCCGTTGCTCAGAGCTCGAAGATGTAGATGCCATGTACAGCGAACTACTTTACACAATGCGAAGGTCCCCATCCTACTTCGACGGGTCAAGCAGCAACTTGCCGGTCGTCTTCCGACCCTCGAGATCGTTGTGCGCCCTCGCCACATCACTGAGCGCATAGGTCTCGTGGATCCTGGCGTCCAGCTTGTCCTCCGTTATGAAATCCATCAGTTCGTCGACATAATGCTCGAACTCTTCCCTCGTCGCAATATAATTGAACAGCGTCGGCCGCATCAGCCGCGCATTCTTCGCCGATAATCGCCCTATGGTCACTGGCGGCACAGCTCCACTCGCGTTTCCAAACGACGCCAGACTGCCTTTCCGAGCGAGACAGTCGAGCGAGAGATCGAAAGTCGTCTTCCCGACCCCGTCAAACACCGCGATGCATCCCGCATCCTTCGTGAGCTCCATCACCTTGCTCTTGACATCCTCATGGCTGTAATTGATCATATGCTCCGCCCCGGCCTTCCTCGCCAAGTCAACCTTCTCCTGCGTCGACGCCGTCCCAATGATATTCGCCCCCACAGCCTTCAACAACTGCACAAGCCACAACCCCGTCCCGCCCGCCGCAGCATGCACCAGCACCCAGTCCCCCTTCTTAACAGGATGCGCCTCCCTTATCAGCGTCAAAGCCGTAAGCCCCTGCAACAGCGCCGCGGCCCCAACCTTCGCCTCCAGACCGTCCTTGACCTTAACCGCTTTCACAGCGTTCGCAGCAGTGTACTCCGCGTACGTCCCCTCAGAAAGCATGAGCACTTTGTCCCCCTCTTTCAGCCCGTACAGCTCGCCCGACCCAGCCTTCACCACCGTGCCCTCCGCTTCCCGACCGAGAATGTAGGGGTACTTGGGCGCGGGGTACAGGCCCGTGCGGAAGTAGGTGTCGATGAAGTTGACTCCTACGTAGTCGTTCTTGACTAGGACTTGGCCGTCGCCGGGGGAGGGGACGGGGAGGTCGGTTTTGTATTGCAGGACTTCGGTGCCGCCTGTTTTCTCGATTATCACGCCTTTCATTTTGGTGGGGAGAGAGGCCATGGTTCGGACGGGGTGGAGGGTTCGGGGGTGGAGGTGGGCGGTGAGGGTTGTTGCGCGGCGGATGGTGGGGGAGAGGAGACGGGGGAGAGACATGCGATGGAATACTGGGAGCTCCGATATATATGTAAGGTACCTTACCTTAAGAGTGGGAGCAAGAAAGGAGGGCTAGACGGCAATGCCGTGAGGTAACGCGGAGTATGGCTTACTGTACAACCCCGCGCTGTTACAAACCCCACGTCAAGTCCGGTCCGAAGAAGCGTTTCTCAGCCGGCAAACCTCACGTTGGCCGACGTCAGTCATATCACTCGTGTGAGGAGACGTACTCTTCATCGTCGTCGCCAACAAGACCGTCATCCAACCTCTATCTCCACCTCCGCCAATCCCATCCTCTTCGCCATCGCCCTCTGCATCCATTCCGTAGGCGGACCCGGCTCCTTCCAATCCCAGTTCTGCTCATTCAGCAACCACGTGTAGAACGTTGGGTGCATCGACTCCACGCAGTCAATCCACTTGATACCCACGTCGAGCTCCTTGACCACCGTCACCATCTTCATGCCAGGTACGCAGTACGCCAGGGTCTCGGCCTCGACCAGGAACTCGAACCGCTGGTTCATGTCGGCTCTGGCCTTCATTAAATGATCGGGCAGGTCGACTGGCTGCTCGAACGGGACCTTCCAGCGCTTGCAGATGAGCTTGCCCATGGTGTGGACGTATTCGTGGAAGCCCTCGCGCTTGCGTAAGAACTCGTAGGTCTCCTCCACGTCGGCATCGGGCAGCTCGACGGCGGTGATCTCGAGACCCATATTCTCGGTGGAGATGCACTTCGCATCGCCGAGGTCGCTGTGTAAGGCGGCGATCTTCGCATACTGCTCTGGCGTGCTGTGGGCGGCGACGCCAGCCTTGAAAATGATGGTCGCCTCGTGGCGACTGAGCCCGACATTGTCCGCTCCCTGAGCCCAGCTGTTGCGGGCCGCCTTGTCGAGGTGTACGTCTGCGTAGGCACCACCAAAGACGGTCGAACAAGCGCTGTTGAAGGCTCCCGGTAGGCTGTGGCCGACAACGGCAAGCTTAGGTAGCTCCTGCTCGGCGACATCGCAGATCGCGCTTGCGGCCAGGATCTGCTGCTTGTACTCTGGGCAGACCGGGTGGACGATCAAATAGTTGTAGAAGTTGCGGAGCACCATCGTGGCGGTGGCGAGCTGCTTCGGGTCGTACCACTGGAAGTGATGCAGGAATTGCGAGGACAGGAAGGCCTTAGCCAATGCCTCGAAATCGACAATCCAGCTCGGCTTCTGCCCTTCCTCGGCTTCCTTCCAGTAGCTGTTGGTGACGTCTTCGAGGAGGCAGTAGTGAGCGCTTGCCAATTCGATTTCCTCCTTGCTCATGCCCTCCCGCTTCATCTGCTTCTTGTTCATGCCACCTTGGAACTGGCCTTTCGCCCGAAATCCGCCGAAGGAGACAAGCTTCTCGAAGATAGCACGCGTGTCTTGATGCATCTTGCGGTTGCTGTTGAAGCTGTTGACGGCAGTCTCCAGCCGGGAAATGATGGTGTCTTCTGGGTGGTACTTCTCGAGTGCTTTCTCATACTCAGAAGGGTTGAGTGGTGTCTCTTCTCTCTCGAAGCCGGTCGGCTTCAGCATGTTCTTGGAGAGAGCCATATTGTGTTTGTTGCCGTTGATGCGTGAGACCGGATTACAAGGTGCAATTGCATGTCCAGGTTTATACAGCTGCCTTATCTTGTGCGGCGCTCTCTTGTCGTTGGTGAAACAACGTAATGGAAGTGAGCTGAAGGCAAGTGAAGTCTGCTCAAAGCCTCCACGTTGCCTCGTACCTTCCTTCGATGTCCACCCTACTCTATTATGCCACGGTGAACCATGCAAGCACATCTTACTTCCACTATCCTCTATAGCATTGCACTTTATCACGCTGCCTGATAGCGAACTGGAAGCTTGAGAGAGCGAAGTAGAAAATCAGCTGTAACCCAGTCAAGTGATTATTGTACCCAGACAAGGTCATCTTGCAACGCTCTGTCACATCACTACGAGACGTCTTTTGGTATCTTCGCCGTCGGGAGATCCGAGACGGAGCCCATCCCTACTCTGCAAGATCAAGGATACCGTAGGTCCACCTCATCTGCTTGGCCAGTACATCTCTGTCTTGCCAATGGCTATCAATTGTGCGTGCACAATCAATATTGTAAGCTGGAAGATCCGCCAAGTATAGGGATTACAAACTCATAAGAAAGTAGTGCTCAAGGTTCGGGTGGAACAGGATAGTACTTGATGCGTTTTCGAAGTGCTTCGTAGACTGCTATGATGAGAATCAGGACGATGGTGGTCACTGTGGGCAGCCTAGTCCGAGCCGCTGTCGTCTCTATGCTCGGCGATGTTGGCCCCCAACAAGAGCATAAGACCGCATCTCGACCTCACAGCCATAGCTCCGGCTCTTGTGACGCCGCTGGTCCGACCGTGTACGGGGAGTAGTGAGTAAGGAGAGTGTCGGTGGTTCCCTGCTGCGGTCCGAGACTTGAGATGGCATTGTTCACCACGCGTCCAGGAAGGCAAGCTGGGGGGAGCATTCGCACGTTTCGATCGCACTCCACGGCATCATCGCTACGTCCGCTGGGTTGTAGCGTGCCGTGCGCGACTGGCGTACTGGAACGCTTCGACATGAGCAGTTCAGGAGTGCGTGTCGTAGCGCAACGATTCTCCTTTGGCGAGAACGCTGGTATGCCAAATCCCACCTTCTGTGCCGCACATCTTGGGTCGATGGACCGCCCTGCTTGATGCTACCAGTTAACGACATCCACGTATTATTGCACCATGAAGTAGCAGTACGTACAGGTACCGAGGTAGCATGTGAGGCTCGATTTTGGCGGGTACCTGCAGCCGCTGCGGACTTTTTTGAGAACCTGCATCGCGTCAACATACACCTTCACATCTATATGTACATTATACTCAGAGTAGAGGCCATGATGTGAGATGAGAACTAACCTGATGATAGCAACACTACGAGCCTCCAGGCTTCGGTCTTCCATTGACGTGTCACCGCAACAGCAGACATTAGCTTTAATGACCTTTTGTGGCAACCAAACTCTATCACCTAGACGACATGGCCGTGAACAGCAGACAGCTTGATCCATCCACGCTCAAAGCCTTCGAGAACGCTGCCGCTGGCCATGATGGTGTTCTCTCCGATCCTACCGGCGAGGTTCTCGTCAAACCGTGCACGGCCGCAGAAGCCGACTTCTACCAGCAGACGCTTCAAGATCAACCGGATTTTGCAGAGCTGATGCCTACATTTATGGGCACCCTCCATCTCGGCACTTCTGCGCAGGCTGCGGAATCCACGGCAGCTCAGGAGTTCGTGCATGCTAGCCAAGCACAAAAGGACCAACGGTCTCATGGAGCGAAGATCGCCACAGAGACCGCCATTGTGTTGGAGAACCTCGAGCACGGATTCAGCAAGCCCAACGTATTGGACCTTAAGCTTGGTACGAAGTTATATGCGGATGGCACGGCGCTCGAGAAGGCTCAGCGGCTTGACAAGGTCGCCTCAGAGACCACTTCAGGCTCTCTCGGATTCCGAATATCAGGCATGAAGGTCTGGAACGGCGAGTCACTCGACAAGTATGACAAGTTGTACGGCCGCAAATTTGATGCCGGAACCGTCAAAGATGGTTTCGCGACTTTCTTCAGTGGCCTCAGCGTAGGATTGAAGCGGGATCAGGCAGCCGAGCTTCTTGAGACTATTGAGGCGGAAATCGCAAAGGCACGCAACGCACTCGAGCGGCTAGAGTCGCGCATGTATAGTGCAAGCCTCTTGATCGTATACGAAGGCGACAACGCAGCGCTCGAGACCCTCATGAGTGGCGTGTCTAAGACGCCACGTCTGCAAGAGAAGGCTCCCACGCGTGGTGAAGTACAGCAGAGCGAAGATGACGAAGAAGATGAGGACGAAGACGAGCCGCCCATCGCTTACAGGGTCAAGATGATCGACTTTGCTCATGCTGCATGGACGCCGGGCCAAGGCAAAGACGAGAACACGATCACTGGTCTGAAGAACATCGAAAAGCAGATGGATATGCTCATCGCGCGGCTGACGGCCTAAAGCAGCATCCCGACGCTGTGAATGGAAGAATATCCTGGTCGTGCTTGTGTTCAATTTACCCATGAGGTTACCTCTGTATAGCGAATTCTTTGAAGATAGCCTGGTTGTGTTCTCCCACGGCCGGTATTGGATCCATACGCACAGGGAGACCCTCCGCAGCTCCAGCTGGCTTGAGCGCAGGTATTCGTCCATTAGGTGAGTCCACCTCAGTCCACCGATCCCTCCCTTTCAGCTGCGGGTGCGCCCATAGACCCGCCATGTCATTCACCTTCGCATTTGCAATACCTGCGGTCTGCAGCTTCTCAAGCACATCATCAGCCTCGTACGCGGAGAAGACCTCTTCGATGATGGCTCTAAGCTCTTTTCGGTTCTTCGACCGCAACGACGTGGTGGCGAACCGGTCGTCATTTGCTAATGCCGCTTTCTGCACAACATCTCGGCAGAAGATACCCCATTCCCGTTCGTTCTGCATACCCAACATCACCGTACCGCCACCGCCAGTTTGGAAGGGCCCGTAAGGGTATATACTAGCGTGCTCGGCACCGGCCTGAACAGGCGGCGGCGCTCCATCGTAGCTGTAATACAGTGGAAACGTCATCCACTCGGCCATGCTCTCCAACATACTCACGTCGAGCCTACAACCCTTTCCTGTCTTACCACGCTGGATGATGGCCGCCAAGATGTTGTTGAAAGCCGTCGTCCCTGCAGCAATATCTGCGATGCTGTTGCCGGCTTTGGCAGGCTGAGATGGCGAACCAGAAATGGAGAGGAAGCCGGACTCGGCTTGGATAAGCAGATCGTACGCCTTCTTGTTCCGGTAAGGACCTGTGCTGCCGTAGCCACTGATATCGCACACGATGAGACCGGGATGCTTCTCCTTGAGCGCTTCGTACCCAAGACCCATTCGTTCGGTGGCGCCGGGCGCGAGGTTCTGCACAAAGACGTCTGCTTTGGCGACGATCTTCTTCAGAGCATCAAGGTCACCGCTTTGCTTCAGGTCCAATGCAAGGCTTTCTTTGCTTCTGTTTGTCCAGACGAAGTGTGAGCACATGCCCTTGACTCGTTGGTCATGGTGGCGATTGAAGTCACCCTGGCCGGGCCGTTCGACTTTGATTACTCGCGCGCCCAGATCTGCCAGTTGTCGCGTGCAGAATGGTCCCGCGATTGCTTGCTCCAGTGAAACGACCGTAATGCCCGATAGTGGTAGATCATCCTTAGTGTTCTCCAGGCTAGTGGTAGTCGATTGAAGTCGACAAGTCTCAACCCTGAAGCCGCACCGTGGTGAGTACTGTGGGCCGCGGAATAGATTGTACAATATCGGACGAGGTGATTTTCCCAGAAGAGGACTGCCTTTGGTCTTGTGCAGTAAAAGGACCTCGCTATATGGCCCAACGCGTCTCACCAGTCTCCAACCCATGGCTGTTGCGTACAGCAGACTTTATTGGGATTCAGCAGTGTGATGGGTATGATAATATCAGGGAGAAGTCCACGGGGATTGTGGGTATACCTAAGGTACCTACATGTACCTCCTCCCTTGTGTACATGTAGACTTAGACATTGTCGACCGAGGTGAGGTGGAGCGGCTCCGCAGTTGGGGGCCAGGTTGCGCTGCTCGCTTTATTTCCGGTCTGCTCCAACCTAACCTCCGGACCATCTTGCGTGCCTGCCCCATTGAGGTAAGGTAGCTGGCTTTCCATACTGCGCCGTGGAAGGAGTCGACAGTCACATGACTAGCGATCCTATTGTTCGGCTACCCTTTAGTCGGGTATTCGTTCGCCATCGTCTTCTAAAGCTCAACAGGAACCTCGAGCCATCACAAAGACCCGACTCCAATGGTGCTGAGACATCGCCAGCAATACTCTCATTAAGATGGCTTTGCCAGGCCTTTCGCTCCCAGGGCTCGGCTTGAATTCGACACCTACGCCGGTCTATAGTGGGCCGGTACCGCCACCAAGTGAGCAGATCGCACGACGAGAAGACTTGCCACCACAAGCGGAATGGCGTTTCGAGGCCGCATTCAGCCAGCAATATAGCATCAGGGTTCTCCATGGCCATGCTGAGCTCTTCGGAGTGGAATTGGCCAACAATCAGACTTACAATCTTTCAGGATGCAAGGGCGCTGTCTTTACGTGGCAAGGATGCCAACTCGAGGTTACGGGAGAGGCGGAGAGTGAATATGCGGCGCAGGAAACGGAGTACGCTGTGGAATGGCTCAACTTGCACGGCATGCTCGAGACTGCTCGAGACGACCGACCAAATGACGGTCCGCGAGTGCTACTTGTCGGTCCCGACCATACTGGCAAAAGCAGTCTCGTGCGGACTCTAGCCGCGTGGGCAGTCAGGAATGGCCGAACACCCACCGTGGTCAATCTGGACCCCAGGGAAGGCTTACTAGCACCGCCATCCAGCTTGACAGCAGTCACCGTCGGCTCGCAAATGGACGTCGAGAACGGCTTCGGCATCAGCCCAATCTCTGGACCCACCATCACCGCCGTCAAGACACCCCTGATATACCACTACCCGTACGCCTCACCCACCGACCGCCCAGCCCTCTATAAAGCCCTCCTCACCCGCATAGCGCTCGGCACAATCAACAAGCTCGAAGAAGACCCCTCGGCAAAGCAAAGCGGCATCCTAATCGACACTCCCGGCACCCTCAACGACCCCAAAACCGGCTACGACACCCTCCACCACCTCGTCTCCGAATTCTCCATCACCCTCATCCTCACCCTCGGCTCCGAGCGCCTCTACAACGACCTCCACAGACGCTACGCCGCGGGCAAAACCCCCGACGAAGCCCTTCCCGTGCTGAAACTCGCCAAGCCCGGCGGCGCTATCGAGCGCGACGCGGGCTATATGAAGCAGCTCCGCACGCGCCAGATCCGGCAGTACTTCTTCGGCACGGCGCGGGAGTCGCTGAATCCGCACTCGCATATGCTCGGGTTCGACGACATGACCGTCTACCGCGCCAAGCCAACTTCAGCGGATACCGCGGAGAAGACATCCTTCGGCGCCGCGGAGGAGGACGACTACGATCCGTCTGGAAACGGCAGCATGGTCTCCGCGAATGCGGTGTTTGAGAAAGTGGCGCCGAGCGTCGCGATGATGGGGTCGACTATCGCGATTAAGTTCTGTCCCGCGAATAGTGAGGAGTTCACTGTGCGTGATAGTGCGGTTATGGGGTATCTGTACGTGGCCGACGTGGACGAGGCGAGGAAGAAGGTGCGGTTTCTCGCGCCGCATCCGCAGCGCTGGGGCGACAGGGCGTTAGTGTGGGGGCAGTGGCCGGAAGCGGTCGCGGATTTGGTGACGTGAGATGTGCTGGAGAGATGGGAGGCGGTCTTTTGGGGGCTGAGGGAGTGTACGATAGTAGCGTAGTGTTGAGGTCATAGTATTGATATATCATGCTCGATACTAGTCGAGACAATCGTGCGCACATCTTCGTTCCGCTCTCATATGCGTGTGAACATCTCATCAAGCAAGTATGGGGGGGTATCTTCAAGTTTCCCATCCATTCCATAGAACACCATCTCACATGCCCATGGCCGCAAAGAACTTCGCATCGTTCATGACATCCGTAGGCTTCGAGCCCGACTTCGCGCTCCCGTCGCTGGCGCGTGAGGCCCCGAAAGCTAATGGACGAGGGGAGATCTCCGTCGCCTCCATCGAATCCGCATGCTACACGAGATTCTTCAGGCTCTTGAAACCTCCCTTCTTCTCCTTTTCGGGTTTATCCGCGCCGTCTTTGTCCTTGGACTTCATCTTCATGTTCTGCGCTCCGCCTGCTCGTCGTGTCAGTATCACACGCAGAGACGGGAGTAGGTCATGCGTGTCTGACTCACCTCTCCCATAGACCCGCATCTGACTATCAGGCGTGATCTTCTCCTTCTTCCTCCCGACCTCATTGCTATGATCGCTGAGCGCGCTCTTGCCGGCACTCGCATTGCTCGCACCCGGATGCAGCGGCGCAGTCTGGTTGTACACAGTGGCTGGCACGCTCGAACCTCGCGATGCGATACTGTCTTGACGGCTCACGGGCGGCTTCCAGGTCCTGCAACGATGGTGAGATGTCAGCAAGCGCTCAGCTTATCTTTTACGCGCGCCGAATACACTTACAGTCCAGCCGTACTATGCAACGTAGCCTCGCTAGCAGGCGGCGAGACCGGCAACCCGCCGCCAATCTGCGACACATAGCGCCTTCCAGATGGATCGCTCGCGCTCGTGATATACGCGGCCTCCGAGAAAGCCGTCAGATCACTCAATGCAGTATCGTAGGCACCGTCCCGCGAGCTCAGAGCACCGGTCATCGATTGGTCGCGCGAGCTCATACTGTATCCTTCTCCATCCAGATCTGAGACGAGACCGTGGTGACCGGTGTGTCCCCTGGTGCCTTGCATGGCGTCGAGCTGCGCCTTCACGGAATCGTACTCCATCTCTAGATCGGTGTACTTCTCCATCAACGCCGTGTGCTTCTTGCGCATCAGGTTGAGCTTGGCTTGGCTGTCGGCGATGGCTTGATGGACTACCATTTGTGTGTCCTACAGGGAAGGATAACAAGTTAGCCGGCATCCTTAAAAGGCAGGGCTCGCATGTCATCGTGGACAAGGTCAAGACTCACCGAACCCACCGCAGAAGGCACACCCCGTCGCCTACCCAGCTCAGAGCCACCAACCTGCGCCTCAAGCTCAGCAATTTTCTCCGCGTAAACCTGACGCGTACGCTCATGGTCATGCTGCTGCCTCTGCACCCTCAGCAGCAGCGACTCCTTCTCATGCACCAGCACCTCCACCTCGCGCTTCGCATTCTCCGTCTCGAACTCACGGTACTCATACTCGCGGAGCTTACGCTGCGCCACCTCCAGCTTCTTCTGCACATCCTCCATATTCTCCAGTTTGCGCTTCACGACTTCCAGGTGGTGCGATTTCTGTAGTTCTCGGTGCTCGATAGTGACGAGGAGGTCACGGTATTCGCTGATTTCCTTGCGTAAGCGCTTCAGCTCCTCGGCATCAGCTCGCCAGGTATCTTGCTCCTTTTTGAGGTGTACAAAGCGTTCGGTGAGGTTTGCCTCTAGGTTGTTTGTGTGCTTACGTGTGAGAGTGGAGTCTTTGATGGTGGCGTCACGCGCATGGCGCACCTGCTCCAGCTGCCTCTTCAGTGCACGGTTGGCATTGAGATTGTTCAGTGACTCAGCCTCGGCTGTGGCGTTCTTGACGTTCTTCTGCATCAGTAGACCGATATGTGCCGAGTACTGGGCTTTGTGCCACTTTTCAAAGTTGAGCTCATTGCGGAGAAGTGTGTTGTCACGCTGCAAGTACGCCAGGTTGGTCTGAGGGGCATCTTCCTTCTCTCTCACAGCTCGCAGTGGGAGCGTGACACCAGGTTGCGGAAAGTCATCAAGCGATGGCGAAGTGCGATTCGTGCCTTCACCACGAGGCTGTAGCGACGGTATGGCGTGCTCATCATCAGACTGCACACTATGCGGTCCAAGTACTGGGCTGTCACCGTCGCCAGCGCGCGCGGATGGCGCAGTTGATTGCGTGTCCCGCCAGGTGTTCCCGGTCCGGAAGCTTGCAAGACTGGTGCTGGGAGAAAGCTGAGGACTGTACTTCATGTTGGCCATCGATGGGAGGTGTGGTAGCCGAGGCAGCTTGCTAGTTGGTGGCGGACCGGGGCTGACAAGTGCAGGATGTGCCTTGACGCAGAGAGCGTGACACTCAGCAACGACGTCAGCGCGATCAGCCTTCGCCCACTTCGGATCGGACAGCTCTTCTTCGATGGTGAGGTTGTAGAAGTTCGGGTGCATCAGATGGACTTGCCGGAACTGCTCGGTTCGGCTGCGGATGACCGCTTGGTCAAGATCGAAGTCTTCCGCGCCTGGAAACTCTTTGTCCTTTAAGAAGCGTCGCGGCTTGCGAATGTAGCTTGTGAGGTTGAGTGGGTAGAGCCCGTACAGGTATGTGAAGTACGTCATCAGCTCTGGCGTGGCGCTCTCGACCATACCCTCTTTGGGTCGCACCTTCTCCCATGCCGGATCGATACCAACATCTCCGTGGTCCCTTGCCGGTGCGATTGAGACTCTGTCGTCAGTGACAAGACTCCTCTGCGATTCTGTGCTCAAGGGACTGAATTTCTCCCAGCACAGTAGCCGACTGTACACCAGGAATAAGCGCGGAAGATGATCGGGCAGTGAGCCGGGGATGTGCGGGAGTAGCATGATCAGCGAAGTCAACGCGACTGACAGAACAGTGGTGGAGGTGTCGTTCATCAGACATTGCAGCAGATGCTGAACCAGCGGGGTGTTGATGACCAGGTAGATATGCGGTGTCTGATGGCGGAGAAAGGAGCTCAGGAGAGTCAGGCCTTGCAAGCGGGTAGTGGCGGAGAGGATCAGGTCGTCCACGGCGTATAGCAGTCTCTTCGGCTGCTTCCTGCCAAACGCAATGATGACGCTCTCCACTTGCTGCGCGACTTGCTCGTTGCTGGGCGCGATCAAGCGGTCATCTTCCGAGAGCTCGCGGGTACGAGCGATATAGGTCTTCAGCAGGTCACCGAGCAGCCGCTCTGACAGCTCTGCTCGGCCACGCTCCTCGTCATCCTCATCATCGAATGTCATGGCTCCCACAAGGAAATCGATCGCATCATCCAGGGCCGCCTTGCGATAACCCGTGCCCGTAATGACCGGTTTGACGAACATATGCCACCACTCCAGAATATCCGCCTCCCGTAGGATAGCCGGCCTCAGCTCTTTCAGCACACCAACAAAAGCTCCAGCCTTCGCTGGGTTCTCGCCCACGTGCCGCTCCCAGAAATTCTTCAGCTCCGTGTTTGCTTGCCCCGACTCCTCTTCGCTCGCAGCGGCGGCATCCTGCTCGTCCACGTAGCCTTGCAGCATCCGCCGAGTATGGATAGGGAGGGAGACCGGTATCCGGGCGGCCGAGAATTGGGTCTGAAGCGCCTTCAGCACATCTTTGAAGCTCCTGTGCTCCGCGATATCAGTAAGTGTGCGACGAGGCAGAGCAGGCATGCTGCCGTCCAGTGCTCTGTACGGTGCTACGAAGCCAAAGGTGGCACTCACGGGGCCGTCATGTTCGCCTGGAGCTCTTGTAGCTCCGTGTATCTGCGCCCAGCATTCAGGTACGGCGCGTCGCGTGCGCTTGATCGGGTCCTGCGATTAGCGCTGACGGAGCCCGGCGGGCGAGGTGTCTGTATGTCCCGAATGTGCGGATCAATGTAAAGTCATCAAGCGGAGGTGGTCAGCCCAGAGGGGGAAGGGTCGAGATGGGAGCGATGAGAGATAGCGGGCGTGCAGGCCAAATTCCACCTACATGCGTGGTGTGTGTACCGTGAAGTGAGGTTGAACGGAAAGGGAGCTTGCTCGTTGCTGACACCCCGAAATCCGGTTACAGGTCGAGACATCACCGGCATTACTGTCACTCCTGTGCGGCTGTGGATTGGGAATCGGGAGGCCTTATCAGGTCACCAGTCTGGGGCCGAGACACGCGAGGAAAGTTGCTTCTGCATGGAGAAAGGGACGAATGCAGTCGAGCGGATATGCTCATATGTGGACCGTGCATACCACCACAATTGCCCCGCGGCCGTTGTGGCCCTATCGAATTAGGTCGAGATTGTTGACCCCATGTGATAATGACAGCCCAGGCCCGCCTTACCACGGTGGTCTTCTTCAGCCTCCACCGACAGCGCTACCAGTCCCCAACACCCTACTCGGACGCTACCCATCAGACATTGCAGTCCGCAGACATGACCTCCTTTCCCCCCTCCTTCTCCTCCTTCAAACTACACCGACACCCAAACCGGCTCCGAAACTCAAACGGCGCAAACCCCTCAATCGCCTCAATAGCCTGCTGCGCCGCCCTCAATCTCGCATACCTCGCCGACTTCCCCTTGCTAAACGCCACAATCTCATCGTGCACCATGACCGCCGCCACGACATCCTTCTTCTCCATCGTGTCCAGCGTCGGCAGCTCCTTGGCCATGAGCCGGTAGTCCTGGCACCCGTACGCCGTCTGCAGCAGGCGGTGCAGGTGCGTGCACGGGTGGTTGTTGGCGAAGCCGTCGTAGATGCTCATGTCCTCGAAGTACCACTTGACGTGCTGCTCGAAGAAGCGCTGCACGACGCTGTAGTCGAAATCGCTGTCGATGAACATGGCGCCGATGAAGGCCTCGATGATGTCTGGTAAGCATTTGGGGGGGTCGGAGACCGTGGTCCAGTAGTCCCGCGCTGAGCCTGCGACTTTCTTGGCTTCTTCCAGCTCGGTGGCGTACTCGGTGATCTGGTGTTGGAGGACCGAGTGGCTGTGCCGCAGGTGCTTGTAGAAGCCGATGTCGACGCAGACGGCGCCGAGGAACTTGTTGGAGACCATGGCCATCTTGTGCTCGGTGAGCCACTGTGGGTCTTTGTCCGGGAAGCGGTGGAAGAGGTAGGTGATGCTGGCTTGGTCCAGCAAGGCATCGCCGAGGAACTCGAGGCGCTGGTAATCGGGCACCTTTTCGTACATGAATGGTTGCGAAGGGTGGATGAAGGCTGACCTGAGCAGTTTCGGGTAACGGAAATGATACGGATGCTCCAGCTCCACCTTTTGGGCCAGATCCAATTGCGATGCGGAAACCTCGCCAGTCTGGTACGTGGGCATCTCGTACGACGAACTGTAGTCGCTCCACTGTACCATGGCGTGATCGTCGTTCTTCACGAACTTTGTCACCGCACGCACTGCGGCTTCGTGGTGTGATGGTTGCCACGCTTCTCCCGGCCGGTCGTGTGTCAGGTATGCGGCGCCAATTAGAGCCTCACTCACGTCGGCGACGGTCTTCTCGCCAAGAGGATGCTTGACGACTGCAGTCTCCTCTTGCTTGTTAATGCCTTTCCCTTCCAGCAAGTTCAAGCCTTCCGGGTACCAAAGACGCCGGGAGAATGCCATGCTGCGGATGTACTCGTACAACTTGAGCTCAAGTGCAACATGATACAGGTTCTTGTTACATAGCATAGACGCGCGCCGCACATGAAATTCACTCTCACTCTCGTTCGGATTGAGAATGAAAGTTGAGATGGTCGTTGCAGTCTTCAGGAACGTGTCGCCGATGAACTCCAGTCGCTCGTAATTGTCGCCCATGCCGCTCTGAAAGTTGGTAGACTCCTGGTTCTCATGCTCGCCGCTACTGTCAGAGTCTTTCGTCAGGGCAGCTAGTGCCATCTGCGGCGAGCAGTCCACCCCAACCATGCTACACGCTTCTATGGCAATCATGTAGGACTCAAAGCGGTGGATGATGGCCGGCCACACAAAGCACGACTCGGCGATAGCTGGCGGCAATGCGGAAATTCGAAGCGGCTCCAAGCATAGCACCGCCCTGGTCTTCAGATTTACTTCCTTCGGACCCGCTCTCGCCAGCATGTTACGCCGAAAGAGCACCTTGACGGCCTCAACGACGGGTTGCTCGAGGTCCCACGTACCTTCTCTTCTGGCTCTAGCCTGCTTGAAGAGACTGTTGGAGTAGTTGAGAACACTCCCCATCCATTTATGTCTCGCGACGTCCGCAGGCACTGGGTCAAGCGGTTTCATGTCGGGCTGCAGAGCGGTTACGTAGAACTTCCGGCCACCATCCCACGGGTCCACAACGAACTTGCCGATCAGCGACTCCGGCGCCATCTCTGATGTCCACTTGTAAGCCTCGTTGGCTTGGACCTCCTCGAGGAGCGCCATGTCGAGTTCCGGAGGAGCGCTCGAGCTTGGGACTTGTTCTTCAGTGGCTATCAAAGGCTCGTCGAATATTGCCGCCGGAGCCAGCCAGTACGAGAGATGTTCGCCTTTCTGCTCGTACGACTTGGAGAAGATGTCTTTGAAGATGCGAAAGGTGAACGCCGTGAGCTTCTCGAGAACGTCCGGTGCGAGTCGCATGGGTTTCGCGAAGGATCTGGAACACACGTTTGATGCCTGGCCATGGTTGGGATATATCGGAAATGCCGGAAGCTGTGGCATCATCGTTCTCGTGAGCATCAGTAGCGGCCGATGCTGCTGGTCAAGTCCGTTGGCAAAATCAACGATGGTCACGTATAATTCGGTCGGTAGCGTGCCTCTGGTCTGCTCCCAGACAGACGGCTTGGTCCTCATCAAGTATTGATTCGTCCGGTTCATGTCTACCGCTAGCAACGCGTTCCGTAGGGCCGGGATCTTCTTCTGGTACGTCGGTCGGAGATGCTCGTCCATGTATTGCCTCCTTCGTAGCTCGATACATGCTTCAAACGCCGCAGACCGCTTGGCTAGCGAGCGCTTGGTGCAGACCCGGCCAGTCGCTGATCTTACGGGTGCATTGCCAGGAAGTAGCACCTCAGCTATGAACTTCATGCCCTGATGGTTGACAAAGAATGTCGGATGGAGGTTCTCGTTGGTCTCTGTTGGTATGGCGGAGACGAAGTTGGCCAGGTAGACGAGCGCGTTACCGTACGTCAATTTGGCACCCGTGGAAGGCTCGGTGTAAACCCGCAGGACCTTCTCTTTCGCCATAAGATTCTCCAAGTGGTCCTCGTTACCTTCCAGGTTCCGATCTTCCGGTAGCTTCTCGCAGAAACGCCGCATTTCTCGCTCCTGATAACGCACTTGGTTGAGAAGCTCGTGCTGGATCGAGTTGCCGGCCTCGATCATGTGGATAAACTTGGAATTCTGTTGCCGAGCGCGGCCTCGAGATTGGACGTACTGGATCATCGTGCTGTACATGTCGAACCGAATCACCAAGTTGCAATCCGGAACATCCAGGCCCTCTTCCGCGACTGACGTAGCAAAGAGACAGTTGATGTCGCCTTTGCGGAACTTGATGAGGGTCATGACTTGCGTTCGGTTGGTGAAGCTATCCTCGTCGATGTCGGGACTGCCCGAGCCGATCAGAAAGCCGCAACGCATGTACTTCGTCCCTTCTTGTCTGAAGACCGCGTTCAGTAGTCTCGCAGTATGGCGTGTCTGGACGAAGACAATGCACCGGTGTGACGATGGTCTTTCAAATTGGTAGGCGAGGAACCTTTTCAGCTCGAGGACCTTTGGGCTGAGATCGCCAACGGGCTGTAGAACGGCGTGCTTGGCCTGTTCCTTCTCCACGAAATCTATCACAGACTTTATAAGAGCTTGCTTCTGGTCCAGCTGCGATACTCCATTCGTGCCGTGGACCTGCCCATCAACGATAAGGGTAGAGAAGGCGACAGTGGGTGGTGAGATGTTATTGCTAGTCGAAGAGTCGTGGTAGTATCTTCGATCTGCTTCGGACTCGTACCGCTTCTGTCTCCGCTCGGAGAGTGCATGGGACAGGTAATTGTCCGCACACCAACGTCCAAGTTGCCGCGATAGCTCGACGGACTTCTCGAAGACGGGCTCGAACATGGTGGCTGTGCCGAAACGTGCTTTGATGCTTCTCAACATGCTTGTTTCGAACCCTTCGCGCGGCAGTGGCGGATACTTGAGAACTTGCTCATCCGGCTTCTTGATCGCTTGGGTCAGGCTCATGTTCGTGGTGGTTGCAATCCGACAATGCAGCAGACTCTCCAAATCGTTTGCAGCCTGCTCGACATCCGACTTGGCGTCGACCGGACTTGCTGTCATGCCGAAGACTCTGGGCCTGCTCCCCTCATCCTCCACCTCGAGGTAGAAGTCTTTGATGATTCGCGCGTACGCATGATTCTTCTTAGCGTGGTGTGCTTCGTCGAAGATAAGAAGGTTGATCTGCTTCATCGTTATATAGCTGTGCGCTAAGCATTGGTGCAGCACGTCAGCAGTGGCAACGATCACCTTGTTTTCCAGGAAAAGCTTCGTCCACTTCGTCTTGTTCCAATTGTCCACGCCGTCAGCTCCGCAGACCCGAGTGACCTTGTGGTCGATGTTCTTCTCCAGCACTGCAAATTGCTGGTACACCAAGGTCACGCTCGCCACCAAGAAGAAGCTGATCTTGTGATCTAGCCCTTGGGCTCGATTCTCAAGCTCTTGGTCGATGATCCATCTCAGGAGCATGACGGCGATCAGCGTCTTTCCAGAACCGGTGTCCAGCACGGCAATGCTGTTCTCCTTCTTGGCCCGTTCGAACAGCTCCATCTGGTACTGACGCGGATTCTTGATGATCTCCACACCTTGCTTGGACATCAAGTTGTGGATTGAGAGCTCCTCGTCGTCGGCCTCAATCAGCTTCTGGTCCCGGGTCTTGGGTTTCAGGTCGACCTGAGCGGCGTCGCTGGTAAGCCAATTTTCGAAGAGCGCCTTCTGGGCCCGACGCCGCTCCATGAGGGACGCGGGTGCATGCGAGACCTCATCTTCGCTGAGATTGTCGACCTCGGATCGGACATCTTCGTCAGCCGCCATATCGGGAGCGTGGAAAGCAATTGATGCGCCAATGCGCCACCACTAAGGATATACTAGATCAGGTATGAGGCGGGGATCATTGGGAGGGCAGATGTGAACGTGTAGGAAGACGAGCTGTCAACAAACTGTGCGTGCGTGCGTGCGGTTGCCGGTTGCTTGTTCAAACAAACCTGCACCTGCAGCTGTAGATCTAGCGCGGCCGAGCGAGATGTTGAACTCGCACTTCGCGTGTCTTGTGTCAAGCAATGGCCAAGGTGAGGTGGTCGTGGTGGTCGCTGTTACGGTGCGTACATGTTTATAGACTGTCGCGAACATGTATTACATGTATGGTCATGTTGATGTCTGGAGTGCGATTCGAGAGAGACGCCACGCACGGTTGGCGCTTGTGGCTGACCGATCACATGCGAATCTTTTGGAGTGAGCAACACTTGTATCAGCTGAAGAAACCGAAGGCACAACAACGACGACCACTGAAGCAACGTCCATCATGTCAGACGAATCTCGCAGCCTACGATCAGTCTACACCGAAGCCGAACAGAAGCGCACCGCCATCGAGTCCTCCGCCTATAGCAACTCCTCCACCTTCCAAGAGAACCTCCTCGCCGCAATCCACCTCTACGAAGAATGTGTGATCATGGCCAACCGCATTGCACTCTTCAGTCCGAATGAATCCCTCGAAGACATCGCCACTGCAGACCTGCAGTTTCTCCTTCTCAACTACCACATCGCCGAGCTCATACTGCGCATCAACGGGCAGCAGACCCGCAAAGCGAACCTACAACGTGCACAGCAGACATATGAACGGTACCTGAAGCAGCTGGATCAGTACGACATACTGGGCAGAGACGATGCTGCTCTCCTCGAGCAGTACCAAGACTCGCCCGACACATTCTCCACAGCCTCAACCGTAGACGCGACCGCAAGACGAGACGCAAAGATCAAGCGCTTCAGAGCCGAGAAAGCACTCAAGCAGAAACTGGAATTCATGCGCCGCAACCCCTCCGTCCTCCAAACCGACGAAGCAGCAGCAAGAGACCTCCACCTAACCGAGCTCGCCCTCTGCACCCACCAGACCTTCCAGGCGCTCGAGAGCGTCGGCCAAGAACTCCACATCCTCTCCCTCGCACCCCCCTCGCCACCCCCAGACTCAACCCCCCACCTCCCACCCGACGCCCGCGAGCGCAACGGCGGCCGCAGCGCAGACCCTTCCACCACCACACGCCTCGACGCGCCTCTCTCCCACCTCTCAGCCGGCATGCGTGGCCCTCTCCTCGACACAAAGGGCAAACCCCTCCGCCCCTTCACCCTCACTTCCAAACGCCAGGAATTCGCCAACGGCGTTTTCAGACCCGATCACAGTTTACCCACTATGAGTATTGACGAGTACTTGGAGGAAGAGCGGAAGCGGGGCGGGATGATTGACGGCGGGGGCCCGCAGAGCGCGGTCAAGGCGCAGGTGGATGAGGATGATGTCGAGGCTGCGGATCGGGAGACGATGAAGGCGAGGGAGTGGGATGAGTATGTTGAGGCGAATCCCAAGGGGAGTGGAAATACGTTGAATAGAGGGTGATGGAGTATCTATGTGTATGAACGCTCATACGGTGTCTCAGTATTGAGTTTGAAGCGCAGGCTTGGCGGAATCAGACGAATGTTCACACGAAGCAAGGGGCAGTATGTAAAAACGCATCTGTCTGCTACTCTAGTACCAGTGCATAAAGTAAAACTTCGACAAAAAATAGTGAGTTCACAGTCCTCCACACTGAATCTGACGATACCTATCGTCGTGTTAGCGAGACCGCCCACACCCATAAAGCCGATCGGAGTATTCGAAATGCAAGTGCAAGGATCAGAAAGCCGTCTTACGCACGCCCGCCCGCCGGCACTTCGTCGCGCAGCCCATAACGGACAACGCAACTCCATACTCGGAAGCCAACGCCTCCACAACCGATCCTCCCGCGCGCCACGAAGCAAGCTCCTCGGCGTCGGTACGGTACGAGGGAGGGTGACTCGGCGGGGTAGGCTACCTGTGGGAGGGTTCATGGAATGGATTGACTGGGTGTCATCTTTGTGCGGGTGGGAAGCATGGAGTGGGAAGGGAGGAAACGTACCGTGGTGGTGTGCTGGACCTAGCGGAGTTTCGTGGCGTCGGAGTTCAACCATCGGCCTCTGTAGCTGTGAGATAATGTCTAGATTTGACTCGATTGTCAGCTTAATATTTGCAGATTATGTAAGGCTGCAGTTTTGAAGTATGTGCTTGAGATCAGACAAGTTTTGGTATGGTATGTAATTGCAACATGGTGTTTCAGAAGCAGAACTGAAATAGATACAATCATCATTGCAAAGAGGTGTGTGGGTTGAGAGACTGTTGACGTACCTGTGCATGATGTGTGACTCGACCGCTGTAGCTTCCGAAGATGCTAGCTACAGACGGCGTGCTGCATGGTTCTTAGCCTGGAGCACATATCAGTACATTGATCGCTGTGCAACAGATGAAGTACCAGGAGAACAGTCGGGAAAGCAATCAGATGGTGATGCATGTTTAGTTCGTGGCTCATAGTCGTCACCAGAACAGAAAGTGATAGGTATCATCAAGCAAGCAATGGGAGATTGGACTATGCAGTCCGAATCGTTGACATACCTCAGCGTGCTAGCATTGCTCCAGAATTCAGCGTGCTGTAATCTTTTCTAGCGGAATCTCCACTCGCGACTCGGGATCCAGAGGTTCCTAGCTAGGCGGTACGGCACAGTTTCGTTCGGAATAGCGTGACTCAACAAGCTCCCTAAGCTCGGCGTTGCACGAACAGCCGGAACATCATGCTGACCGACCCTAGAGTGTCCCATCTGGTCCTTCGGACGCCGGACGAGGCAGCAAAAACAGGGAGTGTAGCTGGCCAACGTGCAGCTCATGTCGGCATGGGTTGGGCATCAATCTGGGTCCTCGTCGGGCACGTTGCTGGATCAGGGGCCATAGTGATATACAGTGCGTGCCGGTGAGCTCGACTATTGTTGTCGGAGTCAAGGGTAGAGGGTGCCTAGCATGAGTGTGGACGAGACACACGAGCAGTTGGTATGTCATTCTCCAGTCCGTAAACGCCTCCACCTGGTCGTGGCATGCTGACGAAGGGTAGCCGACGGCGCAATCGCTCCCCAGGTACGCACTAAATCTTAGGAGGAGTGTGGCGAAGAGCGAAATGAATGAAAAGTGCATATGTTTCGTGAAGGACTCGAAGTGTGGTCGTCGAAAGTTCAGCGAAAGATTTGCCCGCGGGGGTGCTGTTGACATGATTTGCTTGGCAGCAGCCACACCTCTCACTGCTCTGTGCGTCTTCATGTTCCTTTCCCTTGTGTGACTCAACAAAATAGCATAGCAAAACGATCCAATGCTACACTGGTAAGCCGAACCCCTTCGTAAATCACCCGCCATTCAGATGATTACAACCATACAATCTGTCAATCCCCTGAAGCCCCCTGAGAAGGGCTATTGACGACCCACAAGAATTTATGTACCTATGATCTCGATACCACACTACACACTCGCATAATCGTACGGTACTACCTCAGAACACTGATACAAACGAGCAGGTGTGTCTGGATGCCCCCTGTGCCATTATGGCAACCTCCGACATCCCCTCCGTGACTGAGCCCTTCCCCATCTTCACCCTTGCGCACCGCTACCTTCTCTACGACATCGCCACCATCTCTCATATCCGCGCCCACCACAACATCCCTGGGGTCCTCATTGGCCTCCTTCCGCAGGCACCGCAACAAAATGTCTTCTCCGGCATCCCTCTGGAATTGATGCCGGAGGAGGCCCGTTTGCTTTGCGAGAAGGGCGTCGCATACATCGTCGACGATGTAAGGGCGCACAAGCAAGGGTTCCTGGACCGGCGGATGGGCGATGAGGAGAGGAGGGTATTCCGGGAGGGGTTAAGAAGACAGGGAGTGGCTGCTGCGAGACAGGTGAAAGAGAAAGCAGAGGGGAGGAAATTGGCTGCGATGCAGAGGAGGGTTGAGAGCGGTGCTTCGGTCGAGAACTGGAACGATTTGCCAGAAGACATGCTCAGGCCGGCATCGAGGGCTGGTAAGAGCAAGAAGGGGAAGAAAGGACAGAAGCAAGACAGTGGGCTGGCGACGCCGGATGCTGGAGAGACTGGGGAGGTAGCGAAGCCCTCTGCCAGTGATACTGCGGATGGTCCCAACGCCAGTTCCAATACTTCTATAGAAGGCGGTGAAGAGGAAGAAGAATCGCTCTTCGGACCACCCACAAACTCATTCCCAGCCAAGTCCCTCACAATTCAGACCCGCACCACCTCCACAGCAAGCCGAAAAGACCCCGAGCCCTACGGCATCACGCCCGCAACCTCCTACCCACCTCTCGTGGCCACGTCGCCCCCGTCAAGATCCAACGCCACAACCCCAACGCACCCCACCGAAGATCCCGAGCAGGACGTCCATCAACTCCCCGACGTCCCCCCCTCCTACCCCCTCTACCGACACCTCCACTCCAAAAGCTACTTCCTCATGCCCGGCCTGCGCTTCGGGTGCCAGTACACCGCCTACCCCGGCGATCCGCTGCGCTTCCACTCGCATTTTCTATGTAGTGGCATGGGCTGGGATGAGGAGTTCGATTTGCTGGATTTGGTGACGGGGGGACGGATGGGAACGGGGGTCAAGAAGGGTTACTTGCTCGGTGGGATTGCTAAGGGTGGTGGGAAGGTGGGAGGTCGGAGGGGGAGAGTGAGGGAATCTGAGGAGGAGGGTATTGGCGTTGGTAGGGGGGAGGAGGAGGTGGTGAGGACGTTTTGTATTGAGTGGGGTGGAATGTAGAAGTCCCGGAGAGGCGCTCCCAGCTTGTGTTCACATCGATTGCTTCGCACGATCAGAGGTGTGCATGCTTCACTGTGCAGCGTTCGGAAGATCTCGCAGCAGATGCTTCCTTGGTCAACCACGTCATCAGGATCCATATTACCTCTGACATCGCTATTACGGCCCCGTTACCCTCTACCGCCCTGCCATTGTGGCATCGCATTCGTCCCGATGGCCTTGTGCATCTCATCCTCAATCCTTACTCTTCTTCCCAAACCCAAAATGATGCTTCTTCTTCTTCTCCGCCGGCGGCTCCTTGGTCAACTTCGCCGAACTATTCGCCACCTGCTGCTGAAACACAGCCTGCGCACTCCCCCCATTCGCCCTCCCATTCAAATTCGCGCCTGCCATTTGCTGCGTCGGCGGCGCCGCTACAGCCACAGCAGCCACCGGCTGCACCTGAGCAGGTGGTTGTGGTGGTTTCGGCTGCGGATCCGGCTCAAACAAGTGCGCCGGCGCCTGCGGCTTCACCATCTCGGCGGGAATGTTCAGGCGTCGCTTGTCCGCTGACAGATCGCCAACTTGACGTAAGAAGAGCTCTGGAGTGAGCATGTGCGACGTCACGAGTACCACTTCTCTTCCCGTCGCGCGACCCACTTCGTAGCATGCCCGGCTCTCGCTGTATGTCGCGCCGCCTGCCATGAAGAGGATCACGCGCTGCCTGTTCTCGCCGCCGACGTTCGCGGCGCGCGTCTTGGCCCAGGTGGGCTTTGCGGAGCGGAGGGAGGTGGCGGAGGTTTGGCTTAGTTCGTTTGCGCCGTCTATCAGTGGAGGTTTTGTGTAGGGGAAGATTTGGGAGTCGAGGGTGCTGTTCGCATGGGCTTCGAGGAGGAGCTGGACCGCGGGTTCGTAGCGGGAGAGGGCGTAGTCGTCTTGGGGGCTCGTGGGTGGCGCTTTCGGGGTGAACAAGGGGAGTGGAGGTGGGCGTCTCTCTTTGAGCTTTCGGTCTGTGCGAGCTCCGAGTAAGGCGAGATTATCAATGGTCTGCCGGTCTTGTGGAATGAGTCTGGCATGTGCGTGGAGCTTTTCCAGGTCTCCACGGAGGATGCCGTCGCGATAGAGTATGTACATGATGAGCAAGCGTAGTCGGTCGGTTTTCTGGATGTCGTCTTCGTCTAACATGCGCACGACTTGATCTGCGAGACCCTTAGGCTTCTTGTAGTCTTCATCGAGGCCAGTTGCCAGTATCTGCATTGAGTCAGTCGAAATCCAATTGCCACAAGGTAGCAAGCCTACCTGTTCGACAGAGCCCAGCTCTGCCAACTTCCAGCTCTGAAATCGGTTCATGCTCTCCTGCGCCATACCGAGGTGCAGCCCATACGACTCCTTCATGTTCTGGAACTCTGGTAGGCCCGCCATCATGTCCTTGATCGCGTTCAAGCTGTTCGCTCCACCTTCGCTAGCCTTGGTGAAATTGGGGTTGTCCTTGATGAAGCGTTGAAAGTCCGCCATCAGCTTCTCGATTGTGTCCTTCATGTGGCGGTGGCGATTGTCGGTCCACAGCTTGTCTTTCTCGCTTATCTCCACATCTTTGTCCTGCTGGTCGGGCCGGCCTTCGTTGATGACGGTGCGATAACTGATCTTATCATCTTCCTTGATCGGCAGTAAATCGTGGGCCATGGCTTGGTAAGTGAATTCGTGCAAGAAGGGCGCGAAGAGGTCCATGGATCGGTCACTTATGTAGAGAGCTCCTCTAGGTCTCGTGCTAGGTGGCGGAAAATCCTCGTGAAACTTCGCGTACAAGTCCAGCTCGTCCTGTACAAAGCGTGCCAGATGGGAGCATAGTATGCTCGCCTCGTGCCGCGCTTCCCGGGGCCGGTAGTAGCGTATTGTTGGATACTCGCCCAGGGCAACGCAGACGCCGACGATTTTCTGCGCAACATCCTCCATGTGTTGGCGCACCAAGTGATTGCATGCTGGGTGGAAAAGAATAGGAAAGCTCCACGGGTCGCGAAAGGTGACCATGTGCGACTCGCGCGGATAGAACTCGGCGTTGAGCACACGGAAAAGTGCGATCTGCTCGCGAGCGATCTTCGACTGGTCTATTCGGTCCCGCAGTACCGGGTGTAACACTGACGGTCGGTATCAGCGCCCCAAACCGGTCTTAAGGCACTATTACATACTCCACTTACAACTCATCCATACCAAATGCGCCTTACGATACTTCCTCTTCTCGAAATCCGCCATGAGACAGTCCACAATCCATGGTTGGGGTGTGAGGAGGTAAATTGCTTCGACATCTCTATTCGTCGGCCTTCGGTCGATGATCTGCTCGATGTCTGGAGTAAGTCAGGCGAAGCGTTGCCCGACGGAGTTTGGACCGCTGCGTACTCGTGATATTCAGGTTCAGTATCTCATCTTGCTCAACGACATTGTCTATGAGGCGCTTGGAGTCCGGGTCCACCACGAGGACTTTCCACTGCAGATACGGTCAGTGAGTGAGGCAGCCTCCCAAGAGGGGAAGGTTACGAACGTCGTCGCGCGTGATGTGTCGGAGAGTGCTCAGTATGACTTGAAACAGGTCAGCGATCTCCTGCGCGTTGGCGGTGTGTACACACCTTCACGCTGAGCGTCTATGATCGAGACCATGGTAAGGTAAGGTGGGCAAGCCTGGCGTTGCCGGAAGAGGTTCGGGTTGCTAGCGGATCGTACGAAGGTCGAGGACAAGCATGCAGACCTCGGTGGTCACTGGGGTAACGTCGGCGACATGGTATGGGTGCGTGGAAGGGAAGCGTGGATGTAACGGATGGATGTCTGTAGCGAGATTGCTATGAGGGAGCGCGTGGTACCTAGTAGTCTGTCCGGGCATGTGCCCCAACGATCCACGAATGCGAGGTGGTGGTATGGGAGCGGAGAGCGGGATGGATCGGGGGGGGCGGAGGCGGGACGAACCCAATCCGCTGTGTCGGGTAGACTCCCAAACGTCCGTCTTCGCCGTCCGCGAAATCATCTCCAGCCAAATCAGTTGCTCAGGCTAAGTTCCCTCTTGCTTTCGACACACTCCTCGATCCCCGGGTATGCTCCCCGTGCAACGGCCGGTCAGCCGCTGCATCTATTGCGCCTTCCGCACCCAACAACGCGCCCTCCAAGCACGCCGTCTTCGCTCCACCGTCTCCGCCACCTCTACTGCCTCTTTCAAGCACCTCGACCTCAGCAATGGTCCCCGCATTAGGCGCTCCCCATCTGCCGATACCAACAGGCGCGATGCAAACTACAACCTATCACCGACGAGCAGTAGAGGTCGAGCGGAGTCGTTCCCGGATAGAACGATCGACAAGGGCCGCAGAGATGGCCCAAAGATCACCTGGCAGAGTGGGAGGCTGGGTGCAGACAACAGGGAGACATTCAACGAGACATTACAGAAGCGGATGGAAGTCTTGAAGGAGGAGTTGGAGTCTGCGCCGTTGATGGAGCAGATGCGGCGGGATGCGGAGGATGGTGGGCAGCAGAAGAACGCGAATTTCAAGAGGATTTGGGGCAAGTTCTCAAAAAGCCTGCTTGTGGATGGAGATAAACCAAATTCGCCATGGGGACTTCCGGCCGAGGAAGATGGTGGGACAGGCTTGCGAAAGGAGCTCCAGGATGCGCATCGCACACGCGGCGTTAACGGTCTAGACGAGCGGATCAAATACGCCTTCTACGGACAAGTCGTCGGCTCTCGCTTCACAGAAAGCGACATACGCAATCAGAAAGTCATAGCAGACCTACGCTACCCTGCCGAATGGTTTCCAGCTACACGCGCGCTTCACCGTACTGTGCATCTCCACGTAGGGCCTACTAACTCGGGCAAGACCTACCAAGCCCTCCAGCGTCTGGAAAATGCCGCAACTGGCGCCTATGCCGGTCCACTGCGTCTCCTCGCCCACGAAGTCTACACACGTCTCAATGCCAAGGGCCGGCCTTGCACTCTCCTTACGGGCGAGGAGCGGCGCAGTCCAAGTATTCCGTCGCCATTGGACGCCCAGCACTTGAAGGCTTGTACGGTCGAGATGATGCCACTTAACACGCTGATGGACGTCGCTGTCATTGATGAGATCCAGATGATTGGGAACAATGAGCGCGGCTGGGCGTGGACGCAGGCGCTGATGGGCGTGAGAGCGAAGGAGGTGCATTTGTGTGGAGAGGCGCGAACTATACCTTTAGTGCGCGAGCTATGTGCGAGTGTCGGCGACAAGCTGGAGATCCACGAGTACAAGCGGTTGTCTCCTCTCAAGCTGGCCGACCGCAGTATGAACGGCGATCTAAAGCAGCTTAAGAAGGGCGATTGTATCGTCTCTTTCTCCATCATGGGTATACATGCGCTGCGCAAACAGATCGAGATGCAGACGGGCCGTAAAGTAGCGACAGTCTACGGCTCCCTACCGCCCGAAACCCGTGCGCAACAAGCTCGGCTATTCAACGACCCGGACAATGATTACGACTATCTGGTCGCGTCCGACGCTGTGGGCATGGGTCTGAACCTGGCAATCAAGCGCATCATATTCGAAACCTCGTCCAAATTTGATGGGCATCAGAGAAGGACACTTAGTGTGGCTGATATCAAGCAAATCGCCGGCCGCGCCGGCCGCTACCGGACCGCTCAGTTCAACGCCAATGCCACTGCGCAAAATGAAGATCTAGCAGCTGCAAAAGGCGATTCGCCCATCAAGACCACCACAAATGCCAAGGAACCCGAGAGTGTGGGCCTAGTAACGACTCTAGAGCAGTTCGACTTCCCCATCGTGTCGGCAGCCATGACCACTGAACCGGAGCCAATCCGCTCCGCCGGCCTTTTCCCACCTTCGTCCGTGCTAGAGCGCTTCGCAGGCTACTTCCCGCCCGGCACACCCCTCAGCTACATCCTCATCCGTCTGCACGAGCTCAGCCAGATACATAGCCGTTTCCATCTCTGCGGCCTGAAAGAGCAGATCTGGCTCGCGGATATCATCGAGCCCGTCACGGGTCTCACGATCAGCGACCGCAATATCATCACCTCCGCTCCCGCGAGCAAAAGCGACGACATGTGGAAGACCCTGATGCCCGCCTACGCCCGCTGCATCGCCGAACAGAGTGGCGGCAATATCCTCGATATCCCTGAGCTTCCGCTCGAGATACTCGAGGCTGAAGTCAGCGCTTCGCGGGAGTATCTGCGGGCGTTGGAGCGGTTGCACAAGGGTATCGTGACGTATTTGTGGCTCAGTTACCGGTTTGCGGGGATCTTTTCTACGAGAGGGTTGGCGCAACACATCAAGACTATGGTGGAGGAGAAGATCGAGGAGGTGCTGGGGAAGTTTTCGTTCTCTGAGACGGAGCGGAGGAGGAAGGCGGAGAGGAGAGAGAAGGAGGTTTTGGCTGGGTTGGCGAGGGAGGCGGCGGAGGCGGCGGCAACTCAGGAGGCAATCCGGAAGGAAGAAGATGGGCAGGACCAGCCTGGGATGAAGGAGGATGAGATCGCGTCTGAAGACTCGGCCGAGGATTCAGTGCTGCCACTCGATACTGGAGAAAGCTCCTTAATAGCCGGTGGCGACCACTTCGGTGGCGAAGAGGACATCGCACTTGAAGAGCCGGCTGTCTCAGAGCTTATCGAGGAAGACGACGGCCCACAGCCCGGTACGCTGTCGTTTGCCGAGTGGAGGGCACAGCAGACCCGCGGCGAGAGCCAGGCATCGCACGAGAAGGACGAAGACGACCACAACATGACAAGCTCGGCTGCTGTCCATGCGGAAGAGCAGGAAGCATTCACTGCGAGTGAAGTTGGTGAAGTGGAGCACCCGGGCGACGAGCTGTCGAGCTCAGCAGCCGTTGATGCTGAAATCGCTGTGGCAGAGGCATCTAGCGAGATTGGCGGCTTAGAGCAAGAGTTTAGCAACGACCTGGAAGCGCCCCCGACGCCCGCGAGCGAACCAAGCGAGGTTCCCGTTGAAATCCATGCGGAGTCCCCTGAAGCCGACGAGCACCGGACCGTACCCGAGGAGACGGGAAGTGCGAGCACTACTACAGGGCAGTACGCACGGCAACGCGATAGTGTATCGCGCATGCAGCCGGAGCATCTAGCGGCGTATGAGGATGCGAAGGGTGGTGAGCAAAGCGATAGACGCGCGGAGTCGAGGTCATGAGGGGCTGTGGTGAGGTAGGATGGAAGTGCTGTACATATATGGGTGTAGATGTCTGTACGATATGTGGATGTGGTTCTGTTCATCAAGTCCATAGATCTAAATCTATTGGTGGCGGCAGCAGCATCAACGACTCCTTGACATGCGTTGCTTCCAATATTCGAGTTTTGATATGTGAATGGAGCTCGGGTCTCAGACGCGTCTCTGTATTTTATCGCTCCAAGCATCGGGTATCAGGCGTGCCAGGTCACCGATCGATCTCCCACAACGATCTCCGAGTTGTAAGTTCCGATAGCCCTCCACAGCACCACGAGACTCCTGCTTTGCTCCGGAGACGAAGACAAGAATTCATCGCCAACCCGGACACCCGCTAGCGCCCGTAGGCCGCCAGCCTATCAGAGGTCGTGCACTTGTCTCTAACGCTGAAGTCGCTTCGACAGTCTCCAGAGCGGCTTCCAGCGTCGCTCGGTCGTGTTCTGCGTCCAGGAGATGGCGCTTATCAGATCGAACAGCCGCTAGCGCCCGCAGATTGTCAATGCAATTCCATCGATGGGGAGTTTCGGGTGTCACACGAGAAAGTCCTTCTCGTGACTGAGTGCCCGCTAATGACGAGGCAAACCTGAAGGCCTTGGTGTCATGTCATCGCCGTGCATTCGAACGCCGAAATCATGATCGGGCAACAGAGTGCCTTGATGCCGAGCCGCAGACGCTCCACGCCAAAGTTCGGATTTCGTTCACCTCCAATACCTTGTCGACGTCGGCAATGCTACTTCTTCCGCGTCTGCGTGCACCTGAACTCCACCAGTGGGCCTCCACCTTACCAGTATTGCCAATTGCGCCGCTCCGTTCGGACATCTCTCCTCCGTGCTCCCTCGAATCGATAATGAGTCCTTGACAAGTGGAGAGCGGCGATCGTGCTACAGGTAACGCCTTGGGATGCTTTCGAGCGCTCGAGAGCAAGTTCTCCGTTCCATGTCCCCGGCACAGATACTTGTGCCGAACAATTGTGATATTTGTCTATCACGCAGGAGCCCTGCGACCTTTGACAATGCCGAGTCGGTGCAGCAGATCGTGACTAGATGATGCGGGCTTTGCATCGCGAAGACCTCGTTAGCTTCAACGTTGGAGTCTCACTCCCACTTGGTACCCTTGAGTCTCTGCATTAAGTAGTCGACCTCCACCACCTTCGTCAGCGGAATGACGTGATCCTTATACATCGCCACCACAGCATCAACGTTGATCTTACGCGGTGCCTCAGCGTTCATATTTGGATCCGTCCCGTACATCTCCGCCTTCAACCTTAACCGCTCCAGCACTTTCTTCTCTACCTTCGCGTCCGTAATCGCCTCGTCGATGCCCTGCCTATCCTCCGCCTTGATCAACCGTACGAACCTCTCCTCATCCTGCAGAAACTTCGATTCGGCTACGAACTTGCCGAAATGAACCCGTCTCGACAATGACTGAAGACAAGCGACATCCGCAGTAGCAGAACTCCCATAGTTCTCCTGCGCCTCCGCCCGCTCCTTCCTTCCCACATCCGTGCAGACTTGCGGGAGAATACTGCCCACGTATCTGCGCTTCAGTTCCTCGTTGACACAAACATCATTCTCCCACAGCACCTTTGGGTACTTCAGCGGTGGTAGCACCGTCTCGGCCATGGCGTCAGGGAAGAAGGGGTATTCGTCCGGACTTTCATATCGTCGTATCTTTGACTGCAATTCCTCCTGGCTGCGGAGAACCCAGTCCATGAACGAGAGGTCGGTGGAGGCAGCATTGCGGATAGGAATTGCGCCGGGGGAGTAGATCGTGGCGTTGAGGGGAAATTGGGCGCGCTCGATGAGATGGAAGAGAACGGTGTCTTCGAGGCGGATCAATTGATAGCGGATGTGAGGAAGAGAGAGGGCACGCGTTGGGTCCGAGAGGTCGATCGCCGAGTCCATGTCGACCAGTCTGTACCACTATGCCTTGTGGTGTACAGGTTTTTGTTGTCAGATGTGAGCGGGTTGGAACTGGTTCACATCCAATGCAGTGATGTTGAATTCGTCCCGAATGGGGATGTTGGTGGGGGCGGGCCAAGCCGAGACACCTCCGCGGCGAGACAGACTGGGCAGGCACGCGACAACAGGCCTCACCACACCTCAGTCGCGTGCAGGTTTTGGTGGTAGCTGCGCACAGGTCCAGACTCAAGGGTGACAACGGCCGCGACCACATCAACACCATGAAAGAGTAGCCAATCCCACGACTTACCCACCATGGCGGACCGGGGCCGCAGCACCTCCCCTCGACGCAGCAATCACCGCCCTCGTCCATCGCAAAGCTCCATAGCCGACGACAACCTCTTCGACACCCGCCAGATCGAGGCTTTTGGCCGCACTGTTCAGGCCACCGCCTCCCAGCTCATCTCTGCCAACTTCCAGACCGGCGACGGCAATGGATCGGAGCACTATCGCAGCGCGCTCACCTCCGTTCATCGCTCGCTTCAGCGTCCCATGATTCAGCGAAGCGTGTTTAACCTCGCCCGAACTAGCCCGAGGGAGTTGATCCGCTCCAAGTTCCAGGCGAGCGAAATCGAGCACCGCGCCTTGTCATACTTGTCCGACGATTTGATTCGAACCGCACCGGCCAGCGCATCACCATTCAGCCTATTCGAGGGTTTCAAGGCTAGTCTACCAGACTCTGAAGATGACGGACGAGGCGGCCGGCGAAAAAGGCATGGCCGACGTCCGAGTAAATTACTCGAAGGGTCTGAGGAGAAGGGACAACCGCAGTTGGAGAGGTTGAAACGGGACAAAGGCCGGTTGGATCATAGATTAGAGATGATGGGTATCAGGAAGACGATGAGCGCAAGCGAGATCAAGGAGATCGATACCAAGATTGCGAATCTGAATACCACGCGGAAAGTCGTGTTGGAGAGATTAGCAGGGCTGGAACAGGAGGAGCACGATCTAGAGCAGGAAATCGGTGATCTGGGTGAGAGGGTGGATGAGTTGCAGGAGCAGTTGGAGGACGAGGCTGTTTTAGCCAAGCAGCGTCCGGCACTTGCTGCGGAGGGTCAGGAGGCGAGAAGGGAAGCCGAAGAGAGCTTTATAGGCGAAGAGGAAGAAATGGAGGGCGATATGGCGGCAAGCTTTATGTCAGAGAGCATCTACGGCAAGTTACCGAAGGCGAAGGAGTCACCGAAGCCGAAGAGAAGGCGCATGCCGCGACGAACGATTAGTATGCCAGTCTTGCATGAACACATGGAGCCTGGAAGTCGAATACGGGAATTACAGGCGCACAACGATACGATCACGGCTATGGACTTTGACGCTCCGTTTGGCGTGATGGTTACGGCTGCTCTTGATGACACAGTCCGAGTCTGGGACCTGAACGCTGGACGCTGCATGGGCCTGCTAGAGGGCCATCTAAGTAGCGTCAGATGCCTGCAAGTCGAAGAAGATATAGTCGCGACCGGGTCAATGGACGCTAGCATCCGCCTGTGGGACCTCAAGCAAGCCGACTACAATCCACAGAACCCGTTTCCAGCCACCAACAACATTTCTTCCAAACCCGCTGACGATCCTGGCGATCCCGAGCTCGAGGACGAGACTCTCTTCACGCCCGCCGCCTCAGTAGCCGACCTCTCGGCTCCCGAACCACCCCATGGCAATGTAATGGTCGACTGCCACCTCACCACCCTCTCCGCGCACGTCGCAGAGGTCACAGCCCTGCATTTCCGGGGCAACACGCTCGTATCCGGTTCCGCGGACAAGACACTCCGGCAGTGGGATATCGAAAGAGGCCGCTGTGTGCAGACACTCGATGTGCTTTGGGCGGCCGCGCAAGCGAGTACCGTCAACCCCACCGTGAACAGTGCTACCACACCTGCGATAGCGACAGCTACCGGTGGTGACGATGGTTGGTGGCGGAGTAATACCTCGAGGTTACGTACCATGGGTGGTGCGGGCGGAGGGGAAGAAGCATCGACCGATTTCGTCGGCGCCGTGCAAGTTTTTGACGCTGCTCTTGCGTGCGGTACCGCGGACGGGATGGTGAGGCTGTGGGATCTGCGGAGCGGGATGGTGCATAGAAGTCTGGTGGGACACACGGCCGCTGTGACGAGTCTGCAGTTCGACGATGTTTTCCTGGTGACGGGGAGTCGGGATCGGAGTATACGAGTAAGTCTCAGTCGCCGCAGAGCGGATATACGATCGTCTCGGTTGTGCATTTTGCTGATCAAAGTGACAGATCTGGGATCTTCGAACAGGCACCATCCATGACGCGTTCGCCTACGACCACCCGATCACATCGATGCAATTCGATGCCCGACGTATCGTAGCTGCGGCTGGCGAGAATATTGTCAAGGTGTACGATAAATCTGATGGGAGACAGTGGGACTGCGGAGCCGGTATTGCGGCTGCGGAGAGCGAGACTCGGGCTTCGATCGTCGAGAGAGTGAGGATCAAAGATGGATACTTGCTTGAAGGGAGAAGGGATGGGATTGTGGGGGTGTGGTCTTGTTGATGTGTGACGATATACTAGGTGGCAGCCGGAGCAAGGCCTTGGTCTAGAGTGTACAGGTACATGTACTCCCGAGTACAAACCGGGGATATACGAAGCATCTTCAAGACTCACGCGGCTCTGAGTGTAGGTACATACACGTACTTCGATATAACCGAGCGAAGTATAGACTTCGCGGCTTCGGATCAGGTATATCCAAACATACTTACCGTGCGCACGACCGCAATCAACAAGCGATGCCCTCATCAGGCACTTCGGCGCGCTCAGCGTGGATGGAAGTAACCGCACCACCGGACAATAAGGCCGTTGTTCTCAATCATGCGCATTATACGTCGCGCGACGGTGCAGCACGGCATGGAGCATGTCATTCATAGATGAGCACAACGTCACTCACCTGCGATGATCGCTGGAGTCTTTGAAGAGGCGTTTGCATTAGTCATCGTACTTCGTGTGGTATGGTATGCGAATTGGGAGACCAACCGTGGACGCCTCCCACCACCCTGAACGCCTTCATAGCCTCATCGTCGCGCGCACTCTCCCCGAGATCACAGATCGTGCGCTCAACCATCCCGGGTGCCCTCGCTTTGCAGATGTGCGGCAGTGAACTTCCCACGGGCCTGCTGGTCATCACCACCCACCAACGACACTCATCATACCCCCTCAGTACCGATACCTAGTCGAGTAATCCTTCGGGCTCACCACCAAACCCCTGCCCTTCTTCGCGCCCTTATAGATCGTCTCCACAATATCAATCAACTCCTGCTTGTCCTCCAACACCCAATTCAGCTTATTATTATTCCCCGTCCCGAAATCGCACATCATGTGCTTGTTGCGGAAGAAGAACATGAGCGTGACCGTGTCGTAGAGCTCGTACATCTGCTTGAAATCGGGCACCTGGTCGATGTCGCAGACATAGATGACGGCGAAGTTCTTGACGCGGTCGGCGATCTTGTAGAGGACTTCGTCTTGCCGCATGCAGTCTGGGTCCCAGTCGCGGCCGAAGCGGATCACGACGAGGCGGTCTTCTTCGGACATGATGGCTTGGTCGACGTGCCAGCCTGTCACTAGATGGGGGATGACGACTGAGCCCATGATGGGAGAAGGAGTCTAGGAGGACGTGGTTCGCTGTTGGTTTGGTGGCTTGGTCGACCAGGTCGGTCGCCCTTTTGATGTGCTGTGTACTGTGGTGGAAGTTCCGGTATGGCTGGATGGCGTGTCAAGAAGGGCTTGGTTTGATGACCCTCTACGAAGTGTCGCGGGTGTTATGGGTTGTATAAGTATGCGGAACATGAAGGAACATACTTGATTCGCAGATGTAGAGCGACTTCACCAGGCCGCGCGAAGTTAGATGTCGCATGTGATAGTGGAGGGGCCGACGCGAGTCAGTCATTACTAGCGCTATAAATCTTGCGCCTCCAACAATAATTCACGTTCACAGTAAGGTAAAGCCGTTGCAAGCACGTGCCTTCGTCGCAACACACATATCTTGTGCGCTCGACCTAGTTACCGCCCACCGCCCGCCGCCACCACCAACGCTGACACCGTCGGGACAACCAGCGCAGCATGAGGCTCACGGCAGAGCTGATCAACAACTCGCTCTCCTACCTCAACCCACTCAAAGAGCGCGAGCTGGACCTACGAGGTACGACCGAGCCCGCCCAGATGATGCCCTGAAAAGGACAGATGCTACACTTTTGATAAAGAGCCAGTTGATACATAGGTGTTTCTCCAAAGGCCACAAGATCCCCTCCATCGAGAACCTAGGTGTCGCCAAGGATCATGAAGCAATCGACTTCACCGACAACGACCTCACCGTCCTCACCAACTTCCCGCTGTCGCCGCGATTACAAACGTTGTTGTGCGCGCGGAATCGGATCTCCAGCATACAACCGAGTCTAGCCAAGAGTTTGCCCAGTCTGCACACCCTCGTCCTCACGCGGAACAACTTCGGCGAGCTGGCAGACCTCGATCCGCTGCAGGGCTTTACAAAGCTCACGCACGTCAGTCTACTTGAGAACGCAGTGACGAGCAAAGAGGTGCGCACGATACACACGGTAGAAAGCTGCGCGAATACTGACGACTGCAGAACTACCGCTACTGGATACTCTGGCGCGCTCCACAAATCCGCTACCTAGACTTCCAGAAGGTCAAAGACGTAGAGCGCGAGAAGGCGAAGGAGCTGTTCGGGACGTTCGATGCACCCACAGAGCTCGCGCAAATTATCATCGCGGTCCGGTCCAACAAGCCGCTTAGCTATGCTGGAGCTCCTACAGTCAACGGTGCAGGCAGTGGCCAGAAGCTGAAGATCACCGAGAAAGAGAAGAAAAGATTTGAGACGCTTGTGCGGAAGGCGAAGACGCTGGGCGAGGTGCAGAAGCTGGAGAAGGCATTCAGCGAGGGAAGGCTGCCAGCTGGTGTGGGTGACGAGGATGCTGAAATGAACGAGACATGAGCACCGACTCGAATCCTGCTTTGACAACGGCGAACAGCGTGAAGATATCCTCGAGTCGCTGCAGCGAGCACAAGAGGGATCTTGCGGGGCGAGATGGCATTGCCAAAGTAGGCAAAGTGAAGGTAGCAAGCAATTGTACTCTAGGTGTCTTCTGCACCGACTGATCTTGCACACAGATTCGCATCCGCCTCGTTGTTTGTGGCATGGTTACTGGATTTTTAAAGGGTAGAAAGGTAAGTGATGTTTTCCGTTCCGGCCCCCCATGTCTGCTCCCCGAGTATGGATGCTGTTGAGTCGCTCTTCGCTACCTGTCGAGAAGGCTTGTCATAATGTCTCGTAAACGCAAGTCTCGTCGTGGAAGTTTCAGCAAAGAAATGCCGGATCCGACACTGGCAGACTCTCTTGATTTATGCAGTCAGCCGAAAAGCAGACCGACGCTTTGGTCATGCAAGGCATGTTGCACAGCATGAGCCGGAGTCTACCGCCCAGATGCAACGCAGCGAGAAAGCGTGCATGTGCGCATCACGCTCCTCTTACCACGACCTCGAGCACAAGATGCGCAGGCAGAGTGTTGCAACTGCTATCTCGGCCTCCTCTCACATCGAACGTGCATTGACATGCTACGGACATGAGAGCTTGCCCTAGATTATATCTCACCAACGCATTCCAGCCAGGGTGGGACCACTTGGCAAGAATGTGCACACCCCTAGGTCCCTCACACGCAAGGACAATGCGAGAGCTGGTTCACCACGCGATACCAAGCCAGTACAGTATCGTTTTGATTGCACCAATCTCAGCGTCGGCAAGGCAGGTAGCTGTCACTCTCACTGCCATTTTTGGGCTTCATGTCCTGCCATCTCGTCATTCAAACACATCCTCATCGATCACTACAGGCTACAGCTCTTCACTGAGCTGATACCTCTTGTCTATCCGACGTCTGATCGTTGCCACTCCTTCATCCGCTTGAGCGTCCTGTCATTCGTTCCCCGTGTGCACTAGAAGCGTTGTCTTGTCTCGCAAGCGTGCTTCCTGTCTCACACATTCAGCACTTGTCCGAGACGACTTCAAGACTCGATCGTCTCTCGACTCAAGAGTCTCAGACAAGCAGCAGGCACCAAATCAAGCTCCTATTGTCTGGTGAACCCGCCGCCAACAGTCACAAAAGCAAGCACCTCCCAATTTTTCAGCAAGTTGGCCAGACATGAAGATGCTCCGCACAAAGATGAGCGACTGGCTTCGCAACATACTCTCGTGCTGTGACAGAGAAGACGAAGAGGAGGAACGACCAGCATTGCAGATCGTAAGTCCTTCCCTCGCCACATCAACCAACCTAACCAAGCGCTAACCACAACCCAGAGTCGACCCACCAATTTCCGCCGAGAAGAAATCAAGCTCCCCGGCCTCGACCCCGAGCAGTAAGCCCTTCCCCTCCCCTCCCCCAAAATCCAAACCCCAAACCTAACCCACCCCTCCAGACAACGCTGGATTCGCGAAAAAGCCATCGCAGACGCCGGACGCATGTACGAGCACCTCTCCCCCCTCCGCTCCTCGCCCTCGGGCCAATTCGCCGCCGACCCGCGCAGCCACCGCATCACAACCGCCACCCTCCCCTCCTATGAGCAATTCACCACGCCCGTCCCGGCCGCTCCTCCCATCCCGACTCCCGGCGCTCCACCGACTACTTCCTCCGTCCGTCGGACGTCCGTGGGCTCGCACGCGCTGGATCGCGTGCGGGCGCATGGGAGGAAGATTAGTAGTAGTCTTTCCAAGCCGCTGGGGGGGTATCAGACGCTGGGGTTGCCGCGGGGAGAGCACGGAGCCCCGTATGAGATGCGGGCGTTGATTGATGAGGAGGGGCCTCCGAGGCGGGGGAAGGGGAGTGGGGAGGGGTATTCGGTGGCGGGGAGTGAGGAGGATGGGGTGAGGGATCATGGGGAAGGGGGCAAGTTTTGAAGGGGCGGGTGTGTGGTGGTGCTTACGGCAGCAGAGCTGGGGGAAGAGGATGAGAGGTCGGGATTGTTAGGTAGAGATGGGGTGCTTGTAAGATTAGGGAGCTTGTGAGAGCTGGCTGGGTGCCGGGAATTGTGTACAACAGATGTGTTTGCAAACCAGAGTAAGATAGGCTTGGAAGCCCGAGATTCCCTGCGTTCAGGTCGCGGCAAAAGACAGGACGAGAGAACGGTCAATGAAACGCCGTGGCCGGTGTAAGAGATATCCTCACACACATCTACATGTATCACAGCGACGCCCCAGGTACCGCACCACACCACACCACCCCCTCCATCTCCTCTACGCCCACCCATCTAATAATTCATCATATCCCTCCCAAAGAACGCCCTCTTCCCCCAATCCATCGCCAACAACACCCGCGTCCTCAAACTCACACTCTGCGTAAAATACACCGACCGCCACAAATACACGGCCAACAACCCCCCCCCAAAACTAAACCCCCCAAAATCAAAAATCGCCGCATTGCCAATATAAGCCAGGCTCCCCATATGCCGGTAATCAAACGCCTTGTACACCGCCTCGTCGATATCCCCATCACTCACATCGTTGATCAACAGCCCCGGCGCCGCGTGAGCGAGTTTATTCAGTTTCCTACCAAGATAAATCCCCTGCTGGTCTGCCCGCTGCGCTGTGGCAGGGAGGGAAGTGAGTTTGTTGTCGATTTGCTTGAGCAACTCGCTCAGCTCGCCGAAAGACAGGTTGCCACTCTTGTCCGCGTCGTACTGCTCGAAAAGCCGGTCCAGGCGTTTGAGGTGGTCCGCGGCTTGCGGGAAACGGGACTTGACGCGCTTGGCGACTTGGCGCCAGTCGGCGTAGGTGATTTGCATGGCGGAGGGGTCTTTACCTTTCTCCCATGCGAGCGTGCGGAGAAAAGAGGTGATGTGGTCCGAGACGTTGTTTTGGACGGTGGAGCAGTCGCCGATGGCGTAGACGTCGCCGAGCGGGGTGCCGTTAAGGCGGAGGTGGGTGTCGGTTTCCAGGGCGTGTTTGTTGGTTTGGTTTGAGCCGAGTTTCGCGGCGAGTTTCTGGCTGAAGTCGGTTTGGGAGACGCCGGTGGACCAGAGGCAGAAGCCCATGGGCAGTTCTTTGGTGACGACTTGGCCGTCGTCGGTCTTTTGGGAGTAGAGGATGCGATCGGCTTGGACTTCTTTGACGCGCGCGTTGGTTTGGATGTCGACTTGGTCGTGGGCGAAGTGTTTCTCGGCGTACTGGCTCAGGGCTTCATCGTAGGTGTTGAGGATGTGGCCGCGGGACTGGATGACATGGACCGATATTTCGTTGCGCAGAAGGCGTGGGTAGTAGCGGCAGAGGTCTTCGTTGAGCATGTCGTAGAGTTCGGCGGCGAATTCGACGCCGGTGGGTCCGCCACCAGAGACGACGAAGGAGAGGAGGCGGCGGCGCTCTGGATCGGAAGTGGTGGGAAGGCAGGCGGTTTCGAGGTTGCGAATGATCTGGTTGCGGATGTGACGGGCGTCGGATATATCCTTGAGGAAATGGCAGTGCTCCAGACCTTTGACACCGTGCGGATTGGTGGTTGATCCCACGCCGATGATGAGCTTGTCGTAAGGCAGATAGAAGCGGTCCATCGTGCCATCGGCGCCCATGCTCTCCAATTCAATCAGCTTCTCACCGAACTCAACATCTACCGCACTCGCCTTGATGAAGTGGCCCCTCGCCTTCCTCACCACTCTCCTGATAGGCTCCACCAGACTCCGAAATTCCAGAGTCCCTACGGTGGCCGACGGCAACATGGGCGTAAACAGGAAGTGATTACTCGGGCTTACCATGGTGACATGATAGCCACCGGCCTGCAGCTGCTTCAACAGCGCCACGCTCGCCCATCCCGTGCCCAAAATTACCAATTTGGGCTTGTGCTTCTGATCCCTGAACTCGGGCTCATCGTCCGAGACAAAATACTCGGCGATGGGCAGGTTCTTGGGCCCGCCGCGTTGGGGGTTGAGAGCATATTCAGAGACGGGGATATCGAAGGTGCCGGGGCTGTCACGGTAAGTGGAAGCGTCGTAGGCGAAGAAGGCACCGACAAGTCCGCCGGAGACGAGGACGGTGAGGCCAAAGTAGGCGAGGGAGCGCTGCAGGTAGTGGACCCAGCGCCTCCGCGGTTTGATATGGATCTTGTCGTTGGCGGCGGTGGCGACCGTGGTCGGCGTAATCGGGGTGGTAGGGATGGTAGGTGTGGCGGGAGTGGTGCTGGCGAAGCGCGTGTGAAGTATGGTAGGTCTGTCTACGGTACGGCGAGTCGGTAGGGATATGAGCTGTGGGCGCAGAGTAGTGAAAGCATGTTGACGCGAGGATACAGATACGGATAGGCGGGAGTAGGGCGGGAGGTGTCGCAGTTGAGAGCGAGCGGCTCGCCGTATGGGCAGCATCGTGCCACTCAGACGCGCTCAGGCATGTCGCCGGTGGAAGGGGATTAGGTGGCGGGAGGGAGTATACGGGACCTTGTGCTGATAGTGGAAGTGAAAGTTCGCCCAATGCCATAGACGTGACCACTTGACGGGTGCTCGCTCCAATGACGTACCTTAGTTCTACCTCCCACAACTTCAACATTCAATCCAATCATCACATGCTGCTTAGCAACAGTAAGACAACGCACAGCTTCCCATATACGCAGTTCCTCATACGCAACACGACACCACCGCAATCATGGCTGCCCAAGAAACCCTCACCACCATCTCCCCCACCACCAACCAACCCATCCTCACCCGCCATGGTCCCACCTCCGCCGAACTCGCCTCGCTCCCCCAACGCGCCCAAGCCGCCTTCCTCAAATACCGCCAAACCCCCCTCCCTATCCGCCAGAAGATCGTGCGAAAAGCGCTCCAACTCCTCAACGACCGCCAGGAAGAACTCGCCCGCGAACTCACAGAGCAAATGGGTCGCCCGATAGCCTACACTGCCAAAGAAATCACGACCGCCGTAGCGAGAGGCGAGTACATGCTCAAGATCTCCTCCGACGCCTTGGCAGATACGCCGGGAGAGCCGCAGGAGGGTTTCAAGCGATGCATTCGGAAAGCACCACTAGGACCCGTGCTTGTACTGTTTGCGTGGAACTACCCGTATCTCATATTGGTCAACAGCTTGATACCGGCGTTATTGGCGGGAAATAGCGTGATACTCAAGCCTAGTCCGCAGACGCCGACAATCGTTGAGCAGGTGCAAAAGATCTTCGTGGAAGCTGGGTTGGACGAGGATGTGATACAGTATTTCCACTGCGGAGACTTTGCCAAGATCGAGAAGATGGTGCAGGCCCCGGAGATACAGTTGGTATGTTTTACGGGTTCCGTAGCGGGAGGTCTGGCGGTGCAGAAGGCTGCGGCGGGGCGCGTGGACTGCAGGGTTGGACTGGAACTCGGAGGCAAAGACCCGGCGTACGTGCGTTCGGACGTGGATCTGGCCTGGGCGGCGGAGGAGATCGTCGACGGCGCCGTCTTCAACAGCGGGCAATCGTGTTGCAGTCTAGAGCGCGTGTACGTCCACGAAAGCGTGCACGACGACTTCGTCAAAGCGGTGCAGAAAGTCCTATCCGGGTACAAACTCGGAGACCCAAATGACAAAGACACAAACATCGGACCAGTTATCAGCAAAGCCGCCGCGGCGCGAATACAGTCCCACATCGACGACGCCCTCGCCAAAGGAGCCAAAAACGCCACCCCCCACAACAAAACCTTCACTTCCCCACCCGCTACAAACGGCAACTACATCCCCCCCACCCTCCTCACGCACGTCAACCACACCATGCTCGTCATGCGCGACGAGACCTTTGGCCCCATCCTCCCCATCCAATCCGTCGCCTCGGACTCCGAAGCCGTCTCGCTAATGAACGACTCGCATTTCGGCCTCACGGCTTCCATCTGGACGAAGGATGTGGAGAAAGGGGAGGAGCTGAGTGAAGAGGTGGAGGCCGGGACGGTGTTTGTGAATCGGGCGGATTTCCCGAGTCCGGATTTGGCGTGGGTGGGGTGGAAGGAGAGTGGGAGGGGGCAGACGTTGAGTCGGTTTGGGTTTGAGCAGTTTGTGAGGTTGAAGAGTTTGCATGTTAAGGCTTATCCGGTGGCTTGAGTCAGAGGGGGAAGGATGAAGTCCATGTGAATGAGAGTGAGTGAAGCGATTGGCAAACAGGTGCAACTCGGGGTTTATGAGCTCCTCGTGTACATTGATGACACGGCGGAATGTGCTACAAGGAGAGGCAGCTGCGCAAAACCGTGTGCGGTACTTGATCCGTACCCACGTCACTCCGCCATCCGGATTGGAGCTGGTACCCGCGCAGCATCATGGCGCCCGGCCGAAGAACCGAGTCGAAGACGCAAAGGGAGGTGAAGGGCACACTGAATACTTCTGCTCATCACGTGTCACGATTCGCACACTTGAGCTTCCCGCAAACGCCGTTCTCACCTCCTCCATCCGTCGTCCGGTACGGCTCTGGCTTTTGAGGACATCGAACATCTGCCAATGCTCCTTGCGATCCACGCTTACGGGCTCGCAGAAAACCTGGTTTCCGGAGGGAACTGGCCGCCGACTGGCTTGGAATCAGCAAGTCATGGCACCGACCGGGGCCTGACACGCTCCAGCCAGACAGTGGAGCCGTGTGAAGGGGCACGTGGAACTTTCGGCAAAGGGGGCTGAAGGGCTTGACGCACTCTGGCTAATGTGGTATGCATGAGCATCGAGATGGGCGAGTGAGATGTATTGAGTGATCCTTCCCTCCATCATTCAGAGCTCGGGTCGTCTCTGAGGTCTGCTCCATACATGTAGACGACGAAAGTTCCGCGTCATGGTCCCGTCGACGCGGGCAATCGCAAGACAGCCAAATCGAGACTCCCACTGTCCATGGAGAAGGACCAAGGCCTCTCAACGCACAGGTAGGAATTCTCATGTCTCTAGGTATCTTTCCACCCTGTCCAGCATAAAATATACAAGGTCTCCCATCCAGACCGACAGGAACTCCCCAACTCTAGACCCCAACACCGAAAAGCGTGCAAATTCCCCATCGAAGACCCAGAAGTTTCGGGCACCCGCAATCTTCCTCCAATACCGTTCCTGACTCATCTCCACCCGGCGTCCTCCAACAATCCTAGTCTCCCCTACAACAGATCACATGCTTCCCGCCGTAACCCGCCACCATCAATCCAAACCATTCCAACCCAACCTCATAGTCCCCAACCAAACCCCCCTCTTCTGCTTTCTTCAGCACCACTCCCAACTAACTCCCCCCCCTCCCCCCCCCCCCCCCCTATTCTAACTAACTCGCCCCCACAGGCCCCCGCATATCATGCTCCAACTCATCCATCCTCTTCCCCCCCTTCTCCTTGGCCTCCGTCGCCGGCTGCGCCACATTCGCGGCTTTCCCGCCTTCCTCCTGCTGCGCCATACTCGCCAGCCGCTCTTCGGAGTCCGAGGGGACTTTCACTTCATTGGATTTGCCATCTGTTGCTGGGTTGTGGGAGGACTGTTGTTGGGCTTCGGTGGGAGGTTGGTTGCTGTCGTTCGGTAGGGAGGGCTGGTCGGCTGAGGAGGAGGAGGAGGGGGTTGCGGTTTGGGGGGTGGAGTCGGGGATGGAGTCGGGGTTGCTGTGGGAGTGAGAAATGACGAGGGTCAGCGGGGTTTTTCTCCGTCACCGCCGTACAGCGGGAGTTGTCCCAGTCCCGCGCCGCTGAGACGCAAGCAAGGTATATGCATGAAGAGAAATGTAGAAATTGGTGGCAAGCGCAGCAGGGAACGGAAGTGTAGCGGGCCTACCTACACATCCTTAGCGCCCTCTCTCTCCCCCGCCCCGACGACCCCCTCTCCATTCGCCTTCCGCCTCCCAGGCTCCGCCTCCTTCGCCTTCGCCTCCTCATTCTCCCTCACTCGCTGCGTCTCCTTCTCCGCCTTCTGCGCCTCCTCCACCGCCTTGCGATCCTTCTCCCACTGCTCCCGGCCCTCGGTATCAAACACCCTCCCAATCTTCTCTTCCCGTTCCCTTCGCTCCCTCTCCTCCGCCTCCCGCGCCTTGCGCTCCTGCTCCATCTCCTCCATATGCCGGATATCATCCACACTCGGCTCGTACAAATGCCAGATGGTATAATGCGGCAGCCCGACAACACTATACCCCATCCGCTTGGCCATCTTCCCGAACCCCTCCGTCTCGGCATGTTTCTCGAAACTGAACGCGGGGAAGTGCACGCCGGAGCGGAAGACCTTGGCCTTGGCCAGGATGGACACCCCGCCCACGCCGTCGATTTCCATCTCCATATCTGGGTCGCCGTACGGGTCGCGGAGGTAGGCGAGATGCGGCCGCCAGGTAGCGTACTCGGCGTAGCCCTCGACAATCACCGCGTCCTCGTCCAGCGTATCGGCGAGCGCGAGCGCGGTCTCGGATTCCTGCCAGCTGTTCAGATCGTAGGGCTGTTCGCCGCCAAGCCAGTCCGGGAGCGGGCGCCAGACGTTGGGCACGATGACGTCCTTGTTGTGGCGCATGAGGTCCTCGAGGATGGTGAAGGGCGCCGTTTCGACGTCGACGTCGCGCCAGTAGACCCAGCTGTGCGTCGGGCGCATGGCGGCGGAGAGGAGCCAGTTGCGGGCCTGAGCCATGCTTTTGCGGCGGCTGGCTTGGGCGGCGAAGCCGTGGCGGGACTCGACGTCTTGGTTGACGGTTTGGCCAAAGTCCTTTTCCATGATGCTGATTTCGCCAAAGGCGGCTTTGGGGTCTTCGTGGGCTTGGAGTTCTTGCAGCAGGTCGCTCAGGAGACTGAGCGTGTTGTCCTTGCTGTCTCCCACGAGGAAGGCCAGGTCGATGAGGTTGTGGGGGTATGTCAGGTTCCGCAAATGGCTGAAGAACATGGGGAGATGGGGCGCGGCGTCTCGGAGGGGTGCGCACAGGAGTATCCGCTCTTCTCTTTCCCATCCTCGTGATGTCCCGGCCACGTTCGCGAGGTCATAGTAGCGTACCGTCTCGATCTGGAATGCCTCTCGGGATGCTGAGAAGAGGCCAAGCGACAACGCAGGAAACATTGCGGTGGGTCGAATGGAAGGAAAGAAGATCATCAGCAATAACAGTATGGCGGTCAGCGCCGCACCCAGTCTCAGAAAAAGCCCTCGTCTCCGTTGAAGTGTACTTTGTGCATTTCGCGGTGTGTATCTGTCCACCGTCTCGTCAGCACGCCACCCCTGGGGAAGCCAATTGCTGGACGTCAGCTGTGCTGAGCCTACTTTTCGTATTTGTCCGGCCGAATATTGAACGTCCTGCCCCTACTCTCCACCATCGTCGGGCTCATTGGGTAGGCGCCGCCGCCAGCGTGGCCGCCGTAGCTGTGCCGGTTCATCTTTTCGGTCTCCGCCGCATGTAGCGGGAGCATGGGTGGGTGAGCCGCGATTTGCCTGTCAATGGTGTTCCGGCGGTTGGCAAGTCGGTCGAGGGGAGGGGGGGCTCGGGAGGGCGGCGGTTGGGTGGGTGAATGGGGAGGGTGGAAGGATGGGAGGTGGAGGAAAGCAGGACTGGCTTTGGGGGAGAGTTCGAGGGTCGAGACGAGGGTCCAGGGTGGAGCCCGAGAGGCTGCTGTGGCGTAGTGATGCAGGATATGTTTCAAGTCTCCGGCGCTCTTCTTCACAGTGATAGTTCACGAGTCCTGGACTTTGTTATAATGGATACATGAAGATGTATGAAACAGGTGCGGTACTTGACTACATGTACATGCAAGTCACGGGCGATCCTACGCGTTCCATCACGTTTACTTGAGACAATCTGCCTAAAATGGAATTATAGAAGTCTTGGCTCGCGATGACAGGTGGGCTGGCCCGCTCCCGCAAAGCTTAGCACTTCTGAAACGCGCCAGTCTGAACACACGTGACATCCTGTGTGACGCCGATGCACATGCATTGCCATGTCTGATGCATTGCCAGCGTCGGACGGTCTCCTCGTCTACCGTTGACAGAAACCCTCTCGTCGCAATGGCGAATTCCATGTCGAGGTCATCATCACGAAGACCCGGTACCCTCCTAGTAGTACCCGCCCTGCGACGCCCGACTCGCGTACTCCCCCCCAAACCCTGGCAGTAAATCCGCGCTCCCGTCCAAATCCATAAATTCCTCCATCGCCCCTCCGCCATCGCCCTCCTCACCTGTCGCTGCACTCCCACCGTTCCCGCCTTCAGCAGCCGCTGCAGCATCCTCTGCGCTGTCGAACTTCGGATCCATCTGCATCGCCTCGCCCCCCTCCAATGCCGGATCGACTTGCTCAGACCGCGGCGGCATAGTCCCCTCCAAGACCATCACGCCCCGCGGCAGCGCCTCGCCGAAAGCACTCTCCCTCGTCTCCTTCTTCACGTTCGGCTTCGGAAGGCGAGGTAAGTGAGCTGGCCGGTTCCCGCTCACGCAATCGCCCCTCGCGTTCATCCACAACCCTGCCTCCTGCACTTCCCCCTTTCGCGCCATAGTCTCGTAGGAGTCTCGTTGTAGCACGGGGAGGAGCAGACTGGCTTCGTACCAGCGGCCTTTGATGGCTTCTGGACCTAAGCGTGATGCAGGGCTGATGAGTTTCCAGTACGAGGCCTGGGAGCGGGCGGGGATGGAGCGGGCGTTGCGGTCGCGGAGGTCTTCGAGGAGGCGGGCCGGGAGGAAGGGGTCCGGTGGTGAGGCGGCTCCTTGTGTCGTGGAAGGGACATTGGGGTTAGATTCGCCCGGGCGAAGCGGGATGGCGGTTAGGGTGTAGATGTCTCCAACGAGATGCAGGGAGAGGTGGGCTGATGAGGCTGGAGATGCGTGTCTGCGCTCGATGACGTCGTGGAGGATCATGATGTCGGTCCCCGTGCCGACTTGCAAGCGCGCGGGATCTCCGACCCAGAGCTTCTCGGCGCCGAGGAAGAGACCATTGTAGTGGGTCTCCGTCACACCGGGTTCCGGTTGTAAAGTCTTGACGATGCCGAAGGGGGTATAGGTGCCGTCAACGGCTTTCGCGGCGAGGATCGATGCATCGACTTCCATCTCGCCGTGCCCGTATCGCTTCTGTGTCATGCCTGCCCAGTCGGCGGTATCATAGTGAGCAGGTTCTAGGAGATTATTGAGTCCGTCATGGGTGAACTTTGGAACGCTCCAGGCAAGCCAGGGACGAAATTCGTAGTCGGTGGACTTGACCACCGCTGCCGAGCCGTGATTCGGGTAGGATAGTGGTTGTACGCTGTACTGGTACTGGTCGGTGCGGCCGTTGTTCGTGATCCACCGCCGTAGGATGGCACCAAGACCCCATGCTTGCCCGCGCTTGAACCAAACAAGCTCTCCAGGTCGGTACATGAAGTTGAAGTATTGGCGATCCAGCTGCTGGTCTGGAGTCCGGGCTGTCGGCAGCGGCGTCGGACTGAGCGCTGGCACGGACGCGGATCTCGCTGTTACGGTAGGCTCCTGCCTGATCTTCGGCGTCGGACCGCTACCCTGCTGCGCCATTGACGACGACCGCTGCTGCAACGATGGCGCAGACGCGACCCGAATCGTATCACGGTCCAGCTTGGCTGGTTTCTCCGCCTTGATCTTTGCGCCCGGAATGGCGGCTTCCAATTCCTCGGGCGAGCAGAGCTTGCAGCCGCAATTGTCGGGATCACCACTCTCGTCCGTCAGCAGCCAGAGAATGTGTGGGAAGAAGTCTGCGGGGCTCCGGTAACGCTTCTTCCGTCCTGCCGGGTGGCCATAGAGGTAGGCGTCCTGGCGATCATTACCACCAGCGGCGTGGGTCTTGCTTCTGATTTCAGTCTTGCCGTCCTTGATCGTCTTCTTGATGTGCTCGTACAGGCGATAGTGTTCGGGGAAGGCCAAAAGAATGTAGCCGTACTCTGCATTTCCAGTTCAGCAACTCCGTCCCGGTCATCCTCCATCCAAGAACCGAACCCACCCTTCTCCTCCCAACGCATCTCTCTGGCAATCATGCCGCCCAGCTTCCGTCGCCAGTCAAGCGATTTCATCTCGTCGACGCCCACTTCCCGGTAGAAGTCGCTGACACCGTGTTTGTCGGCCGCCGTGTTCAACTGATCCGGGGTCGGCGCATTGGTCTCACGGCGCTTGCCCTTGACCACGAGCTCAAGTCTGCCGTCACTCCGTCGGATATAGATGGGCTTGAAGCGAGCCATGATGGCTACAGGTATTGAGACTGCGTGTTGTCGCCGACAGGTCGCTGTCTCCTGTGCGATTACCAAGGCATGAATGCTCCGCGCTTTGGTCAATAGCGCTTGATGTCGGGTAAGGTATATATCCAGTCCTGCCGTTCTTGTCGGAAAGAAAAGAGTCGTTGGGTGCACTCTTCATCCTGGCAAGCATTTAAGTTATTGCATTGACGAAGATGGTGCATGCATGCGCTACTGTAGTGCCACTAGCGTGGCAAAACGCGTCTTGGCCTCACGTTCACTCGCCCTCACTCGACTACTCTACTTTCACAGCCTCCGACTACACCAACGATCACGCAGTAGCTACGCGATTTGGCGCATGTTGGACGGCCGACATACTTAATCACCCCCATCGTGCCGGCAGCCCTTTGTACAGTACTCGCGTCTCCTTCACAGGCGGGTACGGCAGCGCTAGGTTGTGGCGGCGAGGGTTGAGCGACAGGAGTACCCGCGACAGGACTAAGGAGCATACATATGAAGTGAAGAGCAGCAATCAGCCGGCCGGGCACAACTCCACACCTTCCTGGATCCTCACCTCTCACCCCCATTACACCATATCCTACTTTCTACACTTACACCCGGTCGGAGTCTCTCATGGCCGCGGAACATCGCTTCGAAACGCCCCCTGCGAAACGACGCCAGCTGCTGGCAATTCGCCCTACACCACCGCGCCTGTCTGACCTCATGACCGCCTTCGGTGCACAGAAGACACCCGAGTCGCGTAGCAAGATGCAGCGCCTGTCCGCAGGCCATGATATGAGGACGAAGACGGCGGTCGACTACGCCGAATCCGAGAGTTCGCCCGATAGCTCACCCCAGTCCGCATCAAGCTTTGAAGACCCAGTGTCTTCCAGGACCTCCATACCGCCCGAGAGTCGTGAGAACAGCGATGAAGAGAGCAGCGAGGATGAGCTCCACTCGCAGGAGGTCATTCAAGTCGCTCAGCGCCAAAGCGGGACCCGAACGCTGCCGGCTCGCTCAACCCGGAGTCAGGTAAGCTATGCCAGCCCAAAGAAGAAGCCCAAGAAGAAGAGCTCGAAGAAGGCAAAATCGAAGTCGAAGCAGAACGCCGGCCAGCTCCTCACGTCGGACACAATAAAAAGCGCGACTGCACGTGGCGCACTTCGCCAAGGCTATATCGACCACACCAAGCCAAAACGTGACACGTTCCTCATCGTCAACAAGAAGTACTTCCTCCCTCTGCTGCCCGACAGAAACTACATCGCGAAGCTCGCTGGTCTGCAGGCGCAAAGGATCGAGCGGAGCATGGTCGAGTACACTCCTATACACGAGCAGCCAAGGGGCATTACAGCAACTCTCAAGCCATATCAGCTTACTGGCCTCTCGTTCCTGGTCCACATGTACAAGAACGGCATGTCACCCATTCTCGGCGACGAAATGGGTCTGGGCAAAACACTACAGACTCTTGCGCTCTTTCAATGGCTGAAGGAGAATGAACCGGACGCCGTTGGCAGTGAGATCCGGCCACATCTGGTGATTTGCCCGCTGAGTGTGCTCTCTTCGTGGCTCAATGAGACGCGCAAGTGGACCCCCGGCCTCAAAGTTATACGCTTTCACGGCCCGGTCGCGGAGCGTGACAGATTGAAGAAGGAACTGACGCAGGCGCACGATTCCAAGACCTTTGACGTGCTGGTCACAACCTACGAGACATTCAAGGCTGAGGCTACCTGGATGAAGCGCGCTTTCGTATGGCGCTACGCCGTTCTCGACGAGGGCCACAAAATCAAGAATGACAAGTCCGACATTGCTTTGGCTCTCCAAAGTCTCAAGGCCGAACATCGTCTACTGCTCACAGGCACGCCTCTCCAGAACAACCTTAAGGAATTTTGGGCTCTGTTACATTGGCTCATACCGGAAGTCTTCACCGACGACACCGCGCTCTCCTTCCGCCAAGCTTTCAATCTGACCGAAGGCAAAGTATCGACGACGTTCATGGACGACTCACGACGGCTGCTTGAGCTGCTAATGCTGAGGCGCATGAAGTCGAGCCCTGAAGTCAACCTTGGACTCCCGGAAAAGACGGAGGTCCTGCTCTACGTGCCATTGACGCCAATGCAGCGTTTCTGGTACATGCGCCTCATCACTCGCGCCGACAACGCGACCATCGACGAATTGTTCCAGGGCGCAAAGGACAAGGAGAGGCAGACCATCAAGCAGGAAAGCGGCGTATTGGACATGCGCGACGATGCGGCGAACGACACGGTGTGGTCGGAATCGAGAGAGGTCATGCAAGCGGCTGTCGAGAAAGAGCAGCAGGACGAGGCCGGCGGCAAGAACAAGTGGCGCAAGCTCTTCAACCTCATTACCCAGCTGCGGAAAGTCTGCATACACCCGTATATCTTGCAATCCGCCATGCCGGATCCGTACTACCTTGGGGAGCACATCAAATCGGCGTCTGGCAAGTTCATTGTGCTGGAGAAGCTCGTGGAGAAGCTTGTGTTGCAGGACAAGAAGAAGATCCTTATCTTTGCTGGGTGGACGAAGACGCTCGACTTGTGCGAGGACCTTCTCGCGCTGAAGGGTGGGAATGGAGGCTCGTTCCGCTATCTTCGTCTTGATGGCGGCAAGGGACGGGCTGAGCGCAATCTCGGGATTCGGCTGTTCAACGATAGGGGGAATGATTATCGGGTCATGTTGATCTCTACGCGTGCAGGTGGATTGGGCCTGAACCTCGCTACCGCCACCGATGTTATTTTCCTGGATGAAGACTGGAACCCACAGATCACGCTGCAGGCCGAGGCACGTGCCCATCGCATCGGGCAACAGAACCCGGTCACTGTCTACAAGATTTGCACGCAGGGCAGCGTGGAAGAACAGATGATGGGCAGAATCCGAAAGAAGCTGTACCTCTCGACCAAGATCACGGAGAGTATGCGCAGCATCCATGCGACCCAAGAGCCTCGTGGCAAGAAGCGGAAGCTGAACGAGGACGCTTCCGACGAGGCAGACAGTGATGAGCCGGCGCTCAGCACCGATAGTCTAAAGTCGTTGATTCGCCAGGGAGCACGTGCTCTCACTCGACCCCAGGTGGATGTCACCGCCATGCTCGGGTGGGACTTCGACACGATGATCGAGGAGTGCAAGGACAAAACGGATGATGTGTTCATTCAAAAGCAGGATGGGAATGAAGATGAGGAGCAGGCCTGGCTCAACACTATGGAGAAGGTCGAGACGACGGTAAGCTTCACGCCCCCAATCACATGCAGTGCCTGCCCAAGACCATCACTGACACAGCTCCGCAGGTCTTCGAAGGCAAAAAGCACCAACGCGAGCTCATGAAAGCCGAAGCAACCAACCTCGACCTCTCCCGAGCGGACCGCCGCATCGGCAAAAATACCACCGTCATGATCGACGGCTTCGCCATCAACAAAGAGTCCCTGGCGTGCGCAGACTGGGAAGCCGTGCCCACCATGGCGGGCAAAGACCCGCGCCTCGCCGAGCCCGTCCGAGCCAAAAAGGAAGCCGTCCCCAGCCAATCCTTCTGCCAGCACTGCTGGGACGGCGGGAACCTAGTCCTGTGCTCCGGCTGCCCACGCGCCTACCACACCAAATGCCTCGACCCCGAATTCCAGTCCAAAGCCCTGGGCATCATGAATTTCTTCTGCTCGCAGCACCAGTGCGTCGACTGCGGCGCCAAGACCACCGAGGCCGGGGGGATGATTTTTCGGTGTCGCTGGTGCGAGAAAGGGTACTGCGAGGATTGTCTGGATTGGGAGAAGACGAATCTGATTGGGGATAACTTGCCCGAGTATAAGATGTTGGGGTGCGGGGCGAGGGCGCAGGCGTGGTATATTGAGTGTCCCGGTTGTACGGAGCGGTGGGAGACGGACGAGGTGGATCGGCTGGCGATGGTGGGGGAGAAGAGGAGGATTGAGAGGGAGTATGAGGGGTTTGTTGAGCAGCAGGGGTAGTGTCGCTGCAGGCTCGAGTCGGGTTGACGGTTGGAAGGATAGGAGGGAGGGGGGAGATCGAGCTGGAACGATGTTGGACGGGACTGAGCGGTGAGAAGGTGTCCGCTTTTGAGGACGGGAGATCCTGCTCTGGAGAGTCGACACATGTCACTGATAGACGACGACACACTGCGCCCATAAGAGGCTGTTGCGCACAGGAGCGCACCATGTACTACAAGCTAGCTAAAGGCCAAACGAAACCCACCGCTATCCAAACAACGCTGGCCCAGAACAAACAGCCTTCTTGAAACGTTCTAGATGACATATTCATCGCAGTCTGCACTCCATGTACTTCCTCTCGAAGCGTGTTGAGTATTACACGAGTGCAGCGATATGTACGCAGTACAGTAGAGCCACTCTGAGATTGAGTTTGACGATCCGATCTAATAAACAAGCCCCGCGTCATCCATTGTGAAGCCATTGGACATGATCCATGCGCCCGAACTGCTTCTCTCCCCTCATACATGTATTTACATGTACCTCATGTCTGCATGTAGGTAGAGAAGCTGATATAGCCGCGACCATCTCACCTGCCAGACAACACAATAAACCCATGTTCTCCCGCCTCAACCTGCTAGCACGACACCTCTCGCGCCCACTACCCAACTACCTCCACCACTCCGCCGCCCGCGCCAGCATGGCCTCCGAACGAAGCAAGAAGATGATCCACACGGCGGCCTGCCTCATCATCGGCGACGAGGTACTAGGCGGCAAGGTCAGTCCGCGAATCCCCCCCCGTCCCGGAACCGGCACCGCAAAGCTGAACGCTGAACCCCAGCCCCGCGAGGGAAACTAGACCGTCGACACCAACTCGGCCTGGTTCGCCAAATACTGCTTCTCCCTCGGCATCGCCCTGCAGCGCGTCGAAGTCATCGCCGACGACGAGGCCGAGATCATCGAGGCCGCGCGCCGCATGTCCGCGCGCTACGACTTCGTCGTCACCTCGGGCGGCATCGGCCCCACGCACGACGACATCACGTACCAGTCCATTGCGCGGGCGTTTGACCTGCCGCTCGTGCTGCACGAGGGCGCGTTGGAGAAGATGAAGCGGTTGAGCAGGCCGCACCCGGGCCAGATGAATTTCAGCTGGGAGGAGGATACGCCGGCGCGGAGGGCGAAGATGCGGGTGAGTTTCGCTTTGGAGATCCCCGCTGAGTGACGGGTTGTGGTTGTTCGTCCAAGGTCGAGGGGACTGTTTTGCTGACTGGCTGTTGTGGGATGGGGTCCAGATGATCGAGCTCCCCTACGACAAGGCCCTGCCGGACTCAGACCAAGTCCTCTTCGCCGCCGACGACCTCTGGGTCCCCATCAACGTGGTGAACGGCAACCTGCACATCCTGCCCGGCATCCCGCGGCTCTTCGAGAAGATGCTCACGGGCCTCAAACCCGCGCTACTCCCGCGCCTCACCGATCCGGAGGGGAAAGGAGTCCACCGCGTGCTGTTCAGCACGCCCATGCCCGAGAGCGAAGTCGCGGGGTACCTGACGGAGTTGGCGGGAAGGGTCAAGGGGAAAGGGGTGAATGTGGGGAGTTATCCGCGGTGGGGAAAGAGTCGGAATACGGTTACGTTGGTGGGGAGGGATAAGGAGTTTATGGAGGGGTTGGTGCCGGAGGTGGAGGAGAATGTCAAGGGGAAGCGGATACAGGTTGAGGGCGAGGATGATTCGGATGGGGGCGACAAGGACGCGTAGGTTGGGTTATGTACATGTTGGTGCCTGGATGATCGGGTCTTCACTTTCGCGTGTCGTGCATATTGCTGCTTCAAGTCCCGCATGGATTTGGCACGGCCTCGGCGTGTGATAATCGATGCAGACGACGTGTGTGCATTGATTAATGTGTACTCGCACCCCATCTATCGCATTACCAGCCCGCCATCGCTAATCCCGTACGTAGTGACTACTGTGGTATCATCGCGTGCAAACCCGAGACGCAAAAGCGCTCTCTCACCCACCCATTCAACAAAAGAAACCGTATCTGTTCAGCGCGTGGACCGCCGTTCGTCTGCGCCCTTCCCTCTTTTGCTCGTGATTCCACTCACGGCGAAAGCATCTAGTAGTAAGGCACCTCCTCGTAGATCGGCGGCCGCCCGTCCTGCGAATCCCACACAATCTTGCCCTTGTCGTCCAAAAACGCGCCTTCGTCCGTGACAGGAATCACCTGGCGCGTGTCCCGGACCTCCTGGTGCGAGATCCCGGCTCCGTCGCGCGGGATCCACAGCAGAGGCGTAGCCTGCGTGATAGCGGGGTTGAAGAAAGCGGTCTGCTCCTCCTCTTGCGTGTAGTGAACGGCGATGTCCTTGGGAACCATACGGCGCATCGTCTCGTAGTCCTGGTAGATGTCCGGGCGCAGCCAGAGGCTGAGGAAATTGGGCTTCTTGCGCGGGGCGGGGCCGTTGGCGGGGCGGGCGTGGGCGAACTGGGCCTCCTTGTTCGGCACGGCGTCGTAGCCGTCGGCGCCGATTTCCTCGGCGAGCAGGCGGCGCTCCTCGGCATCGATCGTTTTCGGCAGATAGTCGATAAGCGGCGTGAGAGCAGCGTTGAGGCTGGATTGGTACAGGATGGTGAAGACGAGCATTAGGATCATCAGGATCATCGGGCCGAGGGCGCCGATCGATTTCCCAAGACCGATTCCGAACAGGCCGATCAAGCATGCCTCTGCGAGGTAGAGGCCGACGAAGAGCTGCTGGAGTGCGCGGGGGTAGACGCGGCCCTTGGTGTCGACTGACGCGTCGGTGACGAAGAGGAGGTTGTAGCGGTAGGCGATGTAGAAGAGGAAGAGGCCAATCGCGGCAAAGCCCAGAACCAGCGGCGCGATTGCCGCGTAGCAGATGGCGATGACGAAAAGATTGGTGTAGATTGGGAATACGGTGCCCCAGCCGAGTCCCGAGAGCGAAATCCAGCGCTTGTACATCTTGCGGGGCGTACTGTCGAGAAGCTTTCCGAGCACCATGAAGATGACTAGGCCGACGAGGCCAACCAGCAGGCCGGAGACCACGCCAAGGCCCTGCAGGAGGAAGTACGAGAGATAGAAGGTGCTGGCTTGAGGTAGGTTGTTGGCCAGGACACTGACTGCACTCGCGGGGTTTTGAGCAATCGCCCCTCCGACTGACGTTGCGGCGGATCCTGGGTCAAGTGGTCAGTATATGTCGGCCGGCAATAGCGATGTAGCGGGCAGCGTGCTTACCCAATGTTGCTACCAAAAAGACTTGGACGACTTGGAAGGCGAAGTAGGTGTTCTGGACCGTGAGCTCAACGGCGCTTTTAGTCGGGTCGCCGCCGAGCTTGGCCATGGCGCGCAGTATTATGGGCAACAATGCCATGAGCACCGCAAGCAGGACAACGGGGAGAAGACCTGGAACGAGCACAGGAGGTCAGCTGTCCGTCGAGCTAATCACATACTCTCGCGATTGCATACCTGTGATAACGCCCATGATGACGGAAGGAATGGGGTCGAAGATTTTGTGGAGCCAGGTGAAACCCGACGTGTTTTCCAGCTTGTTGATATTCGAGATGGCACCGACGGCGGCGACAGGAATAGCCCAGAAGATGATGAGCGCAACGACGAAGGCGGTGGTAGCGAGCTTGCGGATGATCAGCTCCCACCACTTGATCTTGAGGCTGCTCCAGATGATCTCGGCGGGGTTGATGCCGGTGAAGCGAGGCGACATGTGTAGGGCTTGGTGGTGCGTGAGACTTTGGTAGGCCGCTTGAGCTTCGGAGAGCGTCTCGAACTCGACAAAGACGGAGCTTGTCATTTTGCCCTGGCCGGCCTTCTCCGTACTCTGCATCCTGTCGACTTTGGGGATCAACTTCTTCAACTCGGCACGGCACCAGTCAATCGTGTCCACCTTTTTGCCGATGATGGGCTTCAAGCGATGCGTGGGGCGCTGCTTGGGCTTGAGGTAACGCGCTGCGGCCGATCCAGAGCCTTGGCCGATAGCCGCCTCCTCGTCGGACCCCGCGCGGTGTCCGGCCTTCTCATTCTTCAGACGCTGCTTGTTTGCCGAGACGATGAGCTTGGTTTCGGCGCCTTCGAGCTTGTACGCAGCCTTGTCGCGCTCCTTGACCTTGTCCTCGAGGTCTTTTGTGTCGCTGGTAAACCACATACGGCGGACACCGTGGCCCAGTACAGCGGTAAGCAGCTGTTGGTTCATGTACTGTGCCGGTACGCTGGTGAAGAGTACGGTGCGGGAGGAGATGCGCGAGGAGTATAACGGGCTCATGAGGTAGGCTTGCCGGAGGTTGATGTAGAAGACGCTCTCCCTCGTGATCATGTACATGATGAAGCCAAAGTAGAGCATGGCGCAGCCGCAAGGGGCAAAGTATGTCCAGTAGTTCGACTGATTGGAGAAGGTGATGATGTCGAGCTGCTTCTTGCCGGCACCGCCAGTCGCGAAAACGGGGAACAACACGGGCCATGTGATGAGGCAGCCGACGATGCAGCAGACGACGGAGATCTTGAGGAAGCGCAGGAAGAGGTATGAGTCGAGTGAGTGGTGGTTGAGAACGTACGTGTCCGGGATCTTCCAGAAGGTGCCGATCCACCCAAGCATGCTGTCTGGCAGCTTAGGCGAGCGCTGTTCGGGACGGAGGCTGCCCAGGAAAGTCCTCGGTTGGTAGTAGCGCTTGAAGGGGCGCCGGAGGACGAGGAAGAGGATGGCATAGATGAGTGCGTACAGAGCGACCGGGGCGAGCGTCGAGACGACGGACGATGCCGAATTGGAGGTGCTGCTGCTGCTGCTGCTGCTGCTCTGCCTCTTGAACATGGATGAGGCCATGTTGGCGACCGCGTGCGCGCCCATGTTGCTTGTTTATCACGCCGCAACAAGGCGTCGAGGGTGTTGGAATGGCCTCTGTGAGGGATAGGGTACTCTGCAATGTGAGTGTAGAGATGGCGGAGTGTCTGTGTCCGCGCGAGGTGATGGTGGATGTGTGTGTGGTTGATGAGGTGTGTGTTGCACTGGCGACGAGGTTTGACCTTGCGTTCCAATGGTGTGGATTAGGGGAGGCTAAACACAGCAGTCGCGGTCGATCGAGTCTTGGCAAAATGACAGCACAGACTGAGGTGTGGCTGGTTCCCGTTTCCCGCCGCACTTGTTTCGAAATTACCTTACGCGGCAACCCGACCACTTCAGTAGTAATAAGTGCAAGTGACAGCTTGAGGTGATGATGAAAGGGACGCGTAGATGGGAGGCATTGTGCGAACGGCTCGAATAAATCCATCCACCAGCTTCAATCACACCACCCCAAACACAGCGCGTCCACGCGACACAAAGACTGCAGCACGACCGCCGCTGAGAGTGACACGTCCAGCCACACCTCCGCTGCCCGGCTCTCACAGTCACAGAACAACAACACAGCCACAACGATCGACTCGAAGGAGCACGAAAGCTGGAGCTTTGGGCGTGAAACCTGGCACTCGGTCCCGCACCTACTCTCACACTCCCTGACACTTGCAGGGGCCCGCGAGATTGGCTGCCCACAATTATTGAATTCGAGGGTGGCGCGTGCCGAGGTCTAGATTTGGACTTTGCATGACGGGAGGTGTTGTGCAGATGCCCGGGGAGCTCGATGACGGAACTGTGGCCGTGGTGCCCGTTGGCACGGAGCGGCCGTCGTCGAGTGTCATCCCCCACAGGGCCACAAGGTGAGTACTATTGAGTGCAGAGGGGAGGCTGTGCAAACGCGTGTCGGTGATGGGGAGATGGAGAGCATTATTGCGTGTTGTGAGCTGCGTTGTGAAAGGATGTACGGCAGTGTGGGCCCGAAAAGGAAACTGCTGGCGTGGGTAACAGACGCGCGTTGTTTGGTGTTGTCGTTGTTGTTGTTGTTGAACAGAGGCTAGAGAATCGATTACGCATTCTCTTAGCAGAAGCCTCCGCGTGGAGCATTATTCACGTTTCTCTCATCTTTATCTTTCTACCATCGCCGCAGTAGACGGAAACCCACCCGCCAGGGCCTCGTTGACGCGCCCGAGCACCCTTTCTCCGCCCAATACTGGACCAAACTGCTCAAGGCGCTGTCCCGGTGATAGACGTACGAAAGCAGCAAGACCAAACCCATCCCCATCCGGCTCTTGCACTGCCGACGACGTTACCATGTCAAGCATTTTGTGCGGCTGCTTCAACTGGCTCAATATGGCTTGAGCCGCGGAAGCGTTCAGTCCAGCTGCACGCAGGAAGCGCTCCCATAGCGTCTCGTCGGGCAGCAGCTGCAACCCGTCAACCACGGCCGTGCTCTGCTGAGCTATGGCAGCCGCGATCCACTTGGCGACGTCCTCTTCACCACCCAGCACCACATGGACTCCGACATCTGTCTCAAGCGAAGCGCTGAAAGCCATGAGATCGCAGAGCGCCTCGCAGTCTCTCTTGGCAAGGCTGTGGGCGAGACTGGCCGATAGTCAGTCCAGTGGTTGTGTGTGCAGGACAAGCACGATCAATCGCTCGTAACGCACCGAAACAGCGGCAATGCGCTCACGGACACCAAAAAATCCGGTTTGACCTGGCAAAGGCTTCTGCTTGAGCAGTTGCAATGTCGTTGTCAACAAGCCAGCCGCCGGCGAGAGCGTGAAATCTGCTTCGTTGTGTTGCACGCTTCCTTTGTGCTCCTTCTCGTTCCATGTCTCGTGATGCAAAGGCGCTCGTTCGATCATTTCTAGCCCAGGCAGCAGCGCATGTAGCTGGCGGACGAGTGGGCGGTTCGTCATCATGTTGCTTGAGACAACGACTTGCATTCTACGCTCGGGGTCGGCAACATGTGGAGCTGGAAGCAGGAAGTTTGCGCTACTTGTCGGGATGTCTTCCGCCGGAGCCACCATCACGGCTGAAGGAGCCGCAACCTGCGGTCGGACAGCGGCGTGACCGTCAGGGGTGGGACATGTCATGACTTTACTGCCTTGTAATTGCATAAAGCCTGCAATGCCACTATGCTGAAGTAAGCTGTTAACGTCGGGCGCTCTAGAGACGACTTTCTGTACGCCTTTCTGTACGCATAGCCGCTTCGTGACTGCGTCTTGTTGAGCTCCGATCGCCGGAAGGGGCATACCCACGCTCTGACCAGTACTGACGCTCTCCAGCTCCAGCTTGCGCTTGCGTAGAAGGGTTTGCATATCACTACGCAAGAATGGTAGAAGTGGTATGGGTACGGTGATTGTAGCCTGTTCGTCGTTGACTGGACTGGGTGGGGATGATGGCGGCTGGGACCTCTGCTGCTTCGGCCCATCTATAGGATCACCATAATCGACCGCCTTGCTGTAAAAGTCTGTCGGCTCAATCTCGTCCTCGTCACCTTCCTGGCTGTCGAGGATGCGAAGCCCTGCTGCCTTCGCTATCAGGCCACCGATATCGATCTCGTCGTTCATCTCGAGATCCGCCATGTATCGCGCGGATGAGCCATCGTCGTCGAATACCTCGTCTGTTTTGACCTTACCAAGCCGCGCTGGAAAAGGACTCCAGCCCAAAGTCCGTTCGAGCTTCGACATGCCTGACCAACTTGTCTCACCTTTCAATATTTCACGCTTGGTGAAGCTGAGCAGTGTCCGCTGCGAGGCAAGCTGCGACTCGGGCTGTGACCCAATACCGTGTCCCTCATGATACTGCATCCATGGCGGTATAGGTGGAGTATTGTCAATCTGCGGGACAGCTACGCGCACAGTCGTGTCAAAGTCGAGCAGCAGCTCGTTAGCCGCTTGTGTAATGGCCGATTGAGCAAGAGGCGTTATGACATCATTCACGAAATTGTGTAGGTGGTGCTCGGCGATCTTTGGATCCAGTATAGACAAGTCGGACTCGGCTGAAGGTAGCAAAAGTTGGACCTCATCCGCAAAGCCAGCCGGGTCGTTCTCGGGCGAGGACTGGTTGGCGCTGTTCGGTAGTAATGGGACGTCTACTCTCGCATCTTCAACGCGCTTCATCTTCGCCGGCGACGATGAGCTGCCATCCGGTGTACATGTAGGCGCAGTGGGATGCATGTTGACCGCATCTCTTCCCATCTCCTGGGTCTGAAAGAAGGCACCTGAAGCATCTGAAGAGAGCTCGTCCATTCGCATGATCTCACGTCCCATCTCGGCGACTTCGGTCGCCATCAGGTCTTCCGGGGTCGAAGTGAGCGGCACCTCCAGCAAAGACACAGGCGGTCTGATCGGACTGAATGGAGGCGATAGCGGAAGCAGCGGTGGTGTCTGCGGCTCCAGTAGCCAAGGCTACGTCGTGTCAGCAACATGTCCGAGTATGGGCTAGCATGACTTACTTTGTCCACGTCGATTAGGCAGGCCAACATCTCAGCGTACCCCACCGGTGAAGGCTGCGCAATCTCGCGCAGCAACGTCACCACATCTTCGCTGACCTCAAATTTCTCGGAGGCGACCTCATTGTCTTTCATCGTAGGTAGTTGGAGGTCCGTACTGGCCCAGTAGATGCTCTCGCCCTTGTGCTCGTCCAATGCGAAAGGCTCAAGGTCGTGAGCAGTAAGCTTGACGGCGTTGCGATCCTTCAGCTTCTGCACCTCAACATGCGGGTCACACTGCAGAATCGGCTCATCCACTTTGAGATCTGTGAATGTCGTTGAACAGTCTTCGAGTGTCAAGACTCCATTGTCGGCCTTACCAGAAGCTATTACCGACGCAAGAAACTCTGCAGACTCTCTGTCCACGTCCCACTTCTCACCGTGATCGATCAAGGCGAGAGCAGCGACCTTGTGAGCGGACGTGAGCGAGGGCCAATGATCGAGATCATCTGCCGCAGATCCGGGTGGTGTGGGCATGCAAGCGGACGCGAAGGGATGGTCCAAGAAAGTGTCGTGGCATAGGCCTTCAGCGCGGGCCTCTTCAAGCAGATCCAGGGCAGTGATGGCGACCACCTCCTCGTCGACAGATGGATCTTCGACCTGCTGCATAGCATCATGCATTTCGTAGAGGTCGGCGATCTCGCTCGGCGTAGCATTGCCAAGGCCGTCGTCGCTCAGATCCCGATCAGGAACGTCTTCTGGTTGGTTCTCTGTTGAGTAGCTGGGTGTTTCGCCTCTCGATTGTGCTGGGCTACGATTGCCGTATTTCGTGTTGTACCCTTCGTTCATTGGTTCAAACTCCATCAGCAACTCGCTGTCGCCGAGGACCGGCTGCAGCATCACGATATGGGGAAAAAGAGAAAGTCGGGAGAGGGAATTGACGAGACGAGCTGTGTGAGATGAGATGGAACGAAGAGATGAAGTGTGGCGAAGAAGTGAAGTCAAGCCATGCGCCTTCCCTTCTCGACCGCATCGAGTCTCGCGCCTTCCATTGGAAGTAGGGGAATGTTTCCTGCCAGCTTCTGAAGACGAATATGAATATCCAGAATCTCTTTGCGCGCTGATACACTCACGTGTTCGATATGCAATGAGTGCACTCCAACCTGTCTGTCATCCAGCATCCTTACGCTCCTCTCCGGCCGAGCCCACGACCCTCACAGGGCTGTGTATGATTGTTGGAGGAATTCGTCGGGTCTGAGATATACGTTGTCCTCGGTTCTTTCACTTGTTCTCCGGCCAGTCATTTGAGTCCGTCCTGGTCTGCAGAGAGTCCCGTACACAACCATGGCCGACTGTGTCCCAGAGGACTTATGGTTTACCTGGTATTCGCCAAGTCCTTCTGTGGCCGACGCTGTAGAAGTGGGATGACCGAAGCATCTAGGGACTTCGGATTGGGTCCTGCTGTCGGACGGACGCCGTGCCCAGGGACACAGAAGACATCGAGCCTCACAGCATCTGATCACCTTCAGATTGGAACGTTCGCTACCTTATTGTTCCTGCATATGAGGAGCATTGGTGTGATACGCTGTAACCGCATTGGGTAATTTCGGCGCCTTACATAAGCTTGCATGCATCGTCTATCGATAAACATTTTGACATTCTGATCCAGTGAGTCGCATTCTTGACCTCGCTCGCGAACACACCTGCTCACACACAACGATGCCGGCGACCAACGGCGTTGTCAGCAATAGCTCTGCCAGTGACCCAGCACCTCCCCACGATACCTTCGACACCATCCTCGTCCTCGACTTCGGCTCACAGTACACCCATCTGATCACTAGGCGACTACGCGAGCTCAATGTTTACTCGGAGATGCTCCCATGCACGCAAGAGCTTGCCGACCTGCCCTGGAAGCCGAAAGGCATCATTCTATCTGGAGGGCCATACTCGGTATATGCGCCAGACGCGCCGCACGTCGACCCTGAAGTCTTCAAGCTCGACGTCCCGATCCTAGGCATATGCTACGGGTTGCAGGAGATAGCGTGGCACCATGGCAAGAATGTGCTGGCTGGCGAAAAGAGGGAGTATGGGCATGCCGCGCTGAACATATACCCACATGGCGACAACAAGCAGGCGCACGTGAGTCGATTGTTCGAGGGGCTGCCTAATGATATGGATGTTTGGATGTCCCATGGAGACAAGCTGTCCCGCATGCCAGACGGATTCGCCACGATAGCCACGTCTACTCACTCGCCATACGCGGGCATCGCACACGACGAGAGGGAGTACTACGGGATACAGTTCCACCCAGAAGTCACGCATACGCCGAAAGGTGGTGTGGTGATCAAGAATTTCGCCGTCAACATCTGCAGAGCGCAGCAGAATTGGACAATGGAAGCTTTCAAGGACAAGGAGATCATGCGCATTCGGAAGCTCGTTGGCGAGAAAGGGCAAGTCATTGGAGCCGTCAGCGGAGGCGTAGACTCGACTGTAGCAGCAAAGCTCATGCACGAGGCCATCGGCGATCGCTTTCACGCGGTGATGGTTGACAATGGGGTGCTGCGCAAGGACGAAGCGAAGCAAGTCAAGAAGACACTCACCGAAGGTCTCGGCGTAAATTTGACCGTGATTGATGCAAGCGAGCGTTTCTTGAGCTTATTGAAAGGCGTGTCGGACCCTGAGAAGAAGCGGAAGATTATTGGCAATACTTTCATTGACATCTTCGAAGAGGAAGCGAAGAAGATCGCGAAGAATGCCGAAAACACGCCTCAGGCGGGCAAGATCGAGTACTTCCTCCAAGGCACCCTCTACCCGGACGTCATCGAGTCAATCTCGTTCAAAGGACCCTCCGTGACTATCAAGACGCACCACAACGTTGGCGGTCTGCCCGAAAAGATGAACCTCAAGCTCATCGAGCCATTGCGCGAGCTCTTCAAAGACGAAGTGCGCAAAATGGGTGTCGACCTCGGCATACCCGCACACCTCGTCGGCCGACATCCATTCCCCGGACCAGGTCTCGCGATCCGTATCATCGGCGACATCACGCCAGAGAAGATCCGCATCGTGCAGGAAGCTGACCTGATTTTCATTGAGGAGATTCGGAAGGCTGGCTTGTACGACGAGATCAGCCAAGCGTTCGCTGCACTCATGGCAGGGAGATCGGTGGGTGTCGTGGGCGACAATCGCCTGCACGGTCATATCATTGCGCTGAGAGCGGTCGTGACTACGGATTTTATGACGGCGGATGCGTATGAGTTCGATTCGGCATTCAGGAAGAGAGTCGCGGGACGGATTGGGAACGAGGTGCAAGGGGTTGTGAGGGTGCTATATGAGGGTGAGTATTGCTGTTGTCGTGCGGCATTACCTGTGCTAACACGTCTACAGAGACGAGCAAGCCTCCTTCGACTATCGAGTTCGAATAAGATCGCATTTGATTCCCTGCAACACCTCCTTCGTTTGTGCATGGGCGCGGGCGCTGATAGGTGGGACGGACAAGATACCCAATATTGCTTACACGCGTTGCAAGCAAGGAATAGAGACCCTCACTCGACCAAACAAGACGCGCTCACTTTGCTTACCGTGTCTGGCTCATGGTGGTCAGCAGAATTGCTAAGTTTCGAGCGGCTTGGCAACTCACTCTCATGAAACTTTGCAAACTCTAAACCGTTTCACTCATCTTGCCATAATGAGGACAGCGCAGTCCACACCACACACAGTATAAACGCTCGCATGCCTCGATCGACAACACACTCTCATCGCCATCAGCGGACTACCCTCGACTTCACAACAACCAACAATACCCACCACCAGCATCCGTGCAACGCCAAACCATGTCCGCCGCCGACACCGTCCTCACCACCCCCGAACTCCTCGAAACCATCCTCGTCCACCTCCCCCCCTCCCAACTCCTCTCCGCGCACCTCATCTCCCGCACCTTCGCGGCCGCCATCCAGGCCTCCCCACCCCTCCGCCGCACCCTCTGGCTCTCTCCCCGCCTCCCCGTCCCCCCCGGCGCTCCAGTCACACACTACAATTTCAACCCCCTCCTCGCGGCCCACACCCGCGCTCTAGGCATCTACACTTTGTTGCAGTGGAATCTCGATAAGCGGGGCGGACTGATCGTGGATGTGTACTGGCGCTCTTGGGCGCACGTCGTGGACCCCCCGCCGCGAAGCAGCGATCACATGCTCGTGCTGCAGCCGCCGGGGGAGAAGGTGGAGGTTTCGTGGTCGGTGGGGTTTTACGAGGGGAGAAGGGCGGGGCTGCCGGTGGGGAGGGAGGAGAGGAAGCGGGAGTGGACGTTTGGGTGGGAGGATGGGAGATTGCCGACGTTGGGGATGTTGCGGGCGGCGGTTGTGGAGAGGTTTGGGGTTGTGGATTGGAGTCCTGCTCACGAGGAGAAGGGGGTGGTGACGGAGGAAGGGGTGTCGGCGGCGGTGTTGTGAGGCAATGGAGAGTCTCTTCTCGCTGGGTGGGTTGGTGAAAGGTCTGTCTCTCGAGAAGCCTATGATCTCGATTTCCGGCTTGCCATCGGATGATATAGATGCAAACAAATCCTGCTTTCTCCACATACTCGCGAACATCGCACTGCATAGCTTGACGACTAGACCGTGGCAAACCTATACGTGATGTCGGAATCGCCGGCAAGACGCAATGGAAAGCACGCCTCAACTATACGCGCCTTCCCACCTCAGGGTGTATCTTCAGTGTGGCTATTTGCCTCTCCGATGCATGCTTCCTTGGGCTATCTTCTAGGTCGAGGTTGACTTACCAAATGGTGACCACAGCAGGGCACACGAAGATACAGGCCATGCCAGCGCGCTAAAAGTCTGTATCTGTACACGACCGCTCACTGTATCCGCAAGCGAGCCACCTCCCAACGCCCTATTCACCCCCCGCACCACCAAAAACCTCCTTCTATGTCCCAATCACGACCGCTTCCTCGCCGGTAAAATCATACGGCGGGATCTCCAGATTCAACGGCGCAGGCCCCTTCCTCGCCCGCCCCGAAATATCATAATGACTCCCATGGCACGGGCAGAACCACCCGCCGAAATCCCCCGCCTCGCCAATGGGCACGCAGCCCAAGTGCGTGCATACGCCCAGCATGATGAGCCATTCGGGCTTTTGCACGCGGTCCGAGTCCGGCTGCGGGTCGCGGAGTTTGTGCCAGTCCGTCGCTTCGGCTTCTTTGATTTCGTCCTCGGTGCGGTGGCGGATGAAGACGGGTTTGCCGCGCCATTTGACGATGACGTTTTTGCCGATCGGGATGGAGGCTAAGTCGATTTCGACTTTGGCTTGGGCGAGGACATCGGCGGAGGCGGACATGTTGACCAGGAAGTCTGGGTGAGGGTGTGCGTTAGTGGAGAGCTCTGTAAGGACGTCTTGTGGGTATGTGCTGCGTACTCTGCACGGTATCCTTGGCTCCCATCGCGCTGATTCCACCGAGAGAACCAATCATGAAGTACTGAAACACCTTGTTACCCTGCTCATTGCCGGACCGGTACTTCTTGAAGCTGGGGATGACGGTCGTGTCCGGGCGATCGCCTTTGCCGCGGTGGAAGGGCGAGTTGAAGACGGCGTGCGAGACGTTGGACCCGTCGGCGTAGGTGCGCTGCTGTTGTTGGGCAAGGGCGGCTGTCTGTCGGACGGCGGGGAGTTGCTGCCGGCGCGCTGTATGCCGCACAAATGACGCCGCGGCCTTGTGGGAGAGAGACATGGTGGGTGGGTGGGGAGCGGAGTGATGTCGCGGAGGCAATGGTTGCTGGCAGGGCGGAGGATGTGAGAGAAGAGGTGGTGATGCTCTTTTGGAGCGGATGAAGCCGTAACGCCTTCCAATCGGAAGTTCGGAACAAGGTACAGAGAGTTGATGCCTTAGGCACCTACAATGCTACATTCTGACCGACGGCCTACATGAACATGTAAATAATGAATGCATAGGTGCCCAACTTCAGCTGCAACTCCATGATCCACTCCGCTGCTACACCAATTCATCGGCGCCTCTCCCTGACAAGAGCGTCGATTCCAAGCATTTGCCGAACGACCTCTCAACCCGGCCATTCCCCTCCTCTACACCTTCCACCACTCTCTAGACCATATCCCAAGTCACGCGCCGCTCCACGCGTGCGAGGTCGTCGAGATTGTCAATGCAGCGCGTGTTGATACCCATCTTCTTGATGCCGCCTGGAAAAATCGCCGTTGGGTACCAGTACATTGTACAGCCGCACGCTTCACACCAGGTGAATTCGCAGATCTTCTCGTCCCACAAGTAGGCTTTGGTAGGTCCGGTTTTGGTGATGGTGACCTTCTCGACGGGATAGTAGACCCAGGCGGCGCCGTGCTTGCGACAATTGCTGCACATACACTCGTTGATATGTTCCGGCGCGGGATCTCCTGGGACAGAGACCTTGATGGCGCCGCAGTGGCAGCTGAAGTTCAGCTGCTTTGGCTTGTTGGCAGCTTCTTTTTGGTCGGACATTGCAGCGGTCTCCGCTGATTTTGATTCCGCGTCTCGTCGTGATTGTGTTATCTATAAGACAAAATCAGCGCCGACTGCCCTGTCCGATCAACTTTACAGTCTGCAGGTGCAGTCGGAGACTAAGGTAGGCAACAGCATGACTCAGCACTCACAATATGATTCCACCGCTACGCGTACCTTACGCGACTGAAAGTACCTTACACATCATTGTGCAAATACCACATGACCCAATAAGGAGACACCAGAAATACTACCATAATCGCAACGATGGCCACAGCGACCCTGGACTCATGGATCCGCTCCGAGCAGTCCAACACTTCCAAAAAGCGCAAGTCAACCAAGCCAGACGACAAGCCCACGCCACTCAAATACGCCAAACCAGACCCTAACCCGGAACCCAGTAGCAGCTCCCTAGAGAAAACCAAGTCCGACCCCAAGCAAGCGGGCACCGCCACAGGTTCAACTCTGAAAGTCATCGAAGAGACCGGCGACCTCTTCGCCGCCCCACCCAACACCCTTCTAGTCCACGCCTGCAACTGCACCGGCTCCTGGTCCGCCGGCATAGCCAAAGCTTTCCAGACCCACTACCCAGCCGCTTACAAACAATACTCTGCCTACTGCGCTGCCAACCCCCCTGAAGACTTGATCGGCACAGCCCTCCTCATCCCCCCGGAAGCAGACTCGACTAGTAAGCACTTCGTCGGCTGCCTGTTCACCTCCCGGCACTACGGCCGCCGGAAAGACAGTCCCGCGAAGATCCTCGAGGCTACGGGGCCGGCGATGAGGGATCTGCTGAGGTTGGTTGGGGAGTTTAATGCTGGAGTTGAGGCTATTGGGGAGAGGGTGGGGGATGTGTGGATGTGTAGGATTAATAGTGGGTTGTTTCGGGTGCCGTGGGTGAAGACTAGGGGGGTGCTTGAAGGGAGTGAGGTCGGGGTGGGGGATGTGGGGGTGGTGAAAGTTGTGTCATTGGAGGAGGGGTGAGAGGGTTGGTGGGTGGCGATGTGGGTGGGATTTTCACCGGATTGATTGCGTTCGAGCGTTGGTGTGCCGGGCGATTGGGTGGGATCGGACTGAATCGAATTATACAGCGCACTACGTCGAAATATTGAAAGGCATTGTTCGGTCGTGCTTCTGTCTGAAGCCCGTGGCGATGGCCTTCACGTTGTTTGTCACCACCAGGCTCGCTCACACCAAGTTGTGCGGCAATCGTGAGACTTCCGAGAAGGAGACTTATCACGTCCATGGAACCCAGTTCTACGCGGAGTTCTATACTTTTGCCTCGGACACCCAGAGCAAGGCATACGAATCGCGCACTACTGATCGCGTCTGAGCAACGCCATCCCCAACGCCACAAACGCTTGAAAACCAAAACCCGAGCCAAACTCCTTCCTTTCCATACCATACAGACATCACCGCCAAAATGCATGCTCATGCGCTCGTACGCAAGGTTCACGCCTTCTCCCTCGCATCCCTCCCACTCCGCCACCGTTCATCGGCGAACCTTGGCGCGCCCCTCCTCATCCGTCTCGCCCTTCCAACGACCGCGCGTCCCAGCTTCACGACCAAAGGCCCCACTTTCCGCAAAGCGAAAGCTCCAAGCAGCGCAACCAAAGCGCCAAAAAAGAAAGTAAACGTCGAGCTCCACCGCATGAACAGCAAGCCGACGTGCCATCGCCCAGCCAGTCACTGCTCCTTCTCGTACCCTTCGGGCAGAGGCATTTTGTTGACTTCGAAGAAGCGTTTCGTGCCTAACGCAATCACCACGTGTCAGTAATAGACCCAGTCAGGGGTGGGAAAGTCGAGGGTGAGACCTACAAGAATACCCATTCCAGTCGAAATTATCCTTCGGATTGCAATGGCACTTGTTATCCAACCGCAACTGCTCCCCCGTCGGGCAATGCGTGAAAGGGACGTGGTAGTAAGCGATGTCGTTGAAGAAGTGGATCTCCTCTTTCTTCAGCATCAAGCCCGCCGCAATGGAGTGCACAGGCGCGTCGCCCCATCGCTCGTAGAAGAACCCGCCGTCCCGATCCAGATGATTGAAGTAATCCACGTAGGCGGGACTGCGCAGCCAGTCCAGATTCCCAACCTCGAAGTTGGACCAGAAGTGGCAGTGATTGTAGCTCTCGCCGCCGTCGTCGGAGAGGAACGCGAGGCTGTTGTCCGCGACGATGTGTTCCGGGTGCGCTTTCATGAAGCCCTTGACCGAGTCCCAGAGCGTGGGGATCGTCTCCACGTACTCGTAGAGTGAGAGGACGAAGGAGTATTTCTTCTTGTTGTCGGCCATGAACTTGAAGGGATCGTACTTGATGTCGCAGAAGAGCTCGATGGAGGGCTCGACGCGCCAGTACCACTCGTACTCCTGCATCAGCTTGTGGCGGAAGAAGAAGCCGGATTCGTAGCGGCACATGTGGCGGTAGGACACGGAGTCGCCGTAGATGATCTTGCGCGCGTGCATGTCCTCGCGCACTTTCCGCGCTTTCTCCTGGTCGATGAAGGAGGGGAAGCCCCAGTGCTCGCTGTCGATCTTGCCGTACCGCGTGCGGCCGGAGGTGAGCGCCGAGGTGACTTTGACAAAGGTCTCGTCGAAGTCGGCGTCGTTGAGGAAGACCCAGTCGTAGTTGTAGGCGTGGTTGAAGCGGTCCTCGACTTGGCGGATGGAGCGCGAGATCTCCCAGACGTCGCTGTTGCGGGCGAGGGTCACGAAGGTCGCGTTCATGCGGGGGCCGGGGGCGGACTGGCCTAAGGGTGGGGTGGAGGATAGGGCGGGGTTGTTGGGGTTAGGAGAGGTAGTGTCGTGGGTGTTGGAAGAGACGGCGGTATACAGCGGTGCCACTGCACTCTTGACCACGTCGACGGGGTTGGCATTGCTGCCGCTGCCAGCTTTGCTGTCTTGTCCTCCTGCTGGTACCGAGTTGGAGCCTGATCCCTCGTATACGCTTCCCTGTCCCTTCAAAAGCTCGCTAGCCTTTTGTGTATACCCTGAGCCTGGTCCCACTCCGGACGAGGCGGATACGAAGAAGATGACGACCAGTGCAACAACGGCCAGCAGGACATAGCGGAACACTCGCTGGCTGCCTGCCATGTTTGATGGTCCTGTCCACTCTGCGCGATCGTAGAGGTATCCGTCTTCTTTCTCTCCCTTCTCCGTCGAAGCTTCAGTACTCGCTCGCCGAGTCGTAGACGGTAACAAAGAGCGATGAGGAGCGAAAGTCATTCGAGCGCGTCAGAAGCGTTTCTTAACCAATCCGGGGGTGGTTTGACAGGTGGCGGACGTCGCACGGCAGGTCGAAGGGGCGCTGTTATCGTCGTCACGCCCTGAGTATTTGGTGGATCAATACTGAATGTGCATGTAGGGTCCGCGGGTGTTGTTCTCATCCGACGAAAGAAGGAGAGGGAGGGAGCGGAAGCAGCTGCAAGGGTCCGCTCGCTTCCAAATTTGGACACTCGCTCATATCGAGATTCAGCATTGACCATCCGCCATGCAATTCACTTCCAATCCAGGCGTATCATGAGGTGTTGACACAACACAATGGACATGGGCGAGTAGACGCAGGCCATAACACTCATTTTGTCCATCAGGGACTCAGTAGTCGACAATACTCACCGGGGGTCACCACCACCACCACGAACCGCTATGTCCTTCTTCGGCTTCGATACCACCCTTCCACGGGACAGACCTCCGCCGCCGTCCGGGAGAGGCATGTTCGACCAACACGACCCGTTTGCTGGTCTGGGTAGAGGGGTTAGTGCTGCGGGGGACGAGGACGAGGATGAGGCGCTCAATTTCGAGGAGACGTACGATGGGCTAGGCCAACAGCTTGCGGAGTCCGGTGACACCTTCAACGATGACACTTTTGGCGGAGACGAGCCGGTCACGAGGCAGAGTGTGGGCAGGGACTTCGACTTTGCCGGGCAGACGGCGCAGGCGAGGGACACGCTGCGAGAGGAGCAGGGTCTGCCACCAGCTCGCCAGCCGCAAAGCTACGCGCAGGCTCCAAGGCCACCCCGCACTGGCTATGAGGCGTATAAGCAGCCCGGCGGTATGCCGAAACTTGAGGCCGATGCGTCCATTTGGGGGCAACCGATGGGCAAGAAGACACCCGTGCCGGCTGATCAGCAACCCCGCCAAGATAGCTCGGCGGGGAGGAAGATGATGAGTCTGGAGGAGGTCGAAGCGATGATGCGAGAGCAGTCAAGACCGACGCCACCGGAGCAGGACAGTGAGAGACAGGCGCAAGGTTTGAGGGATATGTTGGGTCTCGGCGGACCCGCTCCGCCACCACAAGAGCAACCAAGACCAATGCAGATACTGCAGCGCCCACATCAGCCGCAACAGCCACCTCAGGGATCCTACATTCGCGCGGATATTCTGCAGAGGCATCAATCACCTCTTCCACCAGGACCGCACTCGCAAGATCTCGGTCATCCTCCGCACCCTACGCACATGCAACAACAGCGGCCGCCACCTCCCAGAGCACCAGCCGTTCAGTCACTACGTGGACCTCCCCACCGTCAGCACGATATCTCCCACCAACGCGGCCCCTCTTATACAGGACCGCCGATCACCGAAGCACATCAAATGCAGCAAATGTCGCCTTCCACCCGCGCTGCCTACCTCAGCGAAGAAGCTGCTCGCGCAAAACGCAATCACAAGATATTTCTCTTGAGCAAGAACAACGGTCTCATGACACCTCAGGACAAGAACTTCATTACTCGCATTCAACTCCAGCAGCTCCTGACCGCTACGGGGGGTGTGGATAGCGAAGTGGGCAGTGATCAGCAGATGGCCGAAGACTTCTACTACCAAGTCTACAGCCAGATACGGGCAGGCGGGCCTGGCCAACCGATGAACAGTTCGCAGTTCGCTCAGACGTACTTGTTGCAAACGAATGGCGGGAGATACGGGTACGGACGCAACAGGCAGCACGCACGAGGCGGTGACAACCACATGCAGCGCATGGAGCAGCAGGTCGCGCGCGCGGTGGAGGCGGCAAGGGCGAGACCGAAAAACAAGTCACTCGCATTGGAGGGCTCGTTAGGCAAGATCGCGTTCAGCAACTACAAGACTCCTCGCCCGCTGCTCAATCTGAAGCGTCCAGATTCCGAAGCGAAAATGCGGCCGCCAACGGCAAAAGTGGGAGGCGTGACGTTTGATCGGAAAGCGGCGTTGCGTGATATCGAGAAGATGTACACCATGCTGATGCGGCTGGAAGACCACGAGAGGAAGTTGCCACCGCCGCCACAGGAGGACAGTCCGCCGGAGGTAATCGAGGGACACATGCGGTGGAGGGCCGAGATGCAGGAGCTCAATCGCGGACTGTGGGCAAGTCTGAGGGTGGTTGAGGGCATAGATGCGAAGTGAGTGAATTCGCCGTGACGATGTTGCTATATAAGTGGCATGATAGGCTAACAAAGGACTGAACCTAGCCCGACATCGCCGCACCCGTTCATCCAGATTCTCTCCCACGGCAAAGGCAAAAAAGCCATCCCGCGTGTCTTTCGCCACCTCGACGACCAGCAGCGCCTCACCATGCTGACCCTCATCGTCATCCACCTCGACATCCTGGACGTGATCCGCGACGCCCACCCACCCGCAGACAACACCCCGCTCCCGGCGCGCGTGAAAGAGGAAATCGAGCTCTTTGGCCAAGCCGTCATGCCCCCCCTCTTCAGCTACGTCAACGAAGCACCTCTCAACATCATCGTCGGCCTGCTAGGGCTCGTACTGGATCGCGTCCACGTGCAGAGCGTCGTCCGCACCAAAATCGGCGTCGGCATGCTGACGATGCTGGTCAGCCGCGCGGAACTCGTCAAGCAGCAGCCCGCCAACCCGACCAACACGCACCAGCAACAGCAGGAGGAAGACAGACACCAGTACGCCACGCTCTACACCACTCTCTTCGACACCCTGGAGCCCGTTCTGCCCTATCTCTTCCCCACGGACACCACGCTAGCTGCCTCGGACGACGTCCACGTCTGGCAGTTCCTCGCCGCCATGGGCGTCGGGGCTTCGCCTGAGGACCAGCAGCAGAGGTTGGTCCTGGGGGTTAAGGAGAGGGTTATGGAGACTGTGGCTGTGAGCCGGGGGTTGCCCGAGGAGATGCGGGAGCGGAGGCTCGGGGAGGTGAATTTGTTCATGAGGGCTATTGAGTTGGATGTCGAGTTGTTGGGTTGAAGGGGAGGGATAACGCGAGACATGCATGGGTTGTGGGTGTGAGGGGTCAGAACGAAGTGTGTTCGCTTCAGCGTAGCGATGTTGTCATTGCGCGTTTCTTCTTGTTCGTTGTAGTCGTTGTGGCGGCGAAAGGCACGTCGTACTTCTAGCCAACAAAATACGAGAGGTACAATCCTGTTGATCGGACCTGAACCGCAAACTGCGTCTCCCAAGTGTCAATGTAATGCGATGTAATGTTCCTCTCTTCAGCATTCGACGAGAGAGAGAGGGAGGCGACACGGGGGGGCTTGCAACGGGGCCGCGGAGATTTCGTGATGGTATTGGTCTACAATGCTTAAAGCGGATAGATCGAAAGGAGCAGGACGCGGATAGTGTGCGTACACTCATATACGCGAGCATGGCAAATGTTTCTGCCATTCGACCGACCAGCATGAGTGGCTGAATACTGTCATCTCCAGCTTCACAGCCGTCTCGGTCTTGAGCGCGTGATCTCAGCACACTGCCATCCATCACTTCGTGACCATCATTGCAGCAATGCTCCCAATAACACATTTCCCGCTCTCCACTCACTCCCGGCATCCGCGTAGCTGTCGTTCACGAGCCTCCCTCATCTATGCAACACATCATCAATCCCCATCCTCCGCCGCTTCCTCGGCGACCTGAGCCCACTCCCGCCTTCCTCCTCGTCTTCTTCCGAACCTTCTTCCACCAGCTGACTTGACGATGGTCCTCCCAGTGCGAGTGGCGGGAGTTGCATTGCTGCGGTCCCCAGAGGCTGCGCGGGACCGAGTGGAGCCGGCCGAGGGAGGAAAGATGCAGTCTCCGACGGCGTTAGCGTTGACGGCAGTCTCGGCGTCGTTAGGGTCGGCGCAGCGGGCTGGTAGCGAGGAAAGCCTTGCTGTTGAAAGGGACCCTGCGGTTGTAGTGGCGGTGGGTAGGTATACGAAGGTCGGTATTGGGGCGGCATCGGAGGACCTGGGCCCTGTAGAGCGAACGGAGTGATTGGTGGGGCGGAGTGCATCATGCGTTCGCGAGGGGGGAGCAAGGGTTCCGGAGAGCCCAGTGGCGGGCCGAGCATCAGCGGTGGGCCGTAAGAGAATGGGGGAGGCTGCGGGATCGGTGCGGGAGGCTGCTCGACCGGGTGGAAGCTCGGCAGCGTGACAACGATGAAGTACGCGGACGCTTTGGCGAGACGGACTCGGGCTGGGAATGTCTCAGCCACTGGGCCAAGCTGGCTCTGCCTCCAAGTGTATGTGTGGACGTTGAAGCCTTGGGTGTACTGCTCGGCTTCGGCCTCCGAGATGCGTTGTAAAGGGTCGTGACCAGGCTGGACCATTGGAGGCATATACGCCGGCTCCCTCGCTTCTCGCTCTGCCCGAAGACGATTTCTGATGCTCTGGAAGCCTTCTCCATCCGCGGGCGAGGCAAGCTCGGCGATGTTTCGATCTCTGACGTCTCTTCCGCCAAACATGATGTGCTCGAATGGTCGGTTCGCCCGGACAATGACAAGATCGGTAGTCAGCAAAGCCGTGGCGATCTCGAAAGCGGACGGTCCTGCAATAGGAGTTTGTGGCTGTCGGGCAGAGTACGGAGAGAATATTGACGTTGCTCCGCCACGGATAGGTGTTGAGGCTGCGATACTGGACGGTCCAGAGTCATCGCTAGCTTGCGACCTCAGGGAGCGGAACGATTCAGCGCGCGGTCGTCGTGGTTCGGCAATGGGTCGCGTTGACGGTTGCGACGGTCCAGCAGCTATTAAGGCTTGTGGAGATCCTTGCTCGGGTATCATTTGTTGCGCGCTGGAATCGCTCTCTTCCCGCAACCGCGGCCGGCCACGCTTCTTGTGCTGTACGTCAACGCATGTGTCCTACACATAGGTATGTCAGAATTGTGACTGACTCGCAACGGGTATGATCGCAGTGCGTACCTGTTTGCCAGACGAGACGCATCTTGTACAAGGACGCTGAACATCGCAACTTAAGTGCGCTCGCTTGCAATTGACGCATGCAGACGCAACGTGCGTCTTTGATCTCCTTCCGCCTCGCGTCGACGAGCCTGCCTCATTAGACGAAGATGGCGCATCTATGCTTGACGAGGAAGGACCCTGAAAAATTGGGGGTGGCCGGTAGGATGCGATATGGCCCGTAGGCCCCGGTGCTTGTGGCCACGCAAATGGTGCTGTAACGAAAGGCTGATCGACAAGTGTAGATGGTAGACTGGGTTGAGCACTTGGTAGGCTTGTCGCGAATGCAGGCGCGAACGGAGGGATCGGTTCCTGTGTTGATGCATCCGACGATGTCGGAATCAGTCCAGTGATCGATGGTGGTTGGAGTGGCAGAGTCCGAGGTGGTGAAGGCGGATTTGACATGGGCGGAGAAGGATAGGCGATGAGCCACGGATGTGTCCCGGCGTACCCAAGCGCTGTAGAGTGAGCGAACCTCCGTTTCAGTGCGTCTCGTCGTATCGGGTAGAGCTCGCAACGCTGCGAGACGAATTCGGGACAGTTGCTCGGGATTAGGCTGCTCATTGCTAGGCGTGATCGAACCCGATTTCCAATGAAGAGGGTGCACGCGTGAACAAGGCTTCAATCCAGCATTGTCGAAAGTGTCCAGCAGCTGCTTCTTCGCACTCGGCGCAAGCGTTCCAGGCTACGTTGAGATCGTCCGGGCTAAGGATATGGTGTCGGACTGACGTATCCCAATGGCTAACAATGCAGGAACAGGCAATACAGTCGATGATTGGAGGTCACTGCTTAGAAGTCTTGCGCTGGACTGTTCCCAAGCGCAGTTCCAAGCGAGGCCGGATCGTACACGAGACTGAATGAGGACCGTTGTTGGCCAAGGATGAAAGAAATGGTAAAGACCGAAAGAGAGGCGCGGCCTCGCTGAATCGTCGCAGTGCAACAACAGAGATCGTGCCAATTGCGGCCTCCGAACATTGCGGTTCGGGGATAGGACCCTCTACATATCCCCTCCCCACCAAGATGCGGGACATGGGCAATGCAGTACGTCGTCGTGTTAAGGTTAGTGTTCGCACGGGCGACAGATGCCTACTTGGTCATATCGTCAATTATTCAATCTCCACCACGCTGTGATTGATTGCTGCCCGCAAGATCAATCTACCACAAACCTGGCATACCAATAGTGAAGATCGGATTAGGCGTCAACGTTCATTCTCTTTCCAAAGAAGATCTCCCCTTAGTCAACCGGCTCATCGTTATTGTGCATGCGGAACGTTGCATTTGGCCTGTGCTCCTTCGCTGTCATCGCCCTACCCCGACCTCTTGTAAAGTGTGGCGTAACGGTATAACGGAACTTGCTGCTCCGACCTCAGTTGCACTTCTCCGGTGCCAGCCTCACGTCAGGAAGAAGCCGAGAGTACGATCCGTACACCTCGAGCTTCTTTCCTACTGGAGTTTGTTGCACACTCCAGTGAGACTCACAACATACATACCTGCTGCTACGGTCGCATATTTCACACACTGACCGGCAGAATTCCCGCGCACTGCACACAGTTGGCTGATCTTCACTCTCAACCATGCAACCGGGCGGTGGAGCGGTGACCCAGCAAAGCCATCAAGCCGTGAGATCATTGACGACTTGACCGGCGGTACCATCCGCGAACTCACCACTTTACCCGTGAGGGCCGTGGCGATGCCGGACGGCTTTGGACGGTGCGTCGTCGGCAACGACAGTACTTTCTACTTGATCAGATCCGACGCTGCGCTTCTGCGAGGCTCTCGTGGGCCTCGTAGCACTCACCACCGCAAACTCCTACACTCCTCTAAGGATCTCGTTACCAACGAAGCAGCTTGAGGCCAGCCACTCAAGTTCCGAATTGTCAAGTCCGGAGCAGCTTGCTATGATTGCGCCATGCAGGACACCCGTTGACAGGATGCCCGACGCGCTACGGACATGGGCGCGGACCGAATGCAGGTCAAAGAGGAGCCGAAAGGCTACAAGTCCGAATATGCAGGCGTTGCTTTTCTCGTCCATTGGTGACATCTTTGTCAACACATTGATGATCCCGCCCGGCGTTCCAGAGACAGCATCATCATCGTGGCGCGGATGACGCAAACCAAAGATGGACAAAGTGTTGGATGTTCAGCAAATTGGCAACCTGGATCGGTCATTTTGATCGGGTGAGGTCCGACCGCCAAGCGCGGAACCCTTGTTAGACTAGCTCGTCAAGACTTCAGCCTCATCTCACACTCGGTCTAGAGTTCGCGCCGTTGCACGCCGTTGATGATGCCCCACAACCACTCCGCCTGCCTGGTCTCTGGGATCTGAAAACAGATGGACCCAAAGCTGACGAGAACGGAGATTTTGTCGGGATCAAGGGCAGCTGGGAGTCGACCAATTGCGACAACTCGGTATGACCCCAGCACCGCCACTCGAGGGCAATCCCGGCTCGAGCGACGCCACGAGATGAAGGCATTTACTGCTTCCAGCTTGACATCCGATCGTTGATGATCGAAAGCGGCGGTGACCGACTCACCGTCCAACCAGTCCTTGCCATCCAGCCAACGCTTCAGGGCCTCTGCGGCCGGGTTCTAGTCCCGTGAAAACATGCGCTTCAAATTGGCGCGCGAGTCATAAGATCCACATCAGCAGATACTCTGCCAGTAGGTCGTCGACTAAAAATACGGTGTGTTCTGAGCTGAACCAAGCTCGTGCTTGCGTTCCTTCCGCATCCGGTATCCTAACACGTTTACGACGAAACACTTCCGCATTGCGTCTCCCTTCGCATATAGCGATACGGAATCTGTGATAAGTACAGTAGGCAAATATGGTCGTCTTCCGATTGATCTCGCGTGGGTGCTACCGTACAGGCTATCTTACAGATGTCGCGCGTTCTTTTCGTCCCCTCAACGCCATCGCTATGTAAACCGAGAATGAGCTTCACCGCGCTTTTATGCCCCTTGGAATGCTTGGATAGAGCCATCTAATCAAGCAGCCTGCGGCTCAGCGAGTGCCGATGCCGGTCTCGACGGTATTTGCGCCGTCTCTTGATCTGCCGCCACCGACTCAGCGGGCGCTGGCCGTGCCTGCTTGGCCTCTTTCCCAATATCAGGGAACAACTCCGGCATCAGCCCGGGCAAGAAGCGCTCAAGACGCGTCCACGTCTCGCTCCACAGCTCTCGCTGCTGCTCCGTCCTCTCGTCGCTCGCACCCTCAGCCGTCGGCGGCGGCGCAAGGTGATTCCCACTAGCCATCACCAACAATATGTTTTTCAACGACTCCGGCACGGCCTCAACCAGCATATCGCCTGCACCCACCCCACTATTCATCAACCGGTCCATGATCCCCATGATCTTCACCCACAGATCCAGCACGCCTTCCCACTCACTCAAAAGCACGAGGTAGTGCAAGAAAACCTTACACAGGAGCTGCGCAGCCTGGACGCGCGTCTCGCTCATCCCCGCCGGATCCGTCTGGTAGACCTCAGGCTTGAGCAACTGATTGATGAGCGGGAACAACACCTCGCCGAAAATGTTTATCCATTCGGTGTGGTCCGGCGACGCCAGCTCGCTGGAGAGCAGGCACCGCTGCAGCGAGGAGAAAGCCTGCTGGCGAATTTCGCGGCAGGGGTTCACGCATTGGGTGACGAGGCAGCGGAAGACGGGGGACCAGTACGCGCGCCAGGCCTCGTGGGTTTCTAGATGGGACTGCTCGATCAGCGAGGGGACGCGTCCGGCTAGCTGCGCGACGATGGTGAGGGCCCGCGTGCCGCGCACGATGACGTCGCTTTTCTTGGGCTTTCTTTCCTGCGGTGCAGGCTGATGGCCTCGTCGCTGCGTCTGGTCGCGTTGCTGCTCTTGCCGCGCGCCTATGTTACCCCCTGTGGCGAAAGCGTTCAATAAGGCGATGGTGGCCTCGTAGTTGTCTCCCGTGATCGTTGCATTAGGCCCATCCGCGATCGCCTCTGCTATCTGGAACGCAAGAGGGGCAGTCTCCGGTAGAGGCTGTAAGGCATGCATGACAGCCCAGAAGTCGGGTGATGTCGCCATCTCATTCTTCAGCTCCGCTGGCCCACTAATACACCCTTGTATGCCTTTCAGAATCGGCAGCGCGCAAGACCGCAGCACATCCTGTCTAAACGCCGAGATCGCATGTAATACGACCGGCGTCCGGATGTACTTGTGATCGTTGCTCGCTCGCAATAGAGCCAAGAGGTAAAACACCGTTCGGCTCAGGGCGACAGGATGCAATCGATCTGCGTCTCGAATCACAGCTTGGAGAGCGTCAGCCACGTCAGCGCCTAGTGCGGCAATGGTCTCCTCGTCGCGAAGTGCAAGAATAGTTGCCAGTTCTAGCACGTAAACCATAGCCGGATCGTAAAGAGGCGACGGGTCCATGTTCAGATGAGCGCCCTTAGCCGACCCATTTACTCGTACCGGAGTGGGAGCCGGTAGCTCGGTCTTGACCGTGATATAAGGTGGAGAGTCCTGCTCGGGGAGCTGGGAAAGCAGAGACATAATGAGTGACTTGAGCGATCCCACTGGTAGCTCCGAAACATTGCCGAGGATCTCCTCTGAGTGGCAGGCGTTGATGCAATCGACGGCACAAAGTGTCGCCTCGATCTCCTGGTCGTTCGGTTCCGGTGGCTCGTCGTTCATGACGCTGCTCACATACGACGTGAAGGCGCTGAACAACCCGACATCGCTGGCCTTGTCATTCCGTTCAATGACCTGGGCAGGTGACTGGAGAGGAATAGGCGGTAGATCCAGATCCCGGGATATTGAGGTGAAGGAGGTCGGAATTAAGGAGTTGATGAAGAGGTTGACGATGATGCGAACAATCTGCGCAGAGAGTCAATACCGATACGAGCATAGAGATCTCAAGGTCGCATACATGCGTCCATCCATTTCGGATGGCCCCCTCATGGCCTCCAATAATCCGGAATAGCACAAGCGTGGCGAGCTGTGCCTTGGGATCCCTACCAAAGTCGACCGCAAACTTGCTGACCATGATACTCTTACCACTCGCCTGCACCTCTGTGTTGAGACCCGTATCCGGCGGCGCCTCAGTCGCTAACCCGCTGATCTTCGCCAGACTCTCAATAATCTGGTCCAAGCATTCGCTGATGCCATACTTGGCAGCAATTTGCGCGCACTGGTTGTATCCAGCGATCACGCGCTGGAACACAGCATCCTCGGTCGCCGAGACAAAGACATAGTTCAGCGTCGCAATGATAGGTCGCCAAGTCGCGGCAAACATATCGGCGTCATAGAGGTTTGTCTCGCAGATGACGAGATCCTCGGCAGTCTGCGCTTTCTCCAGCAGCTCTCTCCACACGTGATCGAAAGCGTGCTTGTTGTCGTGCTCTTCCGGTAACACTATCTCGTTCGCCTTGATTGCATCGTAGATAGCTTGCAAATACTCCCGGTCGAAGTCCTTACCCGAGTTGACACCCCGCAAATTCTTCGCGAAGTCCTCGACTTTCATCCGGTTCTGCGACTTCACGTTCGGGTTGTACTGATCAGTGTTCAGCATGATGATAGCATACGTGAGCACAAACAGCGCATCCGTATCCGCGACTTCTTTCGGCTGGGCGTCGGAGAAGTACTTCTCGGCGAGTACGGTGACAATACGCTCGATTAGTGCTGATTCGCCCGGTAACCGGAATGTTGTGAGCACCTGCCGCAGGGCTTCATCTATCCGCATGCCACGGAAATCGTACAGATCAATGAACGTCTCGAGGATGGCCTCGTTGCCTTTCTTAGTGATGAATTCGCCCAGGACTCGCTTGTCGATGCGCGTGGTACCCTTGAGAAAGCTCGTAACCGAGTGCGGGTCATTCGGGTCATTGATGATACCCTGAGCGGCGAGGAAAGCAATACCGCCCTTTGGATTCTCGTTGAACTTCGTCGCGCCGCGAATAATGACCTTCTTCCGGTCTCGCCGCTCGCACAATTTCTGCCTCTCCGGCAGACCGGCCGTCTGTGGCTCATCGTCGAGGCGCTCCGCAATGAACTGCACGTAACCTAGTAGGCTGTCCAGACAAAGAGGCGGAACATTGGTCGTACTCCAAGTCGCGGAGTCTGGGAATGCATTGCGTGACAGCAAACCAACCATATCAGTACAGAGATCACTGCGATCGATCTCGCAGTCGTAGTTGACGAACAGCTCGACCATAAAACTGGGTATCCGGACGAGTCCGCCGACCGACTCGACCATGGCTTCCCGGGCGTCAGGTTTGCGCGAACCACCCTCCATGCCCAGCCGCTGTCGATCCTTCACTGGCACAGGCGTGTTACGCCCACTATTCGTTCCTTGTGCTGGTAAAGGCTTGACTAGAGCGGGTGCTTGCGGCACGCCTTGGTACAGCGAGGGATCGATGGTCGGCTCATCTGGTATGGGGACCCTCGGGTGCAAGCAGGCAATGACATATGACAGAAAGAGCTCCTGCTGCAACTTCAACACATTCCGGCACGTGGCCAGGAGTGTTCCGGCTACGCGAAGGGATTCGTGCAAAATGGCAATGTTTTCCGAGCGTACAAGCTGGAACAGATTCCTGCACAGTGTGTCCTTCGCCAAAGATGCCAGACTCGGGTGGCTCGATATGCTCGGACCAGCGACCTCAAGCGCGACGTTCACTATACGCAGCGCCATCACCCGCAGCGTGTCGGTCCGCTGTTTGTCGTGTGGATCTAGGAGATCTGCTAGTACCCGGAAAAGCTCTCTGATGGACGGCAGTCCATATGGTCGAACATCCTTCACCTCGTCTGCGGGCGCTTTCGACATGTCCAATTGAGCGCTACCGGCGTCCATAGAGGGTCTGTCCTGATCACCGATACCAGGAACTTCCAGGCTGGTCTTGACATGCTGCATTGCAGTCGGTCCGTGGTCTCCTTCTGGGTTCGAGTCGATCCTTGCCGCGTCCATGTCCTCCTGCGTGACTGCTTTCTCGAGATCTTCATGTTCCTCGCCCAACTCCATTTCCAAGGTTTTCAGCCTTGTGAAGATAGTCTGACACATGGTCACCATGCTGATTTCGGCGCTGCGTCTCAACACCTCGCCCATCCTTAGGTGGCAACATATCGACAGTGCGCACGTCATCATCTCGCAGACACTGTGATCGCCGAGCACATCGCCGGAAGGCCCACATATCATATCCTCCATCAATTTCAAAATCCGCAGGAACACCACCTCGTCGCTTGGGCTGTTGTCGCCTTCGAACCTGCAATTTGTGACCGTCGAAGCTAGCAGCTGCATCCCTTGACTGAAACCAGGACTCTCCACGTTGATGATCTTGTACGCCAACATCTTCGTGATCGCTATCAGTGCCAGACTCGTAATTGGGGCGGTGGTGCTTGAACTCCGTATGACCTGCAAGAACGGCTGCAGCAAGCTAGGTGTATCAAAGCCCTGAATGTCCTTGTACGCCTTGAGATCCGCTCTCAACCTCGCGAACGCGCTCATGAGCGGATTGTCCTGCATACTCTGACCTTTCTTCCCGCGCAGCCCCCATCTTGACGTAAGTGTGCCGTCGTCCTCGATCAGATCGATTTTGCTGCTCGCTCGGCTTCGATCGTGGTTCGTTCCTTGGGCATCTGCTGACGGTGGCCGAGGTGTCGTAGAGGCGCCAAGGATGGAGGATATGGACGAGTGGGCCCAGCGAGCGTGCTTGCGCATTGCGCTTGTGACGGTGATGCATTCTGTGACTACCAGCGCTACGGGATCGATTGCGACCGTAATGCTGCTAGGTGGACGGCCGCGCCCACCCTCATTTGCACCATTCATCGTATAGGCTTCCTTGCTCTCGAAGCAGCCGTCCTTGTCAGTGGCCATGCGACGAACTGTCTCAATAAGCGGCTTTGGCAGGAGGAGGAAAGTCGCTCGCGGATAGAAAGTTCAGCCCTCTAGACGTCCATGCTCGGTGCCTACAGAGAGGACAGATGGCCGCAACGAAGTGTTCACTGAGGGATACACCATGGGGTAGTGGGTCGGGCAACTGTTCAGGCACATGCGGAGAGATGGGTGATGTCGGGAGTGTCTGGGCAACTCCGCAACGCCCGCGCATTGCAACCACAACAATATGACCCAAAGTCGCAATGCCAGTAATTGGTCGCGTCTCGAGTCTGGATACGGGATCGTAACACAGGCAGAAAGGTGTATGCACATACAACTGGCCGATACCAACAGACCACGATGGCCACCGGACCGCTATTCAGAGTAGGCAAGAAAGAGCTCTACCTGTACGCCCGCCCTCAATCTTCCCCTACAAGAGCAACCCTAACAGCCTCCACCCAGACCCAACTTCACCATAATCTTCAAACACACCCCCTCCCAACCCGCTACCAGCGCCACCTTCCTCGTCCCCCTCTGGTTCAACAAGTTTGACCTCCGCGACTACCTCTACCACGCCTACAACCTCACAATCGGCTCCAGCATCCGCTCCTACGTCCAACAATCCCGCATCCGACAGGGCGCAAACCAGGGCTCCGCGCGCCCGCAGTACAAGCGCTGGCACCGTCCCCGCGCGACGAAGCGCATGATGGTGGAGCTGGATCGGCCGTTTGTGTGGCCCGCGGAGCCGGAGGATTATAAGCCCTGGAATAAGGAGGAGATGAAGATTGCGAATGAGGATCAGGCCGAGTATCAGAAGCGGGCGGGGGGGGATAAGGATACTTTGGATGTGCCGCAGGAGAGGAGGGTGAAGATGAGGGAGCAGGCGAGGGCGTTGTTGGAGGGGAAGCAGCAGTGGAGGCCCGGGGGTGGGAGGTTGGCGGAGGGGGTAGGGATGTATGATCGGCGATGATGCGGCGGCGTGGCGCGGGCTGTGTACACATAGTGTACAGTAAGATACCGAAAGCACTTCTAGAAGATCTCGCAGGACACTTGGCCAGGTCAACGTGCGTATGCTTCCAATGCCCGGACCCGAGCGACCATTCTTCGAGCAGGCTAGCCGCAGCGCCAACGCTGGCAAATCCACCACCCCGATCGACAGACAGGGCAGGCGCGACCAGTCCGCCACGATTGCCATACCCGGGTATAACCCAATTCATCAATATTACCGGTAATCCCAGCACTTTACTATAGCTTTCCTCCCATAGCGATCGCTTCACTCACTACCGCCTCCCCCCCTTCTTCTTCTTACTCGGCCTCTTATCCAGCCGACGACCCAGATGCGGATCCATATTTTCGCCCTCCCCATCCCCTCCATTAACCTCAGCCCCACCCTCTTGCTCCTCATCCAGCAATCCCAACGCCGCCCTCGCCCTCGCCCCGCCACGTTTCCGCAGCTCGCCGGTGACTCCCCGCAACGCCACAGGCACATCTTTCCCTATCTTCAGATACTGCAGCTTCAGGTTCCTGGCCTTGTCTTTGAGCTGGACTTGATTGCGGTCCTTGAGCACCTCGCTGACCGAGCCTCCCCGGCCATATAGTGCCAATATCTGGGACCAGTGGGGCCCGTTGACTTTGTCTAGCCCGGCGAGTAGCGCCTCCTCTTCAGGCTTGGTCCAGGTCTGTCGTATAGTTGAGGAAGGCACAGGGGCCTTCTTCTCGGTTAAAGAGCCTTGATGCGTAAGTGTAGGCACGTTGAGTATTCCACTCCCATGCGACGCTTCGACAGTGAATTTGATGGGTCCGCCGTTGTGTGAGCCGCCGGCTAGAGAGTCCTGCCCATTCTGCGCGCCGTTCGCCGCTCTCTTCTCAGCATGCGCGCCGCCGAAGCCGGCTTGCGATCGAGTTGGGACATTCATGATGCCGTCGACGTTCTTGCTGATGTATGAGGCGAATTCCCGCACGAAGTCATTCCATTGGTACTTCTTCGGTAGCTTCTGCACGGCGTCCTCCGTCATCGGTTCGGGGAGTAGATAGCTCCTGCGGAGTCTACATCGGTCAATGAAGTCCTGCTCGCTCGGCGACAGGCTCGGCGCGTCGGGGTGCCTCGTCAGTATAAGCGCATCGAGGTCGGATGGGAAGAGCTCGTCAAGCATTGCTTCTGGACTGCCATCGCTGTTCATGATGGCCGAGATGTAGGTCTGTGTTTTGAGCTCCAGGAAGATTGCACCCTGCCATTTGAGCAGGCGATGACCGGAGGGCACGAACGTCTCCATGAAATACTCGTTGAGATGGAAGAAGCTGACATCGTGCGCTCCGAGGATGCTAGAGACGAAGGTTGCTATGTTCGCTTTGCGGATAAGTTCCTGCTGGCCTAAAGCAATGGCAATGTTAGCAAGGAGAGTAAGTACCACATGTTGCTCCAGTTCCCGATCCCTTGGAAGATCATGCCGCGGCCGACGACAGCGGCGTATGAGGCCCCAATGGTCTGAAGAGGCGTATCGTTTGGTTGCAACAATGATGTGTTTTGTGTGACTTACTGGGCTGGAACATCTGTATCGCAATAGCGTCGATGAACGGCGTTTCGCGGCTGTAGACTTTGCGCGTTTGATCGAATAGATTCTTCAGTGTGATGTACGCCTGGCCTTCCTCGGTCTCGTTGCCTCGCATCAGGTCTTGTATTTGATGGTAGCTCGCTTTTGCAATAGTGTGGATGAGTTGAGTGGCCTGGGGCGACGTTGGTAAGCAAGATGGCTGTTACCGGCCCCGGAAACGTCACATTGGGATGGAGACTATGTCGGCAACCAACAAGTGAAGAACTTAATTCGACAGGCGCGGAGATCCAGATCGGAAAGTCCAGCAAACGTTCTCGAGACAAAACGACGCGCGACACCTCATGCTGCTGCTGATACCACTCCTGGTTTCCAAGACGAACTAGAGCGCGGAAAGACAAAGTAGTGCTCTAACAGCCATCGACTCAACGTCCAATGAGCCTGTACAGATATCGCTGTGAATCACTCAGTAGGGACACAAAGACTCACCAGATTGTCGAGTATCGTCAAACTTTGAAGCTTCAGATGCATACTTGCATCGTCTAGGTAGAAATTTGACCCAGACTGCGCTATATCGGTGCGTGGGTGTTGCTCAGTATAGGCATATCGCGTTGGCTCGGGTTGAGCTACGCTTTGATAAGTCGCCGGAGTATCAAAGGTCTCGGGGAGTTCGCTCGTAGACAGCGGGAAGAAGCGCATATCTCCGCCAGGGTTGTACGTCGAAGTGCTATTATATGAACCTCCGGTGGCACCACCATCGGAGGGCGGCCATACAGGTGTACACGTCGAAAGCGCCGTGGCTTGATAGAAGTAGGGCTCGCTGTAGGGAGCAACTTCGGGATAGGAACCTGAGCTCCACAGTGGAGGCGCATTCGAGCTCTCTCGGTAGACAGCAGACGCGGTGGTTTCAGTGTAGGGCATGCCAGTCTCCGAGAGGTGTTGGCTGCGTTCGTGGGGTTGCTGCAATGAGGGCGAGCCTTGCTCCCAGACCGGTTGCCTACCGTCTATTCGCCTACGTTTGGTCATCCTCGTGAAGTCGGCAAACGGACCATCCAGGGTAGGGCCAGGGTAGCCATAACTCGAGGTTGCTTGACAGAATCGTCAGCGCAGGTCATGGATGCTTGGTGACTAGATGAGGGCAGCTCTGCCAATTGTCTCATGGTCTGGTGCAAGGAGAGAGACCTACCAGAGGACTGCATCCTTCTTGCGAGCCCTAACTGCTTAGAGGGCTTGGCCTATGCGGGCGGAAACCATGTGTGACGCCTGCAAGATGGCGATCGGAAAGCGGGAGCTGTGCTCGTCTCACCCAACGCGAGACCATGAAAAAGCAAGGAGAGTGCTGTGCGCTTGACATCGTTCGTGAAGCGATGAGTGTGGGATGATGGAAGGCGTCTCTTGCCACGTCGCTCGCATCCGGATCCTCGCCATCTCTCAGCCGCGAGCAGGTCCTCCGGCTAGTCCCGCGTCGGTCGTCCGCTTGTTGCCGGTCAACCTCATGCGCTCCGTCTCGCCATGGAAACATCATGGCAAGTTGAAGCGCAGCGAGGGAGACAAGAAAAGCCTCCACAATGTAGGGTCAGTGTCTCCACGATACTGGTCGTGACGATGCGCACTCCTTATGGGATACCACTTGAAGAACGACCTTCCCAACCGAGCTGGACTTCTCCGGCAACAACTCGGGCCAATTGCGACAGCGCTCGACACGACATTGAATTGTTGGTGACTACGAGTCTCACCAGTGGCTCCGGTCGCAATATTACAGCTTCGTCCTTTAAAGCCTGCACGTCTCTTAGACATTTCGAAGGAGCCTGAAGGACTCGGTAGTCTATCAGCTGATGGAAACGTCCTAATCGACGGCACGGGAGCTGCTCAACACCTGCTCCCGAGCTTTATCGGTTCGGCAAACGATGCGGTGGCCATTCATTTCTCCTGCTGGTTCTAAATACGGCCGCTTCATCGATGGCCTCGGCTCCCGTGCAAAACACGCCCTTGACCTCCTCCGTGAGTGTGTTCTCAATAGACCATACTGGGTCACGCAGTCCAGTACATTTCGTACACGCGCTCCTCGTCCACACTGCGGCACGAGTAGCACAGTTTGGGCGACGTTGTGAGCACTGGGACTGTAGACACATTTCATACGGGCTACGGCCTCTACTTCTTTCCCGAATCTCAAAATTTTGTATCGTTCAACTTCGATTCTTCAGGCTTGGGCGCTGAGCTACCGTTCCTTAGTACAGGATTCTCGAGGAGATGCTTGCCTGTAGTCGATGGGAATCAAGAAAGAGCGGGAACATTGCATACGATGCGACGATGTAAGGGAGCAGGCAGTGCGTGCAAAAGAAGCGGATGTAAGTGAACGCCGGCTATTCGGCCTCGGCTTTGAGTGAGCACTGGTCGTAAGTGAGCGGTGGCAAGCAATTTTGACTGACTCCAAGTGAGCAGGTCGTTGGGTCAGGCGGCGGCCGGACGGTTTCACTGAGCTGGTCGCTCACCTGCGAATCCCAATGCCAATCTCATCGTTGCTCAGCTTGGAAGCATGTGACAGTTTTTCTGGCGAGTATATATACACGACAACTTACCCCAGAGCATCCTCCCCTCCACATCCCACACCTACTCGTGTCCACCGGACAACAACCAAGACTCTCTCACATTCGACACAAATCTCTGACCATTGGATCTCAGTAAGGCCTAGCCCCGCTCCAACGTACCGGTCCTCGGGCATATACAGCTAACGTCCATCTCTCCCGCCTCTGCAGACGAGAAAGCAGTCTACCCATCCACTCGAGCATGTCGGACGCCAGTCAACCGGGCCACAGCAACATGGCTGCTGCTGCCAGAGCAGCTACCGCTGCCGCAGAAGCCATGGACATCGACGGTTTCGCTGTCATCAGTAGTATGTACCCCCCGCCCCTTACACGAGGCGGGTTTTATGGTCCGACTAACTGTCCCAGGTACCTTCCGAGTCAATCTTGAGAGCATTGGCACGCTCGTCGAAAGATCCAAAGCTTTCGACACATTGCGCGAGGCGTACAAGACCTTCGTGATGGACAGCGCCCTTCAAGTCTGCAAAGACACAAACGAAGAGTTGCGAATGGACCTCGAAGATTACGTTACCAACATCATGAGTGTCACCAAGGCTCGTTTCATGCAACGGGCAAGCAAGGGCGGGCAATGGTCCAAGAAACTCGAGGAAGCTCGCTCGGTTCTGAAGAGGGAGAACTTCAGGGCGGAGAAGCTCAACGATGAATTCTGGCGCGATACCGAAGACTCGTACTTCAACAAGATCTGCGTAGAGCGGCGCGATCGGCTGGAGACCTTCGAGGCGGGCATGACGCAAGCCGGCAAGATCGTCGCGGAGGCGAGGAAATTTCAGGGTTAGCGAGAAGGGTACACGAGAGGCGGGCAGGAGGAGATAGGCTCCAGCTTGACCGGGAAAGGTTCACGAACGGAACGAGGAAGCAACGAGAATGCGGACTTAGTCTGAGCTTCAAGGGATCCGAGGCAGTACTGTACCTTAGTGATTTTGGAAATCTACGGACGGTGTTTTGAATTGGATTATGCACACGTACATCTCTACCACGTGACCCAGCTTTCCCCATACATGTACTTGCTCCCGATCTGGCTGTAAATGGAAGCTTCCAAGAATCCAAGGGTCCAACGCCACTTGCCACATCGTCACCACAACACACCCCTCAGCCGTCCAGTATATTTTATGAACTTGATTGACTCCCTCGCTCTAACATCTCACCGTCAACATCTACAACCAACATCCCACATGGCTTCCACAACCGACATGGAGAAGCAGCCTCTGCTGGACGCAGACAATGCTGTCGCCACCGACGCGCCCGAGCCGACACTCGCGGAGCTACAGTCAAACATCTTCACAGCCCAGCGAGCCTACATGAAAGCCTGGTCGCGAACTACATCCGGCAAATGGCACCGACGGATCATGTTCAGCGTGACAGCCTTCCTGCTCCTGGTCGCCGCGGCCTGCATGGCCTTCATCGTCACCGACTCCCTCGACGATGACCGCCCGTTCCCCGGCCGGGTCCCCTTGGAAGCCCACATCATGTCGCGCTGCCCAGACGCGCGCGACTGCCTGCACGACATGATCCTCCCCGCCATGCAGAAGATCTCGCACAAAGTCGACTTCAAGCTGTCCTACATCGGAAAGTACGTACTCGCAACCCCCACCCCCCCGAAAGCTACGAGGTGGCAACCGCTGACAGCTTGCCCACACAGCTCTACAACCGACGACGGCGTCTCATGCAGGCACGGCCAATCTGAATGTCTCGGCGACATCGTCGAGCTGTGCGCCGCGAACCTCTACCCAGACCCCAAAGTCTACCTCGGCTTCGTCATGTGCATGACGCGCGACTACGAGGACATCCCCGACCGCTCGCTTGTCGAGGACTGCGCGCTCGAGCACGGGATTTCGATGGCGCGGCTCAACAAGTGCGCCATCGACGACGACGGCGCGGTGGGCATGGACATGCTGAAAGCGAGCTTCAACCGGAGTTCCAATGCTGGTGTGGAGAAGAGCTGCACGGTGAGGTTGAATGGGCATGTGAGGTGTGTGAGGGATAATGGGACGTGGACGGATTGCGAGGGCGGGAGCACGGCGACTGATCTGGTGCATGATGTTATGGAGCAGTCGAGGTTGAACTGGGAGGCGTATGCGAATGCGGCGTAGAGTGTCGACTACTTGCTCCTATGAACAGAGGACATGGGCACAGATTGCACGGGTGTATGATTGATGTCGTTTTATGATACTCCGAGGCCTCTTTAAATCGCAACTGCAAGGGCACAGCGCCTTTTCCCGAACTTTTTTCTACCCCCTGCCTCCTGCTTCTTTGGTCCCAACGCTGACAGAACTCCATAAACCGTCACAGCAAGATCAAGAAACCTTTCGCAGATTTTGTCGCCGTCAGCTCCTGCTTCCCTGATCTTTCCCACTGATAGCCTCCTCACCAGGGGCCCCAGTTCAACCTCCCTCCCGCGCTCTCAGCCAGCACTTCAAACCGCCCCATCCTCTCCGCATTACAAAACGGCCGCCTCAGACAAACACCCAGCTCGTACTCCACCCAATCCCTGTCCAACACCACCTCCCCTTCCCCCAACTCCGCAAAGTCACGCAGTAACTGCTGCTCCGTGGCGGATACCTGCGCGGGAATTGACAGCGTCGGGCGGCCCGGTTTCAGCGATCTGCTGTGCACGGTATCCCAGGCTCGCAATAGTGCTGAGCGGTGCGCGTGCTCGGTCCAATGGCTGGGCCGTCTAGGTGCGTGGCGGCGCGCGTGGGAGGTTGCGGGGTTGAGCTCGAGTAAGTCTGTGGCACGGCGGAGGAGGGACGGGCGGATCTGGGTATTGGCTGTCGTGCTGGTGCGTGAGAGAGCGGGTCGGAGCGCCGCGGGGGCGCTGGCCGTTGATGAGCGGCTCGTGATTGGCCTGCAGAGGAGGGGTGTCGGTGCCGTCGTGGTGGTGACGTGGAGAGCAGCTGCTGTTGATGTGGCTGCACGCATCATTGGTGGTCTGGATGCTGCGGGTTTGATCGCAGGAGTGTGCCCGCGGTCCGGCATCGTCGAATACGTCGGGGTGGCCGAGTGAGCGGTTGATGACGCTGGCTGGTTGAGTCGTGTATCGCTGGGCAGTGTTGTTAATGCCGACTTTGCCACGTGGCCACTGACACCGCATCCCAATAAAGGCGTGCTCTCGGTCATTGAAGCGCGAGTTGGCTGTAGAAGCAACCCAGACGTTTCAGCTGCGTGGCTCCTCGGCGAGCTCGTGTAGTCCATGATGTAATTCAGACTGTGTTATGTCGCCCAGCCCAGCTTCTTGGGTCAAGACACGTACTTCCCGAATCTTCAAAGTCCATTCACATGCTTGACTGCATTAGTGAAGCCAAGCTAGTGAAATCAAGGTGTTGAGGAGAATGAGAGCATAGAAAGGCTTCAGCTCTCCTGCTCGCTTGTGAATAGGGTTGAATCAAGACCTTCACGCTCCTTTCGAGCATGACTCGACTTGTACTTACGGGTGATGAGAAAATCGAAGACGGAGCAGTGAAGGTAGCCAGTCGCCAGATCGCATCCTTCACGCTGCCACGGACAATGCCTGTGCCGTGCAGAGACATGAGGTCGCCCATGGAATGGCCAGACGTACTGTTCCGTCCAGCAAACGCCCATTGAAGAGCAGAGAAGTTCTGGATGCCATGTTTGAGTTATTTAGAATGTAGGAGTTGCTATGGGGGCCTCCCGTCTCGATGGTCATGGCCGGGAAAGGGAATGAAGACATGCTGGCGAGCGCTGTGTGCAGGAAGCAGTCTTGCCACCTCGGGATCACGGTCTCCACTTCCGTCGTCCACCTTCACTCAAATCGACGTGCTCGTCCGGTGTCTGCTGGGCCTGAATGTCTTGCAAAGAATGTCTTCTACTGGCTTGGGTTCGAGTGATGTTGGGTTTCACCTGCGCTGTCTGCCTTAGGCACCAAGAAACGGCACCAGCTCGCGTTCACGTCACCTCCCTCACGTCTTCAGCGTCGGGCAACTAGCAAGCCTCATCACTGTCTTGACGACAATAATGGTAGAGGCCGGAACATGTTACGACCAACCACAATCTGCTCGATTGGCGGTAGAGCTTTCTATGGCTCAGGCGTCTCGGCCCCCAACGGTCTTGTCTGGTTTGCAGCCCCTCCGCCACATCATCCTTCGCCCGTCTGGCGTTTTCTTTCCTGTACCACGCGTGACCTTTCATATATGTATCCCATATCCCTCTCCTTGTCTGATGTATTTAGCATCAAGCTACCAGCGTGAGGGCAGTCGACATCATCGGAGCGTGGCCAGCTAAGATTGACAGATCTATATATGTACATCGAAGGTACCGTATCCTTTCTAAGATCCATTCACCTCAGGGATCCCAAAAATTATGGTGTCAGACCAAGGTACTCCGACCATGAACGCCATTACGAAGCTCGAGGGAAAGACCTGCAAATACATTGGTATAGCGTTCAGCGAGCACGAAGCGCTTGGGAAATACAACGACCAGACCAGCTCACCCCTCTTCTCCGTCCTTCCACGAGAACTCAGAGATCTAATATGGGCTCTCGCCACCGCACCCTACGAGGATCCCAACGCCAAGTTCGAGAAGACTGCCTACTACTACCGGCCGGGCCACACTGCCCGCCTCAGGACTGAAGTGGCTCTGCTGTTGACCTGCCGTCGGGTATGGCTCGAAGCTAACGCCTTCCCAATGCTGCAAGCAGAGCAGTCTTTCTACTACTTCCGTGGGGCACCAGATGGTCGCGATCCGGAGTGGATGGCCCGCCTTACAAAGCACAACTCGCAAAACCTCGGGGAGCTCCACCTCTTTATCCAAATGGGCACGATGGAGAAACTTGCTGATCCAACATGGTCTCTACGGGACTACTTCCTGAAACCAGGCCTTTCCGGGGGGATCTCCGGCCGAGAGTCTTCCGCCTGACTATCCGACATACTGACTGGTGGTCCTGGGAGAACGACGCGCCTCTACGTCTGCAGGACAACTGGGTGAAGGCGCTACTCGATGCGCCTGAACTGCGCAGTACGCCCATGCTCAAGCTGGAGCTGGAAACGCTAGACCATAAAGCAGACCAACTACCGGTCATCGTGGATCGGATCAAAATGATCGAAAGTGAATCGCGCCCGAGCCATTACGTCGGCAACTCCCTCACGATGACTCGATTCGAGCTTGTTGACAAGCAAGACACGTCCACCTGGGAAGGGCCCACGAACATTGACGACCGTGTACGGCATGCATACGATGGCAAAGCGACGCTGACCTACCACGTCGTCACCCTGACGTGGAACCAGCGCTTCACAGAGCTACCCCATGCCTCTGTGCCTGGTCTTCGCCGGGCATCTGTCGCCCTTTCCCCAGATAAAGACTCTTTTGCCGTCGACAAGGACTGGGGACGAGCTGAGGGTGGGTTGAGGTTTTGGTATGCCGCGATACTGCCCAGGAGGCGGGAACCGCGCATGACAGAGTGGACGGAGGGGATGAAGCAGCACCACTTTATGCTTCGGTTCTGGACGCAAGTGCGGTGGGTTTCGCGCAGACAGGCCGAGCTGGGCGAGGCGGTGCGGAGGCGGCAGTTCGAAGAGTTGTGCGGCGCTGCTCGGGAGCGGGAATGGGCGGCGCGGTGGGAGGCGGAGAAGTCGCTGCTGAAGTTTATCGGCCACCGGGTCCCGTAGTCGAAACTCGACGAGCGAACCATCACTTCGCTCCCGCAATATCCCTTCGTTCCCAGCAACTGAGCCATTCTACCACTCGACAAACTGAGCGCCAGCTTGCCGACTCGCGAATGCACTTCACCACTGTCGTCGCCCGCGCGCACACGAGCTCGTCAAGGCTATCTCACCGCCCGCGCACCAGAGCTCCGCACAGGGATAACCAGCAGTGTATCAAACTTCACGCAAAGACGTATGAGCTCCGAAGCGTCCACAGAGATTGATGTACCCGCTCCGAGAAGGAGAAGGCACGACCTCCACTTCCACTCATGAGAAGCCCGAGATACAGCGCCGTACTTCAGCCCGTTACTATCCCATGCAAAATGTAAGGTGTTCACGTAGATACCCCCCAAATCAAGAGGCAAACCAACGAGTAGCTCGTGTGTGTAGCTCTACATACTCACCACCTCCCCCTCCGACCTCTCCCTCTCCCACCTCCACCCATCCCGCCCTGCTCAAGCTGCATAATCGCCAATTGCTGCGGACTATACCCCTCCACATTTCCACCCCCACCACCGCCCCCAGGACCCGTCGGCGGCTGCTGCTGGAACCCCTGTGGACCCCCCGGCGGAGCAGGCGAAACGCTATTTCGACCCTCCCCGCCACCACCCGGACCCTGCGGTACCGCGAAGCCTTGCGGTGGGAAGTTCTGCTGCTGCATACCCTGCTGCATACCCTGCTGCATACCCTGCTGCATTCCCTGCGGCATCCCTTGCAGGGGGCCCCCTCCTCCTCCCTGCGGCCCACCACCCATCATACCCATGAACTGCCCGAAATCCATGTTCCCCGGGTTCATGCCCTGCGACATCATCTGCTGCATCATCTGCTCCATCATCTCCGGCGGCGGCATGCCTCCCATACCTCCCGGACCACCACCACCACCACCCATCCCCCCTCCTCCTCCACCTCCCGGGTTCCCACCACCCCCAAACATCCCCCTCATCCTCTCATCCGCCGCCCTCAACTCCTGTATCCCAGCCATCATCCCCTGCTGCTTGACACAGTACTGCGTCCACGTATACTCGTCGAAGCCGTAGTTGAAGAAGTCCGTCTGGTCGGTCCCCGGGAGACGCCAGGGCTTGCTGTGCGTCGCGAGGTCGGCGTCGATGTCGAGGTGGGTGAGGAAGCGGCCCGTCGTGGGGGGGTAGAGCGGGATGGTGGTCAGGTCTAGGGGGGCGGGGAGGTGGTGGAGGGGGTAGGTGGAGCCTTCGCGAGAGGCGTGGAGGAAGGGGGCGGGGATGGGTTTTGAGGTTGTCGTTGCTGTTGTGGTGGGAGGAGGGGCGGGGGTGGTTTTGTCGGGTTTGTCGGGTTTAAGAGCGGGAGTGTTGGGTTTGAGGGGTGGTTTGAGGTCTTGGGCGGGTTTGCGGTCGTCGTGGGAGGCACGGGTGGTGGGTGCGGGTCGCCTGGTGCGGATGTTAGGTGGGAAAGGGAGAGACAGTGAGAGGAGCCCTACGCTGCTGTTGTGGACTCTGACTTGGCATCTGCGGGTTTGTTGAGGGTGAATTTTACATCCTATGTAAGGTATCAATACATGTCTCTTCCTCGCTTGCCGGTAGTCTGTATGCGCACATCATCGTCCTCTTCTTCCTCTTCCTGATCGCTCACGCCCATGGCCTCGTCTTTGATGTCTGCCTCTCCGCCATCTTCCGCGACTTCTTGCTGTTGTGCCTCTGGTCTGATGGAGCCGTAGAAATCGTCGTCGTCGTCTTCCTCCATGGTAACGACACTGGATTGTAAGACTTGATCGTGGAGTGGGTGAAGGTAAGGTATTCAAGCAATGGTCGGTGGTGAATCGTGAATTGAGGTCGAGGGGACGTGTCAAGCTGCCCGGCTGCTCCCGAGCCAACCAAATTCTTTGGAGTCAAACAGACGCGAACCTCACACGGAAGCTAAGATCACCACCAAAGTCGCACCAGATCAATTGACGGACACAATAGCAAACAGCACACAATCGCGACAATAATAGCGCAATGGCCTTCGGACGCTCCAACTCCCTCAGTCTGAACACCGGGGCGAGTAACAACCTCTTGTAAGCAACAGTGGACCATTTCCAAACACGTCAAACACTCCCTCCCAAGTGAACAGCATGTCCAAGCCAACGGCATTCCAGGCCATCATAGCCTCCCTTGCTTCGCCAAAGCGCAACTCCGGCACCCCCTTCACCATGCTGACTCCTCAACCTCAACCACCCCCGCAACCACCGTCACAATCCTCACTGACCAAGGCGACGAGCAGTGGACAGCAGAACCAGCGGCAGCAGAACAATCCACCACCATCGCAGGCGGGAAGTCTATTTGGCGGTGGTGCGGCAGCACAGAGCCAGGCGCAGACAGGTCAGGCGGGTGGGCTGTTTGGCGCGACCCAAGCGGCGGCACAGCCCCAGCAGCAGATAGGCGGCTTGTTCGGGAACACTCAGGCGGCGCAACCGCAGGCCACCAGCCTCTTCGGCAATTCCCAGGCAGCGCAGCCGCCAGCAACGGGCCTGTTTGGAAACACTCAGGCACCACAAGCGCAGAGTTCGAGTCTGTTTGGAAATACCAACGCTCAGCCCTCGACTTCTCTCTTCGGCAACACCAACGCGCAACCCTCAACTTCGTTGTTTGGCAATACTAACGCCCAACCTTCGACTTCTCTGTTTGGCAACACCAACGCGCAACCCTCGGCTTCTTCATTCGGCAATACCAACGCGCAACCCTCGACCTCTCTATTCGGCAACAGCTTGGCGCAGCCTCAGCCGCAGCAGACAGGTAGCATGTTCGCCAACATGAATAACAACACCAGCTCCTCCAACCTCTTTGGCAACTCCACCACCGCCCCACCCAACAACAACACCACCGGCAGCAGTAGTCTCTTCGGCTCCCTTGGCCAGCAATCCCAGCCCCAATCAAACATGTTCGGCATGTCAAATCAGAACCAGAATCAACCCACCAACAACTCCTCCGTCTTCGGCATGTCCGCCATTGCTCCACAACAACTCAACACCTCCCTCCTCTCCGCCTCGCAATATCGCGCCTCCAACCTCCCCGCTCCCTTCGTCGGAACACTCAGCATGGGCCAGCCCGGCTCTCAATCCACCCAGTCCCAACAGCAACAACAACAAGCGGGCTCTTCAGGCTTAGGAAACACCATCGGCGCCGTCAAAATCCACACCGCCGACCTCCGCGGCACAACCCGCTTCGCCGACTGCCACGAAAGCATTCAAGAGCAGTTCGAAAGCGTCGACACCATGATCCAAAAGCAAGAGCGCTTCTGCCGCGAAATCCAAGCCCTGCTCCAAAAACACGAGCAAGACATCCTCTGCCTCCCGCCTTCCGTGCAAGTCATCAGCGACCTGGCCGAGAACGTCGAAACGCTGCTCTCGCGCGACGCGCAGGGCGTGCAGAGCGCGAAGGCGGAGGCGAGCCGGCAGAGAAGGGATTTCGAGCGCGCGGGGCGGGTGGCAGAGAATCTCATGTTGGGGGCGGTGGGGTACGCGGTGCCTTCTTCTTCTATGGCGGGGTATGGGAATGGAGGTCATGGTGGTGGAGAGGGAGAGGAGGGATTCGATACGGATCTCATTGGGAATTACTTCGTGCCTATGGTTGCGGCGCTGCAGGGGACGTTGGAGGGTTACGCGGCGAATCTGGCGGATATCGAGGGGCATTTGGGGGTTATTGAGGGGTCGGCTGTGGCGCAGGCCAGGCGGTTGTCGGCGAAGAGAGCGGGTGTTGGGAGTGGTGGGGCGGTGGGAGGGGACGAGACGGTGCGGGAGTTGGCTGAGACGCTGACGGGGTTCGAACAGAGTCTTTTGGGCGTCGCGGGGGTGGTGGGGGAGTGTCGGGAGGGGGTCGATGGGTTGGTTTTGGGGGGGTTGGGGGGCAGAGTTGGTGCGGGAGCGGGTGGTGGGATGGCTAGACGGCCGTGGTGAAGAATGGCAAGCAGGGAGGCGTGGCGAGCAGGGCCTCACCAGAATCGCATTGTGGGCCCGAATAGATTGAGCGTTGCTGCAAATGTTGGGCAGACCTCAGCGGACGCTGTGGAACCTCTGTAATGGCGTAGTTCTCATCCACCGATCATCCATCAACTACCAGTCCCTTTCCCTCTCCTGCTCACGACTGGATCAATGGCGCAACGACCTTCAACAGGGCACCACCCGACGCCCTCCTCACTCACATGACTTTCTTAGCATTCCCCTGCGCCTCCATCCAACTCGGCCTCGCATACAAGAAGAACGCCCGCATCCCCAAAAACAGCCCCATCGTCGCCGCACCGACCAGCAGCGCGCGATCGGTCATTCCGCTGTTGCCGGCCATGTATTGGAACAGCATGGTGGTTCCCATGCCGGCTTCGCCGGCGGCAAAGAAGATGTCTTTTCGAGCAGGTCAGCTGGTGGATGTCGGGCGAGGGAAGGATGATGACGGGTGGGAAAGGGGGAGGACGTACAGGTTAATCGCCTCCAGGCGACGATCTCGGAGGTGCCGCCTTGGCTGGGGACGGGGTTGGGGTAGCAGAGGGCGAGGGGGAGGGTGAAGCCTGTGAGGATTATGGCGCCGAACCTGGTTTCAACTCGTCAGTCATTGATTCAGATGGCTCATCGGCGTAGTACTTACCACTGCGTCATGCTCAGCGCGGCGGGAGTGATCTGGCCGGGACCTTTGACGAGGAAGGAGAGGGCGAGTTCGGGGGAAGAGGAGGGCGTAGCGGAAGAGGCGGGCGCCGTTGAAGGACATATTGATTGGAATGGCGAGTTCGAGGGGTGTCTGTAGTTGGAACTGACTGGAGTGAGGTAGTTTGTTGTTCGGTCGTCCCAGTAGATCAATTCTTACAGGCTGTCCTCGTAGACCTCGTAGAGACCGACAGGGAGTCGTCCATACATCCACATCATTTGCCAGTATGAGTGAGGGCGCATGCGGTCATCATGGCCATGTCGTCACCGTCGCGTCCTCCCAGTCCAGTCGCAGAGGCTCGACGCGAGCACAAACATACTTCCTAATACAGACATTTCATTCATGGTCGGTACCGTACGACCTGACTGCCACGTCGTCCATCATCAGCGACATGCCGGGTGCGGCGATGCATGGAGACACGTCGCAGGAAATGCACAGTCTGCTGGCGTTGGTCCCATGTCACGTCACGTCACGCCGCGAGGGAGCGTGAAGGCATCCACTTGAGAAAAAGAGCAGGTTGCGATTCTCTGAAGTCACATACTCCCCTTCATGCCTTGACACCCAACGCTGTCGCCATTGGACTCGCCGTGAGTAGGCGAGGCTGTACACGATGACGAGCGGCGCATCGCAGTATATCAGGACCGGCCTGCACCACACCGAGTCGCCTCCCCCCGTCAACGCCCGATTCTTCTATACCTCGCCGCTTCCGATCGATGACCCCCTATCGCCCGTACCACCGCCGGCCAGCGGGAAGGTAGTCGCTGTCCAGCCGCCGAAGCCCTTCTCTCAATACGACACCAGCGCTTTGGACAAGGCATGGCACGAGTTGCGACGGAAGATTCTGCGATATCATGAGGAACATGGGGAGAAACCCAAGGTCTCGGAGCGAAGCAGGGAGAGGACGGAATCGAGAGGTGCGGTGGACGGTGGGAGACGTTCGGTATCCAAGCCAGCTGCACAAGGCGCAAGCATGGCCAGACAAGCGGCCTCGAGTCTCAACCACGTCGCCGGAGCACCGGTGCTGGACGATTTGAGACCAGTGGGAGACGGAGGTCAAGGTGCTACGGTTGCGACCAAGTTGCACGACACGACGGGTACACCATTTATTCGCGCACCCTCTGGTAAAGGGCCGAGCGACCTTAGTCACGTCGAGCAGAAACCCGAGCGGCCAAAGCCGCACGCGCACGATACGTATGTATGGGAGGATGCGTCGCACTTGGTCGAGCATAGCCCAGTACCTGAGGAGCGACGTCGGGAGGAGAGTCCGCAAACCAGTGTACCCGTCGGCGTGTCAAGGCTGCACAAGGTGGAGATGCCGGAGCTGATCATGGAGCCCATCTACTGGACGCCGATACACGACACGGCTCAGGTGATGAGATGCACCTGGTTCTACCAAGACACCATGCTCCCGGTCGAGACGAACGTAGCGAACATGCTCGAGGCAGGCTACGTGGATCTTCAAGTCTGGACGGAGACGTGGAAGGATGAGCTGAGCAGTGCGGTCGAGGCCGGTGCGGCGGGCGAGATGAAAATCGTGCATCGCCTCTGGCCGGACAAGGTTACTCGACCACTTGAGAGTAGACCGACAAGCAGACGCGGCGTGCCGGAAGACCTCTTGCGTACCGCGACCATGCACCTAGTCGAGGCGAACGAGACGCCTGAAGAGCAGCGGGCGAAGGCCGTGGAAGTCGCCTGCGACATCATTGACATATCCTCTGGACCGGGTGGATCCGATAACAAAGCCAGTGGCATCTGCACGTTCGGCAGACAGGGCGTAGTGCGGACCTACCCCCAGCACGGCGTAATATATGCCAACGATCGAGAAGCTCGCATCCTCCAGCCGACTTTGATGCCGTCGACGTACTACGGTAGAAGGCCGCTGGCGGGTTACATTCGTAAAGATCACAAGCTGGGTGTACCGGTCGTGCGCGGCTTCGACCAGACGATATGGGACAAGCTGTACCCAACCAAGCACAGCAAGAGAGCAGAAAAGGCGGAAGCTGGCCTAGCAACTTCAGCGTCCGGCGCGCCGCCGAAGAGCCGACGAAAAAATGACCGGGACCTCGCCAAAGCTGACCGGCCTATCGTGAGCGACTTGATACTGGTGATTCACGGTATCGGCCAGCAATTGAGCCATCGTATGGAGAGCTTCCACTTCACGCACGCCATGAATACGTTCAGGCGAGATGTCAACGTCGAAGTCGGTACAGACTCGGTGAAAGCACGCTTTCGTCCTGACATGGGAGGCATCATGCTCTTACCGGTCAATTGGCGGCAGAGTCTGAGTTTGGAGGACGGCGGCTTCACTGATGATGCGGAAGATACACCTTCAAAACATGAAGACTTCACTCTTGCGGACATCACGCCAGACACCCTCCCCTCCATCCGCAACATCGTCAGCGACGTAATGCTGGACGTACCCTACTACATGTCCCACCACCAGCCCAAGATGATCGCCGCCGTCATCCGCGAAGCCAACCGCGTCTACCAGCTCTGGTGCCAGAACAACCCGGGCTTCTCCCAGACCGGCCGCGTGCACCTCATCGGCCACTCCCTGGGCAGCGTAATGGCCATCGACATCCTCTCCCGCCAGCCCACCGCCATCCCCACTCACCTCCAGGACCCCACCTCCCTCGACCTCCCCACCGAACCAATCGACCACTTCCTCTTCAACACCCACGACCTCTTCCTCGCCGGCTCCCCCGCAGGCTTCTTCCTCCTGCTCAAGAAAGCCCAGCTCCGACCCCGCCTCGACTACCCCTCCGCCGTCGCCGCCGCCGACCCGGCCTCCAACAACCCCTCCATCTGCGGCGCGCAGGGCGACTACGGCTGCCTGCCCGTCGAGAACCTCTACAACGTGATCAACGGCTACGACCCCGTCAGCTACCGCATGAACGCCGCGGTCGACAGCGCCTACGCCGCCTCGCTGAAGAAAGCCTGGATCCCGACCACAACCTCCACCTGGTTCGGCTCCAGCAGCAACACCACCACCACCCCCTCCAGCACAACCTGGTTCGCCCGTTCCACCTCTCCCACTCTACCCCCACCGCTCCTGCACCTCCCGAGCACCCAAGAGCTTGCCACCCACAACTTCACCCGCGAGCAAGTCGCCGAGAAGCGCATGCTCCTGCTCAACGACAACGGGCAGCTGGATTTCTTCCTGCGGTACGGCGGCGGGCCGCTGGAGATTCAGTACTGGACCATGTTGGGCGCGCATAGCAGTTATTGGCTTTTGAGGGATTTTGTGCGGATGGTGGTTGGGGAGGTGGGGAGGGGGACGGGGAGGGAGGGGACCGGGGAGGGGATGAGGGCGGGGAAGAAGAAGGTGGGGGTAGGGGTGGGGAGGGGGAGGGAGGGGTGAGTGGTGGTAGTAGGAGGGTTTGGGTGGGGTAGGTTAGTCGGAGGTGTATATGCTTTCTACAACACCCTGCCGAGTCACTACTAGGGTGCAGGATGGCCTGCGTGGAACCGGGGGATGCCGTATGCATATTTGGTTGTCATCATCCAGACTCCGGGAGTTTTGACAAGGGAGGTACGCTTCGTATAATTATGAGCTCGTCCCAACAAAGGCGATTGAAAATGGTGTCACAATCATGAATACGAGATTTTGGCGTAACGGTCCGTCGGACACCTAGTATGACGGACCGGCACGCTACCAATGTCTGCAAGATTGAACGCCGCCAACGCCTACGCTAAACTCAAGCCCAAAATCTCGCAACTCGGACCAGCCTAGGACACCATAGCATCTCCGTCCACGCCGCCCAACTCATCCGCCGCATCCAGCCCAAGCGGGATATAAGCCGGCAAATCCACCTTCGCGGCCTTCGCCTCCTGCTCCGCCCAAGCCCGAGCCTTGATAAGCTGTCTGATCTTCGCCTCGGACCTCTCGCCTCTGCTCTCCAGTATCGCTTTGTTCACGTCGACCGCGACCTTCCGTCTCAGCTCCTCGTCTAGCAGCTCCTTGAATTCAGGCGTCATCTTCTCCGGCGGGAAGATCATGAGCGCCATGGTTCGCTCGAGGGCTTGTTGGTACTTAGGGTCGGTGGGGGCGCGAGGCGAGAGCTGCTCGGTAGCGAATTTGATGGCGGGGAGGAAGTCGGTGGCGGCGGGGTTGCTGCCGGGTTTGGCGAGGACGGTGCGGATAATCTCGATGAGCTGGAGTTGTAGAAGGTGGAAGTGGAGGAGGTGGTTGTTGTCGAGGATCTGGGTGTGGAGCGTGATGTTAGCGCTGTGCTTGCGAATGTTGGGTTGGAGCAAGGTGTGGGTCATTCGTCTCAATCATACTGAGGACTGAAGTAGTGAGTTCGATCAACATCACTCCGGAGAGTGGATATGAGTGGTGCATGAAACTAATATAATCATTTGAGATGAAGGGAAGGAGAGGTGGTCGTGCTCACCTCGGGATCGATCTCGTTGATCAGCTCAATGGCCTCGTCCAGTCTGCCACCGTGAATGGCATTCCGGACTCGCACTCTCTCCCGTATGCTTTCGTTGTCGACTGGACCAGGTAGATTTGTCTCCTGGGCAAACTTCTCTGCGGCGCCCGGGTAGCCTTCGGAGACGAGGTAGTCCATGATGACCCAATTGATATCGCTTTTGTTCGAGACACACGGGTTAGCACTATTACTCTGCCGATTTATCTTCCGCGGCAGCTTGAGCACAACGCATCGTTTCCCGCCTGCCTTCCAATGCGGGAGTACCACAATGCGGAGGCCCATAACGGAATGCAGGCAATAATTCAGATGTCAAGTTTATTTTGATGTTCTCCTCATTGAGGTTCGGAGAGATTCCCAACTTGGTTTGAAAGCATCATATTGGGAAAAAGCGTGCAAGCTGCTGCGGATGGGGAAAGAGTGATGCTTACCTCTTGCTGGGCTTCATCTCTTCCACCTTCCTCGTGAACGAGGCGTGTGTGCTACGCATGATGGATGAAGGAGGCGAGACCGTGGAGGAGCTCTTGAGGTGAGTGTCAGTGGATCTGGCAACATGCCGACATTCGTGGAGGTCGAGATACCAGGCCCCGAGAGCCATGGCGGAGGAGGATGAGAGATTGAATGGGAGAGACATACCATGGCCGAGTGTATGCCGGCGAACAGATGGCGCACATAGCGTACGCCCAAGTTGTATGGCCAGGCGCGAATCAGGGACAAGAAGAGGAGTGAGACAAGCAAGCACGAGATGTGGGCGTTGAAGTTTGCACTGAGGTTGCCAGAAGTGGACCTCAGTGCGGCCTTGGCATTGTCTTCCCCGAGCCGCTACATGTACTTAATGAGAGAGCCTTGACATGAAGATCGCTGAGACACCGTTCTCTGGTTTCCCCATTAACCTCCTCATCCCGGCCAGTCGACTCCATACCATGTGGACAATTGCAGTTGCGGTACGGCTTGGCTACTCATGCGACTGCGATAGAACAAGCTGAGCACGACTCTGCCGAGCTGAGCATCCACGCCACGATGAGCTCCGTGCCAGATGGCGGGAGAGCAGGCAACGAGGAACGCATACACCGCGCACATTACTCTCCACCATGGGCAAACACATCCTTCATCGGTGTAGCGGGTTCTTCCGGATCCGGCAAGACTTCTCTGGCTCATGCCATCATCGAGGAGCTCAATTTGCCATGGGTAGTGATTCTGTCCATGGACAGCTACTACAAGCGCTTGACTCCGGACCAATTGGCGGCAGCTTTCCGGAACGAGTATGATCTCGATGCACCGGAGGCTCTTGACTTCGACTGCCTGGTGGAGAATATGCGAGACATCAAGGCAGGGTAGGACCTCCTTGGTCACGAGACGCGAGGCTTTACTGATGGTCGGCAAGCCAGAAGACTGAAATTCCCGTCTACTCTTTCGAGAAGCATGCCCGGCTAGAGCGTACGACGACGGTGTACTCGCCGCATGTGCTGATACTGGAAGGCATCTTTGCCCTGCACGACGAACGGGTCCTCGACATGCTCGACGTGAAGATCTTCGCTGAAGCTGATGCAGACTTGTGTCTCTCACGACGATGTGAGCATCTCACCTCGCTTTGATCCACGAATGTGACTGATTGATGTGGCAAGTCAGTGGTTCGTGATGTGCGCGAGCGCGGCCGGGACATCGAGGGCTGCATCAAACAGTGGTTCAGCTTCGTCAAGCCGAACTTCCACAAATACGTCGAGCCACAACGGAACGTCGCAGGTATGTTAGCGATCACTACCACTACACTTGCTCAAACAATTACCATGATGAACATATTTTACAAAGCATAGTTCAACTGAACACTATTGAAGATAAACGATCGTCTTATATCTGATCAGAACCACACCCACCAAGATGTCTGACTTTTGCAGCTGTGGTCGCCATGCTGACCTCTCTCGCCAGATATCATCGTACCAAGAGGTGTCGAGAACAAAGTCGCCATCAGTACGTCCCGGCTGCCTTCTTACGTTCGAAACCTCCCCTGACATCAATAGGCATGGTCTCCGATCGCATCCACAAGACGCTGAAGCAGAAGTCGCGATCCCATCAGCTAGAGCTCAAGCGTCTGGGCGAGATCTCCGAAGACGCTCCGCTTTCGTCCAACGTGACGATACTCCAGCAGACCAACCAAGTCCGCGGCATCAACACTATCATCATGGACCCCGAAGGCGACCGAGAAGATTTCATCTTCTACTTCGACCGTCTAGTAGTCCTACTCGTGGAGAAAGCCTGTGAAGCTGGCCTCCACTTCACCGCTTCTAAGGTGCAGACCCCGGTTCCAAACGAGGTCTACAACGGCCTCTGCTTCGACGGTGAAGTCTCAGCAGTCGTCATCCTCCGCGGCGGCTCCTGTCTCGAGACCGGCCTGAAACGCGTCATCCCCGACTGCCGCACAGGACGCATGCTCATCCAAACAAGCCCTCGCACCGGCGAGCCGGAACTGCACTTCTTCAGCTTGTCCCCGGACATCTCCGAGCACAAGTGCGTTTTCGTGCTGGACCCCCAGATGAGCTCCGGTGGCTCGGCGTTGATGGCCGTAAGGGTTCTGCTGGACCATGGAGTGAGGGAGGATCGGATAGTGTTTGTCACGTATATGGCTGGGAAGATGGGTCTGAAGAGGTTGATGGGCGTGTTCCCGGAGATCAGGGTGGTGGTGTGCAGGATCGTGGGTGATCTGGAGACGAGGTGGGTTGAGCAGCGGTACTTGGGCTGTTGACACAAGAAACGCTTCGCTCACTGTTGTCCGTATACGTGTACCCTCCATTGCCACTGAAACATGGCTCAAACCCACCAGCTTTGAGCTTGGAGGCACCGGTGTGCGCCAAGCAAGTGGATGCGGTCCGGATGGTGCACCTCTGGCACAACGCCACTTCACGCCGTCCGCGCGTTGCTCGTAGAGGTCTCGATGCGTAAAAGACATGCCTGGCAGAGGAAAAGCGGTTTCAAATCCCATCAGATCTGCAGTTCAGAACGACTCGATATGTACGTGTGCAAATATATGCATGTGCCCCCAAGGCCACCTCACAAACCCTCCCCTCGCGCTCACGCTCCGCTCCAAGCAATTGGGTATATAAGCGAGCGACTAGGCTTTTTTTGGCTCCCCCCTCCGAAGCAATTCCCTACAACGCCAACCCGGACCCGGACCCAGACCACCGATACAGCGACAGCATTTCCCTCCGCCGCAGCTGTTGCTCGCCGAAATCCTCGATGGAGCGGCCGCGCACCTGGGCGAGAGCGGAACGCATGACTTTTCGGAAATTCCGCTGCAACTAACCGTTAGCCATGGAAACCCAGCACTCGCGTTCGCAGAAAGAGGGGATGGGGGAGATACTAACCTGATACTCCGTATTAAGCGTCACCACGCACGCCTCATGCGCCCTAACAATCGTCTCGCACGCCCCAACCACACTCGGACTCGCCTCCCCCTGCAATTTGTCCGCGATCAGCAACAGCAGGAAACTCCCCTGCAACAGGTAGATGCCGAAGAAGAACGGCATGAAACTGAGATCCGGGTCGTAGTCGAGGATGTCGTTGATGGCTTCGGCGGCGGACACCGCGTGGCCCGTGGCGGAGATGAAGGACTGCGAGGAGATCCAGAGGTCGTTGTCGTCGAGGAGGGAGATGGGGTCCCATTTGCCGTTGAGCAGGATGTGGAGGGTGTGCATGAGGTGCGTGCCGTAGGCGAGCACGATTTTGGTCTGCAGGATCGCTTCGGTCATGCGCTGGCTGGAGTTGGTGGAGTGGGCGGAAGGGCTGAGGCCGTCGAGGTGGTGGGCGTTGTCGCCGTTGACGTTGCCGCCGTCGCCTGGGGGCCGCATGTCGTTGGTCGTGTGTTGTGGGGCTAGATTGCGGGCCTCGAAGCCCTTGAGACTGCGCCCGTAGGCTTCGAGTTGCTGGGTGATTTCGGCGGCTTGGTCGTCCCATTCGTTGCCGTTCCGGAAGCGGAGACCGAAGCGCGGGTGGTTGCGGGCGTGGTTGAGGTCCACGATCTCGCCTAGGATCGTCATGAGTGGGAGGAAGTAGCCGAAGATGCTGTGGCTGGTGCATTCGAAGTCCGGTCCTCGTCTGCGGAAGTAGAGCGTTTCGGCGTGATTGTCAGGTGGGTAGTATTCGCCGCCTTGCCAGACGGCGTCGTTTTCTGGCTGGAGCAGGCCTTCGCACTCGATATCCAGCAGGAACAATGGTCTGTTGAAGCAGAGTGCCAGGTGCCTGTCCACCACGTATAAAAGCCACCATATCCGCCTCCGCTCTTCTCTTTCCTCGTCGGTAACGGTACCTGGCGGATGTGATTGTCCATTCGGCTCGTTCTGGCCGTTTGCATTTTCTCCGTTGGCGTCCAAGTCGCCACCCGGCACATCCGCGCTGGCCGGATCAGGATTCGGAGGCAGTTCCCGGCCAAGCTTCAGCTCTCTGGCGAGCGACCACGCAGCGTTCCACCATCTGAGACTGGCAGCTTTGTACTCGCTCGCAGAAACGACGGTCGCAAGGTTGATGTACGTCACGACATCGTCCAGTGCTCCGGTCGCTCCAGGCGAGCCGCCCTCCATCTCATGCACTTGGCCTGGCAGGGCTACGCCAAACCCACCCAGTGCCACTCCGTTTATGACGGTGTTGCCTCCGTAGCTCGGCGTTCCCTCGCTCGGCGTATGAATGAGCGGCTTCAGCAAGCCTACTGTGAGTTCCAGCAGTTTCTGACATATCTTGCCGCGAGCGGAGGGTGGCGAGGAGAGGAATGCAGACTCGCTAGTTTGGGCCGCCACCCAGAGCATACTGGCGAGGAGAGCCGGGCTACAGTGGCGTGGATTATGATGCCTGAGGAATGATCGTTTTCGGAAGACGTAGCCAAGGATGTAAGGTGACTGTGGCTGCATAAATGCGGCGGTGGCGCTGGAGAAGAAGAGCTCCAGAAGATCGCATGCCAAGCCAATTGGTATGATGGCGGATATGTGCGGTAGGAGGGGACGCAGCACTGGGTAGCGGAGGAGTTGATTCGACTGGACCTGTGCCAGCTGTGGATAGAGCGTTGCTGACGGGGATGGAAGCGACAGCCATCCGGGCGAACCAGCGTTAGGCGACTGCCCGAGGAAGCCCGCCGACATTGGCGACTCGCCAATGCGAAATGGCCCGGCGCCCATGCCCTGTTGGCTGCCTGGTGATGGCACTGCGTAAGGACTCTCGCCGTAGCCGGCTACAGCGCCAGGGTGAATCATGCCGTGCGGCATACCTGTGCCTCCACTTTGGAGAATGGTATGGCCGCCTATGGCGGCATTGGGGTGCAGTATGCTCCGATGGTAGTCGTCTATGGCACCGTAATCACTCATGGCCACCGGCAATCCGCGGTCAGGCATTCCAACGCTGGGCAGTCGTGGGGTTGGGAGGGTGACGTCCGGGGTCTGACTGTCCATCGTTATCGACCTCTGCGGTAACCTGTCCATCGCACGAGCGTCTCCGGCCATGTTAGTGGCAGCACTGCCACTGCGCTCATAGGTATTCAAGGCGTGATTGGACTCCATCGCGGGTCGTTGACTCGTCATGCTGCCAGAGCGTGGAGGCGGTAGTTGTGGGGGCGGAAGATCACCACTCGACCTCCGGCGCTTCATGCCCGACTGCGGCTCCTCCTTGGAATCGTTGTAGCTGTCATCAGAGTCATTATCGTTGGTGGATTTCGGGCTCGAGCCTTTGCCGTCTCCGGTTCCAGAGTGAGACGCTGCCTGTTGGGCGGCGATGTCCTTCCTCGATGCCTTGCCTCTCTTTTTCCGCTCCCGCACATACTCGCAAGGCAATGCGAACTCGACGCAATGTGCACATGGATGTTGACCATCGCATTTTGTCCGCAACTGGTTGCATTGATCACATGCTCGACTGATCCTCCGCCTCACCGGCTGCCCGTTCGTGCCTCGACCTCCCCTTCCCATGCTGATAGATTCCCGGCGTGCAGGCGTCATGCCGTCCATGCTGGCGGCACTGTAGCTTTGGCGATGTTTGAGCACTGGTTTGACGCCGTTCATGTTCACCATTGCTTGCTGTTGCTGCTGTAGTTGCTGCTGCTGCTGCTGTTGCTGTTGCTGTTGTTGCTGCTGCAATTGGAGCAGATGGTACTGCGAGCCTTCCGCCAGCGTATCCAACCCAGCAGTAGACATCTGCTGCTGCGCCAAATGATTCGGTGTCATCATGTTGCCAGCGCCATAATTCGCCTGGTAGTGCTGCAGGCCTGCGGACAACATTTTGGTCGTAGCTCGTTCGGCAACTCGGATGTGGTGTGGGCGTCGCTCGATCCTCCCCCAACTCAGATGGAAAACCCTCAGACCTGATCGTTTCTCGTCATATCGTACAACAACACATCAAACACAAGGGAAACAGTCGTAAGGAAGAGAGCTCTGGCGATGAAGGAGAGAAGGTGGTCAGAGTGACGATCTAAGATTGCGGTATACCCTAGGCTGCCTTCGGTACCCGACCTGACTTGACCTGTGCTGGCTGACCATCCTTTCTACCGCCTGTCGGCAGGGCACCCAAGCTCTGGCAGTGCGTCCGTGTGGAGTGCCCGATGCCCATCCCCGCCACAGCGCGACTGCAAGCGTCCGGCATGATTTTTGCACGATCCTGGGGTTGCACGCTTGCCCCCAAACAGCCGATCGATAATTACAAGCGTGCAGGGATGCGGCAACCTCGTGCTTTCGGTCTGACATGGCGGTCACATGCTTGCTCTCCGCTCGCCACGAGTTCTGTACCACCTCGACAGGGTTGCCGGGGGTTGCACCCGGTCGTCGAAACGAAGGAGGCTCGCCGTGACTGTCAACTTTCTCTGCCATTCCGCACCGTCCGCGGAAGGTCGTAAAACCCGTCCGGAGTATGACAACCACTCATCTCATCGTGAAGAGTTGCTTAGGCCTCGGCATCAAAACTCTAGCTGGCGATCCGGTTAAAAGGGAGCGTAAAAGGCATGAGCCGCCGCTGCGACCCGTTCGTCATACGCGCACCTTGACCTGCAGGGACGAATGGACGACGACCACTTGGACGTTGCCCTACCCAAGCCACCTGCCGCGTTTTCTTGTCCGTCCTTCTCGATCATGCGGCAGCGTGGAGAGCCGCAGCCGTCGCGGTGCATGCAGGCGTTCGGGAGTCAGTCTACGACATGGACAAGGTTTGACCTCGCCTACACGACTTCCCACCGCTCGCGCAGATCATTCGTATGCGCTGCCCGGCAATTCTAGTCGTGCTCTGGGAGCAGTCTCGATTCGCTCGTCAGAGCGCTCGCGTTCGGTGTCGCCGTGCGTTGCGGGTACAGCGGCCATCCACGATGCTTTGACATACCGTGATACTGTACCGAGACGTGGACGACTAGCCGACTGCTGTACCACAGCTCTTGGCCCACAAGTCACGAGATGACCGTCGTTGGTCACGCCAGCCCTGCCCAGAAGCCAGAGGTCCGGGAGGCGGGAGGCTCTCCCCAGACTTTTCACAAGTCCTGCTCGGGTGCCACAGACCATGCAACGCTTCCTGGTAGACTGGTTGTTGTAGCCTTGTACGATTCGTGGCAGTTTCATCAAGATTGTCTCATCTTGCCACAGACATCTTCAACGTGCGTGATATGAGCTGAAGCGAAACGTTCATCGAAAGGGGCAGCGCGCTGTTTGGTCGACTGTGCACCGTTTCGAACAGGAGGTCTTCCAACGCACATCCCACAGTCGATGTTTCGCCACACCGTTTCCCGCTCATGGAGACAACGAGTATAATAATTAGAGAGCTCTACGGAGGTCGAGAGCACGGCCCGAATCGACACCCTCCTTCCGACCGAACGGGAAGTCGCTGCACACTTCGGCGTGCCGCGTGCCACACCGACAAAAGTGCCACTATACGCACCCCTACCCGCTGGCACGCGCAACAACCAAGTCGGACGATCGACCACCCCTTCCGTCTGCTCCGGGGTCTTGCAAGTCGCAAGTCGCAACGGCACCGCAGCTCCGCAGCCAGTCGACATGTGCCGAGAGACCTCGCCTATCAAGTGAGCACACAGGCACACTCTTTCGTGCATTACCGCGAGCCGCAATAGCTCCGTCTCGTACCTGCTTTGCTTGCGTGATGAAGCCTTGAGACAAGCCTTTTTGCTGCTCATACGTTTGCATTTTCGAAAGGTGCCTTGAAATCGCAAGCCGCCCCGCGACTTTGCGGGCTGCCGGTAGACCGCAGATGCATGTAGACGTACCTTGGCGGGGCTACACATGCGAAGCTCTGTACTCGATGGGGTATTTTAACGTCGCCTGACTGCTACATGTACCCAGCGTCAATCCGGACGTGGTCCAGACTTCGCCAATGCATGAGACGTGGATACCTGTGGGGTATGCCTGGCGATAACGATCAATTCCCCGGAATGCCATCTGTTCCTCGTTGCGGTGAATCTGCCTCACAGCTGGCACTGCTGTCTTGGGTCAATGGAAGCCTCCAGCGAAGAGGCCTGGGCGGAGTCTCTTAAGACGCATCGATGGGTTTGATGTGAGTATCAGACAGCAGACTGGCGCGTTTCTCGTGAGTTATAACGCCGTCAAGCACCCTAGTGTGAAGATGTCGTTGACATTTCAAGTCGTCTTGCACTGGAAGCAAGTGCTTTGCATGTGTGTACCCAATGTTCATAAGGCGCCCAATTTGGCCCCACTCATGTTGATTGCATTCGCAGCCCTACGTCATCCCGCATTTCGCCATTGTGGGGTTGAAGATGGACTTCTATGACCTGTCTCGTGAGCGAAACAAACATTGTCGAACAGACCCAATTAGGAACTCGTTCTCTCTCCAAAGCCCTTGACGAAGAGATCAACACACAGACATTCAAGATGAGCGGAACTTCCAACGTGGGCGGGGCTGGTGTCTACGAGGCTGGCGATCAGGTTGGTCTGGGAACATACCTCTTATAAAGGGAGCACAGCTTGCTCACACGCTCCCAGCGCACCCGGAAGGACGCCGACATCGAGGCGGAGAAAAAGGATGCTAGATTCCACGAGGGCAAGGACAACTCTCACAAAGCGAACGACGCCAGTATGTGGCATGCAAACTCCACAGAGCTCGCCCCAGTCACTGACTGCTATGTCCAGAGGATGAGCGGTCCATTGCGAACAAGCTGGAGCGTGAGAGCAAGCGAGAGAATGAATCCGAGAAAGAGGATATCGAGGCTATTCAGTACAAGCAGGACGCCACGCTGCCGGTAGGCCGATCGTTTTGCTATCTTCCCCGATATGTATTGACACTGCTACAGGCCAGATCGCATGGCAACGAGCCATCGAAGGGTGCCAAGATCGACCAGGAGTTGAGGGAGGAAGAGGAAGCCATCTTGGCGAAGAAGGGAAGCTTCGGCCCCAAGCAGTGATCGTAGAGGTAAAGGAGCGGAATGGAACAACACGCGGCGACCGCATGTTCGGTACTGGCGGCCGGCGTTGAGTCCAGATCATGCGTTCATCAGTAGACCCTCACGTAGACCATGAAAGCCATTTTCATGAAGCATGTTTGCCGCCAATAATGGCTCACAAATTCGTAACGCCTGCCACAGCTATATATCTGCGCCACTTTCAGCCACACTTGTATGTCCCGTCTGGTACCGGTACTTCGCGATTGACCGTGGATATTTAAACACGACCTCTACATGTAACGCAAGGGCTCATGAGGTTCGGCACCGTCGCTCTCTCGCCTGCACAGACTTACGATTAAAGCCTGCATACTCATGGCAGGAATCTCTGCCAGCCCGCCAGCTCCGCAACCGCAAACACGATGACTTCCGCATGCTATTGCGGACCGCACATGCTGGCTACCCTTTCCCGCGCAATATGAACGATCATGGGACAGGGCTACTCCACCAATCTCCCTCTGGGCCCCAGCGCTGTAGAAGTAGCTGAACTCTCCGACCTCACCTTCGAGAAGCCTCTAGGCGGAGCGCGCTTCCTACGCACTGTGAGAGCCAGGCATCAGCATGGCCTTGTCGTCGTCAAAGTGTGTGCGAAGGCCAACTCCAGTGTCACGTTCCGGAGCTATGGGCAGGCTCTCCGACAGCAACGTTTAGCTCTCGCCGGCATACCGAATGTGCTGCCATACGCGCGCATCCGGGAGACGCGCAATGCCGGCTTGCTGGTCCGTCAATACGTCTACAGCTCGCTGTACGATCGAATCAGTATCCGGCCGTTCCTGGAGAACATCGAGAAGAAATGGATCGCCTTCCAGCTACTCTGTGCTTTGCGGGACTGCCATGCGCGAGAAATCTTCCATGGCGACATCAAAACGGAGAACGTGCTGGTGACTTCGTGGTGCTGGGTGTACCTCGTCGATTTCGCTGCTACATTCAAGCCGGTGTACCTTCCCGAGGACAATCCTGCAGACTTCTCGTACTACTATGATACCTCCAATCGACGGACGTGCTACCTGGCGCCCGAGAGGTTCCTTGCTGCTGGCCAGGCTCCGCATGAAAGTCACAAGGTGCAATGGAACATGGACATTTTCAGCATGGGCTGCGTCCTTGCGGAACTCTTCACGGAGACTCCGACATTTACCCTCAGCCAACTGTTCAGGTACCGAAGAGGGGAGTACGACCCTACGGTGGCTTTGCTCAACAAGGTCGATGACGTGCATATGCGATCCCTCATTAGCAGCATGATCCGACTGGACCCGGGGGAGCGGTGGCACGCTTCGGATTACCTGGACGAGTACAAGTCAAAGGCTTTCCCGCTCTACTTCTACCAGCACCTGCACGTCTTGATGCAGGAGCTTACCGACCCGACGTCCGGTCGCAAACCGACTCTCACTGTGAAGTCGATTAACGGTTTGTCCGATGATCGGATAGACAAGGTCTACGACGATTTTGAGATGCTCGCAGTGTCTCTCAACTATGGCGACGTCCTGTCTCCAACTCCGCAGCACCTCATGCGACCAGCGCGAACGTTGTTTCCGTTGCAAGTGGATCTACCGAACAATCGACACGCGGCAAACTCAATGCTCAGTGCTGCTGGTGACAATGGTACATTCATACTGCTCAACGTGATCACTGCTTCTCTGCGAAGCGCAGGCCGAGCATACTCCAAGATTCGAGCATGCGAGCTTCTTCTCGCCTTCGCCGAGCGGCTGCCGGATGAGGCAAAGATGGACCGCATACTGCCCTACATCATGCCGCTGTTGGATGACTCTGAGTCCATGGTACTGGTCGCTGCGTTGCGAAGCCTGACACAGCTTTTAGCTCTAGTGACCGTTGTGTCTCCCGTCAACTCGTTCCTCTTCACTCAGTACATATTCCCTCGACTGCAAGCTTTCGTCAAGACCAGTGGCTTCAAAACCAACTCCGTCGTTCGCGAGACGTACGCAGCATGCCTGGCCAGTTTGGCGGAGACTGCATCCCGGTTCCTGGATATGATGCAAGCCTTGCGAGCTGAGGGTTCCCTTCCCTCCAGCGACGCAGCCGAAGGCGACTCTGACGGCTACGCTGCGTATCATGACGCCTACGACGCAACTAGACTCGAGGTGCTGGATGCGTTCGAAGGTCAGACCAAGGTGTTCCTGACCGACACGGATACTGCCGTACGGCGGGCTTTCTTGACCGCAGTACCGAGCCTCTGCGTCTTCTTCGGTGAGGTCCGGGCCAGCGATATCATACTTAGCCACCTAAACACATACCTCAACGATCCAGATTGGCTCTTGAAGTGCGCATTCTTCCGAGCCATCGTCGGCGTAGCGGTCTACATTGGAGGCGCAAGCTTAGAAGACTTCATCTTGCCACTCATGTTGCAGGCACTAGCCGACCCTCAAGACTTCGTTGTGGAGAGAGCATTACGCTCATTGGCAAGCATGGCTGAGCTAGGTCTATTACAACGGCCCAAGACCTGGGAGCTGATCGACACCGTTGCCCGGTTCCAACTACATCCGAACGTCTGGATCAAGGAGGCTGCCGCCCACTTCGTCTTCGCAGCTACCACATATCTGTCGATCGCAGATGGTAGAACGCTCGTCACGCCACTCATTCAGCCGTACTTGAAGGTGCCAGTCAGCATCCTGTCGGAGTCAGATTTGCTTGATGCGCTCAAGAAGCCAATACCTCGGACGGTGCTCGATATGGCTATGGAGTGGGCCAAAAGAACGGACCATGGCATCTTCTGGAAGACTGCCCGCGAGGGTAAGCAGCTTTCGTACAGGGCAATAGCCCAGATGCCGCCTACGTCGTCCGTGTCCGAGTTCGGTGCCAAGGCGCTTGGCAGAGTGCCAAAGAACGATGAGGACGAGCAATGGCTTGGTCGACTCAGGAATGCTGGGATGCGAGGCGAGGACGAGATGAAGCTTCTCGCTTTTCGAGAATACCTCTGGCGTGCGGCGCAGCGGACGAAGAAAGATAGCGGCACCGGGCATGATCAGATCTACGACCAGATCATCGCACTCGGGAAGCTTGACATCAACACTCAGACAGTCATCTTCGACAACGGGCTAGATACCTACGAGCAGCGAATGCGTGATGAGGGCCATTCGGAGCGGACGATAGCGGAAGCATTGGAGGAAGCTGCTGGGCCGACCGCAGACACCATACTCCAGAAATTGTCCCTCCGCGGCATACCTGAGTCGAGATCGGGTGGCAAGACTGGTGCCTTGAACATCCAGACAGACCCTCGCAGTCTTTCGGGGCTGAGAAAGCAGACCTCTGGCAGCCTCTCGTCGTCGCCCAACTCAGGCGTTGGTCTTCTAGCAAAAGAAGGGGATCGCAGCGCTCGTCATCGTGGCAGCGCCGGCGGGCTACTCAACGGAACTGAGCTCCGGAACAAGGCTCTACCCGAGGTAGCGACAGACGACACGACCGCAGCCGGTAGACTCCAGACGCCAATACATGGCAGCCGAAGAGTATCGCCCGCTCCAAGTGCCAGCCAACGGCCACGTGGGCCAGAGAGAGCGGCAAGTCATCGTGCTGTCCACGACTATACGGGCAATGACCCAAGCGTACTGAAGCTACTCGACGCTGTGTATGTTGATACCTTCCCAGCAGCCGCCGTAGAGTTTGGTCCCATGGTCCAGGCAACCAAGCGTGGGCCCATCCGGTCTACTTCTTCACACTCCCAGACGGGCCCCTGGCGACCAGAGGGTCAACTTGTCGGTGTGCTCTCGGAACATACTGCAAGGGTAACCCGCATCGTAGTCGCGCCGGACCACATGTTCTTCCTGACGGGTTCAGATGACGGGACCGTCAAGGTCTGGGATGCTGGACGGTTGGAGAGAAACGTGACGCATCGATCGCGTCAGACCTACCGACTTGCATCCGGCGTCAAAGTAACGAGCTTGTGCTTCGTTGACTCCACCCATACCTTTGTCTGCACGGGCTCGGACGGGTCAGTGCATGTTGTCAAAGTCGAGGTCACCGAGCAACAAGGGAGTACTAGATACGCTAAGCTGCGGAACTTGCGCGAGTGGCAAATCCCAACGGACAGTCTGTCAGGCGAGCATGCTGTCTGGGCTGAGCACTATCGCGGCGACTCTACCAGCACCCTAGTGCTGGCTACGGATATTGGCCGCATCTTAGCGGTGGACCTCCGGTACATGGTCATCGAATATGACTTGCATAATCTGCCGGAGCATGGGATGCCGACATGTTTCTGCATCGGCAGAAAACGCGACTGGCTCCTAGTAGGCACGACACACGGCGTGCTCAGCCTGTGGGACCTGCGCTTTCGGTTGCGCTTGCGCTCGTGGACGTTCTCGAGCGCTACACCCATCACACGATTGCAACTTCACCCCAGCCGAAAGTCATCAAAGAGAAATCGAGTCTGCGTCTCCGGCGGTACTACCGATGGAGAAGTCACGGTGTGGGATGTTGAGAAAGTCATCTGTCACGAGGTTTACCGGCCTGCGCATGCGCATAGCAAAGATCGCTTGCATCTACGAGACTATGAGCTCCGCAATCTGGACGAAGAACGTTCCGATGGACTGCTAAGCCGAGTGGCCGGTGCAGGGGCCCTGGACGCAAACGCCTCCGAGTCAGATACGTCGGGATCGGCAGTCACCACAGCAATCCACTTCGGTTTGCACCAAACGCTTGAAGATGCGGAAGCCCTGCACGCCTTCGCTCTGACCGGTGGCCCGGATGGCAAGCTGCGCTTTTGGGACTGCGACCGCTTGGAAGGCTGCCGAGTCATCAGCGGAGGCGCCCCGGGCGAAAAGTCGTCCTATACCTTCAGTCAGCTTGGCCTGGACACGCGAGTACTGACTGAGAAGCTTTTGGGCGACGAAGCGGCGTTCCCGGCAAACGCTGTCGAGTTGAGCAAGATCACGTCGAGCAATCCGGCAAAGCGGACTCCGAGTAGCAGGACCGGCGTCAAGCCTTCGCGGTATGAGACGATACGCTTGGCGGCGCAACGGTTGCTGGACGGACATTTGGACACGATCACGGATGTTGCTTTGCTTGAGCGGCCTTACGGGATGGTACTGAGCGCTGATAGGTCGGGGCATGTGTTTGTGCATCAGTGATAGCGAGGCAGAGACTCTCCAGTACTCAAGCAATTTTCAGCACTTTCCGAGGCGACCGATTGCAAGATTCCGCTTGCTGGAATGCCAAGCGAGTCTGTGACTCGAACGTGACGTCCTGAAGCAAATATTACTGCTCGATCAGAGCGTATAATTACGCAGCGGCTACCCCGGTACTCTCTTTCCCTCCCATACCATTCCAACCTACAACCTCGAAGGCCATCAATCAACATGAGCAACACCTCCAGAAAGATGACCGGCTCCGATGCCTCGCGCATCCAATCCTCCGAAGTAAGTTTCAACCCAAGCACAGATTAGCTGGATGGCTGATTGACGCTTCACCAGGCCAAAAGCGGCAACGACCCAGGCTTCGCTTCTCGCGCGCAGTCTGCGGGCGCGAAAAACGACAATGCCGGATCGGCTGGAAAGGGCTCGGGTGGTGGGGGTACTACTGGTGGACAGTCTGGTGGTGGCAGTGGAGGCGGGTCGACGGGGTCTGGGGGTGGGAAGAAGTAGGGGTGCCTGCGCAGGAAGGCGAAGGATGAGTTATGTATCTTGGGAGGAGGCCAGGCATCACTCGTTTAAGGCCTGGCTGAATCATTGACCAAGAGAGAAGATAGCAACTGGGTTCGATAGTGTGCACTAAAGATGGACCAGTGGATGTGTGCGATCGAGCGGCTTCAGGAGACATGTGTAGGGCGAGTGCGACCTAAATCTTTCTGCTATTCGCGCCGAGTCCAGTCGCCGCTCAATACCCCAGTTCCCACGCCAGTACACCTTCTGTTCTTCGCCTTGAGCACACCAAGGCGCACTGAGGTCTCCTCACGCACATCAATGCGCCGGTCCACAGCCACGGTCAATCCCATCCTAGCTTTCGCTCTTTCGATGGCCTCCGCCAAGGTCCTTACCACGAGAGTGACGGCTTCGCTCCCTCCGGGATCCACCGGAGAGTCTCGCATGCCGTACTTTCGCCGCCTTCCTCAGTGTGCCACTTTCTCCTCAAGCAGCACAGCGGTGAAATGTTGCCCTTCGGAGCAGCATCATGCTGGACAACCGCGCCACAGTGAAGGATTGAAGCACGGCTTCCAAAATCAGGACCCGGCTCAAGAATCGTGTCCGCACGAGCGTTGTCGATGGAAGCTTCTTGTCGTATTGTTCGCCAAGTCAGCGTGGTAGGTTACATTCTTTGCTTCCCGGCTTCTGCTCTCGCTGATGATGTCCCACCGTGGCCTCAGGGTCGATCGAGACCTTTCGGACAGTCGAGGGTGGCGACTCGGTGCTCCGAGTCCGTTCGGCCGCCAATCAGAAAGTCACCAGTCTCCCAAGGAAGTCAGATCCAGCATTCAGTTACCATCACCCGAGCCAACTTCTTCTCTCTCCCTCCTTCGATTCTTGCCAACCACTAACTTTTCATCCCTCCCAGCTTTCAGGCTATTACCGCCACCGTTTTCAACACCACCAAACGCTACCCCCTCGTCAAGCAACAAGCCCTTCCCAATAAGAACCGTAAAGTCCACGCCGACCTCACTCAAGACCCCAACCTGCCCTCTCAGAACCTCCACACACTCCCTCCACACCATTCCACCCCTCTCCAACCCCTCCATCTGCCTCCCCACAACCCCATTAAACTCATCCACCATCGTCTTCGCCCAAGCCACAACCGCAGAACTACTGCCCCCTCCGGCCCCCACCACCGTCGTTCCCGCCACAGTCGTTGTAGCCGAAGGGAAGAACCCCGCAGCGAACGTCCGAAAACTGTGCACCAGCAATGTAAACGTCGTAAAAGCCAATGCCCTCAAATACTCCGGCACCGCGCCCGTAAATGGCAGCTGCCGCGTCCTCAATCGAATAACTTCTGTCCGCGCCCCCAAATATTTCGTCCGCGCCATCTCCTCACATCCCAAACGAAGCAACCACCCCACATTAGCCTTCGTGCGCTCCATACCCGAACTAGTCAAGACCAAATTCCGCGCAACATTACCCGCAAGCTTCGTAGCCCTCTCCCCGACTTTCGCCAGAATAATCTCCTGAGCCATGGCATTGCCCTTGATACTCCGGGACAGCTTCCGCAGCTTCTCGACCCTGCTGACCGCGTCCTCGAACCGCTGGAGCGCGATATCGATGTCCAGGCCGTCGATCTGCGCTTCCACCCATCGGATACTCTGTTGCCGGCCTTCGACGTCGATTAGCACGCTATTGCTGCGTCCCAGCCCGCCACCGGCAGCTTTCTCGGCTTCGAGCTGGTCCGCGGCGGCTTTCTTGAGTAAGCGAGGGTCGCGGCCGGTGAGGAGAGCGATTTCGTCGAGTTTGCGCTCGCGCTCGCCGTGCTCGGCTGCAAGCTGTTTTCGCTGGTCTTCCTGCGCTTTTCTAAAGGCGACGAGGAGGCTGGCTTTCTCGGCTGAGTCGGTGGTGGCGTAGGTCAAGCTTTCGGTGCCGGCGCGGATGTTGATTGCGTTGGCGATGGAGTTGTGCTCGCCTTTGCGTACTGCAGATGCCGAGGTGGGGTTGCTGATATCCGCCAAGCTGACATCCTGCAATGCCCAACAGCGTTCTGCAACGAGCATTGTCTGGTGCTGTTGAGCGGCTGGAGGATTGTAGACGCTCATGCGGTTACTCGCTTTCTTGTTAGCTTGCCCATTCTGCCCAGCCACAACATCGACTCTCTTCTTCTCGCTTGCGACCAGTACATGATCGTTCAGTAGCACCAACGCCACTCTTCTCCTCGGCTTCCACGTCGCGGCATTCAACTCCAACCATCGTTGACTCTCCAGTATTATGTGCCTCCCGGGTAGAGCAGGAAGGTACTTCTGGCTTCCCTCGACCCTCTTCCATAGCGTCTGGAGATGAGTACTCCACATCGCTTCCAGATTCGCAACGCTGCTCCTATTCGCGCGCTTCCTGTCCGCGACCATACTCAACCTACTGCCGGGGCCACCCAAGTCGTCCATCCCGCCGGCACCAGTCGCGTGGCCGAGGGCGCCCGTCAGCTCGCTCATAAGGGTGCGCAGGGTACGCATTTCGGTCTTAAGCTTATCAGCCTCTTTAGAGATCTTGATGAACTGCGTGCGATTCTGATAGACATTATGTTGCAGGTCGCTGCTTGTGTGCGCCTTCACATTCTGCAGCTCGGTCTGGTAGGTCTGAATGTCGTCGCCGGACGCCTCAGCCAGTATGCCCTGTATGTACTGTTCCGCCTGCAGGTTCGGGTCTTTGAGCGCACGGACGTCGACTCGTAGGCGTCCTCGCTCTGGACTCCGACCTTCTCTTGATGGGCTCCTGCTGCCGCCACTCGGTCGTTGCGGCTGTGCATGCCGAGAGGGGAGAGCAGGCAAGGCCGGTACGGGCGGCACGAGTCCTCCATCTCCACCGTTACCGTACTGAGGGACTCCGCCGGCGAAGCGTGTGCTATACCGCCGCTTGACCAAGTCGCTTGTTTTATCGCCGCTCAGGCCGGGTCGGCTGCCCGGTATTGTCGTGCCCGAGGCATTTGTCGGTGTCTCCCATAGTGATGGATTGCGGCTGTCGGCGCTGCGGTCGCGGGACTGTTGTTGCTGCTGGGAGGAGGAGATCTGGCGGGGAGCGGAGATAGTGGGGCGTGTCGTCTTCTTGCGGCGCAGGGAGATGCCTTTGCTCTCCGACATGTCGATGAAGGGTGGCAATGGGATAGCACGGAGGCGATGCTGGTTGTGAGGGTGAGCTCGACAACTCACGGCTTGGTGACGGAGATTCAGGAGCTTGGGCCACCTCTCGGACTTTCTGGCTTCGCGCTGGGAAGACATGGTCCATCGTTCACTCCCGTCTCTCAGACACATCACGTAGCGACCCATCTCACCCTTCCATCGTAGTCAAGGCCTCTACTACTGCTACACTACGCCTGCTCACTCTCCTAAGCACCGCTTCCTCACCGGCACCGAGCACCACCATCATGGCCTCCACGACCCCCTCGTCAGGACCTTCATACACCACTGTCGCCGTCGCAGCCACCACCCTCGTTGCTACCGGCTGCATCGCATACGCCCTCTACTTCGACCACCGCCGCCGCACCGACGCCACCTTCCGCCGATCCCTGAAGAAGGAGCATCAGAAAATCCACCGCACCCTCGAGGAAGAAGCCAAAGCCTCGCAAAGCGCGCAGAAGGAGAAGATAAAACGCGTGGTCGAGGAGGCCAACGAAGAGGGCTTCCCCAAGGACCCGGAGGAGACAGAGGGGTACTTCATGCAGGAGGTCGCGAGGGGAGAGGGCATGTGTACGGATGGGAGTGACCCGGTGGATGCAGCGCTGTGTTTCTATCGGGCATTGAAGGTGTACCCGCAGCCAAGGGAGCTGATTTCGATCTATGACAAGACGGTGCCTAAGGTAAGCTCGGGATGCACTTACTCGGGATGTGGAAAGGGATGTGCTAACGGAGATATGACAGCCTATCTTGGACATTCTCGCAGAGATGATTGCGGTGGATCCCGAGATCAATGTCTCGGGCTCTAGTTCGGATGCTGGGCACCCGACGGTCGAGTAGATATACGAGATGGGAAAGGGTGGTCGTGTACAACAGGCTTCAGAGATTGTCGTTATTAGCGTCGAAGAAGGGGACGGGTGTGATGGCAAAAGCATAGAAGCATTGAGCGGGCAAGCGGGCGTTGAGGAACAAATCTTTATCTCATCTCACAAGTTGCCGTCAAGGATTCCCGACAACGGGATGTTTAAGACAGTATGGTTGCTGCCCCGAGAGCTAGCAATCTGGAGGTGTACCTTTGTCGTACTGTAGCATATAGTAGCATCCTGACTCTGTGGATTGGAAGAAGAAGACATTCTGCTCTCTTCCAATCAAGGGGCAGATTTTCAACGCATATCGTCTATATAGAAGTGTACGCTTCAAGATGCAGGACTTCATTCCCCGAAACCCTGGCCTAGTCTCGACTCCAGCATCGGTGTAGTGTTCACCCTCACGCTACATGTGCAGGCAACGGCTGTTCGGGGCTAGTGCTGCTGCTGTCACATGAGAACAATCGACAGCATTCACACATGTGTGATCGGGCACGTGCATTTCATCGCGCGTGGTAGCGGAACTTCCCTCCTTCCGCATTCGGATCGCGAGCGCTAGCCGATGAGCTAACGACGTTCCCGCAGTGCCGCAACACTCTTAGCGCGTTCGCGCTCTTGAAAACAGACGCGACTTGGAAGCCTGGAATACCATCAAAACTACCACCCACCCATCCTCGTCGAACGAGCTATGAGTCTTAGTGTCATGGAGCATCAGCAGGAGGAGCTTGGTACACCTCTCGACAGTGCTATTGCCACACCGTCCACGCCGACCAAAGTCACGGTTCGTCAGACTCGGGTGTACGCAGTCAACTAGGACGCGCTGACCGAGTCCAGCAGATCGCCTCATCAACCACCTCAGAGATGGCTGATGTATCCGAGTTGCAGTCGATATTCTTCACGCTGCCACCTGAGCTGCGCGAAATGGTTTACGACTTCGCCCTCAGCCCCAAGAGATTCCACCTGGGCCATGGGACTCGCGACCCAGCAATCCTCGAACTCAGCCGGCAGATCCGCCTCGAGGCCTTGCCTCGCTTCTACAAACACACCATCTTCTGCTTCAACGGAGAGTACCCAGCCCATGACGCGTTTCTGTGGCTAGTCGCCCGGCCGAATTTTGCCATCCGATTCATCATCGGCGTCGAGTGCGTGTATCGGTCAGCCAGAACTGGCAACGCTAGGACCTCGGGACGAACCATGGCGGAATACATTCTCGCATATTACAAGAAGGATCTGAACGCGGCCGGCATCGTGCTGCGGAAAGGTGTCCTGAGGACGGTTGCGGAGGAAGCTACGGTTGCGGTCCTTGCGGAGGACGATCGTTGAGTGGAGCGATGTGAAGGCACTCGAGGCCTAGGGTTGGTGGATGCGAGAGTCAGCAGCAGAGTTGAGGGAGTGAAGGATGGTAATGGCATGTGAGCAGATTTATCGTGGCGCGCTTTGGGACCCTCAGACGGGAGTTTGCAGTGCGTTGAGGACTTGAGATTGGGCAGTGGAAGCTGCTCTTGTCCTGAGATTAGTGGACGCTATCGTGACTGTAGTCCTTCAACCAAGTGAGCGACACCGACGTCCGCTCCGTACGGGACTACCGTGCTGGTTTGACACCTCGCTGGCGATGAATGATTGGTGATTGGCTCGACCCTTCTTATGACCGCGCCGTCGATCAGCACGCCTACTCGAAGCACCCGGATATTCGCTGGCCCACGAGCGCCCTTTCGTCCTTCATGCTCTCCGCACCCAGCTAATCAGTCATTTTCCAGGGGCGCAAGCACCTGCACCTTCGTCAAGTCCCAGCCCGGACTCTCAGTCGTTCTGCCACTCCGCGCCTGTGAAGCCGGTGATGAAAGAAAGACTCGTTGCTGCCATGGTCCTGAAGTTTGATGACTCGGTGGACCGTGGACGTATCGATGAACATCTAAAGTACCGTACAGCTACAATGAGTCGAGCGTCTTTCATCAGCCCTCTCAGCCTTGGAGCCACATCCCGCATACGCCTGAACCCCATCGCTACATATTACAGAGAAAGCAGACAGATCCCGCACACCAGCCCCTGCGCACCCGACCCCTAGAAATACAACGCACCGCAACACCCTCGACCGACAGTGCCCTCGGACCTACCTCAATGGAAGAAATACTGACTAGCCCTCAACCGCGTAACGTCAAACCCGCCCTTGGCCGGCACTTCCGGGAAAACGAGAGGCAGCCACACAAAAGTCTTGCGCGGGTACACCTTCTTCGCCTTGGCCTTTGCATTCGCGGTCTGCCCAGCAGCACTTCGCACTCCGCCCGCCTCGGCATCCGTCGAATCGTCCTTCGTGCCGTCGGTCTCGGAGCCGAGTCTCGCCAGAGCCTCGGTATCGGTATCCAGCACGCTGCCTCCGACTACTCCCTCGTCCTCTTCGTGGGATGCCGCCGGCGCGTCATCAACGGCGCTATCGGTGTCGTCGGCCGTCACGAACTCGTCGGCATCGCTGTTATCGTTGTCCCCGGCGTCGACATAGTCCGGCAGATTGCCCAACGCATACGTGGTCATGTCCGCAGCAGTGTAGAAGGACTCCGAGTCCCCATCATTCGCGATGATACTCCCCGGCGTCACCATGTTGATCCCCTGCTCCCTCTCCTCAGCAATCTCACTGCCCAGCAACCGCATCCTCTTAGCCTCCAACGCCAGCTCGCCGCCATCCTTCGGCGTGGTCGAGGCCTTGTTCTGTTTCCGCCACTCGGCAATCGCCATCCCGGCTTTGCTCTTCGCCACCACAGTAGCCATGTACATGCATCCCCGATACCTTGTCTGGAACTCCTCCCGCAACCGCCCAACAATGTTCTCACTATGCATCTCCACGAAAGCATCCCGCAGCAGCAGACCCAAGCGATCCACATCCCGCGCGTGTGTCCAGAACGAATCGTGAATGGCCGCGAACGTCATCCCCACCTCGGTGCACTTCAGCGCCGAAAGCAGCATATGCGTCGCGTCCAAACTATGGATAAAATTGGGCGGGAACGCCTGCAATTGCTTGCGCTTGCTGACCGGATCCCACACCTGCGGCTCCTGCAGCTTGATCATCTGCAGATTCGTCTTCACCTCCTTTGCCTTGCTCGTCCGATACGGCTGCACGACCGGCAGTCTCAGAGGCGTCGTCCACACAACCGTCGAGCGGAAAAGAGGTTTGGAATCCTGGTTCATCTGCCGATCGGCACTGTACGCAAGTCTTCGCTTCTCTGGCGGCGGCTTCGCCTTTCCTCCCGAAGCGGCCCCTCTTCGCCTCGCCGCCGGCCTGACCTTCTCCAGCGCCTTCTCCGCCAGTGTGGCGGGATCACACAGCTGCGCGATCTGCTCCGGGGTCAAGCAGGTCGAGATGCGATCCGCGCACTGTCCCAGCCAATGCTGGATCGCCTGCGCCCCGCTGAACATCTGGCCCAGAGACTGGAAGATCTTAGTCGTGACGTAATGAGCCATGTGATCCAGATTGATGGGATCATAGCGGCCCACGTCGGGGAACAGGATCTCGACTTGCCGCCTGACCTGCTGTTTGGCGCCGAAGAAAGTGACGCCGTAGACGTTGGTCATGACGGGCTGCTTCACGCATTTGCGCGTGAGGTGGCCGTTCAGCTTCTGAGCGACCGAATTCCCAGCCGCGGCATCTTTGGCGACTTCGTCTTTCACCGCTTCCGCGACAGCGGTGTATACGTCTGACGGCCGATCACCAGGCTCGAGGTTCACTTGTCGGGCGCCGATCTGGTCGCCACCGAGCGCCGCGTAGTGCTGCAAACCGTTACACGTTCCGTCCTGCTGGATTGGTATCGTGCTCACGAACTTCGTCGGGTCCGGTGAAGCCAACGCCTGGGTCAGCTCGAAGCACGCGGCTAGCGTTTGCCATGCATCCTCCGCCTTCAGCCACCACCTCTTGCCGTCTAGAGGATTCCTCACACTGTCCCAGATGTCTTCAATATTGTCGTCCGTGAACCGCACCCGCTCCTCCAAGCTCGCCTTATCATACCCCGCCGCAGTGGCCAGATGTATCTTCAACCACCTCAATCCGCCATCTCCCAACTCCTTCCCCTCGGCGAACACCAGTACACCACGAACGTTGTCCGCGCCCATGTGATTGAAGTATGGCGGAATGGGATACGCACGGCCCCGGAAATCCATGTTGTGCGGAAAGTACAACGTCTCGTTGACAACCGCGCGCGCAATCTCCAGTTGGAAATTCTGAAAACACCGCTTGGAGTGTAAGCCCGCGCGCTTGTTCTCAATATCACGAAGCTCCATCAACCACGCTCTCCTTGCGGTCCCGTCGGCAGTACTTTCCGGCTCCGGCGGAGCTGTCATGGTTGCGTGTAAAGGCGCAAAATTCGCCACCGCTTCGCCGGAATTCCAAGCCGCGATCTGCACACGCAAGACATCCGGGTGGACTTTCCACGCGACTTTGCCGAGGGCGGTGACGCCGGCGTATACTTGTTCGAGATCGCCTTTACTGGCCGCGGCAAGGAAGTAGTCTTTGCCGCTCTTGTCGCCAGCTCCTAGACGCAGGATGGAAGTGGGATAGTGCAGATAGCCTCCATCATTCCATCCAGTCCACGGTCTCGGCTCGACAACCATGGGCATATGTTTGGCGAGGAGGGAGCCGAGCGGTTCGCTCTGCAGCTTGTCCGTCAAACTCGGATTGGGCGCCACCACGCCGAGCTTCCTGCCGAGCACGTATTTGACGTGGTGCAGGAAAGCGGGCTGCATCTGAGTGACCTTTTCCTTTGTCCGCGGGTGCTCGCGCGTTACCGGTAGCTGAGCACACTCCATCAGCTTCTGCAACAACATGACACCAAACTTGATCTTGGGCACGAGAGGCCAAGTCATGTCTGCCGGGAGCAAAGAGTTCGCATCAAGCCTTTCGCGATCCTTCAACACCTGAGCCTTCGCCGCTCTTCGGCTCAGCTTCTTCCTGTTTGTACGACTAGCAGGCTGCATCGCACCAGGGTTGGCTTCCCGGAATTCCTTCATCTTCCGCTGGGACATGTCGGCCATGGCCTCGGCCTCCAACTGCCTACCCAGCCCCGTCGCAAGGGCATTGAGCTTTATTTCCGTCTCGTATTTCTTCGACCCCCTGTCCTTTCCACGCGCGAAGTTCGTCACTACATATAGAATCGTGTTTGCGGCAACCTTGTCAAGCGGCAATGTTTCCATAAACGGCCCAAAGTGCTGCCGGTCATCTTCTCGATCTCGAAAATGTGGTGTCTTGCCGAGAAGTTTCTTCACCTCGGCAGCCTCTTCTTCGAGCGCTGGTAGCAGTGCGTTGTACCATTGCCACATTAAAGCGCCCAGGGGTTTACTTTGCATCGCGGTGCTGATGCCAATCTTGCGAAGCTCTTCGTCTGCTTCGCGCCAGCGCTCTATGGCTATGTCAACGGAAGTCTTTTCTAGCCGGTGTTGTCGTTCGAAGGCGCGAGCGCGCTGCTCTTCCGGCGAAGCATCCGGAGGACACAGTGGAAGGTCCACGAAGGTTCGTATGGAGCGCTGCACACCTAACAAGCTATTACCTTTCTGGGCAGTGGGCATGATCGCGGGCAATTCGTCGAGTTCAATGTGCTCCTGTCGTCGATAGTACTGTTGTGGGTCCGCTGGGATATGATCCTCCATCTCTTGTTTCTCTTCCACGGACAGCTCGTGCCCATCTAACATGCCGCCTCCATAATAATCCGCAGTCAGCGGTCCCAGTTTCGCGTATTCGTTGTCGGCATATTCCTCCGAATCTAGCACCTCCACCAGCGTATCAGGACCGAGTGTTTCAGCCCAGTCCACGTACCGATGTACCGCGCGACGCAAAGTATTCCCTTCCAGGACTGTGAGCGCCGCTCTCACCATGATGACAAGCATCTTGGCACTGGGATCGATCCCTTTGCTGCGCACTTTGAGCTCTATCCATTTCTGCATTGCCCGCAGCGCTTTCATCGACTCCTCCGAGTCTTTCTCTTGTAACGCCAAGCATTTGTATTGCGCTTCCAAGTATGCAGTATGCGCGTGACGGATCTCGGGCGCGAAAGGCAGGCTTTGCTCCGACAAACGCTCAATGATCGCCTCCGCTCGGGTCCAACGCCCAACGCGGAGATTGGTGTGGAGGTGCTGAAGGAGTTCGGCGAAGGTGCCCTGGATACCGACCTGCACCTTGAAAAGCTGCGCTGGGTCTCTGGTCGTACTGTTGATGATAATTGGCTCTTCGAAGGGTCGGAGGACCGAGTGCCGGTTTGGCCGATCCTCTCGTCGTTGCGGCGACTGCTCGTTGGCGGAGAAGTCCCATGGTACATTCTTGTCGGCGCTATTCTTGAAGACTGTGGTGTAGCTTGGCGGGGGGTATGGGGTCGGGGTAGAGACGGCTGACTGATCTGCTGAAGTGGCGAGATGTCTGACATGCGCCGGCGGCGGCGCATCTATTCTTCGTTGCCGATGTTGGGTGTGTACAGGCGACGCTGCCCGGGATGTGCTCCATCGCGACTGTGCTGGTGCTAGCCAGGGCAAGTTGAGCTGGCCAAAGGAGGCGGCGAGGATCTGGCTCGTGTGACGGTGTTGTCTCCGACTGGCAGATCGGACAAGCATCGTTGGATGTGTGGTGTGTGTTCAGCAGCAGTCAAGTCCTCCTCTTGCCATCCTCGTCTCACGACCCCAACTGACTGCGCGTCGAAGGGGAAGAACGAGTGTGCGGGTGATGTGTGTAGACCGTCGTATGTCATGATCTCTCCTGGAAAAGTCCATCCACGCGACCACGACAGGGATGACGTGCCAAGACTTTCCTTTCACCAATCGCCGACGACTGCAGTCGGTGGCGTCTCCGAACGAACCGATTCACATAGCAAACTCTGGCGGTATTTATCCCCAATCCTACAGATCTATCAAATCCCCTCGGACACATCGAACAGAGAAGGGAACGCGCAGTTGAGCATTTCTCCACGACTGGCACCGCACATTTCAAGATGGGCAAGCGAAAAGCCGGCAGCGAAATGGCACCCCCATCAAAAACCAAAACGGACACCGATCAAGAAGACGAAAGCGACTCCGACGATGTGAGCACAGCAATACCCATCTGTAATCGTAGACCAACCAAATCCTTAATACTGACCCTGTCTACCAGACCGCCAGCCTCTTAAACGTCGATTTCGAATACTTCGACCCCCAACCCGCCATCGACTTCCACGGCCTCAAGACCCTACTCCGCCAACTCCTCGACATCGACGCCCAGCTCTTCGACCTCTCCGCCCTGGCCGATCTGATCCTCTCCCAGCCAACGCTGGGTTCGACGGTGAAATGCGACGGCAACGAAAGCGACCCCTATGCCTTTCTAACGGTATTGAATCTGCGTCAGCATCGCGACGTCCCCGTCGTAAAGGACTTGACGCGGTATCTGTTATCGAAAGCTGGAGGTATGGAGGGTATGAAGGGCCTCAAATCTCTTCTAGACGGCGACTCGGATTCGCAGGTGGGCCTGATACTAACCGAGCGCTTCATAAACATGCCCCACGCCACCGTGCCGCCCATGTACAACATGTTGCAGGAGGAAACCCGCTGGGCCATCGACGACGGGGAGCCCTACAGTTTCACGCACTACCTCGTTGTCTCCAAGACGTACCGGGAAGTTGCTTCCCAACTCGACGCGGAAATGGGAGATGGGCAAATGGCGCCACCACCTTCGAAGAAGGCGAAGGCTAAGAAAGGCGCTGGTGCTTCGGCGGAGGAAGAGGTCTTCTATTTCCATCCCGAGGACGAGGTGCTGCAGAAGCATGCGATGGGGTTTGCGGGGTATGATTATACGAAGCAGAGTGAAGGAGGTGCGAGTGACTCCAAGCGGGCTTTCCAAGATGTGGGTGTGAAGCCGCAGGGGCATATGATTCTGATTGAAGCGAAGCAGTTCGAGGATGCGGTGAAGGCTGTGGGGAAGTATTTGGGTACGGGCGAATAGGTGGTTTAGTCTGGTCCGCATGGCCGACGAGACCTCATCAATACTGAGCTACATGGACTCCGGGGAAGGAGAAGCGTGACTCGAAAGACTTCAAACGGGCCGAAGTCTTTTGCTGCCTCCACGTGCACACCAACTGCGTTGGTGTGGGTCAAGTGAGGAGGTGACATCCTTTCCAGAGAATATGGAAGCAATACGACTATGCCTGGAGCACCTTGGTATTGACAGGGTGAAAATTTCATCTCCACGAGCTAGGCTCAGTTACTGAAGAACTTTGTCTTGGGTGAGCCACTATCGTAGCAACGACATGCCAGGACCCTCGGTCCGCTCCTCAACGAGGTCACCGAGTCAATCACAGGGCGGAGGCCGCATCCCCCACCCGCGATGGTTCCCTAGATGTTCGGCATCTGGAGGGTACGATGATGATAGATGCTGGAGCTCGTGGACGAAGACCCATGGCTAGATAATTACCTCATCGTTCGTATCGCTCCCTCCAATAAACGCACACCAAGCGATTCCGACGATTCGCGTTGAGGACGAAAAGCTCGAGATGCCAGCGTGTGCGTGGTGGGAGTCGTCTGGACAACAAGAGCAAAGATCGCTGATACTCGGCGCCTGTTCGAGACGTGACACTCCACTCCCAGCTAGCTTACCGCATTTTTGTCGCGTTTCAGGCACGAGACCTCCCAATTGAAGCACCGTTTCCGACAGAGCGCGGCGGTACTGTATCGTCTGCTTGCGTGGCGATCATTTGAGGAATTGGGAAAGGGATCTGCTGATGCCTACAAAGCAGTGGAGATCGCTGACGGCCGTGATCATTGTCATTGCACTACGTCATTGGGGTTGATGGAGTTCGGAAGCCGCTCGTGAATCTCTTGTCGCCCCCCGGCGCATTTCGTTCGTCGTATATCTAACCGCTCCGAGGAACATCCACCTTTGCCCCTTAGGGTCCGTGGATTTTGGCTCGGACTCAACTCCCAGAATCGGCCATCTAGCTGCCAAACATCAGCGCACATGGAGTTTCGAAGTTCTTCGGTCTCGGCTGCGTGAAATGATACAAGGCTCCCGACCAGAATACCCTCCTGTCGATAGCCTTGCTGAGCCGCCGTGGTTACACAGCGTCAACGGCTACACGTGACGCCCAACTCCGAGCAATCGGGCAGCCATCGCTTACGGGGAATTCCTTTGAGATCCCTGTACTTGCATGCAGCCGAGTCAGCCCGTTTTCGAGGCGGAACCGGATTTGGCGTCCCAGTTGTGGGAGGATGCGCGCTCGTCCTGCATGGAATCTCAGCAGTAGAAGCCAGTGTGGATGTAATCCTACTTGGTAACATCATGGTGCCACCTGCGTGCAATTGTCGAGGTAGTGACAGCGGAGCAGTATTAGAGAAAGCTGTAGATTAGTTGCGGGAAGAGAAGATCGGTTAAGGTGTGGTCCAAACTTTGGTTCGCGGACAGCGGACGGCCCGCTTTGGCTTAGACTGGTCGTTTGGGCTTTACCTGGGATTGGGTGGAACTTTGGCGGCGTGGATCCCCCGATCACTCAATCCCTAGCGTCTGTAACCGAGCCCGTCGTCCCAGTACCGTCTACTTGGGAAGCACCTCTTCTCTTCCTGTGTTGATGGTCATATCTTGACATCCTCTGACCGTGAGAAGATGACGGAGGAAACACCGGAGATTGCAAGAGGAGAGCTTGGAAGGCGGCGAGGGAGCCTGGGCAGGGTGTTTGAGACGATGAAGGGTGCGATGTCGGGGCGGGAAGAGTCGAGCAGCAAGGGCAGCATACCTGTATCAACAATGGCCACGGCAGGTGTGCTGTCTCAGGGAACCGCTCCCGAAATCGAAACGGACTCGCCTTTACATGCGAACGCTGCACCAAACGCAGAAGGATCCCGCCCCCAGATCCCGCCAAATCGGTCGATGATAGCCCTCGAGGACGGCGCGATTACGGCCGATGAGGAAGCTGTGGACGATCTTGACGAGTCCCTGCTACCAGTGGTATACGGTCGCGTGGGAGTTGACCACGACAGGGCCAAGGCAATGTTCACGCGCCATGGCTTCGCTTACGAGCCGCGGAGACGATCCAGCGAAGAGCCGGCACCAAAGTTCAGGCGTGTGGAACGGCCGATTCGAGTGCGATTGCACTACCGCTGCCATGAGGTATGGACGACCTATAATATGTCGGGCGTGTTGAAGCATCGCTGACTCTCCTACCCCATTGCCGTTAGTGCCAAGGACGATTTGCAGCGGATAAGTCGTGCACGAAATGCGGCCACCGTCGTTGTGCCGACTGCGTGCGACAACCTGGCCAGCGCGTGATGGAGACGATGAACAATGCGCGCCAGGCCAAGGACCTCGAGGAGCAGAGACAAGCCACGCCAGTCGCTGCTATCGCGGTCGAGAGACCTGACGAGCTGTCTTCGACGCATGCACTAGCCGCTATATCTGGTGGCCTGCTCGAACACGACGACCAGGATGACGACGACGAAGCGAGCTTGGCACAAGTATATGATCTGGCAACGAAAGTGCGTCCACTGGGTGGTGAACGACTACTTCAGCATCCTCCAGTACAGCATGTCCGACGGGCATGTCATGAGTGCAAGGCGCCATTCACGTCTCCAGCACAGGCTGAGTGCGAGCAGTGCAACCACATAAGATGCGAAGAGTGTCCACGCTTGCCACCAAAAGCCCACTCACGGCCGAGTGCGTTACTAGAGACCGAGTCTGCACCTCAGGAGGAAGTACGCACAGTACCAGAAGTACTGCGAGTCTACCGAAAAGCGCGGCAACGGATCCGCTATATATGCGACCATTGTAACGCCGTCTTCGCGGACAAGTACACGTGTCAGACTTGCGGCCATGGGCGGTGTAAAGGAGGATGCTCAAGAAACCCGTAAGCAGCACCGTCTGAACTCTTTGACCGTACGTGCTGACTTGTTGTAGGTCGAAGAGGGCCAAGAGACCTGTTGACCCTGCACTTCTTCAAGCGGTCGCAGACAGACTTGCGGATTTCCAGTCGCCTGAGCAGGGTCGGGCGGTTGCGGCGGCTGGCTAGGCTACGGTCCTGCTGCTAATTCGGAGACACGATTCTCGGCGTTTACAATGATACCACTGTGTTTTCACATGGCGTGAGGCAGGATTGGGAGAAGAGCGTGGGCAACGGGGCCATACGCCATTAGCGGTGTCGGCTGGCAAGTTAGTGGACAACCTATACCATCATAAGCTTTCCGTTCAAGCCGAACTGGCCGGGACGAGCGTGAGTCCATGTATAACGATACCATCCTTCTAGAACAACCTCGCAGTCAACTCCCACATCCCCGAGCCCATGGGCACGGGCTCGCACAACCAAGCACCACGCACATGTTCTGCATGAGCATGCGGTGCTGCGTTCTGGCATCGACGAGCGTAGAAGACTAGAAGAGTGTATCAGTGCACGGCAGATTCAGCAGTTGCCAGAGCGCCACCCAATCGAGGAATTCCGAGACCGCTCAGAGTTGCACTGCAGGACGCCACGATTGCGAGGCGACGTTGGCTCCGTGCCGACGTGCACCGGGTTCGGGGGTAGGAAGGGGCGCACGTGTTGTGCCACTTTCGTTGCGACTTGCCCGATTGTTGTGCGCGTGTACTTCGAGACCTTGAAGGAGGTCCTCTCGTCTGATACCTATTGCTTGGCAGTGATGCTTTGACACCTCATTGATGGAGTCAAACGTATTGAGGGCCTCAGGCTCACATATCGCCCGCGGGCCCCTTCCATGTAGATTGGATCCGCCAAGGTGCTGTCGAGGGTTGAGATAGCCGGAGTGAGCAAACGAACCTATGAGCTCGCATTCGCTGGGCACGCAGTTCCTGGTCGCGGGTCCTCCCTTCATCATCACCAACCAAACCTGAGCCCGTCATTTCAGGGCAGGCATGTGAATGTCAACCTAACCCGCAAAATAGCTGCAAGGTACAACAATCATCAGCGTCCATCAACAATAATGGCTAGATATTTCACAGCGTCGGCCGGTCCAGTGTGGTGCAACTTGTCAGGACCTCCGTAGGGGCCAGTCGGAGAGGGTGGTGCGCTACGTGAGTGTGTAGGCTTGTCGCTGATTGACGACGACAGCGTGCCAGTCGGCTGCGGAGACCGCAAAGATGAAGTTTGGACAGAATCTGCCGCGAAACCAGGTGCCGGAGTGGGCGTCTGCGTATATCGACTATAAGAGGCTGAAGAAGATCATCAAGGCTGTGCAGCAAGCAGTGGTCGAGGGAGAGGAGCCGGATCTGGCAGGCACGCATGGCGTTGATGCGCTTAAGAGGCATGCAAAGCTGACACCCATCCAGGCTTCTCCTTCACGCTTGACCGCCAGCTCGAAGATGTCGACACCTTCTACAACCGAAAATTTGCGGAGCTCTCGCGGAGGCTGCGTTTGCTTTACGAGAAGTATGGCATGGCCTCGAAGTTACACGATGGTATGGACAAGGATGAGATGGAGGACCTCATGGCCACGCTGCTGGAACTAAGAGGTCAATATCGTAAACTGCAATGGTACGGCGAGGTCAACCGGCGAGGCTTCATCAAGATTACGAAGAAGCTTGACAAGAAGGTGCCGTCGTCTTCGGCGCAAAGCCAGTACCTTGCGACTAAGGTGGACCCGAAACCATTCGCTACCAACAACTTACTGACTCAGGATATGCGCGCCGTCAACGACTGGCTTTCCAGTCTCGGTCCGGCAAAGCTGCAAGACGACGCAAGCTCCGTGCAATCCGGAAGCTCCGGGTCACTGCGCCGGTCAGCGTCCAAGTCGTCACTGAGATTACTGCCCGCGAATCTAGACGCGCTGGACGCGGCTGTGCGTGAGGACGACACGGTCAAGTTGTTAGAGGTCCTGAAGACGTCGATCCCGGCTACAGGTAGTGAGTCTCAGCGAAAGACGCTGCTCCTGGATCTGCTCCAACGTGCGATATCCTCCAGATCGGAGAAGAGCATTGCGGTCATCCTGCAGCGAGTACCGACTCTGGAGCACGATGATGACATGAACAAGCGGAACTGCCTCCATCGCTTGGTGATTGCCATTGGTCGCGCAAGGGCCCTGGACATGTCAGCCCGCTCTGAAGGCGTGGCAGGTGAGCCTGAGACCGGGACGTTCATCAACGCTGCGCAGCCTCCCGTGCGCGCGCCAGGTGCACTCAAGATTGTAGAACGGGACCCGGACAGCGACTTTGGCAAGGACGACCGAGCTGAGAAGCTACTGGTTTTTATTCTTGGCCACCTCACCACCGAGCAAAGGTCGGCGATCATTGCGAAAGACGCATATAATCGGCTTCCGCTGCACTACTCCGCTCAATATGGCTTGGTCGAGGTCAGCCGACAGCTGATGCGGTACATGCAGGAATGGAAGCTGTTCGACATGTCGGACGGCATCGACTCTGCATGGTGGCAAGACATCGAAGGCTATGCGCCGCTGCACTTGGCAGTCATTGGCGGCCACTACCGGACAACTAAAGCCTTGCTGTTTGTTGACGAGGAACAGCACAGTCTTGGCGTAAGGTTGACCCATGCGGATGTTGAAAAGAACGGTGCTTCTCTGGCGTTAGCTACGAAGGCAAATTTTGTCAAAATCGTCAGCCTGCTCGTTGTAGAGGCTGGCGTTGATGTCAACTATCAGGACTTGCAAGGCGAGACGGCGTTGCATGTCGCTGCGAGATACGGGCACGTGGAATGCACGCTTATACTCTTGGACTCTACCGCGCCGGCTCAGATTCACGTCGAGCTTGCGGAGAAGACGTACGGCTGGACTCCACTCTTCGTCGCCTGCGTTGACAATCAGCTCGAAGTGGCCAAGCTGCTAGTTCAGCGAGGCGCTGTGGTATCGAAGAAAGATTACTCGGGCTGGACACCGCAAGAGCATGCGGCGCTGAGAGGCCATCTGGTGATCGCCGATTTCTTAAGAGCATTTACGCCTGCGCCAAGCCTGAACCCAAGCCCTGAGATTGCAGCGCAATCTTCTAGCTTCTCGGGAATGTCACTTGAAGAGAGACATTCTGAAGGTGCTTCGAAAGAGGCAAACGACGGTGTGACACGGGCGTCAGAGCCAGTGAAGACATTTGGCCATCGATATCTGATGGGTGAAGCGATGGTGCTCGTCAGCCTGGGCTCCATGGACAATCGGAAGAACCTCGAAGCCGTGCTACTGGAGAACATAGCGCTGAATGACGCGCACGCTACCCAGCTCGACACGGCATTGTCGCTCGTAGTGTCCGCCCAAGGCGCGGTGGGCGAGCCGACGATCATAGATGTACCGGTGCAAGAGAACATCAGCACCTCGCCAATTGCTTTTACAACCAAAGACCCGTCAAAAGTCAAGCTCTTGTTTGACCTGGTCCCTACCTACGCCGGCAGGACAGACAAGGTCATCGGAAGGGCAGTGGCGCTGCTTTCGAGTATCAAGCCCACGATCGGCGCGAAGCGCATGAACCTGCAAGGCGATTTGAGCGTGCCGCTTGTGGCCGGCGCAACGCTCGACATAATCGGCTCGGTGAACTTCAACTTCCTCATCATCACGCCGTTCGTGCATCCGAATCTGTCCGTGTCAGAAGATCGGACATACTGGAAAGCCTCGGCGACTCGAATTATCGGCCATCGTGGACTCGGCAAAAATATGGCCCCTGGCGCGGACAAGAAGCGTTCACTGCAGCTCGGCGAGAACACGCTGGACTCGTTCGTCACTGCTGCGTCGCTCGGTGCATCATATGTGGAGTTCGACGTTCAGATGACGAAAGATCACATCCCAGTCATCTACCACGACTTCCTGGTCAGTGAGACAGGCGCAGACGTTCCAGTCCACAGCCTCACCCTGGAGCAATTCCTCGCGCTAAGCGACGGTGGACCACGAGCGAAGCGCCAAACAAAGCTCGACGACGGAGCCGAGAACGCCGTCCCCAAAGCTCGCGTCCAGCGCTCCTACTCCCTCGACGCCACCACCGAAGACGACCGCCCGGACATGCGCGAGCGCATGAAGCACACGCGCGACTTCAAAAAGAAAGGCTTCAAAGCCAACCTCCGCGGCGAATTCATCCAGTCCCGCTTCACGACCCTCGAGGAAATGTTCCGCCGCCTGCCCCAGGACATCAGCTTCAACATCGAAATGAAATACCCCATGCTCTTCGAGTCGCTCGACGAGGACATGGACACGTACGCCATCGAGCTCAACTCCTTCGTCGACACGGTCCTCCAAATGGTCTATGACTTGAGCGGCAAGCGCAACCTCATCTTCTCCTCCTTCCACCCGGACATCTGCCTCCTGCTCTCCTTCAAACAGCCCAATTTCCCCATCCTCTTCCTGACCGACGCGGGGACGGGCTCGGCGCCTGTAGGCGACATCCGGGCCAGCTCGCTGCAGGAGGCGATCCGGTTCGCGAGCCGCTGGAATTTATTGGGCATTGTCAGCGCGGCGCTGCCGTTTGTGCTGTGTCCGCGCTTGATCCAGGTGGTGAAGAATTCGGGGCTGGTGTGCGTGTCGTATGGGATGGACAATAATGATCCGTTTAATAGTCGGTTGCAGGCGCAGGAGGGGATTGATGCCGTGATTGTGGATAATGTGGCGAGGGTGAGGAAGGGGTTGACGGAGCATGAGCAGGTGGCGAGTCTGCTTGCTGCTGGGGCTGCGGATGGGACACACGCGGGTGGGACGTAGTTGGGTCAAGGTGAGGATGCGGTGAAGTGGACTTGCCTGTGATTTGCATTGGTTCGGCGTTGGCGGTGCTCGCGTCCTAGTCGGATGCTTGAGCCTGGAGCACATAGAAGGCTTTTACGTTACATAGCTAAGGCACCTCATACGTGCCTATCAAATGCTTCACGTTCGTGCGTCACATCATAGCTGCTACAAATGCCAGTCCCCTTTTCTTCCGACATCCACTCCATGTCACCCAGTTCCCCATCCATGACTCGTCCGCTGTCCCTCGTCGTAATCACAACACGTTGGCCTCATCGCTTCACCGGCTTGATCGAGCGCAGCAAAGGCGCAATCCGCTGCCGCTTGTTCAGCCCAACCCTAAGCGGCACCGCCGACGAGCTCTTGAGCGGCGAATGCGACGTCGGGCTGGACTTGGAAGGCATCGAGGCAGCTTTGACCACTTTGACGACTTTCTCGGGCGAGGGCGTCGGCTCCTGGGTCGCGGGCGCGCGTACTGGAGCTGGATCGGCGGCGGCGCATGCATTCGCGTCGTGTTCGCTCGAGATTTTGAGGTTCTTCTTGCCCTCACTCGGAAGTTCAGATTCGGCAGGCTCCGTGGTGTGAGCGTCTGAGGTTGTGGACTTTCGACGCCTTGCTGGCTTCTTGGGCACCTCGTCAGCTTCCACCGCGCTCTTTTCGAGATCGGACCCTGGTGCGCCGAGGACTTCCTCAACCGCTTGCAGTTCCGAAGGGGCGTTCTTCGGCGGGCGGCCACGTCCACGCTTCTTCGGCGCCTCCTCCACTTCGATCACAGGCTCAGGCTTGTCCTCCTTGTCGGCCGATGCACCTGGAGCCAGCAGGTCTACGGCGTCCTCATCATCCAGAACGACCTTGGTCTGCTTTCTTTGACTTTCCGGCGGAGTTTGTCCTGGGTCATCCTCATCATCCTCGTCGTCTTGGACAATCGTACGGCGCTTCTTTTGATTGGCAATAGCTGCGCCCTCGTCGACCAAAGCTTGTAGTGCACTCTTTCGCTTCGCTTGCTGCTGGCTCAGCGTCGGCGTCCGCTGAGAGGCACCAAAGCTGACGTGGTCCTCGAAGATCGTAGTATGACTGCGTCTAGCTTTGGTCTTGGGCTTCGGCTTCGCCATCGGCTTCACGAAGACGTCATCGTCGCCGTCCTCCATCAGTCTTACCTGCGACTTACCGCTCGATTCGTCGACCACAGGCGCGGCAGACTTGTCGTCGAGCTCGATGCTTGTAGCGAGCTCGCGCTTAGACAATTGCTCCGGCACATCCAGTTTTGCGGGCAGCTCTTTGGGCCGTTCATGGGATCCATTGACTTCGACGTGTTCAGCCAATGCGTGCGTGCTTCCTGGCGGAGAGACCTTCTGAAGCTCGGCAGTTGGAGTGGTGACATCGAGAGTCCCGTCGAAATTTGCCGCATTCATGTTACCCGTACTCTTGACCCGCTTCGCCTTCGCAGCCCTCTCCGGCGCCACCGAGAAGTCAACAGGCATTTCCAGAGCTTGCGTAGCACGACGTCTACTGGGACGCGGCACGTACCGCTCCTTCTCCAAGCCGGCAGCACGAAGGTCATCTCGAAGCTGACGATCGTCTGAGGTGATGGCCTCGCTGCTTGGCTCCCGTATCTTGCGCTTGCGGCCTCGCGTTGACTTCTGCGTTGTCGTCTCTGGAGCCGGCTTAGTTGGAGAAGGTGCAGGCTCGACATGTAGATTGATCTCTACCCTTGGGCTGGATCTGGACACTGGCGCCATCGCTCCCGGTGCCGCGCTCGCATCCGTGGCAGCGGACTCTCCAAGTTTTATCGTATTCTCCTCCAAAAGCGGCGCATCGATCACTTCTCCTGTGACTTCTCCACATGTCTCAACGTGCTTGTTCGATGCGAGAGGTGAGCGTCCGTCAGCACCATTCTCAGCCGACACGCCCTTCTCCCCACTCCCACTCGCCGGCGTCTTCCCATAAGGCGTCTTCACCGAAGCCGTCCAAGGAAACGACGAGCTGCTCCTCTGCTCCTCACTCTTCGACTCTCCCAACCTCCCAGCACTAGTACCCACGCCCCTACCCTCGCTCCACGCCAGCTCAACCATCCGTCTCTGCTCGGACGATCCATCCACCGCCGTGCTGCCTCCGGAATCCCCACCAAACATAACAATCGGCTCGTGGTCCGCGAAATTCGCTCGGAGGGTGCCTCGGGGTAGTAAGCCGTCAGAGGAGTGTAGCGTGACGGCACCTCCAGCCCGAGTCTCGGTCTCAGACAGACCACCGCCATACGTCTTCATCCTCTTCGCACCCCTCCCAGCACTTCCATTACCACTCCCCAGCACCCCCTCAGTAACCCTCCTCTTCCTCCCACCCGTCCCCAACTCTCCCACATCCACCCCTCTCACCTCCCCCACCTCCCGCCCAGAATCCTCACCCTCACCAGACCCCTCCAAAAGCGCCCTCTCCGCCTCCCGGATGTCCCGGGAGATCCTTTCAGTAGACCCCGTACTCTCCTCCACACCACCACTGGAAGCATCCCGTGCAGCAGCAACTTTAAAGCTCGCAGCATCCGGCACGTGCCTAGTGGCCAGCAGCGACGGCAGCAGCACAGTCCCCGCTGCTCCCGCTATTTCCTCCGCGGGCTCGACAGCGATCACGTCCTCGCCGTCGGAGTCCGAGTCCGCGAGCTCAAGGGCCCGGGGCATCGTGGCGTCTTCGCGTGCGCGGTGCTGTGGTGTGCTGTGCTGGTGGAGGCCAGGGAGGTGACGTTGAGTCCGAGGTGAGGTTGGGGAAGGACGGGTCTGGACTGGGGTCTTGCGGAAAGGCAGGCGCGGGGGGAGGTTGACGCGACGGGACCCGACGCGCTTGATTGGGAACGCGGGGGGCACGCGTGTCACGGGATTGAGCGAGGGGGATTTCGCGAGACATGAGTTTCACCTGAGAGAATTGCAGTTTGGCGCACCAGGATGCATGATCTTCGTGTAATTAGAAGGCCATGTCGTACACCGTCTCTGCTAATCGTCCTGTTCGCGCACCTAATCGCACTGTTCGCGCACAAAGTGCGCCGCCGTGTCGTCGCCCGCCCGCGCCGGCCGCCACACGGCGACCTCTCATATCTATCTATATACCCCCCTCGAGCCCAATCCACATATATACGCCCCCACCTCATCATGCACAGCACCACCAACCCGAACGAACCACTCAACCATCAAACTCCTTGATACTGTCGTTCATCCTCCCCGGGACGAGCGCCAAAGGCACAATCCCCGAGACGTGCATCTCCGGCCCGAAAACATGCATGCTCAAGCCCAGCTCCTTGCCGACGGCCTTGATGTTTCGCAGTCCTTCCTGGTAATTGGGACCCGCGCGACGGACCCAGATCTGGACCTTGTGCTCGAGGAGGAGGGGGGCGACTTCGCGGAGGGCGCGGATCACGCCTTTGAAGGTGCTGGCCACCTGAGAGGAAGTCAGTTTCTCATTCAGGAGGATGAGAGAGATTAGGGCGAACGTACGTTGGTGAAGTTGGCGATGCCACCGCCGATGAACAGGATTTTGCCGTCCGGGTTCATAGGCGCCCGCATCATGAGGTCGAAGACGGTGCGGGCGTAGTGGAAGGTTTGGGTCTCGGTCGGCGCTCCGGAGTACTCGCCGTAGTTGGCGAGCTCTGATGCGTAGCCCGCGGAGGCAATGGCGTCGGCGTAGACCACTGAAGCACCACCACCGGCGACGAGCGTCCAGATTCGGCCTTGTCCGTTGAGGATGGTCAGCTTGAGCGAGGCGCCGGTCTTGGCGTCCATTTCCGCGATGTAGGCCTCCTCCTTGCTCATTTCACGGCCGAATGGTGCTGGGAACTCCATTGGCGGGCCGACGTCAATCTGTACCTTCCCGCCGCCCTTGTTAGCCGCGACAGGAATGCCGAGAGCCGCGGGTGCGCGCGCAACGGCCCATTTGCTACCGCACTCGAACTCGGCTGTCTGGTCGATTTTGGCGGCGAGATCGAGGAAGTGGACTTCTGCGGCTGTGACTTCCTTGTTCGGGATGGCGACCAAGGGGTTGATTTCGAGGTAGGTGAACTGGCAGTCCACGTAGACGGCGTAGAGGCGGGAGATGAAGTCGATCAGCACGTTGTGCACACCTTTGGGTACTTTCGAGAGCAGGCCCTTGGCGATCTCGGCGTTGCTTGGGTATTCGGAGAGGTCGACGGGGATGAGCAGCTTCTCGGCCTTCTCATCCACATCACCGACGTCAACACCACCCTCATGGTAGAACAGAATCCAGTCGCCCTGTGATATTCACGTCAGTGGCACGTACGGTCGAGTGGTCAAGCAGAGCATTCTCACCTCTCGAACAGAGTTGATGTTGATGTAATACTCGGTCTCCTGAGGATGCGGCACGAATGGCTCGACGAGGAAGTTCCTCAACGCACCCTCGACATGCTCAACCTTTTGCACTTTGTTCGCCCTCGCCGCAATCCACTCCTTGCAGTCCTGCCATGTTGCGTTGAGCTTCAGCAAGCCAGACTTGCCTCTTCGCTTGATCAGCTGATCTGGCTTTGCGACGAACTTGGAGCCGGAGACGAGGAGGAATGGGTAGGTGGCCTCGGCGGCATCGAGGACGCCATTGATATCATCACCAGCCTCGAAGCGGATGGATGCGAGCTTGGCGGGCGGGTTGTGTGTTTTGGATGCGGGGAGTGGTGTGGGCTTGATGACGGGCGCGCGTGTGAGGTGGTAGTTCAGGATGGCCTTGCCGTCGGCTTCGAGGATGGCTTTCGCGGACATGGTGGGCTTGTTGTTGGGGTGGTGTTCTCGAGAGCTCTTCTTGATGGGCAGAGACGTCAGCGATTGAGAGGTGGAGGGTCCAATGCTTGTTACAGAACAACGAGAAGGCAGGGAGTAGTGATCGTAAGATTGAATGCTTGCGAAGGAAAGGGAAAGGGAAAGTGCGCAGGCGAGCACTCCTCTCAGCTGCAAGTCGGTGAGAGAGCTAGCTCGGAAGCTGACACTCGCGGTGGTTGCTGAGGGCAAGGCGTACGGTACCAAGGCCGAAGTAGAGCAGAGCCTCCTTTCAATTGCAGGGTCGGTATCGTCCTATCGCGATCTCTTCTGCTCGTGCGCCTTCCGGAATAGACGCGGTGGAGATTCCAATTCTTCTCTTGCCGGTTCAACGTCGCTGGTGCATCGAACTTTTTTCGCGATACAGCTCGGAAGAGGCACGAATTTAGAAACAAGGATGCAACGGCCCGCTGACTACGCACCTTGGATTGTTGGAGGATTCGCGGCTGGAGGGCGGGTGTTGGAGGATTGAGGGGTGGGAGTATGGGATGGTGTAACTTGGTTCAAGGAAAGGAGGCGACAATCAGCACCAAAGATGATCAAGGAAAAGTCTGGTGTTCATCACGATGGTGAGAGTGTTGACTTCCCGGCCCTGAATGACATGGTGGCATTGGTGGGTGCCCTAGCTCGGCGGGACTGTGGGCGGATGTCCCGTTGGGAGGGTTCGGGCGATCAGTGCTAGCACCGCTCCGACCAACTGCATATCATGACGCCCTCATCAATATTTCGGACCTGAGTCCACGAACCGGTTCAGGAGGCCGTCTGATGGGTTTTATTACAGGATCGTAGGTAGGCATGTGCACAACGCCTCGATGACCGCTGCGAAAGTTTCGGCGTATTCTTCGTCCTCCGACGGCTTCCTCGGATGCCATGACAATATCGCCGTAGGTCAACAACCATGAAATATTGTGCCATGTGCGGGGGCGGGGGGCGAAGGCGGTGTAGTCATCCATCAACATCGGACACAATAAAATGCGAAAAAGTCCAGCAGGACCCGGGTGACTGTACGCGCACAACGGAGATGATCAGTGAGAACAATAACGCCGCAGCGTCGGCGCGAGGATTGAATGTCTCATTATCCGGCTCCAACATGTAGTCGAGAATAAATAGAAGGAGCGCTGAGTGTTGAACGGGGGGTCTAGCGCGGGTGCTGCAGCTCGCGGGGTGCACGGCTCTCCTGCAGCGTCCCATGTGGTGAGTTGCGAGTGCTGAGGTCAACGGGGAGATTCGTCGATTGCACTGCCGAATAACCACTTCACTCTCCTGTCCTGTCCAACCCCGTACACCACATCCGACTGTGTTTCCAGTATTCCAACAGCCGTAAGTCCCTCCTCGTGGGGTCAATCATCGAGCAGCCATCGCACCTTCCGCCCCCAGAAAAAAAGTTGCGAGCCCAAATTCGGCCGGCTGAGAGAGCTCCCACCGCTGTTCCGTCAGCCGTCCTTGACGCACATTCCCGTACTCTCGCACGCGCGCACACACAAGGGCTCTCTTCCTTGAGGCACCGAGTCTGCGAATCTAACACACCGATCCAACCAGCCTCTCCGACGACAATCCCACCCTCCCCCTCCGAGACACCACCATGGCTCCCTCGGCCGTGAACGGCACCAATGGTGTCAGCGGCCCTCCCAGTATGAACGGCAGCACCGACGGCGGCCTCTCCGCCAACGACAACATCCAGCGCTTCGCAGCGCCCAGCCGACCTCTGAGTCCGCAGCCACAGCACACTCTCTTCCACCCAAAGACGAGATGTTTCGTTTAGTGAGTATACGGCAGGACGGAAGGAGGATAACAGAGACAGAGGGCTGATAAAACTCCAGCGGACTGCAAGCCCGAGCTGTGCAAGGCATGCTTGATTTCGACTTCATCTGCAAGCGCAAGACTCCCTCCGTAGCCGGCATTATCTACACCTTCGGCGGTCAATTCGTGCAGAAGATGTACGTGGGCATTGATCGCGACACAACCTAGTGCGAGACTCTGACAGTAGTGTAGGTACTGGGGCACAAGCGAGACCCTCCTCCCAGTTTATCAATCGACCGAGAAGGCCATTGCAAAACACTCCGACGTCGACTGCGTCGTCAACTTTGCTTCCTCGCGATCCGTCTACCAATCGACCATGGAGCTGTTGGAGTACCCGCAAATCAAGTCCATCGCCATCATCGCTGAGGGTGTGCCAGAGAGGAGAGCACGTGAGATTGCACACGCGGCGAGGAAAAAGGGCGTGACGATCATTGGGCCGGCTACCGTTGGTGGTATCAAGCCCGGTGCGTTCAAGATTGGCAACACTGGTGGTATGATGGACAACATTGTGGCCTCCAAGCTCTACCGTAAGGGTTCCGTTGGCTACGTCTCCAAGTCTGGAGGCATGTCCAACGAGCTCAACAACATCATCGCCAATACTACCGACGGTGTATATGAGGGCATTGCCATTGGCGGTGACCGATACCCCGGTACCACCTTCATCGACCACATCATGCGATACCAACAAGATCCCGATTGCAAGATCCTCGTATTGCTCGGTGAGGTCGGAGGTGTCGAGGAATACCGCGTCGTCGAGGCTGTCAAGAAAGGTATAATCACCAAGCCCGTCGTGGCCTGGGCAATTGGTACCGTAGCGAGCATGCTCAAGACCGAGGTGCAATTCGGCCACGCCGGATCCTTCGCCAACTCCCAGCTGGAGACTGCGGCCATGAAGAACAAGACCATGAAGGATGCCGGTATCCACGTCCCGGACACCTTCGAGGACCTCCCATCTCTCCTCGCACAGGTGTACCAGACCGAGCTCAAGAAGGGCGTCATCCGGCCTGCCGCTGAGCCCGCAGTGCCCAAGATTCCCATGGACTACAATTGGGCCCAGGAACTCGGTCTCATCCGTAAGCCGGCTGCCTTCATCTCCACCATCTCCGACGACCGTGGACAGGAGCTGCTCTACGCCGGTATCCCCATTACCGACGTGTTCAAAGAGGACATTGGTATTGGCGGTGTCATGTCGCTGCTGTGGTTCCGTCGCCGGCTACCCGACTGGGCCGGCAAGTTCCTAGAGATGGTGCTAATGCTCACTGCCGACCACGGTCCGGCCGTTTCAGGCGCCATGAACACCATCATCACCACCCGTGCTGGCAAGGATCTGATCTCCTCGCTCGTCGCTGGTCTGCTCACCATCGGTTCTCGCTTCGGTGGTGCGCTCGACGGCGCCGCTGAGGAATTCACTCGTGCGTACGACAAGGGTCTCAGCCCCCGTGACTTCGTCGACACCATGCGGAAAGAGAACAAACTCAGTACGCTCTCCCTCCACAACCACAAAACGAACTCCTACTAACTCCACATCCAGTCCCCGGTATCGGCCACCGTGTCAAATCCCGCAACAACCCGGACATGCGCGTCACCCTCGTGAAAGAATTCGTCCACGCCAACTTCCCCTCCACCAAACTCCTCGACTACGCCCTCGCGGTCGAAACCGTCACAACGAGCAAAAAAGACAACCTGATCCTCAACGTCGACGGCTGCATCGCCGTCTCCTTCGTCGACCTCCTGCGCAACTCCGGCGCTTTCTCCGCCGAGGAAGCGGAGCAGTACCTCGAGAACGGCGTGCTGAATGGCCTGTTTGTATTGGGCAGGTCGATTGGGTTGATTGCGCATCATTTGGATCAGAAGCGGTTGCAGACGAGTTTGTACAGGCATCCGTGGGATGATATTACTTATATGCTTCCGGAGCTGAGCAAGGGAGGCGCGCCGGGCAATGAGGGGCGGATTGAGGTTAATATTAAGCAGTAGAGTCGTGGGGTCTGCGCGTAAGGCTTGCTTGTGGTGTGCGGGATTGCTGCGTTTGGAGGAGTATGGAAGGGCGGGAATGAAAGGCTGATAGACCACGACGATCGCGTGTGGACGATTATGTTGCTGTTGTGCGCCGGTACGGCTATGGACTTTCCCGTGTTGGTCGCTCTCGTCAGGAGGGCTTGACATATATACATACATAGGTAGTGTTTGTGACAGCATGCTCACGATCAGACCACCACGTTTCAAACTATCGCTTCTTGAGCAGACACTTCACCAGATTTGCTCAGTCATTACCCACTCTTTGCCAGCAGACGAGACGGAACCTGGAATCACTGCGGCTTTTTCTCGCCAAGTCTTCCCAAAACCACATGCACCCAAGAATCACCTCGAAGCTCGCGGCGGGCCCGGAAAATTCACGAGTCATGCGCCGCATTTCGAACTTCCAAACCTCCAGTCCAACGACTCTCCCAAAACACCACCGCATCAACCGAGCATACTACAACCCACCGGTCCCTCCAACTCATTCCCTACACAACCATCCATCATGACAGTAAGCCCCCCCCTTTCGCTCCCCCCTCACCCAACTCCCACCCCCCGCCACGCAAAGCTGACCACTCCGCGCAGTTCGTCCCCCTCAACCCCCGCCCCATGCTCCAATCCCTCGTCAACGAAGAAGTCCTCATCCGGCTCAAATGGGGCCAGACGGAGTACACGGGCCGCCTGGTGTCCGTGGATAGTTATATGAATGTGCAGCTCAGCGGGGCGGAGGAGTGGGTCGGGGGGAAGAACGCGGGGACGTTGGGGCAGGTGTTGATTCGGTGAGTTGTACTTTTGCTCCCAAGGATGGGGGGGGGGAAGAAGAGGGGAGGGGAGGGTGCGAGGGTGTGTATTGGGAGAGCTGGGCTGACTTGTGAGTGCAGGTGTAACAATGTGCTGTGGATTTCGGCGAGGAAACAGGGGCAGGCGAATGGGGATACGGGGATGGAAGAGTGAAAACCATGGGATGGGGAGGGGTGGCGAGGGTCTGGCAGGCATGATAAGGGGAGCGAAGCAAGCGATCGATGGCCGGCGGGTGTGTTTGCGTGGTCGAGGTGCGAGCTGGGAAAACCATTTAGCGAGGCGTTGCGGCGAAAATCGAGCTTTTCTTCTACTGGCTTCTGGAGAAACAATTCGCGGTGAAGCCGTGCGGTGCGCTCGTGGCGACTTCCACCATCGCGAATCACGGCGCACGTCTAGGACCACGGCGCTTGCTATCACGCCCGCGACAACGGCATGGCATGCGTTCCACGCGCGTGGACGCATATCCTACGCCTCTTCGTCGCGTGGGCCACTTGGGATGCTTCAGCGCAGACAATATGGGAGAGCTGTGACACCGGCGGGTTCTTTCCGTACCGGTGTAGGAGTATCACCTGGCTGTATCATACGTACGAACGACTCGTTGGCGCTGAGCGGCGGCATGGCTGAAAGTATCCTCGGAATATTGGGTTTAGTGAGCCATATCAAGACGCATGGAAGATCATCCCAGCTCACGGACCAAGGTATCGTGCTGTTGTAGCCTACTACCAGCCTGCAATTCTCCTTACAAACGTAATGAAGTCTACGCGGGAGCAGCCCATTACAATCGGGTAATATGAGGGAGAGTTACAAGATGTTCGGCATCATCACGGGCCATTGCAGTCACACATGGCCTGTCATCGGCTGAATGCAGCCTCGCCGGATCAGAGAGGGCCAGGAGAAAGACGAGGTTCATGTCAGACGCCGCTCCTGTGCTCTTTCGTCGCCTCTCGCCGCGATATCGCACCACATTTGTACCTGAGAGGACGATCTAGGCTCGTAATCGGCGTTGCCACCGTGACATCCAAGCCAAACATATACCTCGCCACTCCAATCATGTACACCACCCCCCTCACCAATCCCTCCCCAACCTCTCCTCCCCGTCCTCCACCAACTCATAAGCCGGCCTGTACCCCCCCTCCTCCACCACCCCGCCACCCCCCGGATCCCCCTTCAACGCCGGATTGGGATGCGTATCCGTCGTCCCCCCGAGACTAGTATACCCCATATCATACAACCCACAATATGGAATCCCCAACTCCCGGATAAAGGCCCAGATCTCGGCGTAATGCCAGTCAATGACCGGATGAATCCGCATGAAAGGCGGCCACCCGCGATCCGTCGGGTCAAAGTACTTCAGCGCCGCGCCGTGCGGATCTGTGCGCCGCGTGCCGACGAAAATGGCTTTGACGGACGGTTGGTCCGCGAGGTAGGCGGCGAAGGCTTCTTTCATCGGTTTGGCGTAGCGGGCTAGGGCGAGGTGGTAGGTGCGGAGGGAGGTGTTGACGAAGTCGTCGACTTCGCGGAAGGGGTGGGGGGAGATGATGTAGACGGATTGGAGGGCTTGGGGTAGTCGGGGTGGGGGCGGATGGGAGGGGTTGGTGGTGGTGGGGGGGGTTTTGGTGGCGTGGGAGTGCAGGGCGCTGAGGTAGAGGATCAGGAGGACGAGGCAGTCTTTGCCGCCGTTGTAGGAGAGGGAGAGTTCATCTAGACTACATGTTGTATCATCAGCGACCAGTCCATGGACCCAGTCCCCTCTCCACTTGGATGTGTGTGTGACATACCCATACCGCTCCAACGCCTCCTCCAAAACCTTCAACGACAGCCGCGACTGCTCCTGCACCTGTCGCAACCTCTCGGTCGCCGGCTCCGCCCTCAGGAAAGCCTCCAGCCGCTGGTGGACTTGCGCGCAGAGCTCTGGGAGGGCCTGCGGGGGGTCCGGGGTTATCGCCGCCGGGTTTCCATGGCTATCGCTGGGCACGCCGAGGACAGGGTGTGGCATTACAGAGCGGCGGCGGCATGGGAGAAGCGGCAAGCGGCGTGGAAGGGGAAGAGGGAGGAGTGGTCGTAGGTGTAGAGGAAACGATGCATTGGGTGGATGTGGGAGTGGTCAGCCGGCTTGTCATGTGAGGAGGCTCTGCTGCTGCTGTGCCGAGGGAAGCCGAGCCATAGCCGTCGTTAGATTTGCTTCAGGTAGGATAATCTGTACAGGTGTGAATTCTGTTCCTCATGCAATCTATATGCAAGATCTATATCGCAGGAGCCTCCCGGACACTATCCAGCAGCGTTCCTCTTCGCGGCCTCCTCCGCCGCTTTATGCCATGAAGTCTTGTACAAGTAGATTCCCTCGGACAGGGCCACGATGCTCAATGCCACGGCCGGTCCGGCCCAGAGACCGTACAGCCCCCATCCCAGTCCAAAGGCTGTTGCGAAGGAGATCGGTATCCCAATCTGCGAATCATAGTCAGCTTCCATTGCAGGTTTGGCAGAGCAGAGTACACTCACGGCATAGTACGCCACGAGGCCGATATATCCTCCAATCTCCTGCTTTCCAATACCTCTCAGCAACCCGTTCATCTGCGCTGCCAGCGAATCCACCAGCTGGAACGCAGCATTGATGGGTAACACCGCCGCCGCCAATGTGATGACTTCCTGGTCGTTGGTGAAGAGCTGAGGAATGTGATACCGTGCCGCGAGCAGGGTAATGACGTTGAGCAGGCCTACAAAAGTCCCAAAGACGATGGCGACTTTCGCAGTCACTTTCGCAGCGTCCGGTAATGTCGCTCCGATCAGATTGGCCACTCGCGTACTGGACGCGATACTGATCGAGAATGGCAAGCTAAATGTCAACACACTGAGACTCTGCAAGACGGTCTGCGCTCCCAAGTACGTCGCTCCGAACCGTGCAGAGGCCAAGGTCAAGATTTCGAAGGCCAGGAACTCCGCCATCACCATTGCCAGTCCGGGTAACGCGAGGCGAACCATGGGTCCCCAGTTCCGGAAAGCTTTGCGGGAGAAGCCAGGCCAGCACTCCATGCCTCCAATAAAGCGAACGTAGAGAAAGAGTAAAATTGGCATGAGTGTCTCGGTGATGACCACTGCGATAGGGCAGCCGATGAAGCCCCATTTGAACTGCCATACGAACAACCAATGCAGGAAGACGTTCAGCGGCGCCGCGATAAGCAAGACGTACATCGTCGCCGCAAACCTGCCTTGTGCCTGCACATACCTTTTCGCACTCTCAAAGAGCGCATACGCGGGCGCGCCGATGATGAGGACCTTCAAATATTGACCAGCGAGGACCGCAATCTCCTTCTCGGGGATGATGGCGCTGAGGATCTGGGTGCCGGCGAGCCAGACGCAAGCCATGGGTATGCAGATCGTCCAGAGGAAGAAAACCATGCGCTGCATTTGCAATCCTACCAGTTCTTTCTTCCCGGAGCCGTAAGCTTGAGCGCAGAGAGTGTCGAGACTGGTGGCGAGGCCGTGGAAGACGGCATATCCTGTGATATTCGCCGTCATGCTGCCGAGCGATACGGCACCCAATTCGATCTTGCCGATGTGGCCAACTGTGAAGATGCTGGTCATAGTGAGCGAGCTCTGTAGTAGGAAAGTGAGCATGAGCGGCGCGCTATTGCCGAGCAAGTTTTTCGCTTCACGTTGCCACGTCGTCTGGATCTTGCCGCTCATGACCGCCTCCTCCCACTTCTTGTCGATGTTCTCTGGATCGTCCTCGCCGCCGTATGGCGCGGTGGGGTCCCGACCGACTGGTGGGAGGAGGCTAGTCGTCTCGTCGGGTGCACCCTCGCCGTCTCCATCCTCGACAGCGGCTCCGTTTCTCTGTACACTCTTCTTCCTCCCAAGCGCGACGTTGGAAACACGGCGTATCAGGCCCCCAGCCGACGATAGAGAAGTCCCACTCTCCCGTCTCCGCGGATGCTTTGGCGGAATGATATTATTGTCCCTCAGCAGACTCCTCTCCTCAACAATCGCCGCATCATAGTCCTGCTCCATCGGCACGAGAGACTCCGGTTGCTGTGCCCCCAGGAACGGCCTCAGCCCGCCAGAAACATAGCTCGGTCGCCGGTAATGGCCCGCCATTGAGTGCTGGCCCAGCTGAGCGCGCTGCTCTTGTGTATTCGTCGGCTCGAGCGCATTCTCGAGGTCCTCGTCGCGACCCGCTGCGTCGTCATCTTCCGCCTCTTCCAAATCCCGGGCAATGGACTCTTCGGCAAGGCTCGTGAGCGTCTGGTCGTCGTGGTGTCTCCGGTACGATGTGCTTAGGCTCCGAGCCGGCTGGTCGCTGTTGCGTCTCGAGGGGCTCCGGATGGGTTTGCTCATGGTGAAAGATGGGATCCTGTGGGGGGTACTCGAACTATGTATCCTACGCAGCCAGAACAGATACCCCGAGTCCAAGAGTCAAATGAAAACTCACAAGACAAGTAAATCTACCAACACTGCGATACAGGATGTAGTCGCAACGCTGACCGAGCAGTATACATTCATTAGTCTTGCCTGACGAGTGGGCCAAAGAGTGTTCTCGCTGCGGTGTGACCACTAAGGGTCTGATTATTGCCCCGCAGATAGCAAAGGTCGATCCAACCTGAAAATGTGCCCCTCATGCGTCGGCCCGCGTCGCGCAGCGAGTGGCCGGAATGGGAAGTTGCTAGCGACCGAGGCGTGTGATTGCATGTGTGCCTGGCCGCCTTCATTATTACTGAGGAACACAATAATCGAAGATGACATGCTCCAACCGTTCTCTACCCACCGCCTCCTCCCATGATCCCTCTCCCAAACCACTCCGCCACCGTAGCCCACCGGTCCCCGCTCCTCCCCAGCGCATCACGGAACACCTCATGCCTCCCCGCGCTCTCCTCCTGCGCCCGCTTAATCTGCCTCACAGCCGAAATCTGCGGAGCGCAAACCGGACACTCCGCCTCGTCCTCCGCCTCCCTGCCATCCATGATCCCCAAGCACCGCTGGTGAAAGCTGTGCTTGCACAGGAAATGCACCGTAGGCAGGTCGAGCGTCATGCCGCAGCTTGAACACCTCGTCGCGGAGAACGAGACGGGCGAGGTGGCTAGGTCGGCGATGTCCTGGGTTTTCTGCGCTGTGTCGGAGCGGTAGGATGCGATGAGGCGGCGGTTCGCGGCGATGTCGTCGCGCTCGCGTTTGACCGTGAGGGAGAGGTAGTGCTTGACCAAGCCCATGGTGGCAACGGCGTTGGTGCTGAGGGTTTGGATGACTTGTAGTGGCGCCATAAGGCCATCTTCGTCGATTTTCTTGAGCACCGCTTCCACCTCATCTCCGGCTTCCTGTAGGATTTGCGGAGAGCTGGTCAAGTACGCTAGAGCAGCGGGATAGAGCTGGGGCTCATCAGGTCCGTACTTGTGCAGGGCCCGAATGGCACCCCTCGTGTCGTGCGCGGTAGTATACGAGCGGAAGACGTCGAAACGCAGACCCTGGCGCTCACTGACGAGGATGGTGCCGTCGCGGAACTTCTCCAGGTCTGACAAAAGAAGTACATTCGAGGTGTCGATCGGTACGTTCTTCGCCTCGATCAGCTGCCGCGCTTTTCGCTCCCACTCCGTCTTCTCCTCCGCGCGCGACGAACTAGCCTGGTGCAGATATATCTCGAACAGCGTGGTGTACAGTTCCGTCTTCTGCTCGGCTTTGACGTCCTCGCTATCGATCAGTGCTTCCAAGAAAGTCACGAATTGGTCAGGGTGATCGATGAAAGCCGAGAACGCTACCCGCGGTTTCGATACTTCGTACTCGATAAAGTCGTCAGGGCTGGTAGTCTCGACGACTTGCGTCTCAATGGTCGCAGTACCTTGTTCATTAGAGGCCGCAGTAGTCATGCTCATACTCGGCAGCGGAATCAGCGCAGCTAGGTTCTGCACAGCTGACCTGGCCGCCGTGCCGAACCCACCACTCTCCTGCTGCACAGGGGCTTCCTGCACGATTACCGCGTCCTTTCGTGGTCTGTACTGACCCGTGAAGTAGTCGATGAACAGTTGTGTGGCCTCAGGTGGACAGTACTCCAGCAGGACCGTGCCGTACTTCATGATATTCTGATAGGCATCTTTCGGGTCCAGACGCACTATATACGCCATTGCCTCGGCATACTTCTTCAAATCCTCGATCAAGATATCTACGACCAAGCCATGCTCGTTGTGTCGTCGAGCCAGGAAGGCAGCTTGGTCGTAGTATCCTCCTTGCCGGCACATCACGATCGCAGTGTCAAGATCGAATTTCAGCTCCCCGGGCTGCTTGATGAAAGCTTCGAGCTTGTCAACGTCCTTCAGCTTGGCGTAGCAGTTCAAGAGCAGTGTGGTGTGGTCGGATGTCGCTTTGCCTTCTTCGTGGAGTGCTTCCAGATACTCGATCAGGTTGTGTAAGTGCTGGTTATCCAAGAACTTCCGGATGATCTGCGATGGCTCCGTGTTGTCGATGGCTCGAAGGTATTGCTGCATAGCCGTGTCATAGTCGCCCTTTTGATACAGATAATCACCGTACCGCCGAAAGATGACGTTCTGCTGCACTGCATCGATCTTGTACTTTTGGGCCAAGCTGATAGCCAAGACATACAGATTGAGCCGGTACAAAATCTCCAGCTTTTGCTGAAACGTTTTCTCGTGGTAGCGGTAGAGCTTACCATCGCTGGTAAGCAAGAAAATGTCGCCCCAGATACTCAAGATGCTGTTCACTTGATTAGACAAAGCTTCCGAGTGCGCGATAAACTTCAAGTCCGTATTGAGCACGGTGAAGCTGCTGGAGTTTAGGATGTCCTCTGCTTGAGTTCCTCCGAACGCACGTAGAGCTGCGGCCGTGGTGAAGTTGCTCTTGGGTGGCGAGACGATGAGCACATAGTCTTTCGAGACACTGACTAGCTTCTTCGCTCCTTCGTAGGCGTACGAAGCTGCCTTCCCACGAGGTCCGTACGTGTAGATCGCATCGTCACGAGCCACAACGATCTCGTTCGAGTGCGGATCCAGCGTCATGCAGCCCACAGCACAGCCGTGCTCGTCCAGAGTGCGAGCGGGTGTCCCTTGGGCCTTGCCCGTGATCGCAAGAGCCCGGACATGCGAGGTTGTGGCGATATATAGAGACGTGGAGTTTGCCTCACGAAACTCCAGACCGGTGATGGGCTCCTCGGATTCGAAGACAGTCCGCTGCTTGGTTCCCCGGTCGTGTACGAAGTCGCCACGCACGACCGTGACGGCTCCATTGGCGAAGCCCACGGCTAGCTGGGCGAGGTCACTCGTCACTGTGAAGCCGGTGACGGGGAAGTTCTTCCGGCCATTCTGAACAGTGATACTTGAGAGGCATTTGGGCTGGCCACTCTTCTTTTCCGTTTGATCAAGACTCCAGACTTTGAGCTCCGGCTCATGCGACAGGTCCTCGGCCAAGGTAAGGAGATACGAAGTATCTGGGACTTGCTTGACATGCGTCACACTGGCATCGTGGGCTCTCCATGACCGGGCCGGTTTGAAGGTCTGGTCCAATAAGTGTACGGTGCCACTAGGAGTGCCGACGAAGATGCTGTTCGGGCCCGCCGTCACGCAGCTCACGCTCCCTTGCTGATGCCGTCAGTCGAATAGCATAGAAGGATACACAGCGTCAGCATACATCGAGAGAGACCGATCCGTCGCCGCCTGGGAGGCGGACTTGGGAGACATCGAAAAAGCGGAAGGCTTTCCACTGCGGCAGGTCAGTGTTGCACGCATCGCACTATAGCCTAATCGCATACCGATGTCAAAGCCATGCTACCGAGCCATCGAGGTTGCTGTCACAGAGTAGGGGCCTCGCTCATGCTGGAACCTTTGAAATGGTTATTGTACGTAGCGTACCGATTGCGTACATCTGAGACTCGTCACGTTTCTCGCTCCGCTAGCGTGTTGAGTTGGCGTTCGGCCCCGCGACGTCCTTGCGCTTCGATTCTCCCACCTTCTCGCGACCTCACAACAGCACACGCAGCGCAGACCGTACCCGACCTGAGCCACACCTCCCGACTACCAACCTCATCACTCAAGCGACGCGAACCCGGGCCTTCCTGCAATTTCTCGTTCTCACCGCGTTCCACCGTCACCACGCGACTTTCTCCCAACACACCAAAAGCACATACTCTCCCCCCAGTCATCCGCCGCGTCCACCGTCCTTCACGGGACAACAGTCTCGGCTGCACTCCTGCCCGCCACAAAGCTCGCTGCGACAGTCATTGAGCACCGTCTCATTACCACGTCGGCGGCGGGCCGGATAGCTCGCGGGGGTGGGTGGGCGTGCGGAAGCTTAACCCTAAGCGATACTCTCGGTTTATAACAGTCTCGCCGTCCTTAGCCCCTTTGCAGGGCGGGAAGCTGCTGGTCACTTCGACTACCCTCGCCGAGCCAGACATGTGAACCGGCTTCGCGGCTGGGGAGCATGGCAGGTGAAGCGGGGCGAAAGAGTGGCTAGAATGTCCGGTTGTCATTTACATGGCATTAACGCGGTGGTCTCATGCGTCGGTTTGGTAAGACTCCCATTGGGGGCGCGCGTCGAGATCTGCTGGCTGGACTCTATGCTTTGATCATGTATGGATTGCTTTGGCGGGTCACAAGCTGGATGAGCAGAAGACGTGGGAGAGAGTGGGTGAGGCGATGCCGGGCTGTCTTCACCTTGAGACAGCCTTGAGGATCTTCAAATACTGCTCGTGGTATGGACGGCGTGTTGGGTTTGCTGAGTAGAGGCCGCTACGCTGGATACTGAGATGCATGGTGTTTGAGACTGCTAGAGCGCGTGACACTAGCACCTTTGGTGGTGTCTGTTACAGCCAGAAAGCTTCGGCATGGGGCTGATTGTGAAAAGGTGGCGGAAAGAGCATGGCAGCACCTTCGCGAAGACGATCTGAGTCTACATACGGACTGTGCAGTCTGGCCCGCCTCTCTCTCGCTCCGCATCACTACTCGTCCGAACCATGCTTTGCATGTAGCGAGGTGCATCGGGCTCACAAACGGAGGCGGTCAGGTCTGCACAGTACACCCTTGACATGTCATGGCTCCTGCACTCCCGCCGTCCTTACCACGTTGAAGCCGCTTGTCGTCGCTCGAAAGCTATAACAGGTGTTGCGCACACCGGCAGACCCTTAATCACCATTAAATGCTCTCGGCTCCGGTACGCACGCCGCGAGGCAAGCCGAAGCTCTATTACCAAACGCACGAGATGCCGTTCTGCTTCTTGCGCGAAGACGTCCTGCATATCCCTCACATACGTCACGCTGTGCTCCTCCGGGACTCAGAAGGCTAACTCACTCTCTACCCCACCACTCAACCACGCACCAAACCCCAGAGCCCGCATCCCAGCTCCAGCCCCCGATGCGGTTCCGCAAGAAAGCGGAAGATCCGATCAGCCGCGTCAATCATCTCCTCCCACGGTCCTCTCGGGGTCGCGGGGGCGTCGATATCGATGAGCGCCGAACCCTCCCAAGCCAAACATGCCCGCCCTCCTGCCGTCTACGGCGGGACCAAGCGGCGCAGCCTCACATGCATATCTGTGGGAAGGCGAGCGGCTTTTGTAGATGTACTTTGCCCGTTTCGCGCAACATGGGAAGTTGCGAATTTGCCTCTCGAAGTCTCTATACCGTGAGGTATATCCGCGAATGAGATGGAAAGCAAAGACTTTGTCTCTAGGAGCAGTGCTTACGACTTACTGAGAGATCTCGCTAGTGACTGGGATGTTGGTGGGAGTGAGCAGTTGTTGGGGGGGTCTGGTGAAGCGTTGTTGGTGGGTTTGGGTATGTTGAGTTTGTGGGCGGAAGGAAAGACGGTCCGGTCTGATGCTATGATGTTTGCTGATCGATCAGGTGCTGAGCGTGGCTCTCCTGAAGATCTCTGTTGCCGTCTTTTTGCTTGGGGCACTTGGGGACCGGAGCGCGTGGACTGGGTGTGCTGGGTTACCAGATGCGAGAAGGCGGGACCTCCCTCAAGGGAGGCTCAAAGCTTTGGCTTGTCTGCTTTCGTGCGTCTGCCGCGCTCGCTCGGTCGCGCAGTTCTGGATCCTGGATGCCTTTAGTGCGAGATGGTGCCAGAGAGAAAATGGAGGGCTGCGATGTTGCTCTTGGGAGCAGGTGGCCGTCCCATTCGATCCTGCAAAGGGGAGGAAGGGCGGTGTACGAAATCTTTTATAAGTCTCGCTGCTTGATCTGTGGATTGGGAGGCTGGCTAACTGCGCGATCAGGTTCCCCTTCAAGCAATTGCACTCAATTCGAGACTCATGAAATGCCTGCTCCAGCACTCAACTTCCGAGGACCCACGCGGCTCGACCCAGCACCGACATCGCCCACGCGGTCCCAGCAAAGTACAGCCCACTCCTCACATAGCTCCAACCCTGCGTCTCTGTCGTGAGGTAATTGACCGTGTACAGTACTCTGATCGCCATCCACCCTGCGCAAAACGCCGTCAATCCGACATCGCCACGACTGCCGATTTGATTCTCAGCTAGCAGGCCCGCGAACACGGCCGCGACCAACACGGGCATGTTCTCTAGGTGATTTCGGTGGCAACTCTCGGCGCGCTCCCACGCGGCGTACTCGCGCTCCGTCAGGGTACGCTTGAAATCTGCCTGGATGCTGGAGGCTTGGGGGTTGCGGTTGTCGTGGCCGGCGACATTGCCGTGAGTCGCGCCCCAAACGGCGTGGCCGTGGGGATACTGGGCGAGGACGCTATCAGACGTTGAGTATGGGGTTGCTCTGCGAGGGATGGAGGGCGGGAGGCTCACTAGTACAGCATGATGGTGAGGATGGGGACGTTGAAAGGCATGGCTTTGGACGGTCAAGGAGGATGCCGAGGATTGGGAAGAGGAGCCAGACTCTCAGCTGGTGTGTTTAAATGTACCTACGAGGGCAAAGATGTGGGAGATGACCTGGGAGGATAATAAGGTCAAGAGTGCATGTGAGATGGATCAGACGAGGCGAGATCACATGCAGATGCTTTGGCCAGTGGCGGGCTGAAAGATTCGCCGTCGCGGCTGGGATCTCGCGCTGTGTTCTGCCTAACACACTCTCATCTTCACCACAAGCCTATCACGAATCGCTTGATATACCGTGTGCTCGCGCACTTCCGAAGGGCATCGTCAGCCCAAGTATAACGCATGCGACATATCGCTGTCACGATGTGGCGACGCCAAGAGTCTGCATCAAGATCTGGTCCCGATGCACGCACTAGAGCTACCCCGCCCGCGGCGGCAATGCCTCACCCCCGATGCAGACGAGGCGGGCCACAAAGGCACATGCGCCATGGACGGCCACTACTACATACTAACATGCCAGCCTTGCTGCACGGCGATACGGCCGCGGCGGAAGGCTGGTGATAAGACCTCACCTCCCGACTGCCTGTCTCCCTAGCCTCACCACCTCCCGTCACTCCTCATCTGTACTCTTCTGATCGCGTGTGGTGTGACCGCCGTCGCTGTTGTACATGTGCGCCCGCAACTCCATCGCCCCGACTCCAAGATGGCCGTGTCCCTCCCCACCCTCGTCGCCACCCTCCTCCTCACCCCAGCAGCCGTCTCCGCCGCGCAGTACACCGTCTGGGCCAGCGTAATCTTCTCCCGCACCGGCGAGCGGACACCCGAAGTGCTGGGATACATCCCGACCACCCTCACCTCGTATGGTGCGCAAGAAGTCTACAGCTCGGGAGCTTTTTTCAGAGACCGGTACATCTCTTCAACGGCGGACGCGGATGTGCTCACCAGTGCACCGTTGTACGGGCTGAGTGCGAACGATGTCGACTCTATGCAGCTTTATGTGGCGGCGTTGGACGAGCAATACTGTGTCGCCAGCGCCCAGGCCTTCGTACAAGGACTATACCCACCAGTCATTCTCAATGGAAGCGCAGCCTCGATACTGGACCCCACGAGTGTCTTGGCGAACGGAACATACGTCGAGTCACCGCTGAAAGGCTACCAGTACACACAAATGCACGCAGCCGGCGCCCTGGACCCGGACTTTCCCTACCTGGGTGGCTCGCTCGATTGTCCTGCATTCAATGACGCTGCGGCACTATACGCTGGGACTCCTGCTTTTACCGCCACTGAGTCGATCAGCCGTCAAATATATCAAGACGTCGGAGCACAGACGCTCACTGGCGTGCTCGATCAGACGGCGTGGGACTACTACAACGCCTACGCCATTTACGACTACATCAACTATCAGAATGCTCACAACAAGACCGTGGCCATGCTACTGGCTAACAACGCCAACATGAACACAAGCTATCCCGTGCTCGACATGCTGCGCTGGTACGCAGATGAGCAGCAGTACGCACAGCTTGGCAACCTCACGGCAGAGAACAACTACACGGGCAAAAGTCAGCCCTTGCCGGATGGCTTGACAGGCAGTATCTCGACCATCGCCGGCAACCTCCTCGCAGCGAAGATGATGGCGCAGCTCCAAGTCGCGGTCGAAACCGGAGGAGCATACTACAAGCTCAGCCTCCTATTCGGCGATTTCGAACCACTGATCTCGCTTTTCGCGCTCACCGGCTTGCCGGCCGTGAACCCGAATTTCTACGGCCTGCCCGATTTCGGCTCGACGGCGGTCTTCGAGGTCTTCTCGTATACCAACAACAGCATGAACATGGGTTTCCCGTCCTCTGATCAACTTTACGTGCGCTTCTACTTCCGCAACGGTACGGGAACAGCCAACGATGCGAGCGGGAATTTCCAGTCGTATTCACTATTTGGGCGCGGGCCGAGTCAGGTGGATATGTCGTGGAATGACTTCCAGACGGCCATGTATGGGATTATGCTTGGTGATATCGGGACTTGGTGAGTTGTTGCAGAAGACACGCACGCTGCTGCTGGCACACGAACTGACATACTGGATGATGGCAGGTGCACGCAATGCGGCGCCGGCAACATCTTCTGCGCCGCCTGGAACTCCTCCGACACCGCCACCGGCACCCCCTCCGGCAGCACCCTCTCCACCACCCGCAACCACAAACACGGCCTGAAGCCAGCAGCCGCCGGCGCCATCGGCGCCGTAGTCACCCTCGTCGTCGCGGGCCTCCTCTTCGCCGCCCTCATGCTCCTCGGCGGCCTGCGCTTCCACCGCGTGGAAAAACACAAGAAACACGACATGGGCGGCTTCAAAGGCAGCCAGAAACTCGCTTCGGACCGGGACCTGACGATCCCCAAGGGCGGGGCGGTAGTGGGCGCTTCGGTCGAGCGGGACCCGGAGAGTCCGGTCAGTGCTATCGGGCATGAAAGAGTCGGGAGCTGGGAGCTGAAGCAGGAGCATTTGGAGCGGCCGAATATTGCCGAGGCGGAGCATGCGAGACATCCGAGTTTTGAGGAGGATGGGGGGGATCCGTTTCAGGATCCGGTGAGGGCTGCTGAGAGGGTGTGAGGGGGGGTTGGGTTTCTGCATATATGTCTTGGCTGCGATGAGATGATGATGAGACCATGAGGAGCTGAAGTATAAGAGTCATGAGGAATGTATGTGTATGTCGGGATACCTGCAATACTACGACTATACACCGAGGGCGAGGCCGTCTGAGGTGTGGTCAATACATGCATTCACGAGGCACGGCAACCGCGGATGCGCTGTCTTGCCACCCCCTCGACAGTGAGGTGCATTTCTGGACTTCTCGATCAACTTGGGAATTGCGCTGTGCTCTTCAACATTGTGCGGGACACACTGAAATGAGCGTACTGAATCAAGCGCGACCTGGACGACAAGCACATACCTAGGTACACGTATACATGCGTTTGAAAACCACCCCTCTCCTCTCACCACCAGCAACCTCTCCCACCCTAATCACAATCTTCCCCGGCGCTTCCAACCTCTCCATAGCCTCCAACGCCCTGTCCGCCTCCTCCCACTCAAACACCCGCGCAATCTGCGGCCGCAACCGGTGCTTCTCGACAAAAGCTGACATCTCATCAGACACCTCCTTACTCCCAGACCCCGCTTGCCCGAAAATCGTGAGGGCGCCGCCGAGGATCTGGCTGGTGTTGATTTCGGCCGTGAGTTCGTCGACGAGCTGGCCGAGGACGGCGATGCCGCCTCCGAAACGGGTCGCTCGAATTGCTCTTTTTGGGGGAGGGTGGTTAGGTTCGGTGAGTTTAGGGGAAGAGGGGAGGTGCGCTGACTTACTGGACGAGAGAAGGGCCGCCTACGATGTCCACTACGAGGTCTACGCCTTTGCCTTTTGTGAGATTACGAGCTTCTTGGCCCCTGCAATGCGGAGAACCCAGGTCAGTCTGCGTGCTCTGAGGTTTCTGTATGCAACGGCATGGCGACTCACCACTCCGGGATCTTCCGATAATTGATCTTAGCGTCCGCTCCCAGCTTCCTCGCCACTTCCAGTTTCTCATCACTACTCGACGTAGCAATCACCTTCATCCCGGCGGCCTTGGCGAACAAGATCGCAAAACAACTCACGCCACCCGTACCTTCGGTTAGAACGGTCATGCCCGGTTGTGGCCTGAACGACCCATAGAACAACGCCCGGTAAGCTGTGACGCCCGCGACGAACAGCGTACTCGCTTCCTCCAGGGAGAGGTGCGAGGGCGCGCGGAAGAGGCGGTCGTCGTCCCAGACGAGCCAGCGGCGGAGCATGCCGTCTGCTGTCGTTCCGGCGAACGAGGCGAAGGTCATGTTCTCTTGAGGGCCGGAGAGCCTGCTGATGGTCAGTTTGTGGACAGGCGGGCGTGGGTTCTTTGCTCTACAGACCATTTGCTGGGGTGAATAACCACACGATCGCCTTTCTTCCAGATCGAATGCGGGCCGGGTTCTTCGATCACACCGGCACCGTCGGTGGCTGTTCGGGTGTCAGCTTCTCCAATCGTCCATCGTACTCAACGACTTCCGCCTCGTTCGTTCGACGGTCACCACAAACCCAGGATTTGGCCCAGCTTGGCCTTGACAGGATACTTGTCGGAGAAGTTGGCCAGCAGAATGTCTCCTGGGTTGAGAGCTACGGCGTGTATGCGGACGAGAGCCTGATTGGGACCTGGTTTTGGAATTGGCGTCTCAAGATCGTTCAAGGTGATGGTGCCAGGGGCGGTGAGCTGCCAGGCTTGGTTGGCCATTCTTGCGGTGGAAATGTGACGGGGGGATCTTGCATGGACACCATGATGTTGGCCTGAGGACTTTCCGATTGATATACCCTGGAGCCTTTCAGCATTCGGAAATCATTGGGCCGGCTTCTCACCCATTCAGACATCTGGTCGATCAGCTGACAAACGCTCGGATGGTTTCTTGCAGCTCCCCGAGATCGTCTGCAGATCCCGTCAACAGCCTCCTTACGATCACCAGCGGCGGTCTTTGCAGACTCTTAATGCAATCGAATACATTTTCAAAGTGTCGAGCTGGAACGTGAGACCTCTGTGAAGTGCGCGAGATTCGTCTAAGCGGCATGGCCTCACCACTGCAATGGAAACGAGACTGGCAGATATCGATGGCTTGGGTCTGATGCAAGTCTCAATCTCCAGGCAATAGCAGCAACCCAGGCGCGCATTGCTCGACGCTTCTTGCTTTCCTCAAGCATCCGCACTCCTGACGGTCCTGGGATCTTGATTTTGTCAACGCACGAAAAGTACGCAGCTCGCTGGTCTAGGCCAAGACTCGCAGGAGAGACGCAACAGGCTCGCCGCCGACCGCATGAGAGAGACTGGCACAGCGTGGTCGACGTTACAGCTTCCCCAGCCATGCTCGCTGGTAGCCGCTCCCGTGGTCGAATCGATAGCATCTCAGGCCTGTGGTGCGTAAGAGAACGCCTGCATCAAGTCGGGATGAGTCTGAGTATCAGCATACCTTCATGCTATCGCCCAATGCTATTGGCCCTTGCTGTTTTGCCGCATTCACCTGGCCCCAGCCGGTACCGCTTCGATCAATGTGTACAATGAAGTCTCGTGAAGTCGACACATGACTTCGCGCACAGCAGTGTCGAATTTGTGACTCATTGCCCATGGGTGCGAGGCTGCGAGCCAACATGTATGGCACGGCGGGCAATGTCGGGTCAAGCTTGGGTAGGTGGCCGTATGACTTGGGTCATCAGGCGACCCAGCTGGCGCGGTGAAGAATCCTTACCACGCAACCATTATTGCCATTGACAGCGTGCCATATGTGCAGTAGTGGTGGCTGTCCCGCACTCTGGTGACCCTGCTGCCGACTGATACATGAAGTGCTTGGACGAAGTAACCCGGATGCGTGCCGTATAGCAGAGGTCGAGTAGGTAGTAAAACCTTCAAACTATCCGCGCAAGCTTGGAGGTACTGCAGGTACGAGCGAGGGAGTTGTCGGGTGCGGCTGTTCAAGGAGCTGAAGGTGGAGCGGACGATTGAAGGCTGCATGTCGTTTAGAACTGAACCCGATTGGCTAGAACTACGAATCCTTCGGAGGCCCATCACGAAGCGTCGGATATCGAGTCGACGCATCGAAGCTGCGACGCTCGTTATTGAGCATTGCAGTAATATAAGTACAAGGGATGAAGCCTGCTGATCTCAATTCCTCAGTCACTCGTTCAGAGCTGCGACTCACACTTGACCTTTTCCATACACGACTACCTTACGACTCCAAGGTCCCGGACCCGTCCGAAAACCAGCTGCAACGGATTGATCGACCACGACACGAACCAGCAACGATGTCGACGCCAAAGGGGGTTGCTTTCATGGCATTACTGGCCGTCAGCCCACCAGCCTTAGCGATCACAGGCTTCCTTCTGAGCTGGAACATCGTACTCAACTCCCCATTGGCTGTCCAGACCCTATGCATCCTCCTCCACGGCTACACCCTCTACCGAACAGTCATCCCCTACTTCACCTCCCCACTCAGACGTCTCCCCTCACCCAAAGGCGCCACCTTCCTCATGGGCCACGCAATCGAGAGTCTCCGGGCCGTCCCACCAGGCGCAGCGCAACTGAAGTGGTCCAAAGAAGTGCCCAACGACGGTGTATTCGTTTTCCAGGGGTTCTTCCACGCCTACCAGAACGTCATGGTCACGAGTCCGGAGGCGATTATGGATGTGGTTAACACGCATGCCGCGGACTGGGAGAAGCCTTCTGACGGTCGGGCGTTCCTGAGGAGGATCTTGGGGGATGGGTTGGTTGTTGTGGAGGGGAACGAGCATAGAGAGCAGCGGAAGAATGTCACGCCTGCTTTTGCGGGGAGAGTAATCAAAGATCTAGTGCCGCTGTTCTGGATTAAGGGGTTGTCGCTCGTGGAGGCCGCGAAACGAGAGGCGAGTGCGAACGAGGGCGTCATCGAGATGAACGCTCTCGCTTCCAGGGCGACACTCGATATCATAGGGTCGGCTGGGCTGGGCAAGGACTTCTCGACGCTCGAGGATGCCGATCATGAGATCGCGCAGCTCTACTCGTCCATCATGGATCCGAAGAAAGGTAGCCTGGTGCTGTTATTCATCTTTCACCAGCTCCTTCCGATATGGCTTGCACCTAGGCTCCCGATCGAAGCGAATCGGAGGTTGGACAAGGCCGTTTCGGGTATTCGCCGTATCACCAAAGACCTCCTGGCGGAGAAGAGCCAGAGCGTCAAGGAGAGGAGTGTCGAGCAGAGAGACATCATTGCCACGTTGATGCGATCTGGGAAGTTCACCGACGATGCATTGGTGGATCAGTTGTTGACGTTCTTGGCGGCAGGGTAAGCAGACATTCAGACAACGAGTGATCACGTCTCTGATCTTGACCAACAGCCACGAAACCACGGCTGCCGCTCTGGGATGGGCCACCTACCTCGTTGCCAAGCACGCCGATGTCCAAGACCGACTGCGGTCAGAATGCCAAAACGTCTGCGGGAGACTCGATCCGGACGAGATCACTGCCGAACTCATTGACTCCATGCCGTACCTCGACGCTGCGTGCAACGAGGTCTTGCGGCTCTATCCACCAGTGCCAGGTACCGCACGACACTGCATTCGGGAAACTCACATAGCCGGCCATGTGATTCCGAAAGGTATGTCCCAGGATTGTCGTCACGGAGCCAAAACCGGGCTAACGAAGATTGCAGGCACTTTCGTCGTCATCAGCCCTTGGGCCATCAACCGCTCAACCTCGCTCTGGGGCGCAGACGCCGAGGAGTTCCGCCCGGATCGTTGGCTCGGTACCGAGGGCAAGGATGGGCACGCATCGAGCCCCTACGCCTTCACGACTTTCCTTCACGGGCCTCGAAGTTGCATCGGATCAGCCTTTGCTCGATACGAACTGAAGTGTTTGCTCGCCACGCTGCTGATGCATACGGCTATTCGTCTGAAGAAGCCGGACGAGGCTCCGGTGCCGGCGGGTGCTATCACGATCAAGCCCGGCAGTGGTTTGGAGCTCATTCTGACGGATGCTTGAGACGGGCAGACTGCGTGCGCTGTATTGCAGTTCGAAGGTCACGACTCGAGACGTTAAACGGATCTACAGGCCCGTCAGCTCCCCTCTCTTAAATACCCTGTACGACGTATGAATTAGAACCACGACCATGTACATGTATTCAGGCGGTTACGGCTGCATGCTAGGGTGACGGAAGATGCATGATGCAATACCGATTTGGAGTCCTCGTCGTGCGGACTGGATGGGGCCCTTTCACTCTTCTATGTGATAGGCGTGTTCTTGTGGCTGCATACACCGTGATCCGTGCTCCAAATAGTAGGGCACCGTCCTTCCGACGGTTTCCAAACCACAATAATCCGCCCTCAAATGACATATGTATCAACACTTTCCAGTCGACGCCATTGCCCGCTACTTCAGCGTCCAATCCTTGTAGCTCCACTTCTCAAACCTCTCCGTCTTCGCCAACTTCCATTGGAATTGCTTTCGCCTCACCTCCACCTTGCCATTCACGAGTAAGTTCCGGAAACGATCAGTCAGGAGATTGCCTTCGGGTTTCAGGCGCCGGAGTGAATCCTGTAGCTCATCCGGTAGCACGACTTCGAGAGGTGCTTCCGGGATTGGAAGACGACCGAAACGGCGGCGTTGCATAGGGACTTCCTTATCGTCGTCCTCGGAGGCGGAGCTGTCATTATCCACCGCGAGGGAGCGCCGAGCGGCATTTCGAGCTTTGTCTTTCGCCGACATCTCGCGAGCAATCTGCGCGATACGCTTCTCTTGCACATTTCGCTCTTTCTGCTTGACCTCCCACTTCTCCCTCGCCTCCCGCTCCTTCCTCGCTTTCACTTTGTTCCTCTCCGCTGGGGTCTTCCGCGCCGCCATCTTCTTGACATGGACTTCCTGCTCGGCCCCGGATACGAAGCCATCCCACTCACTCTCCCACGCACTCTCGTGGTCGGTACCGTAGTCATCGCGGTCCTGCTTGTCGACTTTCTCGGCTTCGGCGAGAGCACGGGCTTCTTTCTCCGCCGCGGCAGTCTCGGCGATAAGACGAGCCTTCTCTGCGACAACAGCTGCTGCACCTTCGCGCTCCAGAAGGGCCGACCAATCGGTCACGAGAGGGTTGTAGGATTTGCCTGCCTCGGGTTTGCGAACGTTGGGGAGAGTCTTCCCGTCGGCTGCTAGCGAGATGGGCGCTTGAGACAAAGTCTTCGGGGCGCGAGCTGGTAGAACTTCGTCGAGGTAGGTGAATCGAGGGTCCTTGATGATGGTAACGGGAGCCCAAGGGTCATGAGCAACGCTTTCCTCTACCGCTACACCACCACCAGCATTGTCTGCCACACTCTTCAACCGTAGTAGCTCCTTGTGGCTGACATAGTCACCGCTCTTGTACCTTTTGCTCTCCCTTGGAGTAATAGCCGATTCGTCAATCTTTCGCTTCCGTCCGTCAAGACCGGGTACAGCACTTCTCTGGCCTATAATCTCGTCCGCTTTCGATGGTTTCCGGAATACTTGTTTCTTGGCAATCTCTGCGTCTCCAGTCAAGTCAGTGGCGAAGAGCTGGTCGGCTTGTTTCTCCGCCACGACGCCGCCATGCTTGACGATTTCGTCCCGGACTTCTTCGAGTCCGGTTTGAATGGCGGAGATGTCGACGTTCTTGCGCCAAGCTTTCTTGCCTTTCCGGGATGGTTGTTGGTGAGTCGCCGGGGCAGTGACAGTGGCTGGTGCCATGGCTACGACGGTCAATGCTAGGGCAATGTAGCGTCTTACGTAGAGGAGGTGGATCAATTGCTTCAACCACGATTGAGGTCGATGAACTGGTTGAAGAATTTCCGCTCCGTCCATATCTTATCAGCGGGTATCGCCGTCTCCGCAGCTCCGCATAGACGGGCCGGGCATCCCTGCCATCTCGTGGAGGCCACACAACATCCAAAGGTCATTCGATGTTGTTGAAGAACAGCATCAACAGCACCCACTACAATCAACCGAGCGAGTGTCACGGAGCGAGAAGAAGGGCCACTAATATATCCTCTCGCGTACAACAGCAATCGACGTATAGCGACAACCCACCATACCAACCCGCACACCTTAGCCATCATGGCGCAAAACGTGGGCTCATATACAAACCCATTGAAGAAGTTCAAGCTGGTCTTCTTGGGCGAGCAGTCAGGTGCGCGCACACCGCATCCCCGATCTCACACCCGCACTTCACTCACCAAGCCCCGTTGACCAGTCGGCAAAACCTCCCTAATCACCCGCTTCATGTACGACTCCTTCGACTCGACCTACCAAGCCACCATCGGCATCGACTTCCTCTCCAAAACAATGTACCTCGAAGACCGCACCGTCCGGCTCCAGCTCTGGGACACGGCAGGCCAAGAACGCTTCCGCTCCCTCATCCCCTCCTACATCCGGGACTCCTCGGTCGCCGTCGTCGTCTACGACACCACGTCGCAGAAGTCTTTCGAGCAGACGCGGAAATGGGTCGAGGATGTGCGGAGCGAGAGGGGCAATGAGGTGATTATTGTGTTGGTGGGGAACAAGACGGATTTGAATGAGAAGCGGGAGGTGACGAGTGCGCAGGGGGAGGAGGAGGCGCGGAAGAATAATCTCATGTTTATTGAGACGAGTGCGAAGGTGGGGCATAATGTTAAGGCGCTGTTTAAGCGGATTGCGCAGGCGTTGCCTGGGATGGAGGGGGAGGGGCAGCTGGGCGTGGCGAGTAGTAAGTTCTAAGGACCAGACGATCGCGTGGTGTGTTGGGTGGGGAGTACTGACGCGTATGGTGTAGCGATCGATGTCAACGTGAACACGCAGAAACCGGAGAGCGAAGGTGGGTGTAATTGCTAACCTTTTCTGGCCTGGGAGGAGACGGATGCTTTACTTTTGTATATGTGCAGGGACGTGAGGATTGAATGCAGTCTGCGAAAGAAGGCAGCAGAGTGGGCATTTGCAAAAAATAGCGCGGTGTCTGGCGTTACCGGGCTCGAGACAGTATTCCGGATGCAGTCACAAACGTCTTCGTGAGCTGCGAAGGCACAGAAGTGGTCTCGTGTACATACAGCGCGTTGGAGATATGAGTGAGTGTTTGCCGCCCATGGCTCAGGATACTCTATCTGTAAAAACTCATCTATCTCATCGTGCAGTCTATGAACGCCCCTTTCCCGTGCACCATTATACTATACACGTGATGTTCGTGAGAAACGCCCCTCTTCCCCACTCCATGATACTATACAAAGTACGAACACAGCCGAGTGTCATGATACTCCTGATCACGCATGAGTCCTGTAGGTCGTGATCATTCCGGCATCACCTTCCCTTTCGCCCCCAGCGCCGACATCGGCACCGGAGGGCCCGTCCCACTCCTCGCTCTTCGCTCCCTCTCTGATAGCCCTCCCGTCGCTTCATAAGGGACTTTGATTCGTAGACCCTTGGCTTTTTCCAACCGACTGCTCGACTGCCTAGCCCACTCCTCTTCACTCTCGTCGCGACCGAGCCAGTACCGCTCGCTTGGGAAGCGGAGCATAAGGGATCCAAGCCTTCCGCGCCAGCTGGGTGGTGAAGCAGAGCTCTGGAAAGGGTTGACGGCCATGTTTGGATTTTCAGATTGAAGATATGTCGTCGTTGAGGCGGATGTGATCGCAATGTGACGCCGTAAAGTTCTCCGAGCGAAAGAGAGGACGATGACGCAGCAGTATATCCTGGTCAACCAGATGAGTGCCAGGACAGTAATACTGGAGACTCCATCTCGGCCAAAGACAGCTCCTCCAAGAGTTGTGGAGCCTTCGTACGATCCATACGCCGTGGCTTGGTAGCCTGTCAAAGCACCGGGGGCGGGCGTGGCGACGATTTTGACCTCGCTGACCGTGTGCTCGGGGTCCGTGAAGCCGGCTGTTTCGTTCATAGTTTGACTGCCGGGGACAGCTATGCCTGCACCCACACCCGCGGCGTCCTGATCGAGGTGCCGGGATAGTACTACGAACCAACCTAGACTGAATAACAGAGTGTATGCGGTGTTGATGATCGTATCGAGGACGTAGACCCATGCCAAGCCCAGGACCTTCAGCGCACCATCTGCGTCTCGTTGTCGTATCGCCGGCGTGAGGTAGAAACCCAGTGCGAGCACCAGACCAGAGTAGATGTAGTGACTTAGTTGAAGCGGATTGAGGTGGTAGCCTGTTAATAGGGCTAGGAGACCGTAGAGGCTAGTCCCCTTGTTGACAACGAATGTGAAGGCTATGAACTCGGTGGCGGTGCGGAGGGATACGAGGTGGAGGAAGGACTGGAGGAAGTACTATCAGCAAGATGGGGGGGAGGAGAGAAGGTGGGTGTACAGGCTTACCCTAGGACGCGGGAACTGGAAGGAGGACATGGCCATTGCGAGTGGAAATCTCTGGTTACAGCGAACCGGCGGGCTATCTGTATATGCCCCTCTGTGAGTTGTGGTCGACGGCTGCGCATTATTGTAACAACCAAAGAACGTTCTTGAGTCTTGACTTGCGCCGGAGGTCGGCGGAAGTCGCTGCTTGGCCGGCAGATGTCATGCGATCATGCCTTGTGCCTGACGATCTTCAAACAATCAGCAAGCAAGCGGACTTCAAACCACCACGGACATGTATTCTTCCTTCCTCGAACATCCCCTTTCGCTACAAGCGGCAGGCCACTACCACAAGCCGCAACAGACGTGGGCACTCGTGTGGGCGAGTGTTGACTGGCTCTGACCGCCGTGAAGAAAGGCCGATAACTCTCTGCTTCTCAGGCACGTGCTGCAATCCAACATTGTGCCACGATTGACACGCTTCCGACACCCTCTCGATGGCCGCAACAAAACGAGCCATTCATTCGACGCCACATGTCAGCGAGGTAGACCCGTGCAGGCTCGGTGATGTTGCAAGCATGGCGGGCCGCTCACCCTTCATGAATCTGCCACCCGAGCTCCGTAGCAACATCTACGAGTACGTGTTTGGCAAGCGTACCATCTACGTGCGATTGAACCGTCGTGGGGAACGCCTTATTGCACTCGTGACCGATGGAACTATCGCGGAGCTGGCAGCGGATGTCTTATGCCCTGCTTTGCTCAGGACGTGCAAGCAAGTCTACGAGGAAGCTGCGCAACTATTCTACGCATGCAGCCGCTTCGAGGTTGCGGCTTACAACCCGGGACTGGTACTGGGCGGTCGAGGGATGCTGCAGCCTGATCACGAGGACATACTCCTTGTGTACATGCTTGGCAACGCTCTGCGTGAGTTCTTGAAAATGGTCGGGATCCGAAACACGAAGGCACTGACGGATTTCACGTTCGACATTGGTCAGGTCGACCTCCGTTACGGTGCAAGCGAGCTCGACCGCTCTGCTATCATGGAAGTTCTGGAGACCCTCCGTCGTAATCACACACTGAACTCACGGTGGCACCTCAAAGCTAGCATGTCTCTGGTCCTAACTTGGGACCGATACGGTGCACACGACCCGCCTATCACGCATACCGAAGAATTTGTGGTAGATGTCGCAGACCCCAAGATCGACATAGCGTCTGTGATAGCGGCATTGGAGGACAAGGATGCACGCAATGATGCTGAATGCTACCTCGATGACTCACACGAGTTGCGACAATACGTCCGCTTCTTCAATCAGGTGCAGACAGCAGTCGTGTCTCGCTCGTGGTGACTGGTTAGGACCTCACTTGTGACATTTGTCCCGCTTGCAGACACCCGACTGACTCAATCCAGGAGTACAGCGTGTCGCGCCGACCAGTTTGTGCAAGAACTACCTCGAGATAGCGTCGCTGGAGATATGCGGCGCATGATACTTGGTCCACGGTAGAGATACAGTTTGATCACTTCACTTACTCAGTGGAATTGCTACGGGTGCGCGCCACGCTATCATCGATGCTAGTCAATTATATTGATTCTCTGACAAGCGTCGATTGAGGAGGTTTGCAGTGCGCATTGCTAAGGTGTAGTTGGTGATGAACATGGGATGCGACGCTCGTCCAGTGAGGTTGACTGAGGAGTGACCTTCAGCGGAAGTCATCTCGAATCTATGTTTCATCGAGGGTAAGGTTTGGGGATACAAGCGAGACGCACAATCATCTTCTGTTGCCGTAATACTTATCCATCTCAAAATCAGTTTGCGTTCCGCACATTCGACCTGCAGACTCACAATTACCAGTAAAAGGAACGGACCATGTCGAAACAGGCGATCGCATCAGCCGCCGTATCGCAGTCTGGATCATCCCTCTTGGCCCTACCAGCGGAACTCCGAAATCAGATCCACCAACTCGTACTCGCCGTCCGCGCTGTCATCCAGCTCTGGTACGAATCAGGTACCGGTCGGTTCTCCAGCTGCGCGGTCCCAGATACAGACGCGCCCATCGAACTGCTCGATCCGGATCATCTATCCTGGCTTCGGTCATGCAAGCAGGTGAACCACGAAGCAGCGCAAGTGCTGTACGCAGTCAACACCTTCCAGCTCAAAGCACACGACACGGCTGGTGGCCAGTACCTGCGAGGATATAGCGGGCTCGCCACCTCCACCATTTTTGCATTCAGTGTCGGTATCGGTCGCTTGAACGCGCATGCGCTTCGCCGGGTGTCGTTCTTCATGGGTCCTGTTTGGGCGCAGGACGCTCCGAACCGGGCTCGACGACAGACACTTGTCAGGATGATCCGGGAGCTGCAGATTTGGAAACGAGGGCTTCCGAAATGCCGGCTCGAGGCATCGCTGCGGCTCATTGTCTCGCGCGTCAAGGGAGACTCGGCCGACTTCCGCTTCGTCGTTGCCGTGGACCCAGGTGCTGCGATTGAGTCCTTGAGAAAAGCTACCGCTGAATTCCAAGAGGCGGCTGCGCAGGAGCTGGGCGATCTGGCGATTCCAGCACAGGAGGTCGGCATGTTTGTCGGTCTTTTGGAGGACTTGGCAGCAGAGCTAAGCTACCGCGAGAGCCAGGATGAAAGCAAGAAGACCGGGCCATGCATCTGCCAAGATGGGGGACGTACGCTGGAGGGCACTCCCCGTGCCGGTTCCCGACTGATCACCGACGCTATTCACCAAAACACCGAGCCTCTTCTCCCCGGCATTCGACCACCTCGCCAGTCTGTCAGAATCCCAGCGGCTTGGTCCCAATTACAGCGACGTCTGCCTGCGCAGGGGAGATTGAGACGCAGAGCGACTATCTGAGCGAGAACGGTACAGTCGCATTGACGAACTCCAAGACCCTTCACATCACTCCTTCCAGCGAGACATGAAAAAGGAAGACCCGGCGGGAAGCTTCGAGTGTGGGCTGGGCAGTCCGGGGAGGAGAGCTTCGGGCCTGAGTCGAAAGGTTGGCACTCTGTCCTACATTGATGGCGAAGCAAATCAATTTGGACGGGCACGGGGTCTGGCGATGTTGCTCGGTACATGTAGATATGAAGTGTCCCGCCTCGCTTGGTCGACAGTTCGCTAGAGGCAAACTCTTGCTTGGCTTGTCAGAAAGTGTGCTTGGATCAGGTGGGATGATGAGTGAAGATGCAACGCCTCCCGGGCGGCCGTTGGCTGACGTGCACGCGGAATAATAATGAGATCGTGGCTGCTCGGGTGGCTTGCTGAGCCTTGGCGTAGTGTACATGTAGAATGATCCCCTCCAGTTCTTCTTACGACTTGCGTCCTGAGCTCCTCCGTCCATAGTACCCGACACCTTCGAGGTGGATCTGCTCCTGTCGACCGGCTCACACATGGACCGGACATGGAGCCAGCATTGGCATCGACCTGGCATGAGCGTATGAGTGGCATCCGTGGGAGCGTTCCCGAGACCATCGCTTCTCAGGACGAATTGAAGGCGGAGTGGAAAGCCCCAGGATTGCCGTCGATGGCCCATGACGAGGATCCATGAATGGAAAAGAATCACATCATGATGGATCAAGACCAGGCATTTCGGGGGGGGGGGCGCCCCGGCCAACCTGTCTGGGTTGCTGCCTCAGGTTCCATCACTCCGGCGGGGGTTGCTGCGTGCATGAGAACGATGATGTGCATGGTGGCTCAAACAGTAAGACCTCACACGCAATAATAATCAGCCGCCGGCGAACGTCACTCATCGTGCCATACCGAACTTCTATCTCCTCTTAAGGAGTTTCAGCACCACCGTCACACAATCCATAGCGGTCAAGGGCTTTCACTTCACCTGCATCCTTCGACGTCGGATATCGGCTCCTGCCCGGTGACAAGCGTCACAGGCCTGCTAGTAATCTGATAAGCTTCATCCACCATACCGTGTACGGCAGGTGAGCACGTTAGCAGGACGCTTGCACCGGCGGGCCAGGAACTGGAGGAACGCACCCACCGAGACGGACGACGTCACATGCGGGTGGAATGCAACATCAAGGTGGGCAGTCCGTCCTTGCGTATAGACCTTCTCCATTGCGGATAGGCGCACAATGGACACACCGCGACGATTGGAGCCCGGGTCGCGGTGCACTATCATTGCACAAGGGTCTTCGCTAGTACTGGGCGCCTTACTGGTAGGCAAGCAGCTGGCAAACAAGATACAAGTAGACTTGCCCACCCATTTCGTAAACTTTCCGTTTCCCCTTCCTCGCCTCTCACAGCACCAGACCGATCAATATGCGTTTCGCAAGCATCGCAGCAGCTCTGACGGGCATCGCCTCCGTGGCAGCACTGCAAAGTCCTCACAGAAGAGCACCTGAGAAAGCCAAGCGGGCTCTACCGATCCATCACGAGGACAAGCATGCCCACCACAAGAGACAGTCAAGCTATCTGACTTCCAAGACCGCGAGTAAGTATACCAGGGTGCGCAGTGCTGAAAACGAGAGACTCTATTTGCTGATGCATTGGTAGAGTTCGCGGTAAATGGCTCGGGCATTCCCGACGTCGACTTTGATATTGGCGAGTCTTACGCCGGCACCCTATCCATTGACAGCAACTCGACGAGCCAAGACGCGCTCTGGTTCTGGTTCTTTCCTTCCGAGAACCCGGCGGCATGCGATGAGATCGTCATCTGGTTGAATGGCGGGCCGGGGTGCAGCTCGCTCGATGGCCTTCTGCAGGAGAACGGCAAGCATTACACTTCAGCATACCTCTTCGAACGCTCACTAATGTCAGACCGTCTCAACAAGGCCCGTTTCTTTGGCAAAGTGGTACCTACAGCCCGATCAAGAACCCTTACAGCTGGGTGAACCTCACGAACATGGTAAGTCAACATAATTCGATGGCACAACAGTCACTGATCGTTCCCAGGTCTGGATAGACCAACCTGTCGGAACTGGCTTTTCTCCAGCGAAGAACGGGACTCCGCAGTCCATCAAGAACGAGCACGACGTTTCCGTAGATTTCATGGGCTTCTGGAAGAACTTCATGGAGACCTTTGACCTGGTCGGCCGGAAAGTGTACATCACTGGCGAATCCTACGCGGGCCAGTACATCCCTTACATAGCTTACAACATGTTGGAGACCAACAACACGGACTACTACAACGTCAGCGGCATCCAGATCAACGACCCATCGATCAACCACGACGATACTCTCATTGAAGGTGCGCGACGAGTGCGGTCTATATAACGTGCTAACCATGAAGCTGACGACAGACAGCTCCTTCCGTATGGCACCTGAACGACGTAAGCACACCGACGGGTTAAGCGGAATTCTTGGCAGAATCTTCGCAATAACATCGGCTAACTTTCGCACTCATCAGTACTCAAACATCTTCGGACTCAACGAGACATTCATGACCGACATCAACGCTCGCGCCGAGAAGTGCGGATACTTTGCATTCATGGAAAATGCACTCACCTTCCCGCCTCTGGGTCCGCTCCCTACTGCACCGAACAGCTCTGAGCCCGGCTGTGCAGTTTGGGAGGACATCATCGCTGCCACAGTCTACATCAATCCTTGCTTCAATATCTACCACTTGATCGACTACTGTCCGTACTTGTGGGATCAGCTCGGGTTCCCTTCGCTCGGCTGGGGTCCAGTAAGTGAACCCGATAAGATCTATATCAGATCGTAGCCGAGCCGGTCACTAATTCTGTCACCAGAGCGACTACTTCAACCGCACCGACGTGCAAAAGGCCATCAACGCGCCCCCAACCGACTACACAATCTGTGGAGACAACTCCCTCGGTCTCCTCAACCCGGGAGACACCTCTGTACCATCCGCCTTGGGTCCGCTGCCTTATGTCATCGAACGCACGAACAATGTCCTCATCGGTCACGGCTGGCTCGACTACCTTCTCCTCGCCAACGGCACTCTAGCCACTATCCAGAACATGACCTGGAACGGCATGCAGGGCTTCCAACAGCGACCGTCCGATGACCTCTTCGTACCCTACCACCCGGGCCTCGCGGAGATCCTGTACGAGATCGAATACCAGCCGATCCCTGCCGTCCCAGCCACAAATGTGGCTGGTGCCGGTCTCCTGGGCAAGACACACACCGAAAGGGGGCTTACCTTCTCAACCGTAAATCACGCCGGGCACGAGATCCCCGAGTACGTGCCAGGCGCCTCGTTCAGGCATCTGGAGTTCCTGCTTGGTCGTATTCCGAGCTTGACGACCAGGGGCGACTTTACGACGCAGACCGGGAATTACACTGGTACGACGCCTCCCCAGTAAGCCCAGGACGCGGGGAAGACGGACAGACATGCATCTTATGAGGATATGTGGATGGAGATGTGGTAGGTAGTTGTATGACTATGTGGCTGGCAGATACGATTCGGATGGTAGCATTTTGTCATCGAATGCTTCAGTCTCGGCCAAAAAAATTGGTGATTACGACTTATGACCAGCCGACACGTCCTGAGCAATGCACACATCGCTCACCCTTCTTTCGTCCGTCCTTCCTTGAGCGGCAAATAGATCTCCGTCCACAGCTCACTCGCTTCGCCCACCGTGTAGCCCAACTCAACATCCTGCATTCCCGCCTCCTCCTCTCCAGCCATAGTCTCCAGCTGACTGATGATGTGGTCCAACCCGAGCGCTTTGCCAACAGCCTGCGTGCCAGTGGGATCGAGGTTGACATGCATGATGTGGATGTGGAAGTGATAGTACGTTGGCTGGTAATGCACGTAGAACTTGAGCATATCCTCTTCGACTTCCGGGCACAACTCGGTGACTTTGGTGGCAAGCGTAGAGCGCAGCTGTCGAAGCCAGGGGGCATCGTGTTTCCTGAGGTCTCGCACACTCCAGATATCCCTCCGCACTACGAGAGCGAGGAGGTGTAAGCTGCCGATGGTCTTGCGGTCCCAATTGAGATCCGGTAACAGCAGGTAATCGCTCTTCTGATCGGCTTCCTGCGAGCGAAAGAGCACATTCTCCTGCTCGGACTTCCCATCGATGATATTGAAGACCCACTTCAGCCTGCCTTCCTCTCTACACCGCTGCATATACGGACGAACATGCTCGGCGTAGATCGCCGGAGTCTCGACCACGTAGCGGCTTTGCTGAAAACTGTACTTCTTCACATGCTTCTCGGTCGACGGCCAGATGAGGTTGATCTTCAGGTCCGGCGGCGTGGGCAGATCGGCGCTGTTGTCCGGTAGGCTGTTGGCAAGGTACCAGCGGTAGATGTCGTTTTCGCCGAGGTTGTTGACGTGCACTACTAGGCGTCCGAACGCGCTGAGGTATGTTGGGTTGTTGTCGAAGGCGCCTCGTTCGGCTAGGAGAAGGGCTGGTTTGCCCGAGATGGTTCCTTGGAGGATGATACGACGGCCACCTTGGTCTTGGTTGAGGAGTTTTTCGAATTTGAATCGTGTGATGAGTGAGTTGACGGACATGGTGGGTTTGCGATGTTGATGTAGCGATTGTTTACACGAGAGGACCTCCCGGTATTTAGACGATTAAATGAGGTCTCGTTTTGACGATAAACATCGTTCGTGCACGTTCACCTTGTGCTTGCTGGGTAGGTCTTGTCCCTTATTGTCGGTACAAGGTGAACCATTTCGATTCCGGGTCCTGATACACTTGTCGAAGGGTGCAGCACACTTGTTGACCAACGTCGTCGTTTGAGACTCCGGATGGAATTCAAAGTATGCCTGAGGCAGCAGCACGGCTGCTCGCACCCGACCTCTCGAAGATTCCGTTTGCTGTGATCACCTCTCTATACATGTATTTATCTCTGGTCCACGACCATACCACAAGACTATCACGGAAGACCATGCGGCTCGCCTTGCATTGCCGGATGAAAGAATTGACGAGCGGTTCCATAGCCAAGTCCAAGCCAACAGGAGCCAGAGCGCGAACAGAGAGCGCGTGTTCGCATATCGCCATCGTGTCGTGAGTGATACAATGTGGACTCCAAAACAGCGCCATGCTACCCTCCGCGAGCTTTGCGTCGCACGCAGTATGCTATGAGCCTTCCGCGTACGTGTCCGGCAAGATCTCTGCAACACTGCATCACGACGAAGACGCGAGGTACAGGTACCGGCACCCTGCTGTGAGTAAGGCGTTGCTTGATGACTATGAGAGTGAACGATTTGTATCTCACGCCGAAACATGCTTCAAGGCGTGTCTTGATCAATGTATGTCCATTTAATCTGAAGCTCTGCATGCTAACGATGCATCCCACGAGACACAATTGATATCCCTTGGATGCTGAAGCGAAATAGCTAGGGTGCTACTGACGACAATCTCGTCAATCTGCAATTACAGCACCGAAGACCAATGCTCGCTCCTCATGTACTCCTCTATCGAGGTCACTGGGATCTTCACACCGAGCTACAAGTGGTCAGCATAGGCACGACGGACGACCGGCTGACGAAACCAACCTGCTCTGCGGTCACCACTTCAGGATCCCCACCGGTATACCCAAATTCGTCGACAAAGGCAAAGTCTGGCGCAAGCAAGTCTGTGAAGGCCCTCGGAAGCCCTACCCAAAACTCAGCTTCCGACACCCGTTCAAACCTCGCCTGGACTCCAACGACGTCCGCCCACAGCTTCGTCCACGCTGGCCAAGTCATGCTCTCCGACACAGCCAGGAGGTGCTTCCCTGCTGGCAGATCAACCACTAGCGCCTTGACGAACGCTCCGGTATCTTTATGGGTGATGATGAAGGGAATCTCGCGATCCGGAGAGTACGTCCTTTTAACGACAAAGCTTTCGTCGGCCTGTTTCCGAGGATGCATTGCTGGCAGGGTCTGCCAATTCCGGACGTACTGGCCCATTTGGACCATGCTCATGCGTGCTGCCAGGTCTGCATACTTGGTCTTTATCTCTCGGATCGCTTGTGCTTTGACATCCATGTGGTAGCATTGAGTGTATTTTCCATTGCTCCACCTGGAGACCTCAGTCAGAGATGAGAAGACGAAACGCTCCAGCGTCTTCAGTACGATTGGCGACGCTGCAGCCGCAGCTATGTTCATGTATTGCTGCATTGCCCGATCGGCGGCGTACTGACTTGGCGAGCGGTCTCCCGCGATACCTGGATTGGCGAAGGTGGCCATGAGATGGCCGAAGAAGTCGGTATTGGCGAAGATTGCGGAGGCACCCTCGAAGGCGGGAACGAGCGAATCCTCGTCGTCCAGATTACCTTTGACGATTTTAACGCCTTGAGCGGTAAGAGCCTGGGCGGCAGGACCGTTCGGGTTGCGCGTGATACCTCGGACGTTCCACCCTGGGAGACGTGTGAAGGTGTCCGCTACGGAAGAGCCCTGGATCAATCAGTTGTGATACTTCCCGGACACGAGCAGGATACGAACTTGGACTCCAGTCACGCCGACAACGACGATGAGCTTCGCCATTGCAAAAATGAGACAATTGCGAACTCGGGATCCAGTCTACTGATCTCATAATGTTTGTGTTCCCGGGCGGATGCTTGGACTTATATACCTTGTGTATACTGTGAACATTACTTCTTCCGACGAATCAATTCTCACCTTGGTCTCTCATGTACACCGCATATTCTGCGATCCCGTAGAGAGTCCGTCTGATTTCCAAGCCGGCGAGTAGGAAGTCCGTCGTTCCTCACGACGCACACCAATACACTCTGCTGTCATCGAGTTCTCGATTGGAAGTGGGTATTGCTGCCGAGTCCGTCTCCGCCGGACAGTGACTGCTCCGTTATCCGGGCCACTGCCAGCCTCCACTCCAACGGTCCCGTCTGAGCTTGGGCGGGAGCGCCCGCTTACCCACCACCTCATCACCCGGCAGCATATCGTGGGCGACTGAGGGCTAACTCCATCTCTGCAGTGTTGTGTTTGCCACATGCTCGGCGCTGGAGGATCGATTACGGCGCTCTATGAGCGGTGGCGATGCTGAGCTCAAAGGAGTCCGATAATGAAGTGACGTTCAGCTAAGTCTTGGCGCGAGCCTGTGATCGTTACATGTATTCGTACGACCATCATTCCTTTTTCTACTCGTACATCTACTCTCTCGGATCCCTCGTTACTCTTCGCCCGAAGACCAGCTATTTCCGATTGTCATAAAGCTCATAACGTCCTAGCTGTAATCCTCTCTGCCCGACATGGCTGGCGAACCATCACAAACAGACCAATATGGCACCGCCGCAGCCGACGTGCCCAAGGGCAAGAAGCGCTTCATACCACTCGGTACATCCGCCACCACGACAGGCGCAGGTTCATCTGCTGACAGACACGATCAGAGAACAACCCTGAAGTCATGTCGACTCTCCTCCACAAGCTCGGCCTGTCCCCCGCCCTCCAGTTTCACGACGTCTTTAGCATTGACGATGCGGACCTCCTCGCCTTCGTTCCAAGACCCGCCTTCGCCCTACTTCTCGTGTTTCCCGTGAGCCAGACGTACGAGAAGTTTCGTTACGAAGAGGACCTACATAAGTCGGACTACGAAGGGAGCGGCGAGGGGGAGAAAGTGGTATGGTATAAGCAGACTATAGGGAATGCGTGTGGGCTGATAGGCTTACTGCACGGTGTCTCGAACGGGCCGGCGAGGGTTCACGTACAGGGTGATAGTGAGCTTGATAAGCTGATCAAGAAGGCTGTCACGCTGAAGCCGGTGGCGAGGGCGGAGTTGCTGGAGAATACGCAGGCGTTGGAGACGGCGCATCAGGAGGCTGCAAATCTGGGAGACACGACGGCGCCGTCTGCTACGGATGAGGTGGATCTGCATTATGTGTGCTTTGTCAAGGATCGAGCAGACGGGCACTTGTGGGAGATGGACGGTAGGCGGAAAGGGCCACTGGATCGTGGAAGTCTAGGTGCGGAGGACGATGTGCTGAGTGAGGCAGCACTCAAGTTAGGTGTACGGGCATTTCTGAGAAGAGAGGAGGAGGCCGGTGGAGGGGAGCTGAGATTCAGTCTGATCGTGCTGGCAGAAGGGTTCGATTGATGGCTCTGACAAAATCAGGCGATTGCTACTCTCAGGACATCGCTTGAAAGTCTTCGGCGAATACCGCGTGGACCACCATGTACGTCCGAGGCATAGCGGCCATGGCTTTACAAGAGAGGTTGCGGATCCGAGCGTCGGTCACCATCACTCCGATCCGCTACATGTTCGCATTACATCATGTGCCGCAATAGGAAGTTTTGGGGCGAGCAGACCATTCCGAGCAGCCGCGTAAGTGGTATGAAATCTAGCGGTGACAAGATCGGGCGGAGGACGGCATCCACATTCAGAAGACGAGATGCTTCAAACCACATTCCGACTGGCGGCTGCAAAATAGGCCCGAACGAATGCATACCACGCGCGGGACTACCCGTCGTAGAAGAATAGTGTCGAGGTCGTCGGCTGTTTCGGCCGCTCCTGTCGCTACCGTAACCGCCAGCATACCATCAAAACCATACCGTCGGAGCATAGACGCCACAGCATCTTTCACCTAGCACCGTTGATCTGTAACAAAGCGACGACGTCCGGTCGTTCTGAACACTGGCCCTAACAACGCGTACTGCAATCGGGCATTAGTACCGTGCTTCATGGCCACCCTCAATACGGCTCCTGCGACATGGGCCCTCCCACTCGACCTCTCCAACGTCTCCCTCTCCCTTCGCGACTACCTGCCTATCCGCCACATGGCAGTCTCCGGTCTAGATCGCGCCATGTCTGTCAACGCCTCTGCCATCCTAGCATACGACCAGCGTCACCAGATTCAAGTTGTCGCCACCGCGACCTCGACGGTCAGTATCACGGCATCACTATTTGCGATATACTGGTTCTGCTTGATGCGGCGAAACTTTCGACGTGATCTAGTGCTGTTGCTGATCATGGGAGACTTTTGGAAGAGCTTCGTGTACCTGCTCTACGCCACAGCCACGTTCGCAAGGGGTCAGCTGCAGACGACATCGGGGTTTTGCCAGGTGGGAGGATACATGCTTACGGCAGGGATTGAGGCCTGCGGTAAGCTTGCATGCCAGTGATGCCGATATTCCTTACCCAAGGAACTTGCTGACTCCAATAACATAGACATCGCCATTCTCCTCATGGGCCTCCACATGTCTCTCCAGATATTCCCTCCGTCAAGACCCTTCCTCGCTCGCATGCTTGGTCACGATGGACTCTACCGCATCCGCTACTGGGTCTTCGCTGCTTGGTTCATCATTCCTAATATCATGACCTCACTCGCCTTCCTCAACCATGGCCCAGCCTTCCAAGCCGCCGGCGCTTTTTGCTACTTACCCATCCGCCCTTATTGGTATCGCCTCGCGCTGTCCTGGATACCTCGGTACCTTATCTGGATATTTGTAATGGGTGTGGCAATACGCATATACAGGCACGTGGGGAATGAGTTTCAGGTATTCGGGCAGGAGAAGGATCGGACTACGAGTCTGAACATGCCGGGGGAGAGTTCGGTGAATCGCGCGTTGGCTACGCAGGCGCTGGTATCGGCGAGGAGGAAATCGATGGCGCAAGCTGCTGCTGTTGATCTGGAGAAGCAGGATTCGGAGGAGAGCGCAGCACCGGGTGATACTAGCACTCTGCGCCGCAAGTCTTTGGGCGAGTCGAGGCACTCGCAGCCCGACTGTTCGCTTTCGATGTCCTATACTGCATCGAGGAGACCGTCAGCACCCGGCTGGTCTGCCGCATTTGCTTTTCCGATCGAACAGCCGCCTGCTGGCTCGCAGAGTGCTGCTAACTCACGCCGTGGTAGCTACCAGATCGCCTCAGGCGTACAAGCCGAGGATTTCGCCGCCGGGCCCTCCCCCGCAGATCTAGCGCGCCATCGACCGTCCGTCGTCACACTAGCATCTATCATGTCGTCCACCGCGCCTTCCTTTACCAGCATACCTGTGCTCCCTCCTATCCAAGAGGACAAACGCACATCTGCCTCCTTCGGCTCCACCTCAGCCCGCAATGCAGTGACCAACGTCGTCCAAAACCGGCGGCAAGCCATCCAGCGCCAACTCCGCTTGCTCTTCATTTACCCGGTGACCTACATCATCATCTGGATCATACCATTCATCAACCACAGCTTCAACTACAGCGATTACTATGCGCAGCATCCCTTCTTCGTCCTCAACGTCCTAAACACCTTCTGCCAATGCTTTCTAGGCTTCGCCGACGTGTGCGTCTTCTGCTGGCGCGAGAAGCCGTGGCGACACGTACCCGGCAGCGACGGAACCTTCCTCGGGAGCTTCTGTTTCTGGCGGTTTTGGCGCACCGAGAATTCTGTCCGTCGGCTGAGCAAGGCGCCGTCTGATGTGCCGGGCGACAGGCAGGCGGGCGATGCGGAGAAGAACTCTTCGCAAGCCGGCCTGCTGAACGTCGTCAAGCGCTGGTCGCAGCGTCGCACCGACTCGAACTCGACCCGGCAGACGCAGAGCGCGGGATCCGTGGACGGGTCTGCGCGAGCCAGACCGCTGTCGCATCGCCGCACGCAAAGCGGAGGCTCCGATCGCAAGCATTTGGAGTTCGAGCATGCGCATCAGCGACTGGCGCTCGAGCGGGCGGAGTGGCAGGCGAATGCGCGGAATCTGGAGCAGAGGCGGGAAGGCTTGGATGGCTTGCCACAAGTGCCGTCGCCGACGAGGAAGGAGTGGTGGGATGGCCAGCTTGACTTCGAGTCGTCTGTTGATGGTAGGGTTGGTGAAGATACGAGACACGAGGGTTCGTAGCTGTTCTACAAGATGTCCTTCATCATCACACGCGGTACAGCTCGCTACTCGCGAGCGTCTCGCTTGAATTTGGTTGCGCTTCACACGCCAACAAGTGGCCCGTTCACGGAAGCAACTCAGAGTGATACGCATAACAGTGTCGTGAGTCATTACGAGGCTACCGATCCCGGCTACTATTTGAAGTCCTTCAGCAAATCCACAATCTCGGAATGTCCACTGTCCTTTGCGCAATCGGAAGGATCGTCTCCAAATTCATTCTCAATATTCCGATCGGCACCGTGCTCGAGTAGAAACAACACGATGTCCTCGTGCCCTCCAGCAGCGGCCAAAGACAACGCTGTGTTTCCTTGACAGTCCTCAGCGTCAATAGAAGTCGCAGCCTGGCCGCGTTTGAACAATTCTTGCACCGCCTCCACCGATCCCACCTGGGCCGCGCAGTGCAGTGCTCTCATCCCCTTGTTGTCGGCCAGATCGGCAGCAGCGCCCTCTTTCAAGAGAGTCCGCGCGTTCGCCACGACACCCTTGGTGATTGCTCGCATCAGTGGCGTCACCCCTTCTTGGTTGGCGATGTTGAGGCTTTTGCCGTCCCTCGCCAGCAATGTAACCATTTTACGCGCTCCATCTCCAGACTGACCTGCTACGGAGAAGAGCGGTGTGTCTCCATCCGAGTCGCGGACACATGGATCGGCCCCATGCTCCATTAGCAACTCAGCACAGGCTTTGTCCGGTTCGTGCACTGCACGGTGAAGGGCTGTAAATCCATCTTCATTTTGAGTGTGGGGCGAAGCACCTTTGACGAGGAGAGCGCGGAGTATCTCCGACTGCGACGTCGCTGCAGCTGCCATCAGAGCTGTTCGATGGTACTCGTCTTTGGCCTCTAGGTCAAGGCCCGTTGTAAGGAGTAATGCCACGATCTCCGGCGACTGCTGATCGATAGCCCGTATCAAGGGCGGTTCACTTCCTTCGCGTGCTTCGTTGAAATCCACCCCGAGTTCGAGCAGCAACTTCACAACCTCCAAGTGTTCTCCGTATACTGCTCGCCACGCTAACGGATAGTCGAAGGTATCGCGCCTCCAATCGAGCTTGAGGTCTGCGCGGCCTGGCTCGACCAACATCCGAACGATCTCGCACCGCTCGTCCGCACGTCCAGAATGTTCTACTGCAGCCTCGAGAGCTGAGTAGTAGTGATGCGACGAATAGACGTCCTGTGCTTCTGGAGCCTCGAGCAGAAGCTTCACGGTGGACGCATGTCCCTCGTTCGCTGCCCACCACAGGCCGCAATTTTTTCCAAATTTGTTCTTCTGACTCTGTGCAGTCAGGTCAGCGCTGCTGGCGAGTAAAGCACCGACGATGGCGTCATCCCCAGAACAAGCCGCGCGACACAATACAGGCCACCCGCCGTTGTCTCGAACGTCTGGGTCAGCGCGTTCTGCGAGAACCCGAAGAAGACTGGCTACATCGCCCTCCGAGCAGGCAGAGACTACGCGTTCCCGCAGCTCTTTGGCCTTTGCAGTACGAGCTTTGGCAACCGTTTCGCTCATAGGGATCTTTTGCGTATGAGGCAAAACATGGTGAAGAATGAGGAGTGCGACGTAATTGTTGACGCTCTCCTTGATCAAGACCAGTCGGTCTTTGTAGTGGACGAGCTTGAAGGCCTTCACTGTCAGCACAGCCACGTTGTCTCCCGCTTCTTTGCGTGTCGATTTCAGGATGTGGTTCAGCTTGTCGAGATGTTTCTGACAGCCGTCGACAACGGTCTGTACGATCGACTGAGAGCCATGTTCCAAGTCGCCGGCGACGAGACCTTTGTGTGTCTGATTGAGTGCATCCAGCAGGAATGGTAACTGCGCACTGATGTCTGCGAGGGAGCCCAGTTCTTCAGTGGTGCTTGAACGGAATGCGCTGAGCTCTTGTTGCACTTGCCAGCCAAATTGGACGACACCCAGCACAGCGGCTGCGAGGCCCAGAGCAGCCACACCGGCCATCTCGTACGTCCTGCGTGCTTATGATCAAGGGTGCTTTGTGATAGCGCGGGAGTCTGATGATGGCTAGAACTTACAATTCTCTTGACAGAAATAGGAAGACAGGAAACCTTCGACCTACCTTACAGGCTTACATACCGGATGACTTACTGTTGCTCTGCCAATAAGGCAGCAGAGGGTGTGTGGTCTCGTGAGTGGAGTGGTGTGATGCTTCATCAGGAGAGGTGATGTGAACGGTGGTGGTTGTGACCGAACAAGGATGCCTGAGAGAACTTCGCTTGAAAGTACATGTAGTGAGGTGATGATCGTTATTAGCATGGACCCCCCCTAGCTGTTCCATAACGCCACTACATTCTGAATCGGCTAGTTCTACCGGGTCCGGAACGGAGTCGGCCCGCTCTGTCGTAACCGAAAAGACAACCAGATGAGGCTCCGCTGAGGGGGGGGGTTTGCATGCATTTGGATATATGATCCTGCGCGTACGCATACGATCTGTCTGCAGCCTGCTGGTACATGGGCTTGCCAACGCTGCGCTTCATCGGCCACTCACGCTGATCATGCCACCTGTGAAGGCGTTTCCAAGTCCACAGAGGGGGTACAAGATGCAGATCCGACCAATGTTTCGGTCCAGCGTTGTCACTGGCCGGGTGGCGCGACCACTATCACCCACGACACAATATCGTCAGGAGATCTAAGTACTGAAAGGAGCGTGTTTTGTGCACGCTGAAAGACTCCGCTCACAGCCGCTAGCGCGACTGTAGGCCGAGAGAGTCTACAGCGAAAGAACCGTGCCGGGTGTCTATCCCATGCTGCACGGCGTAGCAGTCATGTCTCATACGTCGCCCAACGCTTTTACACCAGCTTCGTCTTCGCAACCATCATCATCACCACCAAAGCCCGACCCCCTCTCACTTCCTCCCCTTCAACTTCTCCACAAACTCCCTCGGAGCCTCCTGCCGATACCCTTGCGGATTCCTCTCAGTCCACCTCCACAAATCCTCGCAAGCCTCCTCAAGCGTCCTTTCCGCCTTCCATCCCAACTCCCGATTCGCCCTCGTCGGATTCGCCGTCAAATCAAGCACATCGCCCGCTCTGCGCCCGACGACTTCGTGGGGGAGTTGGCGGCCCACGGCCGCGGAGAAGGCGCCGATCATGTCGTAGACGGTGCTGCCTTTGCCCGTGCCGAGGTTCCAGGCGCGGACGCCCGGGTGCGCGGCGCGGAGGTGGTCGAGGGCGACCGTGTGGCCGCGCGCGAGGTCGAGGATGTGGATGTAGTCGCGGATGGCGGTGCCGTCTTTGCTCTTGTAGTCTGTGCGAAGTCAGCGGTTTCTTCGGCCGTGGACGGGTTTTCAGGGTGTGGGGGACTTGCCGTCGCCGAAGACGAGGAGTTTCTCTCGCTTGCCTACCGCCACCTGCGCGAGTAGAGGTAGGAGGTTGTACGGCACGCCCTGTGGGTCCTCGCCCATGACTCCGCTCGGGTGGCTGCCCGCTGGGTTGAAATACCGCAGCAACGCCGCGTTGTACTGCTCTCCGCTCTTACCCGCCTTCTTCGCGTTCGCTCTTTCCGCGTTGATGTGATCCGTGATCATCGTCTCGACGCCGAACTTCGTATTGCCGTATGGGTTCGTTGGGCCCAGCGGGCACTCTTCGGGGATTGGGATCATGTTCTCGAAGCGCGTAGCATCGCCATATACGGTAGCGGAGGACGAGAAGACGATGTTGGTGACGTGGTGGCGCTGCATGGATCGTAGAAGACAGAGAGTGCCGTAGACGTTCACTCGGTAGTACTCCAGTGGGATCTCGCCAGACTCGCCGACAGCCTGAGATGGTAAGCTTTCCATAGATACTGAGCTCCGTGTCGCGCATATTCGGCTGTCCGCACCTTCAAAGCCGCAAAGTGTACGACACTGTCGATATCCGGGTGCTTCTCAAACACCTCATCCAGCTTCTTCTCATCCGTGACGTCGCATTGTATGTACTCGGGCTTCTTGCCGCAGATCAACTCTATTCGATTGATGACCGCAGGGGAGGAGTTGTAGAGGTTGTCGACGATGACGACCTTGTAGTCGGCTTCGAGCAGGGCGAGGGCAGTGAAGGAGCCGATGTAGCCTGTGCCGCTGCAACAGTGTCAGATCTTGGACAACACCGAGACGAATAGCCGTGCCTATACCGACGCAAGGCTGCATGCGCTTCATCTTCACGGCACTTACCCGGTGACGAGGACTGAACCCACAACCATTGTAGTCGCTGTATGCTCGGATTGAGTTTGCGACGGGAGCGCAGGGTCAACACAAGGCGGGTCCAGCACACGCAGCAGTCCCTTGTCACACGACTGTCTCGGTGGTACAACGACGCAACGAGTTACAAGGAGGTTGCTGTGGTAGAGGATACGAAGGAGACGAGGCTGCTCCACGACTAACGCACGCTTCGACTCGACTGCAAGGTACCACCTGCGGGCAACGTCTTGCAGGCTTCGGTGCTTCCTTCTATCGCAGAAATCCTACGCTCTCAGAACGTTTGGCAACACCAGGACAGAATCATCTGGCTGAGGCGGAGGAGGACCACCACTATCTTGTGGCTCGGGGCGCCTGCAAACTGTCCAGCTCCCCTAACCCGTACGAGCACCATCACGAGGCGGGCAACACACAGAAGGCAGGCAACATTGGTGAAGGCTGTTCACAATCAATTGCTTGAAGTCCACGCGCGGAACGAACGGTACGCGGGTGGCGGCGTCGTGCCGCGCATGCAGCTCCCAAATGCGCGCCTTCATCACACAACCACGACCTCACGTCAACAAACTCGCCGTCAAGAATGTGAGTGGGTTCGAGCAGTCAATGGTAGGCCGAATGTCACATCACCTCACTCCACTCCACTAACATCACCCCAGTGGACTTCTATTCGGGCTCAGGCGTTTGGTGGACTTTCTCCTCGACTTCCTATTGTCCACGACTGTAAACTTCTCACTCAATGGGCGTGAGGATGCGCCAACAATAACAGATTCTCTCAATTGTCCCGGCCTTGGATTTTAATACATAATCTCGCCTGCTGCTCTTCTCTTTCCGAACCAGATAGAACCAAAACACCAACCGACACACACCCTTTCACTCACCACTCACCAACACACACCACTCCACTCACCATCCACCAACACATACGCCTTCACTTACCACTCACCAACATACACGCCTTCACTCACCATCCACCCACATACGCCTTCACTTACCACTCACCAAAACACGCAACAAGTCTCACTACCATGGCACGTTCTACCTCACAGACGCCTGGGCCGGCCCCAGCAACAACACCGGGTCCGACCACCAGAGCCCGCTCCCGCCACGCAACCCCGCAGCCTCCTGCCCCCGCCTCCGCCGCCAGAGCAAGGCCCACAGCGCTACCACCAGCGCTGGTGGGCACGAGTTCCGGGTACGGTGCCCCGGGGAGACCGGTGCTGCGTGGCCAGATAGCCACGGCGAGCACCACTCTGGCGGCCGTGCTGGAGACGGCCGACCCCCCTCTCCCCCGCGAGGCTCCTCGCCCTCGTGCCATGACGCGCCGGACCCCGGCACCCCCCTCCTCCGCCGACGAGGAGATCGACGCAGCTGCCGCTGGCAACGGCAGGCTGCGGTCTTCTCGGTCGCAGTCGCCGCGTCGCGCTGGCGCACCGGCGGCTGCTGACCCGGCGGAGGGCGCGGGCGGTGCTGCGGAGATGGCGCGCAACGGCACCATCGTCGACCAGGGGGCGCCCTACGCCGAAGGGCGGGCGGCGCCAATGCCGCCACGGCAGGCATCTCCGGGGCGCGAGCCCGGCACTCTGGCGGTGGCGGCGCGTACCGTACCACGGTACGCGTCCCGCGCCGCCGAGGAGGCCGCCGAAGGCCTGTGGTACTGGTCCCGGACCTCCTTCTTCCTGTTTGCCTCCGCCGTCACCCTCGCTTCTCTCTGCATCCTCGTCGTCGGCTTCTTCTTCGCTGTCCCCCACCTCCTCACTCTCAGCAAGCTCTGGGCGCCTCTCGGCGAAAAATTCTTCATGGAGATGAATCGACGTCTTGCCGGCCACCCGTACCATCTACCACCAAGCGAGCTCGAGCGCCTCTGGATGGAGTTCCGTACCGACTACAGCTTCAGGACCGCGATGAAAGACTGCGACTTCAACAAGACCCAGCTCGATATGCGCCAGACCGCCACGCTTGGATATCATGCTGAGCGGCTGACGGCGCTTGAGCAGCAAGGCAAGCTGCACGACGAGACTTTACACACGCTCGAAGACATGCTACCACGCTTGATGTCGGTACAGGTGGTCCATGGCGAGATCGACATTCCCGTGGCCTTCTGGCAGGCGCTCGAGCAAAAGCTATCGAGCGACGCTTCCGCACCACTCTGGCAAGCCTTCCTCGCGTCGAACAAGCGCAACGTGGACGTCACCATCGCCGAAGCCTCCCACAACGCTGTACAGCACGCCGTCCGCGAAGGCCACGTCATCTCCGTCCAGATGTTCACCGAAGCGGTCGCCAAGAACTACGAATGGCTCGACGTCCACTTCAAAGACGAGATGCGCAAAGTCGAGCACGAGATCCACGCCGACATTCGCCGCATCGCCGCCCAGACCACCACCGACCTCATCGCCAACACGCGCACCAACCTCTTCTCCAGCAAAGAGCTCGAGCTCCTCGCCAAAGCCAACCAAGTCCGCGCCGCATACGATGCCATCCGCCAAGTCAACTACTTCTCCACCGGTCTTGCCGCACGCGTGAACCCCGACTTCACTTCCCCAACGTTCGGCCAAGGCAACTTTCTCCAGAAACTCCGCTCAAACGCGCACCCACCGATCACAGCGCTGACGCGCTGGGAAGAGGCTACAGACTGCTGGTGCGCAGCACCTTCGAACAAAATGGGCAATGCGCAGCTCACCGTCATCATGAACCACGTCATCTTCCCCGAACGCCTCGTCATCGAACACATTCCCGCCATCGGCACCCTCAACATCAGCACCGCGCCCCGCGACCTCGAAGTTTGGGTGCAGCGTCTGCCCGGCACCAAATTGAGCACGAAGCAGCTCCAAGCTACCATCTACGAAGAATCTGGCATGGCGAACGCGTGCGAAGGTCCGCCGCCCACCCGCGACCACGTGTGCATCGGCGTCGGCAAGTACGAGATCCACACGCAGAAGACGGTGCAGAGCATACCGATGATGGTCGATATGGCGAGCCTGGGTTTGGCTGCGAAGACGGTCACGGTCAGAGCGACGAAGAACTGGGGTGGCTTGGCGACGTGCTTCTACCGGTTGAGAATGACAGGCACGCGCGTGAATGCTGGGCTGCCATGAGAGAGAGAGGGTATGAGTGCGATATGAGTGAGACTTTGCGGCGACGAGTTCACTGCCAGACGCCTATGAGCTGGGCGGTACATGAATGCGTATTTAGCGGTTGATACCCCAATGAATGGCGTACACTTTGCAACATCGATTCTCTCACTAGTGTACCGTTCTTCTCACAAATGGCTTCAGCTTGATTGTCTTCGTTTCTACCATGTCATCCTCGTCGTGATGCTTTCGCGTCAAAAAGACGCGTTCCATGCTGGACCCTGGCAACCGCAGATGAGGTCACTTGTTGAAGCCCGTGCACATTGAAAGACATCCCGAACGTCAAACATCAGCCAGATCGCAAACAGCATCTCTACACCACCCCACCCACGACAACGATGCCGCCCAAACGCAAATCATCCGGCCCTCGCGCCGTGCCAACCCGAACCCCATCCAACCCGCAAAGCACCCTCTCCTTCCACGGCAAACAAAACAAAGTCACCAAACCCGGCGTTGCACCCGTAACAAAACAACTCAAGAAAGATCCTGCGCTACTAGAAGAAATCGCACGCACGGAAATCAAGACCGACTCGACTCCAGAACCCAAAGAGTCCACCACAGCCTCGGCGGCGATCACCCAACGATCAGACGAGGAAGCCCAAAACCTCGCCGCACCCTCCCCACACCCTGCCGCAGACCCACTCGACACACTAGGCGGCCGCGCCCAAACAAGCGATGTAGGAGCTGCAGGAGGCAAAACAGGAGCAGGCTGGCTAGCGGACGAAGAAGCCCAGGCGCGCAGCGTGACGGAGACGCAGATAAAGCAGTACTGGCGGCAGAAAGAGGCCATGCGGCTGGCGCCGCGGGTACATCAGGAGGGGATGACGGTGTATGAGAAGGTGCTTAGGGAGTGGGATATGAGTGGGCAGTTTGGGGTAAGTCTTACTTCCTCCCTGCGTGGCCGACCTAGATGACCGAAGCGGTGGGCGGGTTGGGTAAGGCACGTGAGTGTGGAGATGCTGACGAGATTGTGCAGCCTTGTATAGGGATTGCGCGGCTGAAGCGGTGGAAGAGGGCTAATGCGCTGGGGTTGAAGCCGCCAGTGGAGGTTCTGGCTGTGTTGTTGAGGGAGACGGAGGGAGGGAATGGGAAGGCGCAGCGGGCGTATGTGGATGAGTTGATGAGTTCGAGGTTTGTGGAGACGTGAGGGTACTGGGTGGGACGAGATACGGTCGCTTGTCTCTTTACGCGCGACGGTGGAGTGCTTGGGTAGGTAGATGGGATGGGCGTGGCGTATCATTGCATTGCATCTGCGGGGGCAATGCTGCATGCAGGGCTGGGTAACGGTGAGGTATTGCTTGGGTTTGGAGAGTCATTCGCAGCTAGTGAGTATAATACCGCAGGGACGGCAATGCTGCAAAGACCAGCGCTAATCTGCTGCCTGCCGCACATCCAGGCTTGGCTGCTTTCGCCACAACAAAAAACTGCATTGCAAATGAGCACGGATCGAGCCCAGATCCGGAGTACGAGCCCATTATCATGAATGGCATATGATAAATATCAGCCCTTCCTCACCACCTTCGGCCCGCCACCTCCACCCTCGCCTTCTCCCTTAGCTCTCTGCTCCTCCCACCGCCTCTGCTCTTCCACCAAATCATCCTCGTCCTCCACAAATTCAGCCCCCCTCTCCTCAGCATGCCTCCTCACGACCTTCGCAGCACTCTGCTCCGGCAACGCCCCAGCCAATCTTGCCTCCTCCTCCCACTGCTTCCGCTCAACCTCATCCCCTTCCTCCTTCCGCTCGATCCACCTCTCCTGCACATCCCTCACATCCATCTTCCCGCCCCACTGCTCACTCATCGCCTGCGCCCACACACTAGCCTCATCCTCTACCGTCCTCCCGCTCTCGTCCGTCGCCCGAGCGCCAAGGAACACATACCCCGAAGCGCGATCGACCGCTTGCAGCAAGCCCGCCATGCTCTGCCGGTCTTCGACGGAGAGGGTCTCGAAACCTACAAGGCCGAAGTCTGAGACAAGTTCAATGAGCGCAGCGTTCAGGCGTTCCCACCGCTGGGATGCTTCTGTGTCGGCGCCGGAACGGCTTTGTTCCAGGGCGAGGACTGGGAGGAGGCGGTCGAGGTCCTGGACTTCGGTGTAGAAGTCTAGGTTGAAGGGGAGATCGGCGCCGCCGAGGGTGGCGAGGTTGTCCATTTTGGTGAGGACGTTGACTTGTGGCAGATAGTCAGTCGAGGTAGGTCAAAGTGGGGTGTGCGGTAGGCGGGAGTAGACAGACCTATTGGGTATGGGAGGTGGAGCATGCCTCGCACGCACAGGAGCAGGCTGCTGAGGTAGAGGCTTGGTCGGGTCAGGACAACGGAGTCGAGGAGTTGGACGACGACGATCTACTGGAGGGTCAGTCAGCAGCGCCGTGGCGTGAGAAAGTCATCGCTCCGACCAGGACAACGTACGCGATATCCTAGCTTTTCTAGCCGATGTAGTATCCTAGGGAGTGCGGTGTGATGTTGCATTAATTCGGGTTGACCCGGTGGATCGAGTACTACGGTCTCCTCGCAGTCGGATAATTTTTCCTCTAGCCTGCAGAGCAACAATCGTTCAGTATTCGAGTAGTCATTATGATGCTTTGGAAGAGGAAACTTGAGCATACCACTCAAAATTAGTCTCCACCTCCTCCATCGCCCACAACACGCCACCATTCGGGCCCAGCTCCTCGCGCTCCATCACCTCCTCGACGCTGACCAAGTCCCGTACATCAAATGCTGGTTCGTATGGGACGTTGTCGTTCGCAGGGTCGAGGTTGGCTACGCTGCAGGGTCGGGCAATAGCTGTCATGAATTGCTGGAAACCGTTCGTGAGAGTTGACTTGCCGGCTCCGGGTGGGCCGGTGGGGAGGATGAGAGTGCGCATCGGGATGGTTGCTACCAACTCAATATTCTCGCTGGATCTCGCGTACAAGTCGATGCCGGTCGGTGGTGTTGCTTGTATTATGTAAATTGACCGACGTGCCTTCCTTCTTCGTATGTGTGAAGTACAAAATCGCGGACTGATGATGCGCAAAGTCCTGGTACGGTGCGGCCAAGCTGCGTGACTGGAAATCTGTGTCAACGTTCTTCGTGGACATGGAACAGGACAATGAACTCGAAGTCATTTAGTCCCGCTCAACGGAACTCGAAAGTACATCTCATCGATGGCTTTCCGCAAGCGAAACGTCGTCGTTGGACGAGGTCGACCATCTGAGTCCGCCAGTACCTCTAGCCCAGCAGAGATCGCCACCGGCGTGAGACCTTCGCCACTGACTTCGCATTCCGTCACATCCACTGGCACGCCATCACTTGACGACATACTCGGCGGACATTCTGGTCTTCCTCTAGGCTCGAGCTTGCTGATCGAGGAGAGTGGCACCACTGATTTTGCAGGAGCTTTGCTGAGGTTCTACGCTGCTGAGGGAATCTGCCAAGGTCATGTCGTGCATCTAGTGGGTCTGGGCGAGGCGTGGGTCAGAGGCTTGCCTGGGATTGCGGAAGAAAGGGGCAGCCGCAAGAAGGCTGTATCTTCTGATGCGGACGAGAAGATGAAGATCGCTTGGCGATATGAGAGGCTGGGTCAGGTGGGAGCAAGAGGTGCGTCTCTCAGTCACGGTGATAGCACATATTTGCATAGATCGACAAGACTCAACCACCACAATCTTATCCTCTTCTCCAGCTAATGGTAAGTACAGCGCTTCCTGATCGTAGCCTCTCCTCGCAAGGTACCCAAGTCCAACAAGCAATATTCTCTCATTCCTTCGACCTCAGCAAACGTTTAGTCATTCCACCGGAGGCAAAACTCAACAGCATACCCATAAAGCCATCGCAAAAGCCTTTCGACGGCATACCGTCATCACTAACGCACTCCTTAAACTCCACGCCATCGCACAGTATCCATCGGCTAGTCATACCCAGTATCCTAAGCCCGGTAATCTGGCCAGGGGACGCGAGCCGACCAGAGAACTTCCTTCGATTTATGCATGCACTACGTGTATTGCTCGCGCAGTACTCAACTCGATTGACGGCAGTGATCACGCTCCCTCTCGAGCTCTTCCCGCGCAGCTTAGGCTCGATCCGCTGGGCGGAGCTACTCTGCGACGGTGTCATGGAGTTGACACCCTTCCCGCATCTCATGGACGCCTCGAGCAGCGTCTCCGAGAGCGGTGGTGCGCGTGGCGTGGAAGAGCAACCGCAGGGCATGCTGAAAGTGCACAAGCTGCCGATCAACACCGAGCGTGGCGAAGGCGGCGCCGGAGCCGGTAACAGTATCGGCGCAGACCTGGCGTTCATGGTTAGCAGGCGGAAGTTCCTCATCCAGCCGTTCAGTCTCCCGCCTGTGGAGGGCGACCAGGAGGCGCAGAAGGATGCCGGGAAGCTTACTGGTAAGGATGTCGAATTCTAAACGAAAGAGAGAAGACCATCTAAGCTAGTCGCTATCGCCGCGGTGCAAGCGTTCATCGAGCATGTCTTCCATCTCGAATTGTTCCCAACCGGCTTGCTGCCCGCTTTGACCGATGATGCGGGCATACTGGAGGCCGTACGTGGTGGGCATATACGAGACTGAGCGGCCAGACCAGGCGGCGCGGAGTTCGTCGCCGAGACAGGTCGACAGGGCGAAGAAGGATAGTATTAAGACGACGAAGCACAAGAGGAAGACCATCAACGCGATGAACCAGCTCATGGTGAGTGTAGGACACGCGAGAACTTCAAGGAGGCAACTCGATCAGTCTCGAAAGAACCTTCGAACATTGCAGACATGATCGGGCCTGGATTTACACCCGTGATCAATTGAACGCTGGGAGCTTAATGGCTGCCGACTCCAGTCGCAATGGTGGGAACGGTGGAACAACTCTGCTGCAGTGGTGCAGTCGAGAGCATTGCCCAGGAATTCAAGAAGTCTTCGTGGCGATTAGCCTGCAATCTGACCTCGTCTGTCATTCCCTCATTACAAGCTCTCTAAGAGTCTCTGTAGTCAGAAAGTAAGTCTATCGCCGAATATCCTCGAACCTCTCAGCCGAGCCTGTGCAGAAATCCCGAAGACAACAGATTTGGACGTGATGTATCCTGCGGAATAGTAGATGATACCAACGCTTCACAGCGTATCATCGAGAACCTGAAAGGTTTGTACGGCGGCACTAAACAAGAGGTCAACGACTCGCCATTCAAGCTAGACTGCGAGACGTCCTTACATTTTGCCGCATCTTACGAACAAAAAGCGATGCGCTCGGTAATGTCTCCCGGGCAGGAACAGGAGCCAGGCGTAGATATCCTATGAATTTTACATGGTAAAGCTCTTCTTCGCCGTCGCCAGGTTCCGTGAGGGATTGGAGACCGACGGAGTCAGCCTTCGGAGTAGAAAATCGTTTCAGCGTTGTTCGAGTCTTTGCCGGAGGCAGAAGTGAGCTCTGCGTGGGCGCCAGTCACATCGAGGCTGTGGAACGATGATCTTACGTCTCTCCCGGGCGCCGGATCACGGTGAACTCGAGAACGATGAAGACGATGTACGCGCCGAGCATGACCGCTCCAAAATAGCGCGCTACTCTGCCACTCAAGCAGACTGCAGCCGTCAGAAGGAGCGAAGAGCCGAGCATGAATCCGATCTCGACAGTATTGACAGATTCTCCAGTAATTTGCTCGCCCGTACAGACCATGAAGATGCCCATGCAAAGCGTTAACAGGAAGATGTTGCTGCCGACTGTATTCGCAACCAAAATCCCATCTTGGCCTCGAGCACCGCTGACGACAGCCACAAACTTCTCCGGCAATGTCGTCGCGAGGGAGAGGATGACGACACCGAAGAGGATGTCCGACATACCAAGTGCGGTCACAATTGTTGACGCTGCGTTTGAGAGGACGTATGCGCTCAGCGAGAGAGCGATGAAGCCCATGAGTAGCCATGCTATGTGGTACAGCAGGCTATGTTTGACGACGCCGAAGACGCCAGACTCAGAAGCACGAACAGAGGTCGCTACGACGGGTGCTGAAGCGTAATGGCTTATGGAGGACCCTGATGGAGTGGGAGAACAGCTTGCGGGTTGTAATGGGTTCCCTGAAAATCTTGGCAGACTATCATGGCCGTCGCCCGTGCGTGGGCCGGTCCTTTCGTGATTGCTAGGGTCAAAGGTGCCGTACGACTGTGTGGGCGTCTCTTCATCATCTGCGTCGAGATTTTGCTCCGACAATATCTGGTCATCGTCAGAGTCGGAACTGTCTCCGTCGTCAGACATCTCTGGAGCAGCCAGGGTACCCGTGCTGATTGCCCAGAGAACAGACGCCACGTAGAGAGCGAAGAGCGAGATGAGGGATGCACCGGCCAGCTTCCGATCAAAGCTTTTCCCAAAGCGAAGCATCGCGGCGATAAGGATGGTGACCACCAGTTGTAATGCGGTATAAAACTTTGAGCTCCGGTCAAAGTTGACGGGGCCATCATTCTGGCTGTGGAAGAGGAGGCCAAGCGAGAAAGCACCAAGAATGTTCGAGATGGTGGACCCGACAATGTTACCCAATGCCAGCGAAGGGCGGTGGTGTAGGACTGAGAACACAACGACGGCGAGTTCTTCCCATTCCGCGCCTGCTGTAAGAAGTGCAATGAGTGTCTGTGGCACGCCGATGCGCTTTGCCACGATAGCGGTGTGATCGATAAACTTGTCGGCCCCGAACTCGAGCACGAAGAGCGCACAGATGAAGGAGGCGATGCTGTAGGCGATGAGCTCGCCGTCGGCCATGATCGTCAAAAGTCCGCTGGATGGTTGTATGAGGTCGGGCGGGATCTGACAAGAGAAGACGCGAAGGATTCGCTAGCACGAACGTCTTGGTGGCCTGAGGCATCAATCGACATGTCATTCACCCTGCCGTCCGATCGTGTGAACGACTCAGCACCACAACATGGTCTCAACGAAGAGAATCCCCCCCCTCACCACCATGCCGCAGTAAGCACGAAAGATACAAGATGCGTCGTAGCAAACGTCTCACCATCAAGTTCGCTATTGTAGCAAGGGTCAAGCCCCGCCTAAGATGCTCATTCACGCCGACTGTGCAATGGGACGCGTGTGGGCCAAAGTACACGCCAGTAATGATCATGCATACCTAACGGTATTGATTTCTGTTCTATCTTGCTCATATCTCGATCTCTGTATCATCCACAATCTGGACCTTTATACTGGGCGTTGCCGGATCCGCGCAGAGGTTCATCGCCTCCACAGCCTGCTCCAGAGGGAATGTGTGAGTGACCAGGGCATCCAGGTTCATGACCTGACCTCCGGCAAGCGCGTTAATACCGGCCGGCCAAGTGTCTGAGTACCGATTGATGAAGCGTAGCTCGATCTCAGAGAGGCTGAGTTGCATGAACGGCACGTTGTTCATTATGCTTCGTCCCACGCCGATGACCATGACCGTGCCGTTCCTTCGGCAAGAGTATGCTGCGGTCGCGACGCTGGACTCGATCCCGGTGCACTCCAGAACAGTACTCGGAGCGTTGTACTCCGTCTTGGATGGTCCAGCGCGCTCCAACTCTCGCGGCCCACATCCATAGAGCGCACGAATCTCTTCGGAGCATTGTGCGGGTGTCTTCGAAATCTCGACCAGGTACGTTCCGATACCAGGAAACATCTGGCGGGCAAAGTCCAGCTTGGCTTGATCGACGTCGGTAATCACCAGCGGCCACGCCCCGGTAGCCTTGGCGGCAGCAAGTGCGCACAGCCCGATTGGACCAGCACCGCATATCAACGCCGGTCTTCCAATGCCAATTGAGCCCTTGCATTGCTTGATTGCATGAAGAACAACTGATAGAGGTTCCACGAGCGCGCCCTGAGCGAACGTCATACTGTCGGGCAACTTATGAAGCTGTCGAGCGTCGTGAGCGATGAAACGCCTGATAGTCCCGGCAGACGGGCACACACCCGCAAACTTGACATCTTCGCAGAGATTGTATTTGCCGGCGTCGCAGAGCCAGCACTTCCGGCACGGCACTCCAGGCTCGATCGCTACCCGGTCGCCGAGCTGAACATTCGTCACTTCGGACCCGATGGCGAGCACAACACCGGAAGGTTCGTGTCCGAGGATACACGATCTGTCGACGACAAGAGGTCCGATGGCGCCACGGTGCCAGAGATGCATGTCGCTGCCGCAGATGCCGGTGCAACGCACATGGACAAGAGCTTCCTGAGGGCTCGGCGTCGGAACTTCTGTCGATCGAAGCTCGATCTTGTGATCGGGCGTCACATGAAGAGCTGGATTGCCATATCCTCTCAGTCGCTCCAGAAGTGTGTCAATGTTGTCGTGCGTTGCTGTCTTCTTCCGCTTCAGAGTATGGCCATTGAGTTCGGCCGTCGAGTTATCCGCAGATGCTCTGGTAGCGGCGGCCATTGTAATGAGTGACTCGTTCGAGGTTCAGCGTTTAAATCTCAATGCTTCGTTGACAGAGGTCCAGTGTCAGATTGAATATCAGTTGGATCCGACGGGACGAGAGTGACGTTGTGCTACAGTATATTTGGAGGGTGTGCCAGCGGGTTACCCATTGTGGCAACCCGACTTTTACTACCGCGGATAAATTCGCCAAGTACGGTACGATGAGATGGGCCTTTTAGCAGTCTGCAAGCTACCGATGCTGAAGACGAGCATCTCTGGGGATAGGAGTGAAAGGCCCTCAACCTCAGGAACGTTCAACGCTCACTCCTGATCGATGATTCTACCACTGTACACTCGAAGTCTTGCGAGACGCACTAATATTTCCAGAAGTCTATCGCAGGCACGCCAGAGTATTGAAGAATGGAAGGGACGTAGCCTCAGAGCTTTGGCGCTTGCTTCTGGTCTCCGCTACCGCTCATAAGCCTGGTAAGTGCACTTCGGACGTGCGGTTCGAGACCCTCCGGCGGAGATCTGTTGTCCTCGCGTTTGACCCCTTCCATGAACGGGTTGCGAGTTAGCAGGTGTCTCAGGACAATACAGGGCACTTCGCAAGATCTACTTTTCGAAACGACTTCGTGCTCGAGCGCCAGTACACTCGCCCATGAGCATCAATGCCACAGTCTGTATGGTGGTCTCTCTGACCGCAGTTCACACCGACAAGGAGCGACTTACAGATCTGGGTAAAGCCACCAACAGCCTTGACTTGCTCTTGCTCTTCTTCGAAGATACCGCACTCATACGTGACACTATTGTTGCCCAGCTTGACGACCCTCAAGCCGACGTCGAGCATGTTAGGATATGCCACGCTACCGAAGTAGTCGCAGTAAGTGCTCGCCACCAACGCAGTCCGTGGATAGCTGTGCGTGTTGTAGCCGCATTTCTTGATCAGAAAGTCGTTGATGATGCTGTCGATCAAGACGCCATAGATAGGGTTGTTCAGGTGATGGAACATGTCGTTGTCCGCCCTGAGCAGGTTGTCAGGAAGAGTACAGAGGCGGGACGTTGACATACCAGCGGGTCCTGTAGTCGAGGCGGTAGGCATAGTCCTTCCTCAGCCTCTGCTTCTTGGAGGCTAGGTCAAGCCCCAGTGTCTCACCCATCTTGAGAACGATGGCCTAGATACATGCTCGTCTCTTGATATTCTAAGGCGGTGTCGAATCCGAACAGCACATTACTGTGATGGTGTTGCCGAGGTCCAATTTGCGGCACTGTCCGTTCGATCAACACGAAGTTGACGCGAGATCACCACACCTCTCACCTTCAGTCACTTCACCTCAGCTCGTCCGAACCGTTCGACACAGTGCGGGTTGCGGACCGGACATCAATCATGGGGAAGAATAACTACATGTGCCTGCCGATATGTTCGTTACGACGTTCACTCGGAGAGGTCCGCGACTGGACCCCCATTTCGGCCTCAGATCGACCTCACTCCGTACAGGTTGGGAAATACTTGGGTGTGAGCCTTGACTAGTACATGTTCGCGTCCTGTAAGCTTGCGGCTGGTCTGCGATCATTTGTGCTACACTAATCCCTTCGGACATTCGGAGTGTTCTATTGCTTTACAACGCAATCTCCCTGTCGTCCAGGAAGACTAACACTGCTGACAGCACACCCAAGTAGTCCTGCTTCAGCATGTCAACAGAAGCAATGATCAGCTCGTCCTGCTCCACAGCGTCCACGTCGCCATGCTCTGCTTGAAGCGCAATGGCACTGTTGAATAGCTCCATCGCGCTATCTGCCAAAGTCCTCGCCTGCCGGACTTCATCCTCGTGCGCGTCGATGTGGAAAGCCCGACGGACCGTCAAACTGTGCAGGGCCCGAATCGCAGCATGCGCGGCCTTGGCCACATGGTGGCTGCCGACGCTCGCGGCGTCACCTTCAGCATAGACGTGGGCTTGCATGTATTTGTCGCGAAGAGCGTCGAGGACCGCTAGCACTAGAGCTGGGATGTGCCGCTTATCCCACTCGGAGAGCTGCCATTCTTGTCGGAGTGCTCCTCGTTCGTCCGACTCGGATTGGATGCCTTCAACTGTCTCGTCATCAGCTGCCGCCGGCGCATCGATGGTGGCTAGAGCAAGCTCAGCTGCAGCGAGCAAACGCGCGTGCAGGTCCCTTACCATTTGAATACCATCCTGCAGTACACCGTAGCGCTCGATGCCCGCCGCACCGATACCATGTTGGATCTCGTGCTGAAGACTCAACTCGAGCACCCGCATCGTGGCATCTGCGATTGCTACAAAGACGACGATATTCCCACGAGTGAGCTCCGCGTGGCGAAGCTGGTCATGGAGATGAAACAACGCGCATATGACATCGTGGACCTTCTTCGCCACCCAGTGCACGGTGATCATCTGGCCGTGCTCGTGAAGGCCATCGACGTAACCCACCCAGTGCATTTCGCGAAGAGCGTGGAGCATATCGTGCACTTCTGCCGGCGCGGGTACCACTCCGTCGTCGAGGAATCGCGGCCAGGGATCGGGCTCCTCATCGGGATCCTCATCCATACCCTCATTGGGAGCGTGCTCAACGTCAGCCACAGCATCAGCAAATCCTTCCGCCGGACCAACGACCTCACCTTGGATGACATCACCGTCGTGGATCGCAGTCACAGTACCGGGACGGCCGTATCGCGGGCACGCCATGCCAATAGCCTAGTGGTTAGCAATGTGCGCCACATCGCCGCAAATGAAGCAGAATTGGGTATGACACGAATGGTGTTGGCAGGTCATGTGGTTGCAGGCCTCGCCCAAGTACACAGGACACCCGCAAGCTTCATTTGGGCAGAGTTGGTAATCGAGGCCGCGGATGGCGCCCTCGAAGTTGCGCTCTCGTGAAGGTGGCTGTTTGTCGTCGTTAGTATCGCGTTCGGCACAGCAAATGTCTTCGGGCTTTGACTGACCTGACTCTCTCGGTTTGCCACATGTGTGGCATGTGTAGCCTCCGCAATAAGGACACTTCACGTCTTCCGCCCTTCTCTGTGATCCGAGGAACTCGTCGCATGTCGTCAACTTGATGCCGCGGCTTTTGGCCTGCAAGATGTCAGTAGAAGTCAAAGCCATACTCGTGCCCACCAGTGCATGGAAAGGATATGTTGTCGACGACGAGGGCCCTTCGTGAAGAAGAACAGTATTGCGGCAGTACAGCCTCTCGTCATTCCGCATTTCGTACTCACACCTTTTGCGAGGAAGCTCGCGCGCGTAGTCCAAAGGCAGTAGGTCCGTGTAGTCGGCCCGGTTCAGCAGTGTGGTTTCATCAAGCTTGGGGGGATAGTGAGCCTCGTACCGCAGAGCCATCATGAATAATAGTACCATGTAGCTTGCAGCGCATTCAGCGCAGACACGGTGATCACCTGCTGGATAAGAGGTCGCATCCATGTTCTCGTCTCGACAGGTCACGCACGTGTAGGTGCGTAAGTTCGTATTCTCTGACGCCGCCATTGTTCTGTATATTGTTAATTTTTGGGAAGGGCGGTCTCGTATCACTGTCCAGCAGCGTAGTACCGTTCGATGGTGCGTTATTGCGATTATAGACGCGTGTGACGGAGCGAGGACGGATTGCAGATATGCGGGACAAGGGCAATTGTTGCAATGCAATCGGAGAACAAGGGTAGAAAAAGACGAATGGGACGCGAACGTAGGTTGAACAAAGGGCATGCCTACCAGCACAATCGGGGAAATTGGGTCGCGCACAAGCCTCGATTGCAGTTGGTACTGTCGGTATGTCAGGTGGTCGACTCGAGACGGTGTAATAGTTGCTATGGCTATATGACTTTGCCATTTCTTGTAAGCTATACATCTGTCGAGTTCAGTCAGCCGACTCTGCTGTTAAGAGCACCGATCTACGTCCTCTCACCTCTGGTCTCAACCTGGCTTTCCCTCATCTCTCACGCGCTGGACCTCCTTCCCGGGGAGGGTGCGCCTCAGGAGTCGGGTTTTGTGAGGCACTTCCGAGTGTGTGTAGAGATGGCCGTCCGTTGCCCGGGAAGACCGAGTCCGGGAGCACGCAAGCGGAGTTGCCTTTCTTCAGCTTCCATGCCTATAAGTAGCTCACGTCGTGCATACAAGGGCCCCTATCTCACTTAGAGAAGTATGCTCCGCGTGACTCGGCGAACTGCCTTTCGGCGGAGTACCGTGTGAATTGCTTCCCGAGTACAACGCTGTGATTCGTAGTGATGCCATATTGAGACAGAAGCGTAGCGCATAATACAGCCCACAACGCCTCGCTAAATCGCATACCCTGCACCTGGGTGTTGTGAAGTCAGAGCGAAAGCGCAGTCATCCTACTTGGCCGGTTTGCCTTTTGCCTCGTTCTCTCCCAGCTCCCGGACCACCACACTCACATTGCCGGCATCAACCTCCTCGTCCTCCTTCCCGTCCTCAAACCCTGGGCTAACACCGATAGCCAAGAACTTCCCGTCCGAACTGAAATCCATCGCCGCGACGCTCGCAGCCAATTTCGGATACTGCCTCACCCTCCTCTTCGTCTGCGCATCCCACACACACACCACCCCGTCCCCTCCTCCCGTCGCGAAAGTCCCATGCAAAGGATGAAACGCAAGCGCGTTCACGGGGTACACAACATCCACCTCCCTCTGCTCCTCTTCCTCACCCTCATCAGTCCCCACAGCAGCCGTAGTAGTCTGCCTATGACACTTGAAAGCATATGTTTTCCCCTGCTCCCCAGCCTCAAGCCACTCCACGCCCACCCGGCCCTCGATACTGCTCGTCGCGAAGCCCTCCCCATCAGGCATGCACGCTAGAGCTCTCGTCATGAACTTCAGACTGCTTTCCCTCTGCTGCCAGGGCACGATCTCCGTGACGTCGTGATTGGGTCCCGTACCGTTGGCCGTGCGCCCCGCTTGGTCGACTAGCATGCGGAGGGCTTGGAGGTCGTAGACGAAGATCTTGCGCTCCGCCATGGCGATTATGGCACGAGTAGCTGTGAGCCCTAAGGCGAAGGGTTTAGCGGGAAGGGGGACGCGGAGGAATTGGTTGGTGGATGTGTTGTAGACGTGGAAGGTGCTGTCCCAGCTTGTGCTCAGCACGACGCCGTGTTCGGCGCTGTAGGCGACCTTGTTGCAGGCGGCCTCGTGGGTGGAGAGGATGGTTTGCTCTTGGGTTTCCAGGTTGATGCTACGGACGTCATGGTCGAGACCGACGGAGTAGAGTGTGGAGTCGTCTGCCCCCCAGGCGATGTCGAGGACGGGGGCGCGACATTGGATGCGGGTGCTGGAGAAAGCGAAGGGTTGTGATGGGGTGTCGGGGGTGCGTTGGTATACGGAGACACTGCGGTCCCAGGACGCGACGGCGAGGAGGGTGTTGCTAGGAGAAAAGCGAAGGCTGGATATTGCGTCGCTCGGCGGCGAGTCGAGCTCGTCTGGTGTACTCATGTCGGCGATGTTCTTTGTTGTTGCACGCGAAGTCTACGCCAAGCTTTGGTTGCCATCCGGGACTACTGAAGCTGAAAGTCACGACGTCTAGAAAGTCTCGAAATGTATTCTAATAAAATGCCTACGAGCACAATCTGGATTACAGCGGTTCGCGCCCTCAAAAGGGCGTGTTCTGTCACGATTGGACCACGAGACGAATCAACAATAAGTTACACTCCGTTTCTGCTCACGCCAAAAGAAGCCGACGAGATAATCTTCTATTAACCGACACTACGCTCTAACAACATCAACCCATCATCGCCAACATCCGTAAACCCAGCGTGCTCCCCATCGCGATCAAGCAGATACCCAAACTTGCCGCTGTTCTGCAGTATATAAGCCGGTACATCCCGATTATCCACCACCCTCTCATACAACTGATCCTCTCTCCCAAAGAGATCCCGTCCACCACCAACCCGCTCAATAATCGTCTTCGGATCCCTGTTCTCCGCAGTATCCAACGAAGTGTGCGAGAAACTCTCCATCTTTCTCTGCATTTCTCTCACAGTGGCGAAGCACGACGAGCAATGCCACGCCGCGTCCCACAAATCCGCCCGCTGCCACCAGCTCTGCAGATGATTGAGGTAGAGGAAGCCGTGGGTTGTGGGCTCACCGTTCCGAAGGTCTTTGGGCGGGATCGTGGACGTCAATCCCTTATAGGTCGTGACCTGAGGGTGTGCCCACTCCTCCCCAGCGTGCAGCCACTGGAAACTGTAGTAGTAGAAATCACTCCGCAGCGTCAGCCGATCCGGGAACTCGCACTTGCGCAGCACAACGAGCGTCTCCGGTTTGGGAATCTCGTCCACATCGCTGACGATCAGCACGTCACCTTCACGAGCTTCCATCCACGTCCCCACGAGTCCCGGGAAGACCCCGTGCAGCATAGCATTGCGGAGGAAATCCTCGTGGTCCCAGGTGACGGAGCCGAGAACAGCAGAGCCCGGGTCGTCGATCACGCGATGGATGATTTTGTTGTGGAACGGCGCGAAGTCCTCCCAGTGGTCTTGCAGCACTGCCGGTTTGGGTAGACCGGTGAAAGTCGTCCGCGACTCAACTACGACGAAGAAATCGACGTACGGGGACAGAGTGTGCAGGCGTATCTCTAGCCAGTCCAGCTCCGTCGATAACAGGAAGAGGTCGTACACTTGCCGCTCGCGTGGGCTACGGTTGATATACTGATCGAAGCCATGGGCTTGGCAGAAGCCAGCGATCTTCTCGGGCAGGAGAACATTTTGTGATGGTCCATGGGTGCTCCGACGGTAGAGGTCGGGTTGCAGAACGTGCAGTCTGGTCTTGTGTCTGTAAGCGAATCTCGCAAATCCGATCGCTGCTGTGACCAGGAGGAGGAGCAGCAGCAGCCTTGATGCGTGGAAACGAGGTCGACCAGGGAGCAGCATTGGGTTGCACAGCAGGCCGTCTTGTTATTGAATCTCCAGCGGCATCGTGGGCGGATCTGGCGCTATCTATACTATAGTATAGTGACCGAGTATCAGACTGTGAGCACCACAGTGAAGAACAGACCTGTCTATGAGGAGGCAGCAGTGCAACGATCGTCGTGGATATTGTGGATTTGACGTACGAAAAAGGGACGAGAGACATCGGGTGAGTCTTCAATGCAAAAGCCGAGGTTCACGGCTTCTCTGCCAAAGACTGGACACGATGGCCATGGTAAGGGTAAGGCAACATCAATATCACAGACTGTACTACGCACTACGTCCTCTTCCGACTCGGCCGCGCATTCTTATCCCTCCTCTTCTCCTGCATATTCCGCACCTTCCTCACATCATCCACCCCTCTCAACTCACTCTTTCCCTTCCCGTCTGCGAACCTTCCGACCCTCTTCTCCTTCGCCGCCGCCACCTTCGCCTTCCGCTCCTGGTAGTCATCCCGGTACTTATCCGCCTCCTTCGGCGCCCTCTCCTGCTTGTGCTTGAACCGCTTCCCACCGGCCGCAGCCCCACTAGCTCCTCCACCACCAGCATAATGTGCACCACTGCGCTCCAGCTCGCCCACCCTCGGCATCCGCTCGACTTTGTTCGCCTTCCGCCACGCATCGAACCGCCCACTGCGAAACGAAGCCGGGATCTTCTGCCCGCTCTCGCCACGGATAAATTTCTGCCCTTTACTGCCGTCCTCGTCGTTCTCGCGCCGCACGTAGTCCTTCTTCTTCTTGTCCCAACGCATACCGGGCTTCGACGCTTCCTTGAAGGCACTGCTCTCGTCTTGCGCGAGGTCCATCGTGGCGTCTTTGGCGGCGTTGACGAAGTGGCTGCTCGTGCCGCCGGAGTGGACGCCGTAACCGCGGTCCTCGGCGGCGTTGAAGCCCGTGGGCGTGTAGGACATGAAGTGCTCCGAGTCTTGCCACGAGTCACCGCTGGATTTCTTGCGGCCGTTGGAAGCGGACTCGGTGGGAGCGCTGAAGGTAAGCTCGAGCTCGGAGTCTGATGCTTCGTCCATGTTCGCGCCAGCTGGCTGCGTGAGTTCCAGCTCATCTTCGGACTCAGCACTCGCCTGATCTTCCGGTGCTCCATGAAAGCTCGCTGCTGAGCTCTGCGGTACATCACCCATCTGCTGTCCTCCCGCTGCTATTCTTGCGGCGTTCTTGCGCTCTCTGTTCTCAATCCTCCCTCGCTGTCTACGTATAAGGTCGGCAGTCTCGGTATTTGTGCCACCACGGCGACCAATCTCAAACACCGTCTCCTGCGGCCTGAAGCCACTCACCTTCGCCAACATGTCCAAGCGCTGTTGCTCCAACCTATTGTCTCCGACATCCTGGAAGAGCATGTTGGTGCCCATAGCACCTTGCCCGACGATCTGCTTGGCTCGCTTCACGCTCTCCGAAGACGCCGCGTTTCTGGTTCGCAGGTATTGCTTCTCGCCCTTGACAGACACGTCTCGCATTGCCGCTAGATCGCCGTCTTCGTCCAGCAGCTTGCCGGCTTCCTCGCAGCACCGCTCAAGCCGATCTCTCACGGGCGCACCAACGACAACGGCGTTTTTGAAAAGATCAATCTCTCTCTCGACTTGACCAAGCACCAGCTTGCGACTCAAGAAGAGCTGCAAGTCGAGCACATAAGGCATATCCTGCCCAGTGGCCAAGCTATACGCCCAGCCTGCCTTTCCCGCTCTTGCTGTTCTGCCGACACGGTGGACGAAGATCTTCGGCTGAGCCGGGAAGTCGTAGTTGATGACATTAGCGAGGATGGGAATGTCCAGTCCACGAGCAGCGACGTCCGTGACGACTAGGATGTTGGTCAGGCCGGAGCGGAAGTCCTGGACCTGCATCTTTCGAGCCGTCTGGTCAAGTGAGCCGTACACGTAGGAGGTGGCGTAATTATGCGCTTTCAGTAGAGCAGCAAGATACTCCACATGATGCTTCGTCGCCGCGAAGACGACAGTCGACCGCAACGACGGCGTGTCTCTTGCGTTTTGGTCTTCAGCACTGCGCTTGCGCTTCTTGCTGGGATTGGCCTCTCGCTCCCTGGCCTTGACGACAGCTTCCGTAGCGCCAGTGGGCATTTGTATGATATCCTGCAGAATGTGTAGAAGTGCGCCTTCCTTTTCGGCGCGCTTCACGGTAAGAAAGACGCTCTCCAAGCCCGGGGATATTTTACTCTCTGCATCCAGACGTACCAACTTCGGGTCCTGCAAACCAGCTCGAGCGAACTCTACGAGACTCTTCGGTAGCGTGGCAGAGAACAACAGAGTCTGCCTCGAGGCGGGCAAAGAGTGCACGATCTCCGTCAGTTGCGCCGCGAACCCCATCTCGAAAAGACGATCTGCCTCGTCAAACACCACATACCGCACGCTCGACAGTTCGAGACCCATCTCGACCTTGAGATGCTCGAAGCGGCCCGGCGTCGCAATGATGATATCCGGGTTGCTCGCCATGCTCCCGAACTGCTCTTCTAAGCTGTCTCCGCCCACAAGTAGCGTAGTCCGCAGATCGGTACCCTTGCCCAGCTCCTTGATGACCTTGAGCGTCTGCAGAGCCAGCTCTCGAGACGGCGACAGCACGACAGCCCTCGCACCTACTTTCGCCGAGTGCGACTTCAGCCTTTCGATCATGGGTATCACGAACGCTGCCGTCTTGCCCGAGCCCGTCCTCGCCATCCCCACCACGTCCTGTCGGTCCATGATCAAGGGGATGGTCTTGCGCTGGATCGGAGTCGGGACAGTGAAGCCTTTGCGCGCGATGGCCTTGAGTAGATGGGTGTTGAGGCCCATGCTCTGGAAAGCGCCCGTATTCTTCCCGGTCTTGGGATCATTCTTACGGTTCGCGGCCGCTTGTGTTGCGGCTATGAAGGCCTCGTCCTCTTCGCTCTCCGCCTCCACTGCGATCTTGCTCTTCGCCTGTCCTGTATTCTCCTCAGCGGTGGAGTCCGCGTCGCTGCCAAAACCGCCATCTTGGAAGAGCGACTTCGAGATATCGAACTCGTTCTCCGACAACGACGGCGACGCCGCCCTGACCATATCTGTGGAGGATCCTGGACGAAGTATGTATGCTACCTCTCCCGTCCGAACTTTTCGTTACATTGGTTGCAGAATCTACATCTAATCTTATCTTATCGGAAATTGGCGCGGCGCGTCTTCCCACGCGCGTTGCGCCAATCTACCGCCTGCTCTCAAAGGCTCAAACATCTCCCAGCAGCCCGGACGCCATCGCTGGCCAACTGTACCAAATCCACCGCCGAACCCTCTAAGCACACCCTCCTCCACACCCAACAGCGACACCAAATTCCTTCCACCCACCATGGACTACTCCAACAACTACACCACAACCTCTTACGGCGCCCAAGGCGGCGCCAACGGCGGCGGCTTCATGCCGGGCTCCCAATCCAACGGCGACAACGCCTCCACCACCAAACGCGGCTACGGCAAAGACACCCTGCGCCCCGTAACCATCAAACAGCTCCTCGACGCCCACCACCCCCACCCCGACGCCGAGTACTTCATGATCGACAGCAGCGAAACGACCCAAGTCACATTCGTAGGCCAGATCCGGAATATCAGCCTGCAGACCACGAACGTGACGTACAAACTCGACGACGGGACAGGGACGATTGAGGTCAAAGTCTGGATCGACGCTGAGGCTTTCGGGGGCGAGGAGGGAGAGGGTGGTGGTGGTGGGGGGAAGGGGAAGCCGGTGGAGCAGGGGTATGCGAGGGTGTGGGGGAGGCTGAAGGCGTTTAACAACAAGAGGCACGTGGGCGCGAATATTATCCGGCCCATACAGGATTACAACGAGGTGCAGTATCACCTCCTGGAGGCGACAGCCGTGCACTTGCATTTCTCGCGCGGACCGCCAGAGCAGCTCGACTCGGCGAAGGGACAGGGCAACGGCGCTGCGGCAGCGGCGGCGAACGGTGGAGCGGCTCAGCAGCAGCAGGGTGGCGCCGGAGGACAACTCCTGCCGGCTGGGACGTCGATGGCGGCCCGGAAGGTCTACCAAGCCATCCGCAGTACGCCGCAGAGCAACGAGGGCCTGCACGTGCAGCAGATAGCCACGGCGGCTGGGCTGGAGATGGCGGAGGTGCTGAGGGGAGGCGACGAGCTGATGAATCTCGGGCTGATTTTCACGACGGTGGGAGAGCATACGTGGGCGCTGCTGGAGATTAACGGGTAGCTTTGCTGGCCGCTGCGGGATGCGTGTGGGAAGGGGGATGGGATGGGTGGGTAGTGGATACTGTGGGCCTACGTGCCTGGCGAAAATGGGGGGGGGGGTGAACGCTATCGCTGTTGCATAGCGGTGCTTGCCGCAGGACTCCTGCTCTACCTTACGGAGCTGATGACGCTGCCGCGGCCGTGGCCGTGCCAGCCGAGCAGCGCAGTAATTAATGTAATCACAGTCCATCCGTGTAACGCAGCGTCTTCCTCCGTCGCATCGATAGGCAATCTACAGTGCCCCACGATGCCAAGCCCGCAGGCCTCGAGAGCGGTAACTCGCCGAGCGTTTGGCTAAGGTGGTGAAAGGCTGGGCATTGATGCGGTAATGATCGAGGGCGCCTACATCCACTTCTTCGTAGGCTTGAGACAGAGTGCCACCTTACGTCTTTGATGTGAGCACTTACACGTACACGAAACGTGGATGACGGTGTGACTCGATCCGGTCCCCGCGGCGACTCTCGCCATTGCAACTGTCGAAGCGGCGATGTAGGCAGCTGCACAAAATCCCAATACATCACATCCGGTCGAACGGAGAGACAATTCCAAGAAGCTAGGTATAGTACAAAGCTAGGACTACGCTCACCTACTTCCACGAGTCGCAGGACATCATGACAACCACTTGTCCCCTGTCCGTGCCGTCGTAAAAGTTGCTTTAGCTACGTGATGCATTGGCTCGTACCAGAGATCTTGGTTTGCTCCGGTGGACTTCTCTCCTTCCCTCCGTCCGCCATCGATGACACTCTCGTGCGCTTAAACCACGCGGCGATGAATGCTAGCGTGACGTGTTGCAGCAAGGCGACACATCTATTTCATGAAGCCGGCCTTCCCGTCACCGTCAGAGTCGATCTTCGGGTTGAGCTTGTCCATCAGGCTGGGCTTCTTTTGGGTACCCATGCCGTCATCATTGGCGCCGCGCGAGTGCTGGTGCGAGCCGATGCCGGAGCTGGTGCCGCTCATGTTAGAGCCGCCCATATCGGTCGAGCGACCCTCGAGGCCGGAGGCGCCCATGGAGGAAGCACCGGTCAGGCCGGATTCACGCTCGCCGCCGAGAGAGCCGCCGATCTGGCGGGGCTCGCCCTGGAAGCCGTCGTAGCGCTCCTCGCGGCCGCTGAGGACACCGCCCTGGGTCTTGAAGTCGGCCATGCTGACGGCCGGGAGCGCGGATGTGGCGTGGTGCTGCGTGGCGTTGTGGTGGACCTCGTGGATCGGCACGGTGGTGTGCACGACGTGAGGCTCGATAGTCTCTGTGGGTGGATGTCAGCAACGAGTGGGTGAGAGCCGATGATGGACGCATGACGTACCCCTGTTCACGACAGGCTGGATCGTCTCGTGGACGTGGTGGTGAATGTGCTCGCCAGCGATGACCGGTGCGACTGAGCTGGTGGTCTGACCCTCTACGCGGATCTGCTCGTCACGGAACTTGACCTGCTCGGCGCGGAGACGCTGCTGCACGGCCTCGGGGCTGTCATGCTCGAACTGGCGGTGCTCGACCGGGACGATGTTGTGGTGGTGGGCCTCCGGGAGGATTTGGCGGTCGACAACGGGCTGGACGGAGGTGTGGTAGTGGTCTTGGTGCACCTCTTTGTCGATGGCAGTTTGCACGTCCTCGTGCTTCGTGCGGTTGGTGGTCTCGTGCGTGACGGCCGGGGCGACCTTCTCGTGGACGGTGGTGTCATTGTGGCCGGACTTGGCCCTGGGGATGTGTCAGCGGGGTCAGTTGAGAGGCGGCGGTGGACACGGATACGAACATGAAGTCTGCAACAGCAGCCTTTGCGGAGTCCATCTTGAGTGGTGTTCTGTGAGGTGATATTGGGATTGGTGTGTCGGTGGTAAGGTGGTGTGTTTGAGGTGGATGGGAGGTGGATGGAGAGAAGGTTGTGCTGTTGAGGGGTTGTTTGCGAGGTTGAAGTACAGGGAAAAGGCATAAACAAGAAGGAATGACGAATGACGCGTGACGTTGCACGAGGTGCCCCCACTTGCCTGGACTGGACATGACTTCATTTGAGGCAGGTACGTACGTCATCTCTACTTGTTGCCCCGCCGCATGTGCGTAAGACGTGCGACTAGTCGCCGGCTACTGTGCGCGCCGGGAAAGCACGACCAACGGAATCACGACGGCTCTTGCCACCGACTGCGCCGACGAGTCCGAGCTGGTCTGGCCTCCCGCTCATGGCTGACTAGGGAACGAATCACGACTGGAGGGCATGGTCGTCGCTGAGGCGTTGGTGTGGCAAGGCTCCTGCAGGTGACAGTGAAATCAAGGCAGTCTACTTGGTCTTGCCCCAGGGTGTCAAGTCATGCCGGCAGCTACATATGCCATCCTTCATGTCGGGGCTGCCCTGTGTCAAAGTGTACCAAAAGCAACCGATCTGGTTCCCCTCCGTTGTGCCGGTGTGTGGTGACAGTCTCGGTGCGGCCGCGGCGTGGTGGTGGCGTGACGAATGACACGGCGCTCATGGTACGTGGAACATCAATAGCTTAGTTGAGAGTTTGGCGCTGTCTGGTCGTTGCAGCTCTGCTTGAAGTGAAGTGACGTTGGAGCTGGGTGGCCTGTGCCACACCTACACCACAAGTCAGGCCGACGCGGGGTCGAAGATCGACGGCGATCGAGGGTGAGATCCGCGGCATCCTTGTTTGCTGTCTGTTTACAGCCAACGTTGCCTTTATTAGTCGTCTCACTCGTGCAGGGAGTTAGGGCATTCATCACGGTCCAGCAGTTCGGATCAGGCGCGACATGTCTTGGCATGTAATTGTACAAGTCGGGTATCCTCCACGGGTACATGTACATGGGCATGGGCATGGGCATGGCAGCCAAGTATACCTATTGTAACTCACTCACCATCTCGTGGCTCACAATATGTACTGAGCGGGCGGAGAAGCAAGTCGGGCACGTACGTAGACGAGGAGAGACTGCAACACATTGATTACTCCCGATGAAGAATGCCCTCCCGCGCAGCCTCGTCCTCTCAAGCCACATCTGGCGAGACGATCACCGCCACGGGCTCCCCTTGCCAGATGGAGTGACACACCCGATACATCCAGGGAGTACGTACCGCATCATGACGGAGTGTGGCGCACCTGCATGGGGAAGGGCGGCACACTCGTACACGTCGTCGGACCAGGGCCTTCACGTTCCAGACCCTCCGCGGCACGCCTTCCACCTCCTTGCCACGTGTGAAACGGACGCGAGTGGTGACTTGACTTTGACATCAAATGCACAGGGGAAGCTTCAAGGGCAAGTGCAATTCATCGAATGAGGTGATGACGCAGCTTCCTCAGAATTAAAGGAACCACCTCAGTGCAGACATCGCCGAACATCACTTCCTCATGGTTCACTTCTGCTGAACCGGCACCATCTCAGCTTCCATAGGAGAAGCACCTCGACCACCCGCAATCAATTCAAAGCACAGACTGATCAGCGTGCCAATATGGCCAGCCGAAGCCCCCGGGATCGACTACAGAGACTGTTCCACAAGAACGAGAGCAGGGATCCGAAGCGGGACGACACCGTCAGCACTCCGTCACCCCCGCCATCATCTCCTAGCTCCTCAGGTCTCCAGCAGCATGTTCGCAAGACAAGCTCGCACCGGAGTCTCCGTGATTTGGTCCAAGGCAAACGTACGAAACACACTGCCACGTGAGTGCAGCGCTGCTGTTGGCTGACCTGTAATTAATAACATAGCTTCCAATCGCCACTCCAAGATCGAGAGTCGTAGGACATCCGCCAACGTAGAAGACCTGCTGGCCACTGCGCCGACGCAGCTCTCCTCGCCACGACGAGAGCCGGAAGCGCCACCATCAATTCCCGTCCCATCAGCAGCACAGCCGGTATTCCAGCCAGCAACCCAGCGAGAAATTCCGCGTGAGATTCTGCCGGGACTTCACCCAGCAGCCGAACCGTCCCTAGCCCCAGCCGACGAGGCATCAATGTCGCCAGCGGCGCAGCAAGCAGCGCAGAGAGCCATGTACCCAGCACAGGATCTCCGCCTCCCTCAAGTGCCTCGTCAAAGTGACCTGTCCAGCGACCTTCAGCATTTGACTCTGTCGAACGCCGCAGGTCGCGAGCCGTACAGCGAGGATGTCGCAGACCGTAACATAGCCAAGCGCAAGCCTCTACAGAACGGGGTAGAACGGCCGCTTTCGGGGCAATCGTACTCGCCATTCAATGCGACGCCCGTGCTACCGCACGGAGACCGGCACTCCGAGGATGTGGCGAACCGCAACACTGGGCTGAACCGAGGTCTGGGAGGCCCCTCAGTGTCCGCCTATGACACCCCATCGCCGCTCAGGGTGCAGAAGCAGGGGCCCATCGACAACCAGGCTGGTGGCATCGGCTCGCCGACCACCTCGTATGGTGGTCGCGGTCTGAACCACAAGGCGAATGACAACGACTTGCGTAGATCGTCCGACGTAGGTCGGTCGCAGAGCCCGACCCTGCAGCGCGGCGAGACGAGAACGAGCACGGACTCGGACCGCCGCCGAATCAAGCGAACGAGCCTCGAGAAGGCCTTGCCCGCGAGGCCGGCCGCCGAGTTCACGGCAGAGGGCAGGCATCCAGACCACACCACAGAGCTCGCGGACAAAGCCGTCGATCTGACCGGCATCGTCGACCTCTCCAACACTACCGACGCCACTCTGCACGAGAAGTGGGCCCCCGCCGTGACCCACGAGACCGTCATCCAGAATGTCCACAACGTCCGCGAAGAGCGCATTACCCGCGAATTCCACACCGACCACGTCTTCCACCGCATCCTCCCCATCATCGACATCCAAGTCCTGCCTGCCCGCCACTTCGTCCCGATCGAAGGCGGCTACGCCGAAATCTCCGCCGCCGACCTCCCGGCCCGCACGGGCGTCAACGCGCAGTGGGTGCTCGCGGAACTGGCCTCCAGAGGCCTACCCCGCAGCCAAGCCCCCATCATCCCGGATCGCTTTACCGCGCGCACGTTCGAGGGCACGCAGGGCGATTACAAGGAGTACATTACTTCCGACGGTGTCCCGCGCACGGAGCAGACGTGGGTGTACCCCCCCAAGATGTATGAGCAGGGTGCGATCGAGACCGGGCAGACGTATGCGTTCTTCATGGGTTCCCCGGACCCGAGGGATGATGGTCTGCGCGCAAGGCTGCCGGAGGGAGACGTGATTGGCATGTCGCCGCTGCTGGCGAGGCAGAGGCACGAGGAGGAGAGCCGTACGCTCGCTGCTACAGCTGGTCAGCGCGGGCAAGGTCGAGTCGGCAATGATGCGGCCCCGGCTCCGCCACCGCATCGGGTCTTCCCAGCAGACCTGGTGGATGCCTCGAGGGCGGGTCCGGCGACGAAGACGAAGAGGTGGATGTAGGCGAGCGGAGGCTCGCGAGGTCATCCTGTTACAGTGCGAGCATGGCATAGCGTGCTACTTTGGCGGAATCAGCGATCGGAGAGCGAACTCGAGCGTGGAGTTCTAGGAGGAAAAGTTGCTCTACTCCACGGGTTGTAATATTAGGGTGTGTATGCTACCGTAGTGAGCGTAATTTGTACCAATTCATCGGCGCGGTGTCGGCCTGTCGTGACTCGTGGGTGGACGGCTGTGCTTTGTGGAAACGAGTATTGGTCACGAAACGTTAAGGCAGGTGTTCCAGGCCCCAAACCGTCAACACTTTGCACTTCATGGTACCTACCCAGTTTACATGCACGCGTGGATAGGAGGAGTCACACGTTATTTCGAGGTAGAGACAGGTCACGTGCTGCAAGCAGGACGCTTGACATTCGACAATGATGATGGAGGAATATGTACACACCACCAAACCCAAACTCACCCCACCCCCCTCCCGGAACGCCATCCCCATCACGACCCATCCTCGTCCTCACCACCCCCTCCCTCCCCATCCACTTCTTCCCCTCCTCCATTCTGCAGCCCCAACCTCTCCTCTTCCCGCCTCTGCCTCGCAATCTCCGTCTCCCGCCTCAACGCCTCCAAATTCCACGCCCCGCCATCGTCCTCCCCCTCCCCCTCTCCATCATCATCACTAACCTCCCACCCACCCCGCTCAAACATCGCCCGTCCAGTCGCCTCCTTCATCTTCTGCGCCTCGGCCTCGGCAGCCCTCTTGTCCAGCCGCTCCTGCTTCCACTTGGCGAAACTCTCCACCGTGACCGGCGTCAGCGTCCCGCTCAACTTGTGCCGCTCGCTCTCCAGGAAATCCTCCAGCGTCAGCGTCGCCAGCGGGCTCTTGTCCATCATCGCCTTCTCCAGCGCCCGCTGCTCTTTCGTCTTGAGCACGAACCCGGGAGGCAGGGAGTGCTTGTACATGCACCGGTCCCCGCCGTTGGGACACTGCCAGTTCCACCCGTACTTCTGGTTCTCCACCGCCTCGACGAAAAACTTGCACACCTTATCCGTCGTCGTCTTGGGATTCCCATGTTTACTCATCACCACGCCCCTCAACTGCTCCTCGGTCCAGTCCTCCATCCCGCCCTCCTTCTCTCCTCTCCCCGCCTCCCCGCCCTCCCCACCTCCCTCACCATCCTCCTCCTGCTCCTCCCCATCCCGAGTATCAGTGTACAAACTCCTCTTCGCCGTCCTCCTCTCAACCTCAACATCATGACTAAACTTACACTTCCTCCCTTTATCGCACAACCCCCTCTTGAAGAACCCACACAGTACCGTCTTCGGATCCACCCCAAAAGCCACTTTCTGCGTATTCACGGGATTGAACAGCTCGAGCGCTTCCCGCTTCGCCGCCTCCCCCGCCACTTTCTCTTTCTCCCGGGCCTCTTTCTCCGCGGCTTTTTTCTTTTCCTCGGGCGTTTTGGCGCTCGCGGTCGCTTGTTGGATTTGCTTGATTTGGCGTTGGGCGGCGCCGCCTTTTTTGTTTTTCATGCCGAAGGTTTTGTCGGCTGCGGAGGCTTTTACCTTCTTCGGCCCGGGGTCGGGTTTTTTGGGTGGCATCGTGGGTGGTCTGGGTGGTGGGGAAGTGGTGGGAGGGGTTGTTGGGTGGCTTCGTCGCTGTGGAGGTGGTGGTGGAGGTGGTGGTCGATTTGTTGTGGGCTGCGCTCAGATTATTGGCGAGGGAAAGCTCTCCATCGGCCTGAGAGGTACGCGCAGGCCGAGTGTGTGGTTGGGATCGGAGAGGTGAGTGTTGTTTGGTGGGTACGAATTGTTCCCTCCGAGTGATTCAAGTGGGGGACGGTGGCGGCGGTGATGGCTTGGCATGGAAGGGTTCGGAGAAAGTATACCCCGTCCACCGAAGGACAGACGTCCAACATTGAATGCACAGGTAGAGCTTCCACGTTACCACCACCGAGAATCTCATCTCGATCGCATACGAGTAGACACAATCCGCAAGCGGACAATTGCGCGCCTTCAACGCCACGCCACCCCATCAAATACCACCGCCGCACTCCTCACCACACATCACCACTACCCGATCACCCCGACCGCACCGACCCATTACCACCCATCCCCAACAACCAAACCACCGAACCCAAACAATGATCTCCGACGCCTCCCTCTACTCCCTCGCCGTCTTCCTCGGCAGCGCCGCCATGCTCCTCATAGTCCTCTACCACTTCCTCGAAATCAACGCCAAAGAAGATAATAAAGCCGTGGTGAGCGAGGAGCGGAAAGCGGACGCGATTCCACAGCTGAAAGGGGGGAGATGACGGAGCAGGAGAGAAGTCTTTTGGTGGGGTTAGGATTGGACTGAGGGAGCGAGAAGACAGGGAAAAGTGACGCGAGGACGCGTAGGTGGTATTGGGAGGGAGCGCAAGGGATTTATCTACGTGGAGTGAGGGAGAAGGCACAAGGACGGGTGGACTTGCGAGAGGCTGGAGGATTGTCCGCGGTCTACCTATCACGCATGCCGAAGCTATGCCGAGACTGAAGAGGATTGATTGGCGTGGCGGGTCAGTGTCAGAGAAGAAAGCCTTGGAAAGATCGGTGCTGCATGTGCTGAGCAAGGTGAAGGCGTCGGGGAGCAGAACGCTCTGATTCAGCTTCTTAGATGCTCTCTGCAGCTACTTCAACGCATACGCCGGCTAGCAAGACCGTGGCATCTTCAGCTTTGCTCCCCTAGAGCCGGCTAGTCGTCCTCATCGTCTTCAGCCTCCCCACCCTCCCAATGCACCCCCTCACTACTAACCTCATCCTCGAACACCTCATCGTCCAAAAACCCCAGCCGCCTCTTCTTCCCCGCGAACCTCGCCCCAGTCCCTTCCATCACGACCCCCACAGCCCTCTTATGGCTCTCCAGCTCCTCCAGCTCTCCCGCCGCCTTCCGCTCATCCATCGTCATGTGACCTCTCCGTAGCGCAGCAGGTAAAACACGAGAAACCTCCACGGCCTCGTGGACGTGGCCTAAGTCGCCTGGGGCGAGGATGCGTGGGGTTACGGAGCGGCCTTGGGCGTCGGAGAGGTAGGCCTCGGAGTCGGTGTTGTTATAGTCTAGGGGAGGCGTCTGTCAGTTGTGCTCCACATCAGTAGCCGTTATCGCCATGTGGAAGATAGCATCGACTCAGTCAAGACTCACCGGACGTCCCACCCCTCGGCCCATCACCCAGTTTCCACGCAATGGGCTGCAAATGCGATTTATTGACATGCTCCAGCCACCCCGCCAAGTCCGGAAACCTCGCCACCTCAACCTCATTCTCATCGTCATCCTCCTCCTGCAATCGCTGCTTCCCCTTCCCCTTTCCAACCTGCCCATCACCCTGACAACCCTTCCACAAACACTCAAACTCCTGCCTCCCATTAGCCTTCCCATGCACCTTAACAACATGCTTCTTCAACGTCTCCAAATTATGCAACTCCGCCTTGCACCCCCTCCACCCACACTTCCAAACCTGATACTTAGCCTCCACCAATGCCTTGTCCCCAGCCGCAGCTTTCCGACTCGGTCCACCTCCACCGCCCGGGCCCCCAGACCCCTTCGGATACTGTGGCTCCAGACCCTGCGCTTCGCGTGAGTGCACGCTCTTGCGCCACCCAAAGGGCCGGCCTTTCTTCTTCACGAGATTGCCCTCCGCGTCGAGGGTCCGGAACTGCGAGTAGCCGACCGGACCAGTGCTGTTCGGTGCGGAGGCTGGTGCTGTGCCTTGCGCTGGGCCGCGTTGGGTGGGTGTGCCCGCTGCTCCGCCGAGGGTGACGCGACGGCGCTTATCTACACCGGCGGCGAAGGAGACGGTCTCGGCTGAGGCGATGGTGTCGCGGGGTTTGCGGCCGCGCTTCTTCTTGACCTTGCCCTCTGGCTGCTGCACGGAGACAAAGGCCATGGTGCCGTCCCCGTTGTCGACAGCCTGGCGTACGGTGTGTGTTAGTGCCGGCTCGTCGTCTTCGTCATCGGCGTCGGTTATGTCGTCGGCGAGCACAGCCGTGGGTCGCGTTTTGGTCTGCTTGACTTTCGGCTGCGCAGGCTCGGCAACGTCGATGATGTCCCAACGGATAGTCGATAGGTCGCTCCGATTCCCGCGCTGTCCGTCGATCTCGAAGGACCCACCGTGGTCGCCGAGGAGCTTGGCCATTGTGTTGAGATGCGCGTTCAGTGCTCGCATATCTGGGTGCCGTCCAGTAGCGAGCAAGACGTCACGCGCAATAGTCCGAGGATCATATCTGCTTTTGCGCGCGACACGGTCCCGCATAATGGGCTCCACCAACATCTTGCCCTTGACTCTGTCCATCTGCTTCATCTCAAGAGTCGGGCCCTTTGGTCTGCTCGGCTGAAAGGACGGCTGCGGTGGAGGCCCGTTTGGAGATGGCATAGTTGCAGCGTTTGGCGAAGGCTTCAGATCCCATGGGCGAGCTACGTGAAGCCTTCCAAGAGGAGGGTACGCGCCTGGGAACGACTCGAGCTGTGAACGCTTGTAGAACTCATTGGCGCTCACAGGCTTAGTCATACTGGTGTTACTCGGGACGTTGCTGGGTACGGTTTGGCCCTGCGGATGTCCGTTCGGCTGAGTAAGTCCATTTGGATGAGCAGACCCCATCTGGAACAACATCTTCCTCGGCGGTGCCTCATCAGATTCTACAGCAGTCAAATCGACGAGATCGCCAAACGTACGTTTCCGCGCAGCTTCCTCTTTGTCTGCGGGCGGCCGTCGTGGCTCCTCTGGCTTGACCTCCGGCTTAATCTCGACCGGTGGCTGAGAGGCGGACGGCGCGCGAGCGCCATTCATGCCATTCATGATAGGAGCGTGTGTAGCTGGCGTGGCAAGTGGTTGCATGACATCCGCCGGCGCCTGCACGGGACCACCCATGGACATGTCCGGTGTGTGATAGATCTCTCGTGCAGCGTCTGTGAGCGAGGTAAAGCGCGGCGCTTCGTAGTCCACGGTATTACTGGCAGGTGGCACAGCATTCTTCTTCGGCCGTCCGCGCTTTTTGGGAGTATCTGCAGATCCATTGGCGTGCGGCACGGCACCGCTGGACGTTGGCAAAGTCGGCGATGCGGCTGCTGGCTGTTGGTGGACTTGCGCCTTCATGCTGTCCGGCACAGCCTTCAAGAGCTCACGCGCGAGCGCCGAACGCTCAAAGCGCAACCCGAGTCCTTCGAGCGCTTCACACAGTTGAACATACGAAGGGTTTGCCTCCAGAATCTTCAGCACGTCGTTCTTAGCAATCGTTTTACCAGCGTTCTCCGGTAGGTTGGCCAACCACTTCGTAGCTGCTTCAGCGAGCGAGCCCTTTTTCTGTGGAGGCCACAGTGAGGTACTGGCTTGCGCATGAATCGGAGCTGCTGTCTTCTGCGTAGGCTTCTGGGACGGCTTGACCGGTCCATACTGACTGGATCCCGCCGCGCTCGCCGCACTTTGAGCCTGTTTAGCCGTCAACTTCGCCGCCGCCGCGACAGCAGTGGCCGCAGGGGTTGGCTTTGCAGGCTGCTTTGGTGATTCGACGTGCGTACTGCGCTCTTCCTCCCATAGCTTGGCCAGCATGGCAGGATTCTTCGCGTTAAACTCTCGCATCTTCTTGAACATTGCACGCATCTCTGCCTCCTCCGCGTTCGCCGGCGGACCCTCTTCGTCCATAGCCGATCTCCCTCCGGACGCCATCTTCTGCAGCGTAGCCGCCGACTTGCTCTGCCGCTTCTCCTCCCGAGCTTTCTTATATTGCTGAGCCTTGCGCTCGTACTCCGCCTTCTTCGCTGCAGCTTCAGTCTCCGCTTTCTGCTTATCCTCCTCCGCTTTCGCCTTGGCCTTCTCAGCTGCAACACGATCCTCCTCCGCCTTTTGGGCAGCTTGCTCTGCTTCACGTTTCCGTCGCTTCTCAGCCTCGATTTGTGCCTTCCGCTGACGCTCTGCCCGATCGTCATAGACCTGGGACGGGTTCACAGTCATAGCCGATGGCACAGGCTCAACGGACCCACTTTGCTGTCTGTTCGATTGCTGTACCGCGGCCAAGCGTGGAGAAGGCTGGTGGGCCGCACCCCTCGGAGCCTGTCGATTCTGGCTCGCTTGAGTCTGAACCGCCTGGAGAGGACTGTTGTAGCGCTGAGGCTGCTGCGTCGCTTGGGCTTGTGTGTGCGCCTGGGTCTGAGGCTGAGTGTATGATGTGGCGTATGTCGCATTGCTTGGCGTGGCGCTCGTTTGTCGCGGCGCCCGGTAATTTTGCGCGGTATGAATTGCCGTACTCTGGTTTCGACTCTGATCCGGAAGGTTCAGGCTCCCAAACGTGCTCGACGTAGCTTGAGTGGCGTGAAGGGGTGAGTTATTGCTCTGGGTGCGATTGGGTATTTGTGTAGCCCCACCGTATGAGCCATACCCCGAGCCAGCCCAGGTGGTGTTATCGTATGCGTAGCTACTGCTTGTGGCAGCGTTCGTAGACTGCTGAGCGTACTCCTGCCCCGTCAAGCTGCTGAGTGGTGCAGCCGCCCTGCCCGTCCCGCTGTTGCTCGGCGCATTCGAGCTGTACTGCTGCTGCTGCTGCTGGGACTGTGGGTTGCTGTTGTAGCTGCTCCCATATCCCTGATAGGCAGCCAAGTTCGGTGCGGACGAGTAACTTGCAGTGGCCGCACTGGGGTAGTTGGAAGCGGAACTGGTTGCAGTGCCGTACGTGTAGCCGGTCGGTTGGCTGGGCTGGCTGCCTACTGGGTCGTAGTAGTTGGTGTTGTTCGCACTGGGCGCGTTACTGGCGCGAGGGTAGTTGTATCGCGACATGGCGTCGGCATACTGCGCTGTATGTGGTCCAGCTTGGACGAGTCGCGCAGTAAAGATGGGTAAAGCGGTTGTCGTCGTGGCTGCACCTAGATGAGTGACGCACCCGGATCACGTATCTACACCTGTATCTTCCTCAACGTCGCGCCGAAATGGGCGAGCTGTGGTGTCGTGTCGCATCATGACCGAAGTAGTGAGTTGACGAACGCGCTCGCGGTGATGGTTGGCTGACAGTGAGGTGCAAGTGGGCCCGCTGGCGAGCGCCAAGCGCGGATACTCCCGCTGTTCCGCGAAACGACCCTACACACTCCAAATTCGATGCCCACGATCGCGAACAAGTTGCAATTGGCGACGACGATAAATATTTCCACCCTCACACCCCACCGTCTTTATCGACCACCGCCGACATGACGAAGATCAACAGCCAAACGCATTCCAGCCGAAGAAAGAGCCGCAAGGCTCACTTCTCAGCACCATCTTCGGTGCGCCGTGTGATCATGAGCGCACCGCTTTCGAAGGGTATACCATACCACACCACCCCTCTCCCCCAACCTTAACACTCGTTCACATACTGACGAGCTCCCAGAACTCAGAGAAAAGCACAACGTACGCTCAATCGCATGCACATGATGAACCGAGTCGTAATAACTCACACCATCCACTGCAGGTCCGCGCGATCCCCATCCGCAAAGACGACGAAGTCACCATCAAGCGCGGCACGAACAAGGGCCGCGAGGGCAAGGTCACCAGCGTCTACCGCTTGAAATACGTCATCCACGTTGAGCGCGTGTCGAAGGAGAAGAGCAACGGGCAGAGCGTGCCGATTGGCATTGCGCCGAGTAAAGTCGAGATCACGAAGTTGAAGATGGATAAGGATCGCGAGAGCATTCTTGAGCGGATTAGCAACGGGAGGGAGGCGGCGAAGAAGAGAACGGCGAAGGAGTAGAGTGACGTCACTGCTGAGAGGCGAGGGGGAACGAACGGCGTTGCAGGCCGGCTGGTTTGCTTCATGACCAAGCGAGCTGGCTGAGCTTGAGCGTATGCGTATGATGGTCGATAGAGAGAGCGTGGAGTGCTCCCAATCCCACCTATATGCCATCAACTTCTCAAGTTGTTCCTCACTTCTTTCCTTCTAGCCCCGCTGGCAATATCTACTCAGCAGCCCACACCCAATGGCTTCATGCAGTCATACGCCAAGCGTAGAGTGACACGCAGGGATCGCCACTCGCACCCTTCTCGCCTGCAGAGTGCTCCTTGATCTTCCTTGAGAGGCCGTGCTTTGAAGGCGAGGGACAGACTACTATATCGGCCCACTACTCGTTTCAACTTCAAAAGCTTCCAAGAGCCCCTCTCAAATCAGGCTCCTCTACACCTCTGTCTTAATGCCAGCCACGAAGACCATTCCTGCTGCCAGAATTGGTCTATCTGGCTTCCCGGGGCGTGTTGTCCCAGCCCTCCACGTTTGGGCGACCATTAGTGCGTTGTAGCGGTGGTGCAGGTTCTTCTCGTGACGACAATCTTTGCGGTACTCCACGCTGGTCGTCCATTTGATGAAAGACGCTCGCAGAGTGGCTGTCCAAGTGGCGGGGCAGCTGGGTCACCCACGGCAATCGGTGTCCAACTCCGTGCTGCTGTAGTAGGTCCCTGCCGTTGCTTCACAAGGCTGGTGGCATCGCTGCAGTGTGTTCGGGGTCTCGATCACCGTCTCGGTCACTCTCTTAGGTCCTCCTGTCCTGATCGTGGATCCCACGCATCGCTCTGTGATCAGCGGATCCAGAATAGCTCGCGTCGAGCACTCTTGTCGGGTCTTCACATCGTCCAGTGTTGTATGGTACTCCGAACTCGTGAGAAAAGCCGCGAATACCTTCACAGGCGGTTATAGAAACTTGGCCGGATTGACAGCGCCGACATTGTTCCGGTCTGCGTTTGGTTTCTCTGGAAAGGCCCACTCTGAACTCCCTCACTTCGTGCCAGCATTGGTGCTAAGGAACAAGACGCACGCCGCGATAATCGCAGCAGCCACAACAGTAAAGACCTGACACGCCAACATCAGCACCTACCCACACATCATAGCGGCCGGAAGCACTCACAATCTGCGTCCCGGTACCAGTCTGCACCATAGCCTGCCGGCGGGAGTACTTGTTCACGGTCTTGATGTAATTGCTGAAGCCGGAGATGAGGCAGGCCAGCGCAAGAAACCAGAAGACCAGGCCGAAGGGTAGTGCTACGCGTCTCTCGATTGCTGAGGGCTGGTGCTTCAGATGGAAGGAGATTAGGATTGCTACGGCTACGATGGACATGTAGGTTGCTAGCCGTAGCCAGGAGAGGAAGGCTGGGAGGTTCGTGGTCAGCCTAACTCTACGGGAGCCAAGGAAGGAGCTTTGTATCGGTTGGAAGTGGGAACGTACTTCGCTCAGCCGCGCAATGGTCTCTAGCATCCGAATCATTGTTGTCGAACAGCAGAGGTCCCAGATATGGCCGCTCGATGAAGACGTGGCGATCGTAGTCGTTGCGTCTGATACAGTCAGTACCCAGGTTGTACGGTCTTGAACTGCCGCGAGACGAACGTACTGATGGACAAGCACCGGTCTGGCCTTCACGAGGTTGTAGATTGGATTGTAAGGTTCGTGCCAGAACTCGAGATCCGCGTTGGACGCTCTTTTGGTCGGCGCTTTTGGCATAGTACCGTCAAGGATCCTCGAACGACGTCTGGGAGTCTTACGACCGGCCTGTGATCTTGACCTCGCGGTTCAGGAGTGTATGCGAAGTTATAGTGCTGCATGTGGAGCCGGACAGACTGACGTCGGAAGTCTGGCGAAACGGCTGGGACTCGACAACATGGTCGGGTCAACCTCCCAAACCGCTGTATCGCAAACTCTACAGCTTCCGTCGCAAACTCAAGACCGTCCGCAAGATTAACACACTTCTCCTCAAGATGGTAAACAGACAATCCCTCCAAGCACGCACGACCCTCTAATCAAACCCACCCAGTCCTCCGAATCCCGCCTCTACACCTTCTCCCCCTCGACCCAAACCCACCTCCGCAAATTCCGCCTCAGCACCTCCCGCGCCAAAGACCCGCAAGCCATAATATGTACACCATCCGCTCCTCCTCCTCCCACCCGCTTCCCACCCGCTCCGCTCCCGCGCTGATCAGGACGAGGAACCCCGCAAAGACCAAATCGACAAATCGACGCTGGAGATCAAGCAAGTGGACGATGAGGTGTACACGAGTATGCGCGAGCTGGGCGAGGAGTTACCGGATAACTCGCCGAGGTTCGTTGTGTTGAGTTATCCTTTGACGTTGGTACGCTTGCCCCCCAAATCACCCGAGTTGATAGGCAGGACATTCGTTGACAGGAGGATGTGGGGGGGTATGCAGGCTTCAGGGCGGGCTTCCGTACCGTATGTAATGGTCAATTACCTGCCGCCGACGTGCTCGAGCGAGCTGCGGATGCTGTATGCGGGCGCCAAGGAGCTGATGCGGAGGCAGGCGGAGGCCGGGCGGGTGGTGGAGATTGAGTCGGCGGAGGAGTTGGAGGGAATTGAGGAGAGGTTGAAGGGGGAGGACTGAGGGGGCTATCAGGCGAGTCTCTGAGCAGGCAATGTCAACGAGTGCACGATTGGCGCCGCACGCACGCCGAGAGTCTGGCGGTTTGTGAGGAAGGGACGAGAGCTGAAGCGATTTGAAGTAATTGGCCTTGTTACGAGGGCCTCGCTGCTATCAACGCGCAGCTTCAGTACAGCCATGCCGAAAGACTCCCTCCGGCCGAAGAGAAAGCACGAAGGCGCTCCTGATAGTGCGCCGTCTCTTCGCCTCATACGCCCGCTGAGAAGGCCATAGCACTCCCCGCTTGGAAACCCAATGCTCGGTAAGGGATATCACTCAAGCAAATGCAAGCGGCGGGCAGCACCCTCTTTCCTCCGCCAATGTCCTACGGTCGTCCTTTCCACCGTATAGCTGGTCATGCTGACTTTTTGGTTGTCCTTCGCACCCATGGCCGCTCAAAGATCGTTGCTCCTTCTTTTCCTCGAACATACCCAATGCCCTCCCCTACCAATGCCAGAGCCGCGTACCGCGCAGCCTCAGACCCTTTTTCCTCTTCGTCAACGTACGTCTACATCACCGCGCATCTGCCACAGCACCCCGAGTCCTGATCATGCCCATCCATCTCCATCTTATCGTGTGGCCCATTCGATTTGGAGCCGCTGCCACCGGGATACCCTGACATGTCCTTGTTGTATTTGCGGATCTCGCGCACGATATCGTAGAAGGCGTTGTCGACGTTGATGCGCGACTTGGCCGAGGTCTCGATGAATTTGCAGCCGAATCCGCGCGCGAGCTGTTTGCCCTCTGCATTACAGTCCTTGTGTTAGCCTGCTGCGCATACATGGGATGCGGTGTGCGGGAAGGAGACAAGACCACGGCGCTGGCGCGTGGCGAGCACGTGGCGACGCTCGCACACCGCCATGACCGGTCCGCACGCACGCGCACTCTGTATGACCCACCTTCTGTGCTCACTTGCCGCTCGCCCTCCAGATCGCACTTGTTGCCCACGACGATGATGGGGAAGTAGTCCTTGTCCTTGACGCGCAGTATTTGCTGCTGGAATGTGACCATCTCCTCGAAACTCTGCCGCGACGTTATGCTGTACACCAGCAAAAAGCCCTCACCCGTCCGCATGTACTGCTCTCGCATCGCGGAGTACTCTTCTTGGCCGGCGGTGTCGAGCACGTCGAGGAGCGCGACCTCGTCGTCGATGACGCATTGCTTGCGGTATGAGTCTGCGATTGCAGTGTTAGCTGGTCCACAGCCGGACAGCGCAAAGTAATGTCGGTATAGCGAAGTGGCGAAAAGAGCTTCGCACCTTCAATTGTTGGGTCGTACTCGTCGACGAAGTGGCTCTGAATGAGCTGTATGGTCAAGCAACTCTTTCCCACACCACCGCCGCCCACCACTACCAGCTTGTATTCCCGAAGGAACTGAGACAGCGTTAGCCTTTTGACAGCGGCCAGCAGTACCGCGAAGAGCCACTGACTTTTGATGCCATTGTTGCGTGGCGGTGAACCGATGCAGAAGGTGGAAGTGCAGGTGTGTAGATCGGTCGGGGCGTCTGGGGGTGGTCGGCGAGTGTAAGGTGGGCAGTCCGCGCTCAGGCAAGGGAGGGTCTGTCAGGTGTGCGGTCGAGAGTCTGGAGTGGTCCCTGAATTGGGTCTCGGCTTCTCGGGAGAGAGTGGATGGAACAAACGGAGCAATGCGTCGGCACGTCAACACCCACAAGCAGCTTGTAGTGGTAGAGTGCTGATGTGGGATTGGCGCGCTGGAGATGTGTGTGTGACTGGTGTTACGTCTGCATGTGGTGAAGAAGGCGGAAAGGGAGTGGACGGGAATGGACGAGGGCGCTTCTCGGGGGTGTTGAACGACAGAAGGGAAGTCTGGAGAAGGCTCGTCAAGGGTCGCACGGCTCCAGCGAGCGAGCACCAAAGTGGTTTGGCGTTTTGGCCAGGGCTGTCGTTCTAGCGCCCTTCTAATGTTCTAAAATGCCCTCGCTATCTACACCCCTTGTGCCCCGTCGGCATCCCCATTCCCCCAATTGGCTGGGAGACCGACCTTCCAAGTTCCTCCCCCCAGGAGCTCTAGTCTGGGTCGAGTTCCGCCTCCGCCAGACAGACGAGGATGTGAGAGATGAGGTGCGGGAAGACCAGAGAGCACCGCAACGGCCTCGAAATGAGGGACCTCGTCAATACTGCAGGACCTTGGAGATTGACCAACGGTTTATTAAGCGGGTAAAGGGCACTGCGATCAATATATGAAATGCCGGCTGTTCGCTGGAGTTCAAGGAAGGTGAGGACGGCAGATCTCCCTGCCATGAACTGTACGGCGCCTTCCTGGCGATGCTCGACCAGCGTGCTGCGGCGATGCCATTGGTAGTAGTGACACCTCGAATACTGCTATTGGCGTTGTACATCGTAGTACGCAGAGCTGCATGCAAACAGCTTCCCCTCCGGGAGTCGCAACCGGACGCACAAGCGCTCGCCCGCGATTCGTCCACTTTGAGCTACAGATCGCGACGTTGAGCCAGCCCCTTCGCTGACACCCCATTCTCAGCGAGCATCAACGACGTATGTGGAACTGCAACGAGACCAGCTATCGAGGTCGAAGCAGTAATCAGATGACTGCAGGCGTGTGCGAGGCTGCCTGCGCGACACCGCCCAGGCGCTGTGATGGAGAGCTGATGGGAGCTATGAGTGGACGTCCACGCGCTGTCTCGCGCCGCTGATGTGAGTAGAGAGCAATATGCTGCACGGGTTGGCACTTTTGATGCTACTACGCGCTCAGCAACGTGGCGGGTATGTAAGTCCAACCCACATCTTGCCAGTCGGTGTTTCGATCTCGGGCTACTTTGGGCTGTATCGGTTTCCAAAACCTCGGCGCATCAAACCCGGACGACCAAGTCGATGCTCTTAGCTAAAAGGACCAGTCATGTCGAGCATCCAGTCACCCTTCACTAGCTAAACTGCATCGGAGAAGAGTCCGTCGCCAAAGCCCAACTTCTTCACCAGCCCCCGAAATCACCAACGCCAGCCTCATCTTCCCTCTACTCGCAATCCTGTCTCCTCACTCCCTCAGGCAATCCACTCACGGATAAGCCGTCCACAACGCAGTCTGCTGCGCCCCCTCCCGATCATCCCACCGCCTCGGCCGATGGAACCCCCGAAAACTCCCCCTCTCCAAACCCTCCCGGAACGCTCGCCCACTATGACTATTACTCGGCACAGGCACATACGCCGAAGGACCGTACCGCAAGGCTGCGATCAGATCCTGGTGCGTCGGCGTCAGGGACCGGAACCAGGCGCCCAAGAATTTGATGTCGGCGCATTCGAAGACGAGGGTGGTGCTGTAGTAGGATTGGGCGAAGAGGTGGCGCGAGGCGCGGTTTACTTGGAGAAGAAGGGGGGGTTTGTAGGTTTTGTTGATGTAGCGGGTGAGTGGCGGGGAGGTGGTGAAGGTGAGGTCGTAGATGATGTCTTTTAATTCTTGCGGGAGGGTTAGGAGTCCGGCGGCCAGAGTAGCTGCGTCTAGCTGTGTACCGACGTTGCGGTGATTAGGTCTCGAGGTCATCTTCGTTGGTCTAGCCGTCTAGGTTTGTAAGGTGCGGACGCTTTGCTTATGAGCAATTTAGGAGAAGGGGCTGTGCATTGCGGAGATACATGTCGCTTTTCGTCACCCATGTAAAGATGCCTGGCAGGATGAGTCTCTACCCGATCGCGTGCAGCGAAGGGTGTTGCAAGCGCTGTAGTCGCAGGAAACGCTCACAGTGGGAGCAGCGATCAGGATACATGTATGCTGCTGGGCTGGTCAAGCGGAGCCTCTTCGAACCACGCGCGTTGCCACTGCTAAACAACTGCAAGTCGTTGCCTTGGACTGAAGTGTGTTCGACCGGTTGTAGACACCAAAGGAGCTCACGGAATCGTAAGAATTGTTGCATGCTCGTTTTCAGCATCGAGTGTCTATGGATCCAGATTATAGCAGTCAGCCCTCGGTGCCACGACTCCATCCCCCAATCAGATACGAGTACGCGGCTGAAGGTCTTCGCGTAGACCTTCATTCATCTCATCGCTCCTAGCTCTCCTCGATCAAGCCCGTCGAATCTCCCACTTCACGTCCTTGATACTGACTTCCTCGCCGGCCTTCTCGTCGTAATCAAACCACTCCCCCTCCGTCAGATCTATGTCCGCGAACTTAGTCCCGGACTCGACGCCCCTGGCTTTCCACGCGCCATCGGCCTTGAACTCGACGAACTCCAAACCTCTGCAGTCGAGCGTGAGGATGTTCTTGGCTTTGGCCGGGCTTTGTTGCGGGTAGGCTTTCGGGATGTCGGTGATGTTTGCTGAGTGCTCTCTCTGGATGTGACTTAGTTGATGCAGAGATTGAAGAGTTCCGTGGGATGTTGGCGGACCTTACAGTTCTTACAGCGCCAGACGAAGTTGGCGTCGCCTCTGCTACCGGATTGCTCGTTGGTTTCCTGGCGTGGCGATGTCAATATTGTTCGTTGACCTCGTCAGCACAAGAGAGTTCGTACGAAGCGACTGACGGACACCCAGTTCGGGTGGACTTCTCGACACGATGTGCATTGCACTTTGAAGGTGTAGTAGAAAGGAGTCTGCTCGGTGTCTTCAGGTTGCAGATCCGTCACGCTAGGAGATGTCAGATTTCGTCGATTGATGGATTATGGCATTCGCTTGCCCGTTCAGCTCTGCAGTGATAGCTATTGCTAGCATCTTGAGGGTCTAGCTCTTCAACGATGTGCGTTTGCAGTGAACCTGTCGTCGCCAAGAAAGGCAGTGAGGACGAGGTTAGACTTTTGGTAGCGTCGATGCCTGGACGGAACCTGGAAACGACGTGAGCATTCTATGTCATCCTTCTTCGTCACTTCCAGGTCTCCGTCGAACACTACAGCCGCAAACACCTTCACATTCACCTGATACACGCGTCGTCACGCGCAGCAGTCGCCAACCCTTCTTTCGTGCTCGACATGTACAGCTGGAGCAGACGCCACAACCACAAAGCAGCGCGACTGAAACGCTGTCCTCATAGTGCCTGCGCCGGCTGAGCCGTGTACGAGACGACGAAGAGCGACTACCCCTGAGCACAGCATGCCACGCACTCTGCCATGGCTGGCGCAATCGGCCAAAAAGGCGGACCCGAAGAACGCATCGTCCGCCCCTCCAGCGCCGAAGCGCAAACGCGCCGCAACACCGAACGGTGACCTAGTGGATTCCGACCTAAACACGACGGGCGTATCGACACCGCAGCGTCGCGCACGGAAAGCCAACGCACGCTCGCCGTCCACTTCACCGCCCCCAGCACCCCCAGATGTGGAGTTCATGCACGAAGGCTACACGGCCGACGACATCTGGACGATGGTGGAGGACGAGTTCCACTCCACAGCGCAGGCATACACGCAGCATATCCACCACGCGGAGTACGTCCGGCTTAAGAAGCTGGCGAGATGCCGCGGCGCGGACACGTTGCAGGCTATGGCGCGCCCGACTGATGGCAGGACAGCGCAGAGCATTGGGACGAAGCAGAGATTGGAGGCCGAGGAGAAGGCGAGGCAGGTCAGACGTGGATTGAAGAAAATGGGCGCCGGGGATGAGAGCGAGGAGGAGGACGAGTACATGCATGATCCGCAGCTGGCTGGGTTGATGACGGGGTCGCAGCGGGAGGCCCAGGATCTAACGGTCTTGGCGAAGGCACGGTCGAATACCAAAGCTGCTGCCGGTTTCGCGAGAAGTCCGCAGAAAGTACGGATGAAACGACAGCACCCGGAGGTGGCGTTTCGCAGACGGGGAGTCCCCAATACGAAGCCAGCCGAGTCCGAGAGCCACGATAGCGAGGATGAAGATGACTTGGAAAATCTGTCACACGCGCAGCAGGGCCGAAAGCACAGTTCGTCGGCAGTGCGACCCTCCAAGACCAATCATGAGTCCGTCAGCCGCTCCAAGCAGCAGTCTCAGACCTCCGGCTTCTTCAAACGTTTCACCGGCACCATAGACGAGGACAAGTCTTCTAGCAAGGCAAGCCCTATACAAGCGAGGCATGTTGTTGCAAGCCCGGTTGAGACTATTGCCTTGTCGTCCAAGGCACCACCACCAGCAGACACGGGTCAAGACGACGACAGCCCGTTCCTCCCGACTGCACGCAGTCAAGCCACCTCAGCTTTCCTCGCCAAGCGCCGAGCACGGGAGGCAGCGAAACAAATGAGCGCGGCGCAAAGCGACACATCCAAGGCGAAGAGCACGATAGCAGTCCCAACCTTCATATTATGAGCGTATCTACCACTTCTCCAGCATCGGCCGAATATCAATCTCATTAGTAAAGCATCTCCTACTCTGAGTGCTCAAATGCCAATACGCGTCCGCGATGTCCTCCGGACCAATCTTGGCCTCAGGCGGCATATCCTTCAGCCACTCTTTCGTGCGCTCAATATCAATCACGCCGTCAATGACCGCATGCGCGACGTGCACCCCCTTGGGCGCGAACTCCTTCGCGATGCTAGTCGACAGAGCACGCAGGGCGAACTTGGCCGTCGCGAACCCGGACATGAGCGCGTTGGCTTTGATGGAGGCCGTCGCGCCGGTGAAGATGAGGGTCGGTGGGTACTTGGCTTCCTTGTCTTCGGCGTGTTTGAGGAGGCCCGGGAGAGTGCTTTGCGAGAAGAGGAAGGCGCCTTTGCTGTGTGCATACGAGGAGTTGTCAGACGATGCTCTGCTTTTTGGCCCTCAATGGTGACTTTCGCCACTTACACGCCGACGTCGTAGCCCGCGATGAAGTCCTCGACCGCCATGTCGAGCAACGGTTTCCTCACGAACCGCCCACTGGCATTGAAGATGGCGGCTGCGATCGTCGCGTCCTTGTGCTCTTCTTTGACTTTGTCGAACGCGGCTTTCAGGCTTTCCGGGCTCGACACATCCGTGCTGATGCCCATGGCCTTCCCGCCGCTCTTGTTGATCTCCTCGACGAGCGATTCGTAGTTGGCCGGGTTGCGAGCGAGGAGCACGACGGGGTAAGCTGCTGCGAATTTCCGGGCCACTGCTGCACCGGTGCCGGGACCAACGCCGGCGACGATTGCGATTGCTTTGGAGGCCATGGTTGCTGTGTTGAGTTCGTGGAGGACAGTCTGCAAAGCTTGTGTCTCGAAGAAACAGAGCTGTGAGCTCGTGTGATATAAGGTACTTTCGCGAGCTCTGGATGCTTAGCAATGCAACAGGTCCGGGGCGAAGACGCGATTGGATGACGTGTGGCTGTTCACAAATCCGGGGTAACTGTCGCGCTCGTCCGTCGGTCACGATCGCTCGTCGGACGATACGGACGAGCGAAGTACTGCTGAGGCCGGCCCTCGTTCTGCTGATTGATACATTGCATGCTGGCAACAATGATTCCTCATCGGGGTGCCATCGATTGGCCCCAAGTCTTACATGACCAAGCACTACTGGACACAGCGGACACGCAGAATGTGCTCCGAGAGGGCACCAATGCACAGGCATGTTTCCTAGCCAGTGCAGCGTACTTCGATCTTTCAAAGACTGAAAAAGCCACCTATGGTGCTACCATCTTGCTCTCCATGAGTCGCCCAGCTATGCGGAAACGAGGTTGTATGCGGACAGCTCGAGGGTGAAGGTATCGATCCATGGTAAATGCCAATGTTGCTTAGTTCGAATGACCAGTTGAAGGGACAAAGGCCGCGCTATCGACGAGGGAATTGCACAGGAAGCAGGTGATCATATGTATTCCGTTACCAGGTGCTTGACCTCTTCACCTTCCATGTTGCCCCCGACCATCTGATGTGAGGTGACGTTTCGCCCGCCGTAGCTAGTGCGCTTATGGAGATGCGCTCAGCTGAGTTCCAATCCAATGCTCGTCTGACTTCCTGCCAAACATCACATACCCTTCAGAAGACCTCGCTCGACGCACAGAATAGCAGAGCAATCGCCACCATGGACTCCTTCAACCTCGACAAGCTCCGCTCCTACATCCCCGAGAACCTCCCCCAAATACCCAAACTCCCACTCCGTATACCCACCTGGCCCGCTGGACATAGCAGCATGAACCCGGACAATGAGGTCAACGAAGACGACGAAGAATACGAGCCCGTAGTGACAACAAGATCCAAGGAAGGCAAACGTCCCGTCAAGTCAAGATCAACCATCACAGACGAAGGCCTGTCTTTCGAAGCCCCTCAACCCATCTCCGCAGGACCCAGGAGCAACCTCGACCTGATCAACGAATGTGACAACTTTCCCTACTACCAAACGAACCCGAAGCTGTTCTTCGCGCACATCAACACGTACTACGCCCTCTACATCGCCGACCTCCCCGGTACAGAGCTAGGCTACATCCTCCCCTCTGTCGCCGCGGTACTACGAGGACTGCCAGATTGGCGAGTCGACGACCACGATCGCAGCTTGACGCTTGTCACGGGCAGCACGGAGAAGGAGCGCAGCAAGATCGTAGCCATGACCACATCAGCTCTGCGCGCGACCGATCACTTCAAGATACTGCGAGGTTGGCGGGACGAGCTGTATCCCGTCTATGGACCTAAACGGGAGCTACTGTTCAGTATCGAGCGAGCCGCGAGCGCGTTGTTTGGGATCGTGACGTATGGAGTCCATATGACGGCGTACACACGGAGTAAGCGGCCTAAGAGCGAGGCAGAGGTCGGAGGCGACGAGGAGGAAATGCGGATATGGGTCCCACGGCGGGCGGCCACGAAACAGACGTATGGTGGGATGCTGGACAATACTGTTGCGGGCGGAGTCGCGACTGGGGAAAGTGTGCTTGAGGCTATGGTCCGGGAAAGCGTGGAGGAGGCTTCGTTGCCGGAAGAGTTGGTGCGCAAGCAAGCTAAGGCTGTCGGGACGGTGACGTACTTTCATATCCGCGACCAGAGGGCAGGAGGCGAGACGAGATTGTTGCAGCCGGAGTGCCAGTACGTCTATGACCTGGAGCTGCCGGAGAGCGTGGTGCCCAAACCGTCGGATGATGAGGTGGAAGGCTTCGAGTTGATGAACGTGGAAGATGTGAAGGAGGCCCTGAGGCAAGGCGAGTTCAAGCCCAACTGCGCGATGGTGCTGCTCGACTTCTTCGTCAGACATGGCGTGCTGACCGCGGAGGACGACGGGTACATCGAGCTGGTGGCGAGGCTGCACCGGAGGCTAGAGTTCCCGACGGTGTGAGAGAGGTGAAGGCCTGTATGTTTGCTCATACTTATGATACCCATCCGAGCGCAGTATAAATGCAGCACACGCTCTCCCTTTTCCACCAACGCCTCGCTAATGTGATTCACCTGCCGAACCTGCACACCCGCTCTTGTGCCCACGAACGCAGTGCCCCTCATTTCTTCAAGAGCATGTAGACATTGTCTATCCGCAGCGGCGAAAGCTTCTTATACGGCCCGTCCAAACAGCACAGCAGCCCACCAAATGAGACGTACACCTTACTGTCGCACTGATCAGCACCCCCACACTCGACCCAACGCAACCCTGGCTGAGGGACCTACATATTCATCCCCTCCCCCGGATCCTCATGCCGATACACCTTCCCATAACAAACATAATCCCACAAATGCGCCAGGCTCTGCTCGCCCTGGCCCGCGCCCACCTTGTTCGGCGGCCGCCAGCCCTTCTTACTCACGTCCTCGATCGTGCCGTCGAGATTCAGCGTCTGCGCGAGCAGGAAGGTGATGTTCTCGCCGGGGGAGAGCGGGTACAGCTCACTGTTCACGTCGAGGGTCAGGGAGGTCGTGGCGTCGGTGCTCGTGGCGATGATGCGGGAGACGCGGTCGTAGGCTTGCGGAGCGAGGGTCGTGACTGTGAAGGTTTCTTCGTAGAGTTGGGCGTCGGCTGACATTGTTGGTGTGTGTGGTAATTCGTTTCGACAGGTGATATTTGGGGTTTGCGACGCGAAGTTCTTTGGGTTGGTATGCGGAATTGGTCCGCTCGGAGGGTGGAACGTGCACACGACATCGTGGAACCCTCGACTTCTTTCTCGATCATTCTCGATTGCTCTCGTTGCTACACATTTGCGGGTGTCATACCCGTCCGTCGAGCTGGAATGGTAGGCGTCATTTATCCGAGGTATCACTGCGTACCAGGCTTTCTCTATGATCGACCGCTGACCTGGCTGGATCTGGAGTTGAACGGAGGATGACCTGGCAGGCACCACGGAGTCCGTAGCATTGAAAGCCTTCCCGGTCTGAACGATCGTCTGGCCACAACAGTCTGACATTTACGACGAGGCCGTTTCGACGGTACGAACCAAGCAAGAACGACCGCAATGTTCGGCATCATCATCTCCGGCCGTCCCGTGGACGCCACTCCTCAAATTGTGGCAGAGACCCAGTATGCCTTCCGAGTCTCTCCAACTCCAACATTCAGCCACATAGTCGTCTTCTTGCTGCCAGGCTCTGAACTCCCACCCAATGTCGCGGCTTCAGTGTACGTACAGATCCCGCCGTCGTCGGACTTCAAGCTGCTGGGCGCCATCGGCCCTGGAAAGGAATCGGCAATCTTCAAAGTCCACGGGATCAAACCTACAGCGGGTATCATCGATATCGACGCCATGACCGAGCATACTACGACCTCCGCGAGCGGAGCCGCAGGCGACATCGTGGTCGGTATCTCCATCGAGCCCGCCGCCCAGGTCGAGGCACAGCTTGCCCAGATGAAAGCCGGACAGCAGACTTCGAACGCGCTAGTGCCGATGCACTCTGTACCGAGCAGTCAGTTCACTACCAAAGTCTTGGCGCAGAGGATCATTGGCAACGCGTTCAACTTTTTGGCCAGCTTCGGCAGTGATGTGGTGCCGTTGAAGGCATTTCAGAACTGGTGGGTGAAGTTCGAGAAGAAAGTGGAGCTGGATCCTAGTTTTCTTGAGAGGGAGGAGCAGGTGTGAAGGTCGACGTAGGTTGGAAGCACCCACTGCCTCATTCTGTGGAGGATGCACTAGACGATCTGGAGGCGACCAAGGGTCTAGCGGGCTGTTATGCGAGGTCAGGAAGCGAATGGATCGATTAAAGGAGCCGACATGTTCAGTTACCGCGGACGCTGCTTGATGCATCCCGCATGCCGAACGAAAGTGAATGGACCAGCATCGAACATACATCTTCAGAATGCTCCGGAAGAGTCATAGGCTTGTGAGCCTACGTGCTACGATACTACGCACGTTGTCGATACATCGACACTGTGGAGTCTGACTTGGAAAGATACACAGGACAGAGGGTCCTAGCCATCTGTAGTTGGAGGCCGTCTAGCTACGATAATAGAAGATTCACGAGTCCTCAGTCGTGTCGGGAGCGTTGTTGTCAGCAGAACGCTACCAGTACATGTAATGATTGAGAACGGTTGCAAACAGTCTGGACAGAACTGTGTGCGGTGTATCCCGCTACATGTAACGAGTGACGTGAGGAAGCTATGCCGTATTGCCGAACAGCTGTGGACGCAACAGCACAGCTTCAACCCCGTCTCATGTACACGTACATGTCATGTACACGTACATGTAACACAGCATCGATCATTGCCAACGACATTTATCCGGCGAACGTACGACTCACCCGGCCGCAGAAGCTAAACCACAAGACCGTCCATCCGCAAAACAACGATCGCAACTATCATACCAAGATGACGCCGACGACGCGACACCATCTCTACCCACCCTTTCCGGCTGAACTGCCCACCGCACCCTTGGTATCCGTATCACTTGCAAAGCTGGAAGCCAGCGACGGGGCCGAGTCAAAAGCTTTCTTCGACGCTTGCAGGAGCCTAGGCTTCTTCTATCTCGATACTCTTGGTTCGCCACTTGGCTCCAGCCTTGTTGAAGAAGCGGAGCAGTTGAACGACTTGCAGGCGAGATTCTTCAAGTTACCGGATCAAGAGAAAGAAGAGTATGCCCGTGAGAAGGTCGATCCATTCTTTGGTTACAGACATGGCGATTTGGGTACGTCCCATGATGATGGGACGCCGAAACGCAACGAGAGCTACAATGTGAGATCACTTTGACGTCTCAAGAGACAAGATTGCCACTTGGCTTACGCTCGCTTCCTCAGATGCGCAAGGACGACTTCGAGGGCAACTGCGAGGCACTGCCTCATCCTAGCTTGATCAAGGAGCATTGGTCTCTGCTGCAGTCATACGTCCGCCACTGCCGCGCCGTCATCGACCTCATGCTCACACACCTCGAAGTCCATCTCGAGCTTCCCATTGGTACCCTCGCCAACCTGCACCGCATCAAAGAGCGTTCCGGCGACCACGTCCGGTTCAATCAGCGCGCGATCCAGCCTTACTCCGACGGCGACGCAAAACAGGGCGAGCACACGGACTTTGGCACGCTCACCATCCTATTCAACTGGCTCGGGGGGCTCCAGATCCGTCGCCCTGATACAGAAGACTGGGTGTACGTCAAACCAGTACCCGGACACGCGATCATCAACCTCGGCGACAGCCTGGTGAAGTTCACGGCCGGCATTCTGCGGTCGAATGTCCATCGTGTGGTAGTGCCTCCTGCGCCGCAGGATACCATCGTCCGGAACAGTCTCGTGTACTTCTCGCGGCCGGAAGATACTGTGGTGTTGAGGCGGTTGCGAGGGGGGCTTATAGACAAGCAACCTTGGCCGGAGACTTCGGAGCCAGAGATGACCAGTCAGGAGTGGATTCTGAGGCGTTCTGTGGGTGACTTGAAGGGCGTTTATACGCACTCTGGGGGCTTGGAGCTGAGGCCGCAGATGGCTGCTGGTCGGGTGTGAGTACGACGTCATTGGTACCGTCAATTTTAGTTGTGCTTGAGATCATGACATGGTCGGTGTTCACGATCCCAAGGCGTCCATGTGCCATCGTGCTGCCACGGTGCCTTTACCTGTCCCTGTCACTTGATCGGGGGGTTGTCGGCTCGTCGTGCACATCTATGTCCGTACGGTAGCGGCTTGTTGAGTACATGTTGTTGAATAGTTGGAATGGTGCCACCTTATCTACCTTACACGTTCCGGTAGATGAGCAAGGGATGGGGGTCCATCCCATCTCCCAAGTCACTGTGATCAACACCGAATGGAGCTACGACCGCCTACTCTGGAAGGTTCCGGCTACACGGTGGCCGCGTCCCCGGGCATCTCGTCCCGTCCGCAACTTCAAGGGTCTCGATCCTCGACCCTCCATTTTTCTCGGTATGGAGACCGTGCAATGGCGTTACGCTGATCATTGTCGCCTGGCACTGAGAGGCGCACGGCGGTCCGACCGTACAGGCCATCTCGGAGCTGGAGCATGGACGACCTCCCCGCGGAGCTGCGCGGGCTCGTGTCGTATCTGGCGCAGGACGACCGACCAAGTGCAATTTTGAGCGATGCGGACGAGGTGGCTTACTGCAATGCCAGCTTCGAAGGACTCGCCATCTCGAAGCACACGTTAAAGACCCTCTTGAGTCAATGGCGTGTGCCCGATCGGCCGGTCGAGAAGCTGTGTGGGATCGAAGGAGAGGACGGGAGGACGTGGAAGCGGGTACATGTGTTGGACGGCTGGACAACTCTAGTGTGTGTGGGAGTCCACGGGCATCATGCACAACATGCTGCAACACGTACAGAGTCTGCAGAGCGATCCGAGACAAAGCCAGCGATACCCGACACTGATGGCTCTCTGACCCCCTCGAAGAGTCAGGATTTCGACTGGACCAAGACCGAAGTCCTCGGGCTGAGTCCCTGGACACGGTATGTCCGCGACTTCGACTGGAGCACCACGCCGCTGGGCCCGATGCGTACGTGGTCATTGCACCTGCGCAGTGCTGTGGTGTACATCATGAACAATCCTCAACCTCGGCTCCTGTTATGGGGGGTGGACGAGATCTTTGTATATAACGAGAGCTGTATTGGTCTTTTCGGTGAGCAAACACTGGTGTGAGGCTTGGATGTCAGCAAACTGGAGCTGACTCGACCACCCGTCATAACGTAGGTCCCAAGCATCCATCTTGTCTAGGACAGCCCGCCCCTGTAGCCTGGGTCGAGATATACGACCCCATGCGTCCGTATTTCGAGCAAGCTTGGCAAGGCAATCCAGTCACACTCACGGAGCTGCCGGTCATGATGCAGAGGGAAGGTGCTGCGATCGAAGAAAAGTTTTTCGACCTCTCTCTCCTGCCCATAGTGGGTCAACATGAAAATGAGCGGCCTGCGGGGGTCCTCGATGAGCTCGTTGATGTTACGCAGACTGTCCGCGGCCGAAGACGACGGGATTCCGTCAGGTATGTTGGTCAGGCGATTGGCTCGGCAACTTCGTTGAAGCAGCTTTGGCCTGCGTTTCTTATTGGTCTGGAACCTGCTGTTGTAGACGCACCATATGCTGTCATTTACTCGATTCAAGATGACGATTCCGCGACCCACGCAAACACTTTCGAGAAGAATTGCATCCTGGAGGGGACTGTCGGCATCGACGCTGATGACGGAGCCCTGCCCGAGCGATTCGGTCTTGGTATGCAGCTTGAGGCCTGCTCTGGGATTATTAAGGCATGCCTACGAGTTTGGCAGAGTTTAGAGCCGATCGCATTGCACAGCGCAGATGGTTCATTACCCATCAGCCTTCGACGTGCAAGCCTTGGTCGAGGCTTCGACGATGAGCTCCGCATGGCGATAGTCACGCCTATCATGTCAGCTGTAGCAGACCAAGAGATGCTCGGTATTCTCGTCATTGGACTCAGCCCCAGATCACCGTATGACGAAGAGTACAAGCTCTGGACTCACATCGTGTCCGATCTCGTCAGGAAGACAGCAACTTTGATCATACTCCCGGAGGAGCAGCGGAGAGCGCAAAGAATTGCGAACGAGCTCAACGACTCACTGGTACATCAGCTCCGCATTACCACCCTGCAAGCCGAACAAAGCGAGGGCAAATTCCGCCGCATGGCAGAAAGCGCACCGCAAGGAATGTGTGAGTATACCGAATGCCATGACCATTGGGTTGTGAGAAACGCTGACCTTTACCACCATCGTTTCCAGACATGTTCGACTCTGAGGGTAGGACGCTCCATGTCAATGATAAGTACCTTGAGATACTCGGCGAGACACGAGAGCACCATTCTACCCGCCGTCCACGCAGTGATGATTGGAAAGATCAAGTGCATGCCGAGGACCTCGATCGCTTCCTGAATATGTGGAACACGATTATGGGAAAGAAAGTGCCTGTCACCTTCGAGTACCGACTGAAGAAACCGTGGAAGTCGATCGATGATGCTACTGGCCAGGAATTGGAAGGCGAAACCTGGCTTCTGGCAAACGCTTTCCCGGACATTGGGACTGATGGAGAAATCCTGGCCGTAATGGGCTGGCTGACAGACGTGAGCCACAGAAGAATGGCAGAAAAGCTGCTTGCCCAGCGGTTGAACGACGCGCTGGAGAACAAACGACAAGTAAGTTTACGAGATGAACTATGCTGTTGATAAACGCTGATGGTGTGTTAGAGCGAGAACTTCATTGGTGACTATGGGACAGGCTCCGCTATCGACGCAAGCTAATCACTCGCAGATATGACTTCACACGAGATGCGCAACCCGCTGAGTGCAATCCTGCAATCGGCAGACTCGATTGTCACTGCATTCACAGCCATGGGAATGCCGCTGACGGGAGAAGGCTTAAATCTGTCCCCCGAAATTGCCGACGAGATCATGGAAGCTGCGCAGATCATCGTTCTTTGCGCTCAGCACCAGAAGCGCATTGTGGACGACATCCTGACCCTATCGAAACTTGACGCGAGCCTGCTCGCCATATCGCCGGAAAAGGTCCAGCTTCCCAGCCTTCTCAGAAAGGCTCTCAAGATGTACGAGGGCACACTCATTCACGCCGGCATCGACGCCACGCTTTGTGTCGAACCGTCGTATAGAGAGCTTGGAGTGGAATGCGTGATGCTCGATGCCAGCCGGCTGCTGCAAATCATCATCAACTTGTTGACAAACGCCATCAAATTCACGCAGTACTCGGAGGTCCGCAGAATCACCATAAAGCTTGGAGCATGCCTCGAGCGTCCCACTGGCAACCATCACAAAATCAACTTCATACCCATTAGACCGGGACGTCAAAGCCCACCAGTGGTGCAGGCCGAATGGGGCAATGGCGAAGACGTCTACGTCCAGATCGCAGTGTCAGATACCGGGGAAGGGCTGAAAGAAGAGGAGCTCTCGTCGCTGTTCCAGCGATTCTCGCAAGCCTCCCCGAAAACATACAAGCAGTACGGAGGCAGTGGTCTTGGCCTCTTCATCTCGCGCGAGCTCTCTGAGCTCCTCGGCGGGCAGATAGGTGTCGCGAGCACAGCCGGCAACACCACCTTCGCTTTCTTCGTCAAGGCGAAGAGATGCGCCCAGGAAGCGGGTGGGAAACGGCCCTCGGTCCCGCGGGTACCCAGCATATCGGACAAGCCTATTTCATATGGCCGCAAAGGCAGTATAGCCCCAGCGTCCCCGCCTGAGGATCACCGCCAGGGGACGATGAGCTCCGATACACTCTCGTTTGGAACGCATGCCACTGCGGGTGCTGAGCTGCCAATCATCAACGGGCCGAAGGGTAAGGTGCCTAACGGCGACGCCACGCATGCGAAGAGTGATGTACTTCACGTCTTGGTCGTGGAGGACAACATGGTCAATCAGCGGGTCATGTCACAGCAGCTCCGGCGCGCCGGGTGCGTGGTCCACGTTGCGAATCACGGGCTGGAGTGTCTAGGTGAGTCGTCCGAATACATAGTCCTGGACCCGAGACACAATTGACAATTCATAGGTTTCCTCGACCACACAATCTTCTGTGAAGCCACCACGCCTCTCTCGATCATCTTACTCGACCTGGAGATGCCGACGATGGATGGTCTAACGTGTATCCGCCACATCCGGGAGCGACAGGCCAGCGGCCGCATCAACAAGCACGTTCCCGTCATTGCTGTCACTGCGAACGCGAGGTCTGAGCAGATCTCTGTTGCGATAGCTGCTGGTATGGATCAAGTGGTAGGTGCAAAGTCTTGCCTGATGTGCATGGCTGTTGCTGACTATGTTGCTATGTTATATAGGTTACGAAACCGTTCCGGATACCGGAGCTCATGCCGCAGATGGCTGCGCTCGTTGCTGAAATTGCAATACTAAAGCATGGCTGAGAGCGAGCGCCTATCGAGACTGTGCGCAGCCTTAGCAGGAGCAATGCCATCCAATGCGCGCTGCTGCGTTGCTCGCAAGACGGGTGTCCAAGTGGTGCCGCCGCACCGGTGAATCTACAGAAGCCCGGACATCCGTCCTAAGACTGATCCGATGCCGGCGTGCATTGAGCATTGACCGGGCAACACCGAGAATGACTGCTTCGGTCTGAGGTCTCTCAGAATCGTCCACCATGGCAGCACGCACACATGGGCAACTTCGAGCCGCATCGTGCAACCGCCTTCGATGCGCGGAAGGTCGATCAACGCAACAGAGAAACCGCATATCGAAGTCCACCAAGCGTACGCAATCCCGCCCTTTGCGACATGCGCTCAGCAACCCCGAACCTCGATGTCCAACGCGCCCAGCGTCCATACCACAGCCAATGACCAGACACCCTAACGCCTCTAACCCCGAACGCTCGTCTTTTGGGTATCTTCGCACATCCAAATCACATCACCATCAACGCATCCTCTCCGGCCCAACGATCGCCCGCGACCGATATCCCCATTCTCGCACACAGCCTCCACACTCACACCTGTCCCCAAGGCGATTTCGAACCGAAATGGAACGAGTACCAGGCGCGAATGTCTTTCCACTTGAGGGTGCTGGGCAGGAGGTTGCCTTCGGAGAATTGCCTGCGCGGCCGCTTGGAGGCGATGCGCGTCGAGGGCTCTTGGTCCATGATGGTCAGGGGGGAGCACAGGCGCGTGCTGGTGGGAGATCGTAGTAGAGGTACGCTTGAGTCTTGAGTGACGGCGGGAACTCGGATACCGCGCGCGACCTGAGTTATCGTGTGGATGTGGGTGTGTAGAACGGAGAGAATGGTAGTGACAGTACGATGCGATAACGTCTGTATATGTTATATCACGATAACGTCAAGATCAAGGAACGAGTTCGTCACGAAACACGGCAGCCGATAGTAGACGGGAACAATGCGAGGTGCAGGGGCAACCTGCAGGGGCCCGATCATTTCTATTCTGGCGGTCCGTGTGGGAGGCTCTCCGCACCGGAACCTTACATGTACCAACATGACTCGTCAATCACCTCACGTTCGCCTCTCTCACGCGATACATCGTACACGGAACGTCTCGTAGATATCAGCAACGTTGCAATGGCTAGGTAATGCACACAGACGCTTTCTATTCACCTTTCTGGTGACGAGAGTCTCCCAAAACCTTCGCTCAAGATCGTAAAGGCATTTGCCTCTTCATAAGGTACTATTCTATCCACGACCACATCAAGGCGCCGGATGCAAATATTCGTAATACCTCTGCAGCGGCTGCACCACATTGAGCGCAAACTCCTCACGCCATTTGCTCCCCTGCACGACCAGCGGAGCCTGCCGCAACGTCCAATTGACCGCCGACGCATAGTCGTCCCCTGCCTCGCCCTCGACGTCCTTGAGCCACTGGCAGGCAATGACCTGGCGCATATTGGGATCGCTCCTGAGCGGGGCGTAGGCTGGGTTTTGCCAGAGGTGGTGGTCTTCGAAGCGCGTGCCGAAGCAGAGCTCAAGGAGGACTATGCCGAGCGTGGAGAAGCTTTGGTCGCTTTGGCCGATTGGCGGTTTGGCGTTGGCCGATTCGAATTGCGTGAGGACGTAGGGCTCGCCGTGGAGGGTTAGCGCTCCGTTGTCGTCGGTAAGGGGGAAGTGGACGTTCTCGGCTGTCCACTGCTCGTGGAGCCAGGGCGTCGAATGGAGTTGCAGATGCGAGGATGCGAGGGTGAGTGCAATTCCGTAGCGCTGAACACGGGTGAGGCGTGGTCGGAAGTTGGGCTTGAGGGTGTCTGCTAGAGTGGTGCCGGCGTCTGGTCCGTGAGAGGCACCAGCTACCAAAGGGGTCTTCTCCGCAGCGGGGTACACTGCGTAGTACCGATTGAGGTCCACATCAACCAAGGTCAAGATGCATGAGTCCGACGACTGAGGGTGCGTGACGGCGGTGCACAGACTGTCGGTACTCGCTGTAGTCTGACAGGTGCTTGCAGACGCGGATCGGAACCTGACGGTCTTCCGCTCGGGCGGAGGACTGGTCGACGTTACCGTGGAGCTTTCTGATGCAATCGGCAGACTACTGGTAGATGCTGCCAGAGGAGGTGAGATGGTGATCGCGGGTGCCGAAATGCTAGGCGATTTCGCTCTATGCCGCCACGGAAGCTGTAAACGGCTGAATTTCTTCGCGGGTTGAGACATGTTAGACGGCGTAGGTATGGCTGAATTCGATGGCGCCTTGATCAATGGTGGTAAAGACGATGGAGACGCTGATGGAGTCGGCGAGGAATTCACCTGCACCAAGGGTGGGTCTTGCAGCCGGATATCGATCGATTGATATAGCCACGGGGGCGACGATATCTTGCTGCTCCCGGGACAGTACGTAAGCCTGATTTGCATGTCGACCATAGTCGAAGTTCTGTGTTGTAGCCAGAGGTTTGCGCAATGTAGCGACTGGCAATTGCATTGCCAAGCATCCCTTAGCAGCTTGAAGATCACGTCCGCATGACTCCAGAATTGTAGCAGGGCCTTGCTGACTTTCTGAAGTGGCGCCTTTGCTTCGACCTGTGACAAGGCTGAGACCTGATCGGTATCGCTCAGAATATCGCGCAGCGTTGAGATCTGACCCTCTAGCTCATCAAACAGGGCATCTCTCGAGGTGCCCGTGAATGCATACTTGATCCTCTTGCCCTGAAACATGGCGTTGTGGAAGACATCGTTCGCCCTGAGTTGTAGCACCGTCGAAGCTTGCGCAGGCTGGGTGGTGTTCGCTGGAAGACCCTACGGAACGTCAGCGAGGTGCTTTGCAGTTAAGCGGTTGGACGTCTTGCATACCCGTGCCTTGTGCTCTAGCTGATCTTGAAATCGCTGGTCATTCACGTACGTCTCCTTGCACAGCTGAGCGACGGTTGCGACCATGCCTCTCAAAGTCTCAACATAGTATTGGTGTCCTTCATCTAGCCTCTTCTCCAGAGCCTCGCCGACATGCTTCTCCTTCCATCCTTCACCGCCAGGCTCAAGCAGTAGCTCGGCATACTCGGGCTTGTCCACGATCCCGTCGTTCAACAGCGGCAGTAGAAGCTGCTTCAAGTGGAGGCGAAATTGGAGTTCGCAGAGCTTGACACGCCTCAGGTCCTTCCCATGCTGCCGTCTGATATCGATGAAGGTACCGGCAACCTTTTTGAAGTCGGCGTAGTGCTCCATGGCGGAGATGCACAGCGGGATCCCGCCCAGCACGAGGCCGAGGATGACTTCGACACCACTCATACTGCAGTTAGCAGATAGTCGACGACTCGGCAGCGACCTCTGGCTGCTGCTCCCTACAACGCTGCAGTTCTGTGATTTGCTCGGGTCATTATTCCATGTACACTGGGCTCTGCTCCGGACCAATATCGGCCTGCTGTCCGAGGGCACTACTGTGTTGGAGATGTTATTCGTGTCCCCCAGCACCACCCTCGGGCCTGTATGAGACCGAACAGATCAGGAGAGCGAGACGGTTCACTTGATGCCCATCGGGCTGATGAGGAGCTGGTCGGTTGTGGCGCACTCTTGGCAATAGTTCTAGAGCTGACCATGGCTCATGAGCTTCGAGTCAGCGCTTCTCCACCCAATGCCGTTGAAGACTAACCGGGCACCTGTATATCAGAGTCCTGGACGGATACACCCATGTTAGAGGCCGTCAACGCAGCAGCGCTCGCAGCGTAGCCTCCTGCGACACCATCTATGTCCCGCCGCGTGCGCTCCATGTTTCCATACTACCCTTGAGGTGAGGTGTGGCAAGCCTCTGCTCCGGGAACGAGGATGTCGGAGCCTACATGTACTGGAAAGATCACGATCGCCTTCAAGACTAAGGAGTGTTTGACCGGCTTTGACTCCCTCTTGCACAACGATGGGGCGAATGCCGGCAACATCGCGGAAGCCGTAAAGGACAACCTCGCACGGTTTCGCATCTGGGCAGGCAACATCGGAGCACATCATAGCCCTCATGACAAGCGGTCTGCGGATTATCGACTGAGGGATGGACCAGAAGTGTGCGCGCAGCTCATCGAGCTACTTGAAGAACTCATCGACAGCAACACTGAGATAGCGGAGAGTCTCCAAGGTATTCAGGAGGACACAAGCTCAAGAGCATCAAACGCCGGCGTATCATCCGCACTCGCCAGAAAGGAGAACGATATCCACGAGGTCTGCTTGATCGCCGGAGATGTAATTACTAGCCTTTTGAAGGTCTCGGTCCTTCTTCGGAGCGCAACAACACGAGATCGCTACGCCAGGGCAGCAGCAGCTTCTGAAAGTCAGGCCTTTGTTCCAGATTTCGACATTCGCCATGTCAAAGACGAGTATCCCAAGGTGGGCAAACGCCCCTGGCTTACTAAGCGGCTGGGAACGGCTATCGCTCAGCGACGGCAGTTCTTGAGATACAGCAAGGACCACAGCGAGAAGATAGCACGTGAGAGCCGTGTCTCCGCCCAGCCAGAGAACACGTTGAGCCTCGCCATCACCCAGATTGCACCATCAATCAATCGTACGTCACGGAGAGGCGTGCTTAGCACGTTGGGAGCGCCGACGATAGCAGAGACTACGGCTAGTACCGTGGACGTCGCTCGATTGCAGGGTGTCATGCTTCGCCCGACGCAGCTGGATCAAGACAATACGGACGCGCAGTCCGAGAGTCTTTCGTACCTCTCATCACAGTCTAGTTTGGCGGTCGAAGGCAAGCTGCAAGTCGTGCGGCTCGATACTCTTAGCGCGGCCCGCGTGCCCTTTGAATGCCCCTATTGCCATGGCATCGTTTCGATGCGATCGCAAGGTGCATGGAAGTAAGTCGAGCTGCACTCCCAAGCTGCGTTTATTATGAGCGGATGCGCTGGAATGGAGATGATGATACGCATGCTAACCACCGCACAGGAAGCATGTCTTCCGTGACCTACGAGCGTATGTGTGCACTTTCAAAGACTGCAAAGAAGGCCTTTTTGAAGACCGACAGACATGGTTCGAGCACGAATCGAGTCAACATCGGCGACACTGGGTCTGCCTCTCCTGCCCAGGCAAGACCTTCGACACTGCCACGGCATTTCGTCAGCACCTGCAAGTAGTGCATCTTCAGAGAGTACATCAACATGCCGGAGGTCACATGACATCGGAGGTCGATCTCCTCCTCGAAGCGAGTTCAAGACCCTCGGATCGAATCTCTACAAGTGCATGTCCATTTTGTGATACTTGGGAGGCTCGCGTACGGCAGAATACAAGCGCGATCCAGAGGACCCCAACAGGAGAATCGCCGACGGTCGATGCGAGGTACTTCCGAAGGCACGTTGCTGAACATCAGGAACAGCTTGCATTGTCGGCGCTTCCAATCAGCTTCAACGACAATGAAGGGGACTCGGCGGGAGCTGAAGAGACAGGGAGCGACAATGACTCGGCGGAAGCTGAGGAGATAGGGAGTGACGATGACGCGGCTCAGGAGTTGTCGGATACTGACGATGCTTTACGGAGATCTTCTCTCCAGCAACATTCCGAAGAGCCCGATGCACAGAAATCACTGAAGGAGTGGTGGAGGGAGGTTGCATTGCAGAAAAACGTTCGTAAAGCCAAGGCCGACCTATCACTTGGAAACGCGCCGGCCATAGACACGAACTCTGATGGTGCAGGAGTCTCAGGTCCATCATCGCAATGTGCGGTGATTGTACGCCGTTGCGTAGAGTTTCTCGTCTTCCATCACGCGGAGAATGTGGAGAACATCTTTCGATTTCCAGGACATAAGCAGGTGGTGCAAGACCTGAAACAACGCTTCCAAGCTAAGGGGGACGTCGACTTGACGGTGGCATGTGAGGTCAAGGACATCATTAACGTTGCGGACCTTCTCAAACACAGTCTTCGCGAAAGTCCGCAGGATCTGCTACCAGAGGACCTCCGACCGAAATTTGCAGAGTGTCTCAACGTTCGAGACACTGATGGCTTGGACGACCTGCAGCAGATCAAGACGTTGGTATACTCGCTACCGCATGAAACCCGCATGATTTTGATGAATCTGTTCTTCCTGCTTTCACGTATTGATGCCAACAGCGATGTCAACAAGATGGGAAGACGTAACCGTAAGTGAATCAGGCTCGCTTCTGGCAGTGGTCACCTACTGATCCGATCACAGTCAGCATTGTTTTCGCGCCGACCCTGAACATGTCGACGAACCTGATCGCCACGTTCATTAAAGGCTACAAGTACATCTTTGCGTCAGACACGGACAGTAGCTTGATCGCAGCGAATCGTAAGCACGAGGTGTCCGCTGCGACCGTAGGACGAGTACGGGCATTATTCGATTTCGAACCTACGGAGCCTGGCGAGCTGCGGTTCAAGAAGGACGACATCGTCGAGGTGACTGAGAGTGCTTTTAAAGACTGGTGGAAGGGCAATCTCAACGGCGCAACGGGAATCTTCCCGCTGAACTATGTCGAGAAGGTGCGGGAAGTCAGGGCGCTGTACGATTTCCACGCCACGGAGGAAGGCGAGCTTTCCTTCCGCAAAGGCGACACGATCGTCGTGACTGAGAGCAATTACAAGGACTGGTGGAAAGGCAACCTGCACGGCCAGACCGGTATTTTCCCAGTCAATCATGTCGAGAAGCTGGGCGACTTTGCAGAAGGGGAGAGTGCCGCTGCAGCGACACCGAAGAACACCCGGACAGCCGTTGCGCTGTATGACTCTCTCGACACGGAGGACGATGAGCTCGGATTCCGGAAAGGCGATACGATTACTGCGGTTGAAGAGCTAACCAGGAATATTTGGAAAGGCACGCTGCGCGGGAAGACTGGCCTCTTCCCAGCGAACGATGTGCAGGAGCTGAGTGACTCTAGAGAGCCGGATCAGCCCGTCCCAGCTTCATCCAAAAAGGAGCGGAGAGCCAGGGCGCTATTCGACTTCCTACCCACCGAGGACGGCGAGCTAGGGTTTCGAAAAGGCGACCCGATTATCGTGCTCGAGACCAAGTGGGGATGGTGGAAAGGCATGCTGCGCGGACAGATTGGAGTCTTCCCGGCCGACTACGTCGAGGAGCTGAGTAACCCTCAAGAGCCGGACCCACCCGTCCCAGCGACGTCCGCGAGGAAGCGAAGAGCCAGGGCCCTGTATGACTTTGACCCCGCGGAAGAAGACGAGCTGAGGTTCCGGAAAGGCGACATCATCGACGTGACTGAAGGCAAACCCGTGGGCGACGTTATCAACGTGGTTGGCAAATGCGAGGGATGGTGGGGCTCGCTGCGCGGACAGACTGGACGTTTCCCCGCCAACCACGTCGAGGAGCTATTCGACGACCCGGAAACGGATCAACCTGGCCAGGCGGGACGCGAGAGGGACCGGCGAGCCATGTATGGCATTCACCCCGCGGAAGAAGGCAGGCTTAAGGCTCGGGAAGGCGACAACATTGATTTCGCGGCGAGGAAATTCGACGAAATGTATGGGACGGCGCTGGATGAACCAGCTGAATCTGCCGACGACTTCGCAAGCAGTGTATCCCAAGAACGCGAAGTCGCTCGGAGTAATGATGTGAAGGAACGTAAGGAACCGTGGGGCGATTCTTTGCGTATGTTACACACCCAATTTACACATGTACTGGCATGCAGTCAAGCAAAGTCGATACTAACGGCTCTATTCTGTGTAGAAAGGATCAAAATCAGCGCCCGGCGCGAAGCATGGAACCAAAGCAAGACAGCTTCAGGGAACTACAATCCTTTTGCTCGGAACAATGCGCAGAGGCGGCGAGTGCAGGAACCTGTCGAGGAGGCGCCCCGTGGCGAGGGAGAGCCGGACCCGAAGCTGTCACGTACAGCTTCGCTGTGATCGAGCACACCGAATGCTGAAGCTGCCAGTGAAGGGGGTCGGAAACCAGGATTGGCATGCTCGACAGTTGCGTCGGTCAATCGCCGCGGCCCCGAGTGTCACCCAGCTATCGTGCCTCTGTAGAATGACTTTGGGAACTTCCGGGTGACCCTCATTGGGCGCGGCCTCGACGAAGACATCCTCCGCACCTCTTCGACCGGAGGAAAGAATGGCGACGCCGTGGTCCGGGGTCAAAAGGGACTGTACCGCAGGAGACGAGTAGCAAGTCCATGTCAACCTTCTGTAGTCACTCCCGTTGATGCTCGGTAAAGTTCCGACGTGCAGAGGTATATAGTCTGGTGCACGGTGGTGACGGGGGGCGGAGAAGTGCAGCACTACCGTATGTTTTCGAGGAAGCCCGCACGTCGGAAGGTTGGTGACGCGGTCGTAAAGTGTCCCTACTTGACCTGTAGAGAACATAGATCCTTGCCCATATACGTGGGACTCAAGACGCTTATCTCTCCCGCGGATGTGAAGTTCAACAGATGAGGTGCAGGCTGCTTTGTTGTCGTGGCCCGTCGGGGAATCGGGGGCTGGATCTATCCGATCTCTCTACGTCATGGAACGAGTCTCCCGCTGCAGCTAAACTCTATATTCCACGCGAACACCTCGATCGGGCGGGCGATGAGGCCAGGGATGGACAACGGCTCCCCAACCTCCAAAGGCGAATAATAATAATCGTCTGTTGTTGTCATTCAAACCGCAGTTGAAGCTGAAGCTATGACGAAGATCGCTTGAAGGCCAGGCCTCGACGGGTGGTGACTAAGACACAATCCTGCGTGAGACTGCACTCCTCTCTTGCACTGCTCGAGCATCTGCCGCGCCATTCATATCTATACTTCGTTTCAACCTGCTATCAACCCCGGCGGCGTGTAGCGAAGCCATTTGCCCATCATGTCGAGCGCCGCAGAACAAGTATGGCCATTTTCTCCCCTACTCCACCCTGTCCCCATCGACTCTCTACGCGAATGCTGGCGCAGGAGCTGACGGAGGACGCAGGCACAACAAATAGCAGAAGCCCATGGCAAGCCATATCCACCGCAAGAGCAAGCATTGGGCCAGACCCCATCCGCACTCCCCGATGCCCCGATATGCGCCGTCTTCCTCGTTCTCTTCATTCTGACCGGCGCGGGACATATGTTTCTATTGAAGTACAACGCGCGGAAGGGCAGGAAATTCATACTAAGCGGCATGCTGTTCGGTGAGTCTGGATGGCGAAAACACGCCGAACGCGTGGATCAGCTGCTGATACGGTTTCCAAAGGCTTCTGCTTCACGAGAATCTTCGCCAATAGCTGCCGGATAGCATGGTCCTTCCACCCCACAAACGTCAAGATCGGCATCGCAGCGCAAGTCGCGGTATACGCCGGTATCATCCTACTATTCATCATCAACCTCGTCTTCACCCAGCGCATCATTCGAGCGCAGCACCCTCACTTCGGCTGGACCAAACCCTTCAGCATAGCACTCCCCGTCCTATTCGTGATTGTTGTGGGCACCATCCTAGCGCTCATCGTCGGCGTCATCTACTCCTTCTACACGCTCAACGTGGCCACTCTGCGAGCGGTACACTACATCCAAATGTACGGAGAAACCCTCTACGCCTTCGTCGCCTTCCTCCCACTACCCCTCGTCCTCGCCTCGGCCATCGCCCGCCGCCACCCCAGCATCCGCAACAACGACACCATCGACAAATTCGGCTCAGGCTCCATGCGCACCAAAGTCGCCATCGTCCTCATCTCCGCCACCTTCCTCACCCTCGGCGCCTGCTGGCGCTGCGCCACCCTCTACCTCCCCAACGGCCACACAGGCAGCCCGGAGCACCCCTGGTACTACAGCAAAGCCTGCTTCTACCTCTTCAACTTCACCATCGAATGGTGCGTCGTGGCCTTCTGGCTCGCCATGCGCATCGACAAGCGCTTCTACATCCCCAACGGCGCCAAGGGCCCTTTCTCCTACGGCGGCGGCTTCACCTTCGCCGGCGAGCCCGGCAACGAGAAAATCGCCCTCGGCAATCGCGACTCCATGCGCCACCTCGTCGGCTCCCAGGCCTCCTTCCACAGCCGCGTTTCCTGGGGCGGCAGCCGCCACTCCCTCGCCCGCGACAGCCGCGTCTCCTGGGGCGGCATCTCGCGCGAAGACGTCTCCGCCGGGTTGGCCGAAGACGGCGTGCACGTCATGCCCTACGCGCCGTACGCGAGCAGCAGCCACCATGCGAACGAGTCGTCCGAGTCGGTCGACCGGCAGGGCCAGACGGCCGCGGACGTCGGGATCGAGGGCACCGAGGCGGAGATGGGCTGGGATCCGAAGAGCGGGCGGTGGGCGCTGCGGCCGATTGCGAATACGATGAGTTTTGGCTTGCAGCGGCCGGCGGCGGCGTATGCGCCCGTGCAGACGAAGTCGCCGGTGCGGGAGAATTTTGCGGAGTGAGTGGGTGCGGGGGCTGTGGAGGTTCTATTCTGTACGGGCAATAATTGGGGAAGTGTTTGGTTTTCTGCGTTTCAGCGGCCTTCAAGGTAAGGCGTTAGTGGATACAAGGACTTTGGCGCTTCCAGGACGGTCGGGCAGGTGGGCCAAAAGGCGGTTTGGGTCTTGGATTGGATAGGACACGATGCGATGAAGTCTCCTTACAACCACCTCTACTTTTAGTGTATAAACGCCGATGTTGCTCACAATATACCCACTGCGCCATGCGCAAAGGTGATGGGAGAGCTATATCGCTGCTATCTACGTGACCCGTGCCGAAGACTGTTGAAGATCTCATGTCGAGCCAACCGGGCTACAGTTCCCTCCCCTCCTCCCATCAGCAGCCGCTGTAACAATTCACCCCTGACCCCGAAACGCCGACTCCATCGCCCCAGCCCAGCAATCTAGTGCCTCCGCGATGGCAACCCAGCCCAACGCCAGCTATGCGACAACGCAAGATGTACACTCAAACGAAGTCCCGACGCAGCTTACCCACGCGCGCCCTCACTTCCGCAGCTTGACCATCACATACGGCACCTCGACATCCTCGTCCGTCTCATCATCAGTAGTGATCTCAAAAATGACGTTCTTCTGGTGCCCCGGAATCTTCTTCTTGCTAATGTGCTCGACGAGGTCGGACATCCTACACATTACACCATGTCAGCTTCACTCGTTCCCAACCGGTAGATCAACAAGGCGTTGGGACTTACTTCATCGGCAACCGATCCTTCAGCTTCGCCGCGCTGTAGAAACTAGCATACAGCAGACTGACCCCCGAGCTGATCATGGTGATCTGCAACCCCTTCTTCTTGAAATCCTCGATGAACTGCTTGAGCGGCACGTCCTCGCTCTCGAACCGATCCCACAGCTTGTCGATCGTGACCTCGCCGTTGGGACCCTGGTACTTGCCCTTGGGACTCGCGATGGGCTCGCTGAAACCGAAGAACGGCAGCGCCAGGTTCACGAAGCCGTTCTTGTACTGCTCGAGATCGGTCTTGCCGTCGATGATCTTGTAGAGCTCGAGGATCACGAGGCCCGTGACGAGCGCCGTCGTGGTGGCGATGGCGGGGATGATCTTGCCTGCGATGAACTTGGTCTTGTGCCGGTCCGCGTTGACGATCTTGTAGTTCTCTGCGCGGAGGTTGGAGCACGCGGTGATGAAGTCGATATGGTAGTTCGTGTCGTCGTCCTTCTCGAACTCGACGGCTTCTAGCTTGAAGTTGCCGAGTGTCTTCGGCTGCGGCAGGCCCTGAGCGATTTTCTCCAGGGCCTCGTCGTCGTCCATCGCGCCGTTGCCAGCGTTGGGATCCGGCTCCTTGTCATCCGCCTGGATCCTGACTCCCGGATCGGGCTTGAAGTCCGGTACGATCATGCGGTCGAGGACGGAAAGGATGTGTTGCTTGTCCGAAGACTGCTTGATGTGGTAGTTGAACGCATGCAAATTGGCAGCAGCGAGCACGAAAGTGTAGTGAGTCGGATTCTCCGGATCAAATTTGAGTGGGTCTGGTGCACGTTTGGGACCGGACCAGAAGGGCTGCCCGGACGAGGTCTTGGAGTCCTTCGGGAAGTTGAACAGTAGTTGCGCGATGGCATTGTTGTACTGCTTCTCGAATTGCATGCGCGCCCATTCCACGCAATCGTCGAAGCTCTCTGGCTTCTCTGTTTGCAAGTACTCGCGCAGTGTCTCCAGCGTTTGCTTCTCGTTGCCAGAAGACTTGAGCGCTGTGCTGAGGTAGTCTTTCTGCGTAAGATACGTGTTGACAATTTCCGCCGGGCCAACAAAGTATGTATGGAACAGATCCTTGGCCCAGGCGATGGTGTGTTCGATGCGGTTCGGGAAGGATCGAAGCGTGCACATTGGGAAAGATTGCTCGGGCGGATCTTGCGAGCTTGAGTATGACTCCGTCAATCGTGGTAGTACCACCTGGCTGTTGCCCTTCGTACCAAGCGTACCACTGTCGAGCAGCGGCTTGTGAAAGAAGACACACCGCCTGTCCACGTACGTTCTCGCGTCGACATTGTCCAGCGCATTCGTCACACCATCCAGAGCGTTCCAGAAGTCCTCGTTGAAGATCTCTTCGGTGTCCTGCGCCACGCGGTCCTTGAGCACCGTGATCTTGCCTTTCAAGTCCGGATTCATGGCCTGCACGGCGGCGGCGGCAGCCTCGCTCTTCAGGTGGCCAACATCCTTCGGTCGGAAGAGGAACTGTCTGTTGAGATTACTCCGCTCGATTTGGTCCATGTCAGTCACGCTGATGTTGCCTTTCGGTCCGGAGCCGAGACCAAGCATTGCCCAGTTCTTCAGCATCTCACACCCAATCGCACCCGCACCGACCAGGAATTGCTTGACGTTCGTGACTTTCTCGTGGTACGAGTGGCCGAAGACAGCAATGTTGCCGTCGTATCGCGTCCCGCGAGGTTTGCACTCCTCCTCGCTCCGGGGCGAGCTTGACGGTAATGATTCAAGCGAGTCGAAGTACATCCACTGCTTGATCGGGTGGAACTTTCCAGAGACAGATTTGAGCACCTCCTGCGCCGCCAAGCCGCCGAAGAAGGCAGCCATGGGGCTGATGTCACCGCGTGCTTGGTACGCCAGCTCTTTGATGATCTTCTCGTCCAGGTCCGGCTTATCTTCAAGCGTCTTCGCAGTCTTCTGGGCCAGCTCTAGCACCTCTGCGGCGTCCTTGGCGTTGTGCGGGTGCGGAAGCTCGCCACCATGCTTCTCCGCAAACTCGTGCAAAGCCTGCACACCGACGTGCAGTTGTGCCGGCCGGTCAAACTTGGCGAAGTCAGACATCATGAGCTCCGGTTTCTTGAGCTGGGTGCTCATTGGCTCAAAGTCGATGATCTTCGGCATCTTGACTTGCGTGTACAGTCCGCCGCGCTCATACATGCCAAAGCCAGACACGTCGCCGATCGAGAATGTGTATGGGCCCATCACTTTGACCTTGCGTGGTGTGCCATCATTCAGCTTCGTCATACCCTCCACCTCCGTAAAGCTGACGAAATCGCCGTCCTCAAGACCATGCCGTGTCTCCTCTAGCGTAGACACAAGACCCTCCTCATCAACACCCGCCACGATACCACTGACCGGGTTCTCGCCAGTCGGATCTCCCACCGTGAAGCTCTTCCCGAAGTCCGTGAAGATGGTGCCAAACAGGCCGTAAGTGTCTGTGACGACCACATAGATCCCGTTCTCATGGCAGTAGTCCGCAATCTTGAGCTGATCCTTCAGCGGCGTATCCGTCAGCACCACCGCTTGGTACTTCTTCAACTTTTCCAGGTCGCCCGTCAGACTGTCCGCCTCATGCACGCTCACGGGCGTATACGGGTTCAACTCCGACACCCTCGGCGCGGTGACCTGCGCACGAGGCTTGCCCACATCCTCTGCATGCAGGAAGAATTGCGAGCTCAGGTCCTCTATCCGCGCCTTCTTCGGGTCCCACAGCGTGAGGCTCTTGACACCCGCCAGGGCAATGTTCTTCGCGATCTCCACGCCGAGGCCTCTTAGTCCCACAACCAGCACATTCGAGCTGCCCATACGCTTCATAGCCTCGTGCCCCAGGACGTACAGCTGCCTGCTGTACAGACCCTCATCAATCTCGCCGTTGCCGTCCGCCAGAGCCTGCCGTTTGAGCTGCTCCACGGGAACGGTGATGCCATCGACGTCCAACTTGCCAGCACCGTTAGTGCCGCCGTTGGCGTCGGTCATGATCTTCTTATGCGGACTGGCCACTGCCTCCTCGCCGGAGTGACGTCTCTTGCCCAGCTTGGCGGCGGAGGTATTTGCGTTGTTGGATTCGGTAGGTGGCGAGGTGATCATAAACGCAGCAAGTGTGTCACCTCCCGAGAGCAACGCTTGAATGCAGGATGCAGAGGGATCGAGACAGAGAGAGTGTTACAAGTCCTTTAGTGGAGGATGTGTAAGAACTCGCGCTTCAAGCAGCGCGTTTGACGTAACAGACCAGCAGCTTCGCCGGGCTTCCGTTGTGCCTGAGGCATGAACAGTGCCGCTACATATGACTTGGCAAAGGTGAACGTTGAATGCAACCATGCAGTATGGCACGATCTGATGGGAGAGAATTCTCGCTGCTGGTGAATCCTGCACATGCGAACCCTGAACATTCACGCCCATCACCTGCCATGCCAACCCTACCGACTCACCATGCCAGTTGCGTCCCACATCACCTTCCGGCTCCCAAAAGCTTCATGCTCCAAGGTAGAAACTTACCATACTGCCTCACCTCCAAAGACCAACTCATCGACCGTCACTTCCGCCTGCATCATCGAAGCGTCCAGTTCCGCCCCTACGCCTTCGCCGCCTGCTCCAGTCTCCTAAAAGTAACGTGAGGGCTCATGCATCCTCATCCACTCCAAATCCGACCTCCGCGCCACCCTCTCCCTCAGCCCTCTGCTTACCTCCCGGTCCTGGGCTTCCCGCTTCCTACGCGCCACATACATTTCATAGTTTCCGTGGATCGCTTCTGCCAGTCGCTGTACGTCGGAGAGGAGGAACATCGTGGTCATTACGTTGTCGACCTGGCAGGTACCGTAGCGAGGTACGATAATGCCGCTGGGGATGCCTAGCTTGGCCAGCTTGGCGTATGACGGGTGATGATGGTACCGTGGGAAGAGGTGATGCTCTCTCAGGTCATATTTTTCCTTCGCCTGGGTCTTGGTGATCTTGTCCGGCCACTGCCACTGGTCGCATGCTATGCAGCACCGCAAGCCGTTTGCCAAGATCGCCGAGCGATGCGTCTGTTTTCCGCAGAAGACACAGCGTCGCTTGATCCAGAAGAGTAGGCCATGCTTTCCGGTCAGAAACCTTCGCCCTGGCTGAGTATCGTGCGATTGCTTGTATTTGGTGATCACGGCGTGCGATTTCAACCAGTGCTGGGCCCAGGATTGCAGCTGTTTATCCAAACCCCGGCAAGCTGATGCAAGCTGGTACAGCGCATGAGGCGGCTTTTTGGAGATCAGTAGCTCGGGTTGCATTTCTTTGTCGGGTCTGTGGCTGGGAAGTAGTAATTCGAATATAACACATTGAAGCTCTACCGGAAGAGCGTTAATGCGATCTCGCGGCTCACCTGTGACGTTAGCTAGCGCTGATCTCAAGAGCGGTGCCATGGCGGCGAGGTGTGGTACATGCGTGGGCGTGCTCCCCTGCCGGTGCTGTCAAATGGGAGATTTGTCCTTCGCGCGAGGCGGAAAGGTTCAGGTCAACAGCTTTTGTGGTGCCTCAGGCTCCCCACTTCGCCTCCAACAACCCAAAAGCTGTTCGCTCACACAGGCACACATGCGCATGTACGATCCGTCAAATTGTAGACGCTTTGCACTTACTATCGACAAGCATAGCAGGCCATACTATTTCTCAAGGCCCAAGAATTTGTTCGCCCTGCATGAACACCCGTCTCTGGCTGATGAAAGCTCCTCCTGACTGCATGGATCCTCGACCCAAAGCAGAAGGTGTGGAAGGCCAATAGCATGGGCAGATCAGTACTTGTATGTAAGGTACCGACCTTCGTCTCCCTGCACGTCTTTCATATCAACGGACTCTCTCACAAGCCACCTTCTACCCTTCCCTCCACCTCCCATCTCTTCTCACCTCGTCAAGATGCGTGGCAGTCCCTTCGTGGGCGACGCCGCCATGGCCGATGGCCTCCCCGTCAGAGGTCCATATTCACACGAAGAGGAACCCATGAAAAACTCGGTCTGCGTTGAGGCCGACCTCTTGATCCCCGGCAAAGGTGACCCCATCAAAGACGGCTGCATTGTTGTCGAAGGCAACAAGATTAAGGAAGTGGGAACCTCTACTCAGCTCGCCAAGACGTATTCTCATCTTCCAAAGTACCATGTCAAGGTACTGATGCCCGGCATGTGAGCGTACCAATGGAAACGACTCCTCCATCACTATCAGCGGCATCTGCTAACCCTGCTGCTCTGTGACCTAAGGTGGGACTGCCATGTTCACTTCATCGCCGTCCAGCGTGTTGCCTGGGATGCTATCCTGGAGAGCGCACAGAAGATGGTCCTGACCGGAGCAAGATGCGCTCCTGATCTCGCACGTCTGTTAGACGCTGGCTTCACATCTGTCCGCGAGATGGGCGGCTTCGGTATCCAACTCGACCAGGCAGTGGAGGAAGGCAGCCTCGTAGGTCCGAAAATTTACTCCTCCAACAGCATCATCAGGTAAGTCGCAAAACCTAACCACCAGCGGCCACCGTCATCCTTCACCAGATCTAACGAGACGGACAGCCCCACAGGCGGCCACGCAGACCTCCACCCCCTCCCCAAACCCTGGTTCGACGACCTCTGCCACCACGGCTCGCCCTTCCAAACCGCCGACGGTATCCCCGAGTGCCTCAAAACCGTCCGCATGCAACTCCGCGCGGGCGCCAAAGTCATCAAAATCTGCGCCTCTGGCGGCGTCGGCTCCGAACTCGACAACCCCATCGACCAGCAATTCTCCGACGAGGAGATCAAAGCCATGGTGGACGAAGCGGCGCGCAGCCAGCGGATCGTGGGCGCGCATTGTCACGGCAAAGCGGGGATTATGGCTGCGCTGCGGGCTGGAGTGAAGACGATTGAGCATGGGAGTTACCTGGACGAGGAAGCGGCCGAGCTGATGATTGAGAAGGACGCTATTCTCGTTGCGACGCGGTTGATTGTCGAGAACGGCCTGCAGAGCAAGGACTACTTCAGTCCCGTCGGGTACGCGAAGCTCCGACTCGTCGCCGAGGCGCAGTGGAAAGCCATGCAGATCGCCATCAGCAAAGGCGTCAAGTGCGCCATCGGCACGGATTCCGCCGGCACGCTGACGCCGGGGAATCCGCTCAGTAAGCTGGTGCGGCAGGGTCTCAATGGCAAGGAACTGGGCTATCATGTCAAAGCTGGTATGACGCCTTTGCAGGCTATAGAGGCCGCGACTGCGAACGGGCCGTTGACTCTGGGTCCGCAAGCGCCGAAAGCTGGGCAGTTGAGGGAAGGGTATGATGCGGATTTCATTGGATTGGATGCGAATCCGTTGGATGACATTGGGGTCTTGTCGTCGCCGCGGCATGTTACGCATGTGTGGAAGCGCGGGATCATGTATAAAAGTCCGGGACATCCTGTCGGCTTGATTTAGCAGTAGCTGCCCGACCATCTGCTCACAAAGCTTGCGCCAGTGCCCAAGCTTCCGGACATCTGTACTTCTCGATCCGATGTTGTTAAGGGTGCTTCTCACTCCAGATCCCGAGCATCCTCGTCAGCCACTCTCTCAAACTCCAACTTCATAAGCAACCGATTCACTCCGCCACCCCTCCACGGCTCAAACCCGCCACTCTCACTCATATCAACCTCCAAATACCGACCTGCTCCAATCCGCTCATGATCAAGTTCCCGCAACCGGCGGACCACCGATCGCAAATCGCTATCCACCTTCTTCCGCGCCCGGTCGAGCTCGAGTCCGAGCCGTGACTCCTCGTCCGCTGTATAGCCATCTCCGCCGCTGATGGCCTCATCCGCCAAATCCGCTTTCTGCTGCGCATCCAACAGGCTGTTGAAGAAAGCGATGAGCGCGTCGATGTTACCCAGCAAGGACCGCAGATCACGAGTGTACGGCACGTCGGTCAATAGCAGCGAGTAAGAGAGCGAAGCCACGAAGGTGCGGTGAGCCGCGGCGAGAGTTTCAGGGTCGCGTTGAGCGACTTCCGGGGCTTGAGTACTCTGCACGCTTCCGAATGAGTCGTCTAAGCTTTCGTTCGAGGTCGGGTGTTCGACCCAGCACTCGAAAAGATCGCAGGAGCCTTTCACGACCTCTCCTTCGAGATAAGCTGCCGTCTCCGAGACTAGGTGCAGAGCTGCGCTGCTGGTTGCCCATACTTTTCTGAAATGTCTTCGGCGATTCGTGACCGTTTTCTTGATGGTGCGGTCTCGCCGCGCGCTCGTGCGGCGCCAGAGCTCGGACAGCCGGACTTGAGCGCGTCTGACGGCGAGAAGGTACGCGTTGATCGCTGCGTAGGTCTCGATATCTCTAGGGGAGATGAAGAGGTCCAAGGGCTGTCCGGTATCTATACCCAGCGTCGTAGCAGATGGGAAGAGCAGGTCATTGAACGCGATGGAAGAAATCTGTGGAGTTTGCCTGCTCACACTTCCTGATGAAGCCGGCCGTGCAGCTTTCGCGTTAGGTAGGCTAAGCCGCATATGCTGCCTAGCGAAGCTCAAGACCATATCTTCGGCGTAGTCTTCCCGGGCAAGGCGCTTCCACGCGGAACTGAGCGTCTGGTGCAGCTCGGTGTCTTTGATCGATAGGTCTTGCAACGCTTTGAGTGGATCTTGCCGCAGTAGACGACCCATGCTCTGCTGCCTAGCCTGTAGGCGGGCTTCGGCTTCCTCAATGATGGCAATAGCGAACTCGCCGTGACCCAGGAGGAAGTAGCTTCGGAGGCAACGTAGCAGCCGGGTGATGTCCCTCATTGGGAGGAGGCGCTGAAGAACGTTTTGCGAGAGTGAGAGTCTGATCGTGGAGATGGCCCGAGTAAGCTGGATTTGGTTCATGGGCAGTGGTAAGGATGAGAGGTGCTGCAAGTGCTCTGGAGCCAGCTTTGTATCGGCCAAACGGTGGGAGGTCGAGGCTACAGATGGTGTGCTGTGTGGGGGTAGGCGCTGGATCTGGTGCAGACACGTGCCAATGAAGAGAATAGACGATACCGCAGCAGCCGCAAGGAAGTCAGGTATAAGTTCCTTCACCACCCGAAATGCAACGTCGTCACCTTGCGCCGCTTGGACGAAGAAGTCACCAGCACCGAAAGCAGGAAGCTTTCCATACACGATCCACGGCGCAAGCTGCCGTAGCCACGCAAGTTCTGCGATCCTACTCAGCTCCGTCGACGCCTTCTCGATCTCCGAGAAGCCAGTATTCGCTTCTGCGCGTAGGTAGTTGATCACAGTAGCACCCGAGCATCCATCTCCAGCGTCTAGGGTCCCGGTCTGGCTTGTCGGGGCTTGCATCAAGCAGGCTGTCGCCCATATCCACTCCATCAACCGATGCCAGTCATCGAACTCGGTGACAATCAATGCCAACGGCACGATGTCGTAGGCACCAACCACGGAAGCATCCTTGGTCAGGATTTTACTCTCGACATCCAGGATCTTCTGCTGGAGGCGCGCCAGGTGGCTTTGGATGCCTATTGCTACTGCCCGGCATATTGTAGATCGATGCTTTGACTCGATCCACCGTACGCGGTCTCTCAGTTCACGATGCCGCTCTGCTAGCTTGCCAATGGACCGTAGCAAAGCTGCTTCGGATGGTGACAGTAGTGAGTGTATGCTCGCCGGGTCGGCTGTGGCATTGGCCTCTGGGTTTCGGAAGAGAGGCGATGGGTGTCCGGACAGCGCGAGGAGCACCTCATGTAGCATATTGGCTACACGTTTATTACGCGTGCCTTCCTCTTCGACAAGGCCACCGGCGCCGTGACCGCGCCGGACGCGTCTACGGACTCGCCGGTCACCGGGGTACTTTCTCCCGGACGTGGGCCGTGTTGCTATGCCGGGTTTCGGGTGCAGCAGTGCCTGATGATTATTACGTACGCTTTACCATGTCAACAGTGAAGTCCAATTGGTAGGAGCAATGTGGAGCGTTGTCAGCCGCCGGAAAAGCGGGAGAATGGTGAAAGCCGCCGAGAGCAAACATGATGAAGGCGGGGGCTGATGAGAGAGTGGCGGTGTTGATGTGGGTCCGCTGCGTGATGTGACGTGACCACTTGCTCTGCTCTGCTCTCCGATACCGTTGCCAGCAACTTCATGCTGCGCACCTGAATCTCTCTCAATCTATCACTCAATCTATCTGGTGGGTAGGCAGTCACACCCGGAGCGGTGAATGACACACACTACTCATTATTGACCTTGCCGCCAGTCTGACACCGTCCCAGTACCGACGACCACCCGTTGCATACCCCGCTCCTCCACTCCCACTCCCACTCCCACACCCACACCCACCAGCAACCATGCAGAACATGCGCGAGAAACTGAGGCGCAAGCTCTCAATGAAAGATGCCAACCGTACCTCTCCCCTTCCCCATCCAACACCCCACCCACCCAGTCCCCCATCCAACACCCCACCCACCCAGTCCCCCCCCCTTCCCGCCTCCACCCCCCACCCCCACACACACACACACACACACCGCTAACCCCTTCCCCCTCTCGCACAGCCAACTACGACGAATTCAACGACGAAGACGACGTAGACGACGAAACGCACCGCCACCTGCAGCGCGAAATGCAGAAGGCCGAGGAGAACCACGAGGAGCCGTACGGGAAATCGGGCTCCTTCCTCAACAAGCTCATCATGCACGGCAACAAGAAGACCGAGGAGGAGATGCGGCGCGAGTCGGCCATGTCCTCTGCGGGCGCGGGCGCGGAGAACCAGAAGCCGGGTGTTGGTGGTGCCATGGGGGGGTCGGGAGCCGGGCACGCGGACTCGTCGTCGGGCAAGAAATTTTAGTCGGGGGGCTTGTTTACGTCGACGGGGAATGGAGGCGGGGTGAGTGGTGAGAGCGGAGATGGCAAGGCGGTGGGGTGGAGGTAGGGCTGCTGTTGCTGACGCGTAGGCTGTTGTGCAGTGTGGTGGTGGCTACTTTGAAGCACGCATCATGATGTATATATGGGTCCAGAAAGACAAGAATTGGAGGCATCATTGGAGCCAAGCTTTTGGACCTCTGGCATGTCTTCGCGCTAGGTAGCCCGCACACTCGTATCAACACAGGCCATTGCTTTGCATCGCACCCGTTCATCACATCCTGCATAACCGGGTACTACATTACATACATACATCATCCCACATCAAGCCTCAAAAATACGCCAGCGGGCTGCTACCGCTCCGGCTCCTGTCATCCTCGAGCTCATCAGTGATCTTCCAGAATGCCGTCGGACCCGCCGGACCGTGTATATCGTAGTCTCTGAGGTTCTGTCAGTGAACGCACTGGTGCAGTCAAGCAATAGACACGTACTTGTCAAACCAATTGCCGAGCACGCCTCTCCCGCTGCGGATCCCGCCCACCTGGATGCCCTCGGAGCGCCACCGTTCTTCGCCGTGGAAGATGGAGAAGGTGGTCCAGCGGATCTCGCCTTCGGGTGTTTGGCGGACGGTGCCTGCAATACATTAGTCTACCCAATGCCATCATACCCGAGAGATTGGCCGAACACTGACCTCTGATCTTGCTATTCGCATTCGGATCCCAGCTAGCATGCAGACTCCTCGAATTGCCCCGGAAATGCACCACCGGCAGCCGCTCGCCGTGGAAATGACTCCAGTCCATCCCGTCGTCGTCATCCTCCTCGCCTTCGTCGCCGCTGCCCGGGGGCTCGATCTTGGTGACTTGCAGCTTGATCTTGATCAGTCGGATGGCTACAGACAGCATATCAGCAAGTCTCGTACGTACAAGTTCTTTGAGGTCAATAGTACCTTCTTCCGTGTCTATCGGCTCGCGCTGTTCGTCCGTCTCAACCCGGGCGCTGAAGTTGAAGGCGTACAAGTCATTGTAGTCGAGGAAGCACACGACGCGCATCCAGGTCCCGGTCACGCCGTAGGGATCCTGCGCGTCGAGCGCGAGCGCCAGCTCACGGATCTTGAACATTTTGTCCTCGTCATCGGGATCCCGAGATGGTCCTGCAATCACCGGCGGGCTAGAGTAGGAGTTGGGCGAAGCGCCGATGAATGGTTTATCCCAGATGCACGGCCAGCGGCCGTCCGAGCGCTCGGTGAATTTGTTGAGGTTGAAGCCCAGCACGACCATGACCGCCTCAACTTTCTCCCAGTCCACCCGCTGCGTCCCGTCGTCCGTGAAGGGGCCCCAGAGGGTGTGCAAGGTGTACTGTCGGAGATCGTAGACTTTGCTGCGGGCGTATGTGTGCGTGGGCAGTGGCCGCATCTGCAGGCGTGTGCAGGACGAGGGGGATAGACTCAGATCCGGGCGTTGGTATGCGTAGGTCAGACGGTTCGGCACGACATTAATTGGCACACCGAACAAGCAGTGGAGCTTCGCGGACGCCTGTCTCAGCTCTTCCGTGTCTGCCGGCTGCTGGTTCTCGTTGCCCGCCCGGTCGAACAGCGTGCTGGAGCACAGGAAGGCGTCGACGTTCGTGGTATCGTGGAAGTGCTCGATGAGCAGCGGTAGATTCGACGACAATTCGGTCTTGCGATGCGCCGTCTCCAGCAGGCGGTTGATCTGCTCTGCGACGAATCCCAAAGAGTCCAGCTTCGTCTGCTTGTTCTCGCTCTCCAACAACCGCTCCAGCTTGGTCAGATCCTGCATTTGCCTTTCCCAATCCTGTTCCGCATTGCAGCTCGGCTCGTCGTATCGTCGTACATAGATGTCCTTGTGTAGCAGTCTGTTGCCTCGGATGTAGCTGTGCAGGTCCTGGCATGTGAGGGCCAGAGCAGCGAGGTCTGCCGGGTCGACCTCGGCAAAGATGCAGTGCAGCAGCTCATGGCTGAGCCCGAGGAGAGCAGTCATGGCTGCGACGCCGTTGTTGAGGACGGGTGCGTTGCGATGGCCGACAATGATGGAGGCGGCATTCTTCTCCCACGACTGTCGACATGCGAGGTGCATGTGTATGGAGCTAGGAAGTAAGGGCGTATGTCCGGGAGGTGACGAGAGCGCGGGGGAAAGGTGGGGTGTCTGGGAGAACCTGGAAGGCCATCGCATACCTACATGTAGGGTACAGCATGTAAGAACACCAGACACGCGAACATCGAACAAACCGCCTTCGATTGGAAAAGAATGAACATGACAAAAACGACGTACAGACTGCTTGCACGTATACTAAACAACGGCCATCACAAAACACCCTTTCAGCAGCAGCACCTACCGCGGCCCTCCCTTTCATTGCGCCGGACAATCCCTTCCGTCCTGCTGCGCTTCCATCACTTCATCACATCCTCCTTGTCGCACTGAACCGTTCATATCGATTCTCCAGCCAGGCCGACGCCCCATCGGCCAACTTGCGCATCCTCCTATCCTCTCTGGACATCGCGCTACGAGCGAGTGCTGAGTCCCCGCGAGACCTCCCTGGCTACCTTAGAGTCCCCATCGCCTTGACCCTCATGCCAGATATCACGCGCCTCAACCGGGGTCTGCTTGCCATCTTGCTGGCGTCCAGGAGCCACCACTTCCTCGTAACTCGGCGGCGCTATGCCGGCCCTCTCAACGATCTCATCGTTCGCGTTGTCGGGAAGCGATCCAGAGTCAATCCGACTGAAGTTGGGATCTGGCGACGAGCCGCGCGCGATAGCAAGCTTGACGGCTTTGTGCGCTTGGTACTTGTTGATGGCCATTTGGCTCAGGGCGACGATTGCAGATCGACGGTCCTCACGGCGGCGGCAGCACATCTTGGCGGTCGTAGGGAGTGCGAAGACGTGCAGATGATCGGTCGTCGCGTGAAGTCGTCGAGTGCAAGCGACGGATGGTTGAGCGACTTCAGTGAGTGTGCAAATGGTGCAAGCTGTCTTTGATGGTAGTCCCGGTATATTCTTTTGGCTTGTCCGACTGCCTGGCCATCGCACGCATCACGGGCTGTATAAGTATTGCTTCCATATTTCGTTTGCGGGCGTAAGATGGGAGCCTGGTGCAATACTCTGCCCGTCCCCAGTCGTCGTAGGCCCGTAAATCCTGCGGGCGCAGGATGTCTCCGCATTCGACCGTCCAAGCGAGCTTGCGCTCTGTTGGCATTCCATTGACTTGCTGCGCCTCAAATGTTCGCATTACATCTCGTAGATCGTGCGAGTTTCAACTACACTACAATGAAAATCCGGTCGGACGGATTGGCTCTGGAGAAACGGTCCCTGAGTCCAAGCATCTCTCCGTCCCTTACTCGGGCTCAGCATGTAGGCCACGCACAGGCTGATCTCAGCCGTGCGAGGCTGCCCCCGGGACTGCCCTACTTACGCTGCTCCGTACTGCAAGCTGCCGTGCTCTGTGCGGCGGTATGGTGTAGAACCTCATCGAAGCTGGTTGTTATCTCGTCGCACCTCCGCCATACCACTGAATGTACGTCTATACCGAGTGGCTGTCCTTGACCTCATCCATCACCTCCGCATGCTCAGCAGCCAACCCGCCGTCCCTGCCTCCCAACTTCTCATCATCACCCAGCGCCTGTGCCCTGAAGCTCTCCTGCACCGGCTGCGAGGGAGCCGTGAGCGCTTTCGCGCCGTGTTTGCCGCCGGCCGTGAACAAATGGTCGACTTCCTCGAGGGTCAGGTTCTTCGTCTCGGGGTAGCAGAAGTAGACGAGGGGGACGAAGGCGAAGTTTGTGCACATGAAGATGCTTTGAAGGAGGTGGACCGTCAGCTTGAGGCCGATCAAGGTGGAGGGGTGCTGAGGGAGTACGTACAGGTAGCCCTTCCATTGCAGGTTGTTGAGGAGGGTCGGCGTTATCATTACGATCACGAAGCTGTCGGCCAATGTCAGTTCGAAGATTCCAAACCAGTGAATGTGATTGAATACACACTTCCACAGCCAATTTGATGAGATACCGATCGCGGTCCCCTTGGCTCTAGCGTGTAGCGGCAAGATCTCCTGTTCTCCGGTGTGAGTAAGAGTCTCCATACCACGTCTTAAGGCTGCCTACCGGTACGTATACCCAGGGGATACAATTCGCTATGAGGACGTCAGCCACCCACTCTCCTACGCATGTTGTATCTCTCAAGCTCACCCGTAGCACCAAATATGAACATGTAAGCTGCTACGCATTAGCGATCTCCATCTCGCCCTTGGAGCGCGGGAATCAGCCTTACTGAAGAAGAAAGTCACACTTGCAGACGAGGTGGCCTTCTGCAGAGTCGGCGAATAGCCCCTGGCTGTCGAGAATGACAACAAAACGGCAATGAGCATCATCGAGATTGCAAGTCCTGCGGATCCCCACATCCTGTTAAGAATATTAGCTGCGTTCCAGCCATGAGAGAGTGTGCACACATGCATACATTGGCCGGCGGCGACCCATGCGGTCAAGCAAGAAAGTCGGTATGAGCGAGCCGAAGAAGCTGACACAGTCAGTATTCGTACCCGGAAGTTGCGTTGCAACCTCTACTCACAACATGGTCTGGACGCAACCCCCGATCACCAAAGAGAGATTCGCGCTCAGGCCAACATTATTCTGCAAAGCCGTCGGAACATAATACACGACCAGGTTGATCCCGCCGACCTGATTCATAAATTGCATGCCATAAGCCAACAACACCCGTCTCCCAGTCTGCACATCATCCCGCTTGAGGATATTAGCCCACTTATACTCGCCCTCCTTCCGCTCCATGGCAATCGTCTCCAGAATCTCCGTCTGCATCTTCAGCACCTTCTCGCCGTCCGGCGGCTCGTCCCAGACGTCGCACATGACTTGCAGCGCTTCGTCGTTGCGGCCGTGGTAGTACAGCCAGCGCGGGCTCTCCGGGAGCCCGAAGACGAGGAAGATGACGACGAAGGCGAAGATGACTTGGCAGGCGATGGGGACTCGCCAGGCGACGGGGCCGCCGACGAATCGCATGCCGTAGTCGAAGACTTCGATAGATGATCAGCGACACCCGGGACCAACCGGCTCATATACTTACAGTAGCTTATGACGATTCCCACGCCGACGAACAGCGGTTCAGACGACACGAGCCGGCCGCGCTTGTCCGCGTCACAGAGCTCGCTCTGGTACATTGGCACCGTGCTCGTTTCTATACCAGTCCCAATTCCAGTGATATACCGCGCCACCATAATCTGCGGGACAGAGTAAGATGTGCACTGCAAGATGGCACCGGTGATCTGCAAGGCCGTCAGTCCTAAGCACTCCCCTCACTCTTCCTGTCATCCACAAAGCTTACGATCCATCCCATCGCTAGCCACATGCACAATCTCCTTCCTAGCTTCTCGCCCCAGATGAAGGTCAAGATACATCCACTGAAAGCACCCAGGTTGTAGATCGAAACGATGATGCCTTCGAGTCCACTGCCGGGGTGGCCGAAGGTATTGAGCCAGTCCTCGTTAGTCACGATACCGCCGAAGACGCCTGGAAGTGGTGAGTGGCGAGGTTAGCGCATACATTAGGCCGGCGTCGATGGTCTAGATACCTTGATCGTAGCCGAATCTATCGTCGAGCCGAGTAGTCAGTGAGAGAATCCGAATTTGCCGTGGCGTATTCCTCCTTCGGACGATATGGACTCACAGGATGAACGCCATCTGGCAGCCCACCATAATGGCGATTTGCAGCTTGAGGCCGCGGCCGAAGAGGTTGAGCTTGATCATGGTTGCAACAGGCTACGCGGGATCTCGAGAGGGTGTAATGATGAAAGAAGGAAATAATGAGTGCGAATTGAACGGGTAAGAAAAAGACCTACGCCAGCGAATCCGCTGTACCCGGCCATGGGTACACTACTACTCCTACTCTACACGTATTAGCAGCCGGGAATGTAATATACGGGGTGACGAGCGTGGCGGGGAAACCGGACGTGGAGCATGTGGAGGATGTAGATCGTTGATCGTGTTTCATGAGGTGTCGGCACCTCGTGCCGGTCATGTGTCCGATGCTCCGTTTTGCCGCTGCGAGGCTTAACTAATTTGTCCCCGGCTGCAGCCGCTCTCCATCAATGTCAACCAATCTGTTGGCCAAACTTGCGTGGGACGTGGAGTCCGTACCATGTGGAGCGGTCGGGCGAGTGGGCAACAGACTCTGTTTCGTCTCATTAGACGTGAAGGCTCAGTTGAACCGGCCAGTCATGGGTCTCGTACAGCACCAAGATACACGTGAGTATCCCGCGGCTTGCACTCCGAGGAGTCTCTTACTTCGACGAGTGCATCGTCCTTTCTGACTCCCGCCCAGCGTCTTCCGCTATTCAGCAACGCCGTCGTTTTGACCTTCTTTCTTTCAGATCCGCAATACCTGCGTCCGACTCGCGACGCCATCGAACAAGCACGTGTTGTCCACCGGGATATACTGCCGCGTAATCACCTTGATGACCTCCTGTGCGAGCAACCCGCCCGTCAAACTGGCGATGTTGTGCAGCTCACCACCGCCGGCCCGCACAATCTCCATGCAGAAATTACCTACCCGGTTTTTCGTCTCAGAATACTCCGGGTCCTCGACGAACGTGCCGGCCTCTTTAATCAGGCAATCGACGATCTTCTGCGCGATCCCGGTCACTCGCTGCGTATCGGTACCGAAGTCGTCCGCGCCGCTGCCGGGAACCTTGAGGCCTACGCCGCCGCCTTCGGAGGCGGGCGTGCTGTGTGTGGCGACGTACTCGTCCCAGGCCAGGAAGGCAACGTGCAGCCCGATCAAGCTCTCGGGCATGGTGAGCTCCATGGCCATAGCTTTGGCTCTATCACCGAATGTGATGGCTTGACCTGCGTGAGCGATCTGGAATGGTCGCCCGCGGACCAGATGGATGTGCGCAGCGCCTTTGCAGAAGTTCTCGATCTCCTTCTCGTCGACTGCTTGCTTCGGTGAGCGACCTGTTTGCTTCTCCAGCTCGCGCACCGAGGCGACCACTTCCGCGCAGTCGTCGCGCGCCTTGCTCTTGTAGATGTTCTGCAGTGCGATGTAGTCTGCGGACTGAGCCTTCATGTCCGGCACTGCGCCGGGTAGTGGTAGTTGCTCGTGCTTTGCGTAGAACTGGGCGACCGCCTTGGCTATCAGCCAGAAGGCTGGTGATGCGGCGTGTAGCTGCTGTGCCTCGGGTGCTGCAAAGATCTCTCGTACTGCGCTCGATGCTGTGGGCGGGTTGAGAGTCTTGAGCACCGCTGCATACGCCTCCTCAAAGTTCTCCTCGTTCGGATCGGCTGCTCGCACCAGAGTTCGGAACTCACTCTTTTCCTTGTACGTGCTAGGTACCTTACCATCGTGCTGCTTTTTCCACTGCTCAAGGTAGTGCAATAGTAAACAGGCCCACGGTATGTGTGCCTTGTCCGGTGCGCTTATTGTGCCATCTTCCAAGCCTGCCGTCTTCTCCTTTGCGAATTGTGATAGTGCCGGCCATGGTCTCAACAGCCGCAAGTCTGTGGTCGCTGTTGAGTCTGGGTGGGTGTCGACGATCGGGAAGGCGGGCGGAAGTAGGAGCGAGAACGAAGACAGGTAGCCGACAGAATGGAAGTAGAAAGCAGGTACGTGTAGTATCTGGGAGTGCGTTCGTATCCGCTCGAGGATACTCGCATCTATAGGCGCGGCAGCGACAACGAGGTTGTACGGCGAGAAAGCATTGTCTTTGGTGATGAAGGTCTCCAGCGGTTCAGTGATGGCGTGTCCTTGCACACCCGGGTTCAGCTCCATCAACAGCCTCACCGTCTCTGCCGCCCGGAACCTGCCCAGCGAGGCATCTTCCAGGAAGAAGCTCACACCGAGATCTGCCTCGGACACCACAGCAGAGTCAAGGATGGTGAAGTGACCGATGCCGGGGAGGACGAGGTTCTTGAGCATCTCCACGCCCGTCACGCCCGATCCGCTGTTGATGAGGAGGATGTGCGTCTCCTCCAGCGCAATCTGTCCGCCGATGCCCCAGAGACGGAGTTGGCGGTCATACTTCTTCTCCTTCGCTTTCGGAATGTCGAGGAGGGGCGGTGGGACATCGGCGTCGGTGACGGCCATGGTGGCGGGACCGAGAGACCTCCAGAGATTGTTGAGGCATGCAGATTACGAGGTGTCACTGGCATAACTCAACTACATGTACGCAAACAACATTGGATGTTTCAGACAGGTGATGTCATTGGTACTCTGGACTGCATGTGCCCTCCACTGCATACATGTGGTGTGGACCACCATCTACATACATGTAATGCCAGAGCTGCACAATGTACATTTACATGTACATGCTATCTCGCGCGGGTCTTGCGACCACCATCATCTACATCTCCGAATCGAGTATGTTCGGGAAAGACTGTTCGCGCCTTGTGTCAAGACCTCTGCTGCACAGTGTACAGAACCATTCCATGATAGCCAACCCGCAACAGCATCCTCTCATCAACAGCCGAGGACTGCCTGGTGAACGTCTGAACAACACCCACACCCATCACTCACATCCCAACTCGATCAAACAATCTCTACTCATCACAGCCTCATGCCTTTGTAGTGCATTTCGGGGTTTTCGTAGATGTCCACGTCGTAGTCGTCGTCGCGCTGTGCGTGTGCCAGATGGTCGCCGTGGAAGTGTGCGTCACTTGCGTGGTGTGCGTCTTCGACACTGGAGGAGACTTGTACCACGTCCGAGTATGGCCAGCACATGTCGTCATCTCCTTGTGAGTCACGGTTTTGGTGACTTTGGCTTCTCGTCGTGGCGCGAGTTCCACCACTGCCCGCTTGTCGCTTCGCGAGCATTTTGTCGGCTTGGCCGTCATAGTCGTGGACATTGTCTTTGTCCACCACTTTGTTGTGGTCGAGGTGCAGGTTGTATGTGTTGTTGCGGCAGTTTGGGTGACAGTGACGGTCGACACTTGCACTTGCGTCACAGTCACAGTGGTCGTACTGGCTGGGTCCGTGACTGTGGAGGTGGTGGTTGTCTTTGGAAGGAGGTCAAAAGTCAGCTTTGATTTTGCTACTGTGGATTTCGGTCTTGCTTACTGTGACGGTCGTAGTGGAAGGCGGTGCCGTGATGGCTGGTGTGCTGGTCGATGTTGAGGTCGCAAATGTGGACGGAGTCGAGGTCGAGGTCACTGACGCCAATGTCGAAGAGATGACTGAAGTGGTTGCCGTCGTGCTAGTCGATGGAACGCAAGTGCCGCCAACCAGTATAGAGGATGCGTCGCATAGAATCGTCGAGACTACAGGCAAAACTGATGTTACTGGGGCTAGGATTGATGTAACGCCTAGGAGTCCGCCAGTAGAGGTCGAGGGGACGCAAGTTCCACCAACCAGTACAGAGGATGCGCCGCAAAGAATTGTCGAGACCACAGGCAAAATTGACGTTACAGGGGCGAGGATAGATGTGATGCCTAGCAGGCCCCCAGTGGAGGTCGAGGGGACACAGGTGCCGCCAACCAGTACAGAGGATGCGCCGCAAAGGATTGTCGAGACGACAGGTAAGATTGACGTTACTGGGGCCAGGATTGATGTGACGCCTAGGAGCCCGCCAGTGGAGGTCGAGGGGACGCAAGTGCCGCCAACCAGTATAGAGGATGCGTCGCATAGAATCGTCGAAACCACAGGCAGGATTGACGTTACTGGGGCCAGGATGGACGTGATGCCTAGCAGCCCACCCGTAGAGGTCGAGGGGACGCAGGTGCCGCCGACGAGGATTAACGAGGCGTCGCATAGAATGGTCGAAACGACAGGCAAGATTGACGTTACTGGAGCTAGGACAGACGTGATGCCTAGGAGCCCGCCAGTAGAAGTCGAGGGGACACAGGTGCCGCCGACGAGGATCGATGAGGCGAGGAAAGAATTGTCGAGACGACAGGCAGGATCGATGTTACTGGAGCTAGAATAGACGTGATGCCTAGTAGCCCGCCAGTGGTCGAGGTCGATGGAACGCAGGTGCCGCCGACGAGGATTGACGAGGCATCGCATAGGATCGTTGAGACGACGGGCAAAATCGATGTTACTGGAGCTAGGATAGACGTGATGCCTAGTAGCCCGCCAGTGGTCGAGGTCGATGGGATGCAGGTGCCGCCGACGAGGATTGACGAGGCGTCGCACAGGATCGTTGAGACGACAGGCAAAATCGATGTTACTGGAGCTAGAATAGACGTGATGCCTAGTAGCCCGCCAGTGGTCGAGGTCGATGGGACGCAAGTGCCGCCGACGAGGATTGACGAGGCGTCGCACAGGATCGTCGAGACCACAGGCAAGATTGACGTCACCGGTGCTAGGATAGACGTGATGCCTAAGAGCCCACCGTTCGTCGTAGAGGTCGAGGGAACGCAGGTACCGCCGACTAGGATTGACGAGGCGTCGCACAGGATCGTCGAGACCACAGGCAAGATCGTCTGGACAGGCGCAAGGACAGACGTGACGCCGAGGAGCCCGCCGTTCGTGGTGGAGGTCGAGGGGACGCAAGTGCCGCCGACTAGGATCGAGGAGACGCCGCACAAAATCGTTGAGACTACAGGCAAGATCGTTTGGACAGGCGCAAGGACGGATGTGACGCCGAGAAGTCCTCCGTTCGTGGTCGAGGTCGAAGGGACGCAAGTGCCGCCGACGAGGATCGAGGAGGCGTCGCACAGGATCGTCGAGACCACAGGCAAGATCGTCTGGACAGGCGCAAGGACAGATGTAACGCCGAGGAGCCCGCCGTTCGTGGTAGAGGTCGAAGGGACGCAAGTGCCGCCGACTAGGATCGAAGAGACGCCGCACAGAATCGTTGAGACTACAGGCAAGATCGTTTGGACAGGCGCAAGGACAGATGTGACGCCTAGAAGTCCGCCCCCTGCCGTGCTAGTAGGAGAAGAGGCCGCCACAACAGTAGTCTAGCTAGTCGCTGGAACGCAGGTGCCGCCGACCAGGATCGAAGATACATCGCATAGGATCGTCGAGACCACAGGCAAGATCGTTTGGACAGGCGCAAGGACAGATGTGACGCCTAGAAGTCCGCCCCCTGCCGTGCTAGTAGGAGAAG